>JACAXG010000001.1:17653751-18253751 GCA_018881555.1 Amblyornis subalaris | reverse complement strand
AAATGAACAATGTGGCCTTGTGAGTAGTCTCATGGACAGTTATGAAACAAGTGTAGCAAGCAAATTGCCAAATCTTTATTCTGTAGAAGGAAGTCTCTCGTTTTCTGAAGTACATGACTATTATTTTGTCTCATAGTTTAGAAAAACTCAAGATGAATAAAGACTCCAATGCAACTCTCTCACAAGTGAACTTTCCAAGTCCATATATATTTCAGTTATGTCTTATATATCTTAGGTTGTGTCTGAGCACTGGATTGTTCTTTTTCTTGACTTCAGACGTCTGATTTTTCAGTAATGTTTTATTGTCTGATAGTTGCCACGTGTGTTCAATAGAAGAATACACACTTTTCCCCCAGTGTTTTGGTATTCCCTGGTACCAAAGCACAGTGCCCCATGCCAGGACCCTGTGCACACACCTCTGGTGTAGGGATGGGCTGCCCATGCCCAAAGCCAGCTCTGCTGTGATACGGTAGCCTTGGATCAGGTGGCTGTGGAAACAGCCATGTCAGAGCTAGAAGAACCATGATAAGCCTTGTTGCAGGCATTCCTCCTCCTTTCTCAGGAGGAACATTAAAGCTGAGCCTTTGCATTTTGTCTTTTGAACTACGCTGCAGCTTGTCCTGTGCACAGCCACATCCCTCGCTGGACCTGACCCACTGGCTTGCCTTCCTGGCAAAGCCTCAGACCTGTCTCGTCACCATGGGATGACTTTGGTCATCATGGACTGTGGCTGACCCTGGCTTCTCTCACCAGACCTGCTCTGCTTTTCCTGTTTGAGTACCTGTGCCTGCATCCCTGGTCAGTGAGGGCACTGCCSCTGCCTCTGTTGTGGTCACCCTCTGCTCCTGACTCGCCTCCTCTTGCRGAGGTGGCTGCCCTTAAATGCTTCTTAACACAAGTTCCTTTACTCATTCAGAAACAGGGAAGCATGTTTCCTTTCCCTGATCACAGCAAAAAAAAACAGTACAGAAAATACAGACACACATGAATGCTGAATGTTGTAGGTGGAGATACATGCACTTCTTTTCTCTCCCTGTAGCAGTGGCTGCCAACACATGCATGTGAGTACAGGTTTACACAGAATACAAAAGTTTTTAAGGCAAAGTTATGAATGATCTGGAAAATGCGTAGCTCTAATGCCTCATCTTTTTGAGAGTATCATAGTGGGGTATTAAAGTAAATACCAGGGAGTTGTCCTGTGTTTGTCCCAGTGCATTACCATGCCCTCTCTGCTGACAGGAATCAGCACGCCCCAGTGTCTGAGAATTAATTCTAGGTTTATTTCAGTATTTCACATCCGCATCCCCTCCCTGGCTGGTGGAAGTGCCATGATGACATCTCCAGGGCCATTATCCATAGCAGAGCCACCAACCAGCCAATTGGGTGGCTGTGGCCTGTCAATTTTTTTCATCTTCCCACCCTTCATGTCTGATTTATGTGGCTATTGTGAGCTAGCCACAGAATAAATTTAGATTATTACTGGGATCATTGTGCCTGTTTGCATGAAGGTCAAGGACTTGTTTGTGATCAAGAGAAATTCCTGTGTGGAAAGCCAAACATCTCAGTTGTTTCATACCAAATTATATTTGGAAAGAAATATTTTTGCTGTACCTTCTGAGGAAAGAAATAACGACTTACTTTAAGTAAGTCTTCTTAGTTTATGAGTCAGAAAAGGGCAGGCTTAAACTCTCAGGCCAACAAAAAATAACACAATAAATACTAAATCTCATGTGATACTCCTAAGTGCCCCCCACTTGCTTTCATTAGCAGTGTTATTACCACACAGTACTGTAAAAACAGTTTTAAAGCAAACTAATGCATTTTGTGTTCCATCTCTCTCTCTCAAAGAGAAGATATTACACGCAGGGAGGGAGCTTCTCTTGCTGTAAACAGGAACAGTAAAAGTTTGACTTTTCCAAGAATGGATAACAAAGTCAATACTATGTCCTTTCTCCTTTTGCAGCATCTAAACTGGGAGCTGTTTTCAACGAACCTCAGTTTTGTAACTTCCATAGTGTTTATGTATTACTCAAAACTAGCCCTACTTTCATACCAAAGTTGATTTTGGACTCTATAGAACACAAAAAATAGTCCTTTGCCCATCTTCATTGCTCCCCAAAGAGGATTGATGACATATTTCACGTATCTGTGGAGATCTTCAGTTAGGAATATTTGTTAGATAGCTTTGCTTATGGTACTGTTACTAAACTGGCAAAGGAAGAGAAAGCATAAAAAAATCTTCCTTTTCTAAGACAGTATTTCAGAAAAGCTCAGTAAAGAAAATGGCAGTGCTTATTTGAGCCGTGTGGCTGCTCTATGAATAAAAAAATCATGTTGAGTGACTATGAAGAATGAGGAATTTGTTACTTAGTCAACTGGTTATATCTAAGAAATCCTAAAAGGTGAGCATCCTGTTTTCATCTGATGCCACCTTTTTCAGATCTTTCTATCATTCTGGCTCCTCTAACTGGATGTTGCTCTATTGCAAATATATACATTTCATTTAAAACCAAGAATATAAAATATCCATTTATTACGTGAAAAAAAAAATTTGGACCAAAGTATCTACAGATTCCACACTGACTGAAGTTGTGAACCAGGGAAACTGGGTAGAGCATAAACTGGCATAGAGATATGTTTTCAGCAGCTGTGTTACAAGAGGACCACTATTCAGCATAACTGAATCATTTCCTAATTGACGTGGAGTGGGCAGAAATTCCCCAGCCAATGAGTTGTAGTTGAGATTCTTCCATCTTGAGCTGACTGATGTATTTGGGCTGCCTTCAAGGCAATGAAGCAGAGATTGCAATGCTTTGCATTTGAACATGCAGTTTTTCTAGAGAGGAAGTACTTAGAAAAGCCTCAAATATACATCTGTTTTTTGAAATTAAAATCTGTGTATCTGATGCTACCATCTATATAGTGTGTATATATATAGATGTGTGTGTGTGTGTGTATAGTAATATCTAATATAAAAGGACCACTTTAGTTGGATAAATGCCTGACATCTCAGTCTGGAGCTTAGCTAGCTCTTGGCTCAATGCTTGCCTTGCAGTGTAAGAGTTTCAGTATTTGAGCAGGAGTTCTGAGTCTGTCTTGCTGAAAGACTATGACAGCCACAGCTTCCAAACAGAAAACACAAAATTTAAGACTTGTAACCACAGGGAATACCTGGCTCTTTGTTTCAGCCTGCCTGAGCTGACATACTTGCCCAAAACTAATGGCATATCTTATGATAAGTCAAAAATTGTCACAGCAAGGATGAAGCTTCTTTTTCTTTCGTTAGCAGCAGAATGTGAAAGTGGGAAATCTCACAACATTGCAGGTCTTGCAAGAAATTCTGTAAGATGGACAAACTTCTAAGAGAATTATGGCCTGCTATAAATAATTATGTCTGCCTTTTCGGAGGAATGGCAAAAATATTTTTTAGAATATTGCTGTTTCATCAGGACAATAGAAACATTCTATTTCTTAGGTSTCATGACATCTTGCATACTCAGTGTGGGAAACTTTGGTCATTATAACTGCCTGAAGCTCTATTAAGGACAGAATCATAAACATGTAGATAGAAGAGACTTTTAGAAATCTTGTATAATTCTTCCTTCTACATGGAAGCAGAAGAAAAAGTCCATGTAAGTTATGCCATCACCTTTCACCCACTAGGTGGTCTCTTCTTAGAAAAGGAGTTGATTTGCTTGTTTATTCCTGTKGATTTGCTTGTTTATTCCTGTGCTGCTCCTCTTTTTTTTGTTCTCCCTACCAAGAAAGAAAGAAGATTAATGTTCATAGTTTAAAAAAAAAAAAAGAGCACTAATAAGGAATGTGAAGCCTTATCTTTTGCTTTCTAAGTGGTGCCTTTCATGCCTTTGGGTAAACGTAATGCAATAGATCTACCACCTCTGCTGTAAATATTCTATTCTCTTGATAATATTTTCTAGTTCTTTAAACCCTTTGGATGCAATAAAGGGCTGCCTGATCTGTGTCTGAGGAAATGATGGAGTGAAAAACTAGCCAAGATTAAGGAGAGGTGTAATGTAAAAACTATTCTTTGAATGCTCAATGATTTTTCAGAATGGTGTATTTCTCTTTGTATTTCTGCATTTATTTTATATGCTACGTTAAGTAAATTGCTTGAAAGTTTTTGAATTTACTGCATGTGATTAAAAGACRGTGCAGTAAGCCTGGTTTTTGTAATACCAAGTGTTTTGGCCTTGCTTAGTTAAATACTGGAAAACTATTATAATGGTAATCTCTACTAAATCTACTCATTTTGGGTAGCATTTGACAGCTGTTTAAAACTGGCTTAATGTTTCTAGGAGTGAGAACGTTGATAGTGGGATAGCATGAGTTTGACTTTTTCCTTCTTTTTTRTATTCCTCCCTGGCACTTATAATATTGTAAAATGTATATAGAGCCTGTATATCCTGAGTATCCCTAGAAAATCTGCAGCTGTTAAAAAAGTAGAAGTTACATAATGATTACTGTGGGAATAATAAATCTGAAATGAAGCAAAGCAGTAGTATAAAAGCAAAGCATTTGAAATTGGGTCAGGCTTTTGAAAACTCTTTTTTCCCCCTCAGAAATTCATGAGTTTGAATTCTTTAATTTCTTCCCTAAAGCCCCAAGTCTTTTAGGATTCCTGGGGTTTGGTTTTTATTTTTTATTTACTTGAACTTTAAAAGCTAAAAAAAATCCCCACTTTAAAGTTAACAAGCAAAAATCCTTAAACTTTGTTGCACAAATGAGGAGTTGTAACTGTAAGGAACAGACTAAATTGCATGACTCTTTTGATGAAATCGTAAAAACTGGTAGCTAATATTTCAAGTGCAATTAGAAACATGTCTCAAGACAGAACAGGTTTTAGTAGAAATACGACCAGATAGTTTTCCATACCTGCTGTACTACAGACGTCATCAGTTGTCTTAAACCACTATCAGTGTATTTTAAGGATTGGTCTTTAAATTTTCACTAAGAAGTTTTCAATGCAAGTTTTATTGAAATCCCAAGGAATGCCTAGAACATAAATTCATGTCATACAAATAAAATATGCTATACAATACTATCATAAATAAACATAATATTTCAGGGGGGAAAAAAGGAAGAAGATGTAGCCATTTTATGCTACAAAATTGACATCGAGAACAGCAAAATAATGTGTTTATGATGAAGCCTCTTCTTCTTGGGGGTGCAGAAGTCAAGGCATTTTTTATGAACCACTTCTGGTCATATCCAGAAATTGGACCTTCATCTGGCAAAGTCAGAACATATGGGTATAATTTCTGCTTTTAACAAATAGTGGTTTTGTGATGCTGGTACAGACTTGCTGTTCTGGTGGAAACAGCCTGAGAGAGTGACCTGGATTTTATAATATGAGTGCACATGTATTTTAGAGAGTCAGCTCTGTCAAACAGCTGCACTTCTGTGAGTCAGTTAAAGTATTTTAATAGTTTAGATGAGGAGAACCTTATCAAATTAGTCAATACTGATCTTTTTGTTAGAGTATCTACGTAACTCAGAAATTCTGCGTATACCAGAATCTTCCTAGCTTTGTTCCTCATTATGTCTAGTATATTTCTACTTGCTTCCTTCTGCTTCCTTCAAATATGATATAGGACCATCCATCTTCAGTTGAAGTTGAATGTTTTCAAGTTGGTCTTCTCCCTTCGGGATCAAGATGGATGCATTTATGTTTGGTACTGCACAGCAGGCAGCTGAATCAGATGGGACAAAAGGAGTTACTGTGTCAGGAGTGGGTTCTGAATCTTACAGATTTTTAGTGACTTTTAGTTCTTTGGTATGTTTGGTTACTTTCCAGTATGATAATTTAGCACAGTGTTTGGAGATTCTGCATAGTACATTGCTATCATCTGGTCACAAAAAATAATACTAGTAGAAAACAATGCAGGGATTAAAGTAAGGTAACTGTTTRTATTTGTTATTAAAAGAAAAGGGGAAGGACTTTTTATACGTAATTATTTGCACTCTATTTGATATGAACTGTACTTTTAAGATGGTATAAATTATCAATTTATGAATTGTCATGTGTAAATTTTGTATCAGTTTGCCAGGAAAATTCTTTATTCTCTGTTAGCCAGCCCAAACACCAATCCTGTAATTAGCTTTATTCCAAAATATCCGTACATAAATATGTAATGTGGTTTTATATTTTCTTTTAAATAAGACATTACAATAGCACTTATGCCATAAAAGAGATAATAATACTGCATGCACGTGCATGTACTTGTGCCCATGGCAAGATTCCATCTTAAGAAGAGATAAAACCTAGTAAATACTGAMATATAAATAAAGCCTCTAAGATTTGGGTTTTACAACACAGCCTTTTTTTTAACCATAAATGTATGACGATTAGTCACCATATTTCTATAAAAAGGAAGTTTCTCATTTCTGTATTTGCTGCTGCTGAGGTTAGGGCCATCAGTATGATTGCTTTAGGCAAACTGCTGTTGCCATTGCAACTGCAACATTAAAATTTAAAGAGAAATGTTTGCTTTAAAATTTCCAAACAGAACCATTAGGTTTTAAGRGGCCTCTGTTCAGCTCTCAGTTCAGACTAAGTTACCCAAGGCTTTTTGTCTAGTTGGGTTTTAAAAACCTCCAGGGACAGTGGTTCCATAACACCTTTGGRCAGCCTGTTCCAGGGCTTAGTTGTCCTCCAGGTGTTTTTTGGGTTTTTGCATTATATCTAATCTGAACTTCTTCTGTTTTGCTTTATGTTCATGGTCTCTTGTTCCCACACTGTGCAATGCAGTGAAGAGCCCAGCTCTGGCTTCTCCATGACTACTATGCAGGTATCAGCAGGCTGCGCTTTGCTCCTGCAAAATTTTCCCTTTTTCAGAACTTTGTGAAGTTGAGCAGAAAGGAAACAGCCTATTCACAGCCAAACCCTGGTCTGGGGAGCAAACTGCTTTGAAATGTGGCGTTACAGAGATATAAGAACCTTATTATGATACAGGTACAGGGTATTTTAATGATTAAAAATGAAATCGGAATGAGGCGGTGTTTCAAGCTTTTGAACTATGCAGTATAATAGGCTCTCCCGTATTATCTGATTATCTCTTGTAAGCAGTCATGTAATTTTTTTTTTTTCTGGAGACTTTCTTGGGTTGCTTTGTAAGGTTTTGTTTAAATGACCTCTGAGAAGTGGAGACATGAGATACATCAATAGTTTTGAATTAGTGTGCATGATAACAGTATGTCATGTTGTGAAAGCACAATGTTTGAAAGAAGCGTATTCTGCTGGAAGGTCTGTGTGCTTTTAAAAATGAAAGATCTTTATAATTCATTTTACTGGCAGTTATTCTGATATTGTGTTCATCCTTTGTTTTGAATTCTTTAAACTGATAATATTCAAGATACTCTTGGGATTTACTATTTTTTAGTATAGAGGCAAAATAGTAGAGGTACTTACTATATCAAAAATGTTTCTTTACATGAACAAAAATATCCCTGGTGTTGGTTAAAAGTTAACCAAGCTTTTCTCCAATCCTTTATTTTTTTGAAAGCAGGGAGGGGGAAAAAATCCTTTTGTGATGCTTTCTTTAACCTTCTTTCTTCCTGCTTGTAAAAATGGAGCTTTGTGTTCTTGACCTTTCTGCCCTTGCAGGCACAGAGCAAAATTCCTATGCTGCTACTCAGTGTGTTTACTAACAAACTCTCTCTTTGAAAGCCTCCAAGAAATCCTCTTTGGTGCTGTCTATTCTGTATACTCTCAACATTAATGTTCAGTTGATATTTTTTATGAGGTGGAATATTTACATATATATATATCCAAAATTACTTTCTCCTACTATCGTGTGCTCTAATCTTACAAAAGTCTGTAATATTTTAAATATTTCAAGTAGCTTTGAATTGAACAGGACATATGCAATCACCTCTACCTTTTTTTCTAGCAGTTGCTGGCAGAAGTGTTTGAAATTATGTTGGAATGCAATCCGGCAGAATATTTTGACCTGAATAGGCACATAGTAAAAGCATGTGCAAAAAAATAAACTATTCTGTTATGATGAGTATCTCTCATTTCAGCTTGCTGGTAATGCTTGTATTGACTGAAATGTGTATCGTTCTCCTCATATATCTTCGGAAAGGTGTCAGAAGTTCACATGTTCATCCATGATCTTATTAAGAGCAGATTTTTAAAAATTTTACATCTCTTGAATGTTTAGAAAGAATTGCTTCTTTGCTCCCTGTATGGCATCATTAATKTGAAAGAGCAATAGAATTATAAAGGTTCATAGTTTAACAGGCCTTATCGCTGTTCCTTTAAAAAACCCAAACAAACAAAAAAAGGAACATCGAGAACAGCAGTATACGGGATACATTAGCTATGCACTCCCTATTTCTAGAGAGCTATGAATTGGCTAAGGGTTTCATTTTTAAAATGTAATTACTGTGTTCTAGGTGATTATTTCTTCCCGATTAATTTCATGTAATACCTTTGCAGGTCACATTTCATAAATGGAACTTCTTTATGTTCAAACTATGCTTGAATTTACAATTTGCGTAATCACACTGTAAAACACTTGTAAAGAAGACTTGCTATAATTAAGCATTAAAAAAGCTTAAGCTGATTTTCACAAGGTCTGTGCAACTGACCTAATGCTTGAAATTTGTAGGTGGTACTAGCAGTTGGTAGTTAAGAAAAGCTTGCATAATTTCTTTAAATTAATTAGTTTTAATTTAAAGAAAGCTGCTAACAAATGGCGATGATTCACATCTGACACCTTTTACTGCTGGGGCTTCCAACCCCTTCCTCTTGACTGCTCCTTTGGCTGTAGTTAATAGTGTTGTTGTGAAGGACATGGTGCCTGTAGCTCACTGTTGCGTGACTAAGAGGCCACATGAAGGGGGCAAATGCCAGTTTTACTGTGTGGAGCAAACTGGAGGGAGCGCTTAGTGCCGTGCCCATGCCCTGCCCTGCACTCGGCCGCCGGTTGCATCCTGGGTGGGGCTCTAATTTGGGCTCTTGTGTTCAAAGCCCCAAATAGGCTCAGACGGCGTTATCACAAAGGCTGCCTGTCACCTCCACAGTAGCTTCTCCCAAAGGAATAAAGCTACTGAAGTACTCCTTTGGTCTCTACTTTGTGAAATACCTAGGCCCTAGACAGAAGGTTGCACATCTTATGGTCTTCTGAAAAAGGCAAACCTATTTTTCGTCTTGGTTTGCTTTTTTAAAGCAATTATCCCCCTAACAGTTATGGTATAAAATTGCTTCTTCTARTAAGCTTCCAGAGTAAACAGAATAGATTCAACTCTTTGAAAATAAGCAGCTTAGCTTCAAAGCCATAGCAAGGAATAGACAGTAAAATGGTTTACTGCTGTAGGTAATGGTGTTTGTGTGTCTGTGCGCGTGTGCTCTCGCATATGTGCAGACTGTGCATGTGCACGCGTGAAAACATTACTGAGGTGGGCTGTGCACACGTATATTTTAAAGATCATTTTGAAGTAAGATCTTTGTACGCCACTATTTCTTCACACACAYATGCTTAAGAAAGAAAAAGCTTATTAAGGATGTAAATTCAAGAGTTCACAAACTAAGAGTGTCCATAATTGACAGTGGCGACTTTGCAAGAGCGGTTTGGTTCCTTTCAGTGTTTGCATCATCCTGCAGGTTTTCCATGGGATTTTCACGGAGTCATCCTATGTTATAATTGCAGCATTCAAATCAAATTTCAAAGAAGGGTTGGCTCTGTCATGGGCTTTGCCATTATATTAATTACTGTAATTTCAAAAGGTTTTACAAATGTATATTTTCATAATATGTTTTCATTTTATTGTACGGATAATCTAATTTTAGRTGTCCCATTTTGAATACCTAGAACCCAATTTTCAGAGTCGTTACTACACATTACTTGAAGTTCTGAGCATGCAGCTTTCACTGATTTCCTTCCATTTCGACTCTGGGGGTTCAGTGCCTCTGTTCTGACCTAATCGACAATTGAGGCTTATTGGAAAAGAGAGGTGTAAAATCGAGGGATTAACTATACTAAGTATGTGCAGCAGGTCTTGTGCATACTTATAAAGGTCTACTGTTACTAAGTGGTAGAAGATTTTATTAAAGCTGAGAATATCATTCCAGAAACCAAAGCCATGAACACGCAGGTATGTTTTAAGCCAGTCTGCCAATCAGTGAAGACTGAAGTTTTACCAGCAAAAAGTTGCCTGAGCTTAACACAATATATTTTTGTTCTTTCCATTAGAGAAGGAACAGGGTGAAAAATGGGTTGAAGAGCACAGGGGTGGACAAAGGACAAGCCACACACTTTTGAAGTGTTTGTGGGCAGAAATATCAGGGAGACTGCCAAGCATAAATCAGTCCATGTGAAAGGCAGCAGCCTCATATTGTGCTTAGGCTTTGGGTTGAAGATTGCAATTTTACAGGTTTCTTTAAAGTAATGCTTTGACAAAGTTCATTTTTTGTTCACTTTCAAATCATCCTTTCTTACTTCTTGCTTTCCCAAAATAAAACTTGTGAACTCATGCATRTGAGAGTTGGGAAATGGCAAAATTAGTGTTGCCCTTTCCATCATAATAGGAAATCTCTTCTGCTCATGTAACAAGATTTTCATGTATCATGATGAGGCGTTCTACTCTCTCAAAATGTAACATGGTTTTAAAACTTAACCTTCACAACAATGATCTTATATCAGTTACTAAAAATATCCTTACTGAATCCTGATCTATGTATTCTTTTTAAAATAAAATTAATTAAAGTGTCTGACAGGGGGTTGCTTCATTGCCCCTTGCCTGCTTCACGCTATGCCAAAGGCATAGATTACATATGTTTTTCTGTTTGGTTGATTCTAATTAAATCTGTTCTGTGTCTRTAATTAACAGTAACAGCAAGAGATTCAACAGGCTATTTTCTGCTCTTTAAAATTTGAAGAAGCCTGCTTTTATTATTTCATTTTACTTGGAGGAGCTATGAAAAAGACATCTGCTATCTGAAACTAAAATTAGACATCTAACAATGCCTGCAGGTTTGGGGAGAGGAAAGGAAAAAAGACAGAGACTAGCCTGTTTCTAACACAAACTTCCTTTCTGTTTCCCTTTGCTCTTTTTTGGAATAGGATACTTGGGAGACACTAAAGCTTTCTCTTCTCTAACTGCATTTATCTGAACTCTCTCAGAGTTCAAGTTACAACCGGCTTGAGATATCTGACCTTGACAGCCCAAAGCCCTGCAGAACAGGTGTTGACCACCTGAGATTGCATCTCACAGGCTGGGCATTGTGAAATGAGTACAATAACTACTTGTAATGTAGATTTGTACATCAATGCTGCTTTGTGAGTCAAGTCCTCATTAGAGGCCTTTATAGTCTCTTGTAATGTAGCTTCGGCCTGGCAAACTGTTCAAGGTGATGTTGGACAAATGCTGATCTGCTCAGAAGTTAACACCACTTTGGAATAAATGCTCATTTAAGAGGTATCTCATTGGTAAAGATCTGTGTGATAAGATGGCTTAGACCACTGCATCCACTTATATTCCCAATGCCATTTGGTTTAGGGACCATGGTTTACAATTAATGGCTGTATTTTCAGGTGCATTTCACACAGGTTATCAGTTTTTGCTTTGCTTTTTGATCCTTTCTTTTCTCACAGAGACTCAACAGTGGAGTTTCACATATGTGCGAGTGGTTTTATGAGGTGTAAGTTACTCTTAAGCATCGTGTTTCCTTGCAGTTCCCCTCCCCTTTCTCACCCGTGATTCGGATCCCTCAAAAGCTCCCTTACTACTATTTGTGATACCACCACATGAGCAGGTTTTATGAGGTGACACATTTCCTGTAGGAAGCAGTTTATCTCTGGTGAGACTCATGTAGGTAAAAATGTGGCATTTTGTCTGTATGGGATTTTTAACCTATTGCAACATCTGTGGTTTAAAGTAGAAAATTTTTGAAGAGCAGAGTGATCAAACACTGTGAGGTGACATTAAAAAGTATTATCTTGTGTCCAAGTTAATCTGATATTTGTTGTTGTGAAGCAAGTGCTTATTATTGTTTGAATATTTTTGCCCCACTGTCACATTTCACATCATATCATAACATAACTAATGTTTTAATGAAGTGTGTCACTTCTTAGTAGCTCTTTTCATACACCTCCTTTCCTACCTCTGTAAGGCTATGAATGTCATGATTGCATGTTGCAGAGGAGAAAGGAAAAAATTGAGGGTTTAACTTTGCAGTCCTTGTTTGACTTTCCTTGAGAAGCTGCTGTTCTCTCAGTCACTGATTGAAAAGTGTTAAGTAATTTAACCTTGGGGTGGAAAAACAGACTAGATTTGGTGAGTGCAGAGAATCAAGAATCCCTCTGGCCTTCCTAAACCCCTTCTTTTAGATACTAGAAGATGTAAGCACCTTCTGGTTGTAGAAGTGGCCAAGTCATGGTGAATCCATTCTCAAGTGTCGCTTCTGTCTCACAGTCCCTGCTCAGCAGACAGGGACTAAGCAGAGAGGACATCCCTGACTGGCAAGCTGGGTACTACATAGGTGAAAAGAATGTTGTAGGGGAATGGTCTGACTTGGGAGATTATAATTCCAGTACTTTAGTTATTCACAGAACATTGTAGATGTTTAGCATGTAACTATAGCCTTTTTTCATCTGTATTTCATTGTAGTCCCATTGAAATTGGACYTGCAGTAAGAAACATATATCCTAAAAGAAGACAAATAAAGTGCTGAGCAATGTGTATATACACTGGTATTTATTCCAAAAAACCCACAATGTTTGTCATTAATGTTAGACTACCCGTTAGTTTTTAGTTAGAATATCCACTGCCTAGTCTGCGTATGATTTTCTTCACATAAGGTAAAGAAAAGTGGATAGCAGGTGTAAGTCTGAACTGCAGTATATGTGTACCTGTATTATTTCACCTTTTAATATCCAAAGCTCCAAATTATATTTTAGATCTGTTACATTATGATGGTTATTACATTCCTCTGGTAATTCTACACTGATGATAATTACTTGCAGTTTCACAATATTGTAACACCAAAAAAAAACCCCAACAAAACTTAAATGCATCTGAGCTGTCCAACTAAAACCACCGGTTTTTTATTAAAGAATTTGCCCAAGATACTGGGCTGCTGTTGTTAGTCTTTCTGTACTGGCTTAATAATTTTGTGGTTATTTTACAACTTTTCAGTTGTTTTTTTAGTCTTGCATTCAGGTTATTCATGACATTTCAGTCTCAAGTCAGTCTTTTGCATTAACAAATAGCATTTTGCAAGTCTGTAGAGCAATAAGGTTTGTGTTCAGGACCCAGTGTCCATGGAATATATATCCCAGTTACTATACTTCTGTTGAGCTCTCTTCTGAGAGCCCTAGGCTGAGTGTGCCATCAGCAAGGTTAGTGCATTAGGTGAACTTCTGGATTTCATATTCTGGTTTAGCGTCATCCAAAAGGAGCCTCATTTTGCACAGCACTTCTTGATGCAACCCAGGAGCTCAGAGAGGCTCCTGGGGAGGTTCACTTCAAAAGTGCTGTTCTGATCAGTTGACATGAACACTAAGGTGAGATCCCCAAGAAAGAAGGTGCTTGATCAAAAATCTGTTTTAGTAAGGTTAACAAAAGCCCATTGTGCTTGAAAAATGAAGTGCTGCATTACCCTGTAGCAACTGTGGGTGCTTTATCCAAGCATGTGCTACCTCACTTTAGCAACCCACAGTAAGCCTGAGAACACCATTCTACTTGGTAGCATGTTCATCACAAGGTGGCTGATGAATGCAGAAACAGAGTGGTTTCTATGCAGTTATAGTTTGTAAGCAGTTGCTTCTTAATTAGTGAGTTATAGAAGAGAAAGTTTTTTTTTTACAGATCCAGTGTATTTTTTAATACTGTAGCCCAAAAATGTGACTGAGCAGGAGACATAAAAGTGGGTCCTCATTAACAAATGCTGCAAAATTGGTGAATGCTCATAGCAGACCTGGTAGGTCTCATAGTCATCACAAGTTTCCTCTCCTAAGTTTAATGTTGCAGTTCCTTAGAAAACAGTAACAAGTGGTCTGTTGTGAACAGCTTAATGTTAACATTCAACCTATGTTTTTTTAAAATATGCTTTGGAAAAGAGCAAAATACTGCAATAGAGAATTAACTGGATGTTTCATAGTAGGATGAGGTATGTTTGGAGGAAGCATCTGTAAATCAGTCCAGAAAAATTAGCTGCAGTCAAATGACTAGAGAGATGTGGGCCAATATCACATACGCTCAAAGAATATTAAGGCTTGCCTTCAGTTAAAAATTCCTCCAGAACTGTTACTGTCTGTATCTGTGATGGCTTCTGGCCATCCTGCCTAACACAGACTTCATGTAGTGTTCCCATAGGAGCAGCAGCTACTGAAGTCTCTGCTCGCTGGAGAAAGTTTCTCCCTGAGGCCATGCTTTCTAGTGAGCAGTAATACACAGTTTGAGGTGTACCTTATGAATAAGGAAAAAAAAATTAATTTTTTTTTTACAAGTTTCTGGGTCAGACACATAGTCCCGCTGGTTGATCAGTTCATGGAATAGGTGTTTTAGCTGGGAGGTGTGTTTAAAATGATTATAAACATTATTCATTCCCATCTAAAGATAGAGAGCTTTCTAGGACAAAGAAAAGCCTAATTTCTTCTGGTAGAACACTTTTATTGGCTTAATTAGATAAGGGCAGTGAGCAGGGAAGGTTATGTTTCCAGTCTGCTTGTTCCTTTGCACCTGGGCTTTGTTGGAATGTCACATATTATTCCATAAAAACACCTCTGAGTGTAATAGAAAAATCCTTAGAAACTTGGTTTTAAGGGTTTTTATTTAAATTGGTTTAAAAAATACACACTGTAGTTGAGTGTTTTGCTCCACTTTGAAGTCTCTTCAATGTTATTAGAGATCTCTTTCTAATAAATCTTAATTTAAAATATTATCATGATTTGAGTTAGGCACTTTTATTTTATTGAGTCTTGGTTTTGGTTGACTTGATTCATCTTAATATATTTTTAAAATAACTAAACATTTTTTCCTTTTTTTTTCTTTTTTCCCCCTCCTTTTTTTTTTTAAGATCTTAACTGTACAAAGCAAAACCTCCCAGGTAGCTCATCCTACCCATTCTAGCTCTACCTGTCATAACAAGTATTTGGTAAAAATCAATGTTAGTAGGTTAAAACTGGAGATTAGGGAAGACACCGTATTGTAAAAACATAGAAAAATTGTTAGAGAAAAGATTGCATTGCACCAAGCGTTTTATCAAAATATATTAAATAATTATGGCAAACAATCATGCAGTCACTCCTCATTAAGGCCAATTTTAGCTCTTCCGGTTAAAATGGACATTTCTTTTATGGGTGGGAATACATTTAAGGTTTCTGCTGTGCTCTGCAATCTTTTGGCCTGAAGCCAGCATTGATATCTGGTAGCTCAAGGTGCATACACAGAGAGTTGGGGGTTTGGGTTTGTCGGGTTTTTGGTTGTTTTGGGTTTTTTTTTTCCTAAGCTGATCAGGAAAATGTGACTTTTCCCAGCTAAGTCAGTTTTCTGAGCTGTCTGACCACCCTGCGACACAAGCCCTTGTGATGTTAGCAGGGGGTACATGGGGTGGGGAGGATGACATCCACCCAGTCTTCTGTTTTGGCAAGGAATAGTTATTCCTTACAACCAGTGCTCTCTGAAACAGTGTAATTGCAGTTTGTCTGACACTTACTCATGGTCCTGATCCTTACCAAAGACTCCTCTCCCTCGTGAGGTGTTGCCTCTGCATGAGGTAACATGTATGTGCCGCTTATGTGAGAACGAGCAGCTTGGTGAAGTACATTATGACTGGAAAAGGAGAAAAATAATCCATGCAAAAGGGTTAATGAGAACAAAATAAAACCAGATTCTGCTGTCATGCTCTGCTACAGAATTCACAGATATAAATTGTTCAGTGGTACTTGAATTACTGAATGTTTGAGTCCTTGGAGGTAGTTGAGTAGATGCTCTTTCAAACTGATTTAATTGAAGATCTTTAACTCCTTCAAGAGTATTGATGACTGTGCTCATTAAGTCAAAGAAATCTAGGCATGTGTTTGTAATACAATGATATTTTTCTTTTATTCTTAATTCCTTAAACTTTTGGGAGGCTACAAAAGAAGAGAACAAGAGAAAAAAATTTTCTGGTGGAATCAAATAAATATCTCTCCAATGTAAGGAGATTACTTTTGAGTAACTGGTTTCTTGGCTAGGCAGGAATATTTTTGCTATTCCAAAGCTGGGGTTCTTATGGAAGTCCAGCAGAATTTAGTGTTCCATCTGGACCTGACTGTTGTATTGTTGTTTGGTTTCTTTTTTCTGTTTTAATGTATAAAATTTTTGTATTCTCTCTAGGAAAATTATTTCAGTTGTTAGAGAAATATCTAAAGAAACAACCTTTTTGCATTTAGATTGCACTAGTAATTACCAGACAATTTCTATTTGAGTTATAATATGAACTGTCATGCTGTGTGTGTTAGAAAAGGTATTCCCAAAAGGGTTTGTGGATCTGGTAGAGTTTGCAAAATGTTAAAATCTTAAAGGGTATTTAAAATAATTAGGGATACTTGATTAAACTAAGGATCAAAATGTAAAGCCACAATGTCAAAAATCATTAAAACCTTGCTTTTTTCCCCTGTTTCTTAAGCTTCAAGACATTAATTCTCTGGAGTGTAGACTAGTAGGTATAATTACATTGGTGTAACAAGACAAAGGGATGATGCTGTCAGAATTTATTTGCTGTGAAGTTTAGAACAATCTGATATTCTAACCTTAGTAGCTGTTTTCTCTGGCTACCTGTGCTGCTTACGTTTAAATAAACTACTCTTACATCTTGCTTTATATTCTCAAAGAAAAGCAGCTTTATGTGTTGCATTGCACCYAGCTGATAAGCCTAACCATTAGCCTGAGGCATGTACTTTTCTTCATTTTTCCTTCCTCTAGTTTATAAGGAACAAAAGTCATATGGAAAACTGGATGATTAGAAGCACTTCCAGCTGTGTTTAAGCCTCTGTGCATGTCATGCAGAAATATAATTTAGACTTGCACAGCACTTCTCATCCAAAGCTTTGAAAATGGGTCAATATCCTCATATAGCAGGTGGTAAAACTGTTATAGGAGAGGGGAAATGAGCAGCGTGAGGTTTCACAAGGAAACAGTGATGAGGAAAACCCCACAGTACACACCATCAGCCCCATATACTTCCTTCCTACATTTGAAACTGGCTCCAGTACTGGATAGAAGAGGTAATGCCTGGGCTTTGCAATGCGTTTGGGAAGGGCAGTGCAGCTCATTTTGCTGGGGAGGTTGGGGGTGTAAAGGTAAAACTAAATTTAGGATTTGAATTCTTTGGCTGTTTTGTGTTAAGAAAATTGGGAAGGCAACTATATTCTGACTGAGAGGTGCTGTGACAACACACCTGGACATTATAAACCCTTAGTTTTAGTTGACATTTTACCCCAAGAGTGTGACATTTTCAAAAAATCAAGAAACTCAGCACAGTGTGAAAATAATGCCTTGACTTACTTTTTCCAGGTAGGGATCCCTTTCTGTCATTTAAAGGATGATAATGTGGTTAGAAAAGCAGGGTAATATTGCAGCATTGTTTTAATTTCCAAAACATACRAAGTCCTAAGGGATTTGTAATCCCTTTACACCTGAGCTCAGCTCTGTTCTTTACAAGTCAGCAAGGAAGCTTTGGGGAGCTCATTGTGAATCCTTCATCCAGGGATGAATTGTGTAGCGCCGCATTAGAGCTCCTATGGATGTGACAGGTCACTCTGTCATGGTATTCTCCYTTCCCCTTGCTACCATGTTACCTCAGATACACATCTTTGCCTACCTGTCTTTTCCTTGGGCTGGGGACAGGAGAGAGGCTTGTACAGGAACTAGCTTTAGCACATTCATTGACAAGGTCTCAGCACAGGAGAAAGTCAAGATTGGCTCTTTTAGGCTTAATTTTATGAGACTCTCAAGTTTCCCAGGCAATGCAAAATGCACAGAATAGAGCAGATAATTTTGTTATAGATTTTGAGTGAGTAAATCTGCTTAGTTCACATGCATATAGCTTTTTTATGGTATGYGTTTTTGTTCCCAAGTACTTGTACAGCTTACATAGATGAAAGTGTTGAAATTAATTCCTCTCCACCAGTGGTCGGATATTTAGTAACTTAGCTGCTACCTAAGCAGCTAAATAAGTTATCTGGGTAATATCTGTATTCTATTAGAAGGTCAAGTGCTGACAATTGTAGAAAGTTTGGCTGTGTGATAGCGGTTTCTGCAGACAGCCAGTGTCAGGAATGCTTTGGTTTTGTTGTGGTTTTTGGAGGTTGGTTTTATTGTTGGTTTGCTTTTTTTTTTTAAATCTAAGCATCAAATGCATATGAATTTTTTTTAAAATACCATAACACTTTTAACCTGTGACTGTAAGCAAATTTTTGTTATCACCACAGTACTAGAATACATAGATATTGTCGTTATTGGCAGAGAGCAGTAAAACAATGCTTAGCAATTCGTAATTCAGGAATATGACTGTTCCATTAAGGATAATAAACTGTCACAGTTCAGCACTTTGACAACTYTGAGAGGTGGCAAGTGCTGGAATATCTTGTGCTAAGGTACTTTCTGCCTGAGGTTATAAACTGTATGCTTTATATATCAGTAGCTTTTATCCTTGATAGAGGTGTGTCTTAATATGGATTTCTTCTGTGGGGGTTTCATTGTTCAGAAGGAAATAGAAATCTGTGAGTGACATTTCATAAATGGATTCTCTGGGGTTTTGTGGCCCTAAGAGGAAGTGCTAAGCTTTGTGCTGAGTTTCAGCCATGTTGATCTTTCGTTTAGGGTAGGTCAGCCTTCCATGCTATGATTGTACCTGAATTTCAGACCTGAAAAAAATTGTCTCAAGGTAATGTCTTSTTATAAGTAGATAATTTGTCAGCGGTGCCTACTTGTGCTTTTTTGAATTTTTCTAGCAAATACCAGTTTTTCCAACAAGGCCATTACAAGGGCTCGAAGGTAATTGTGCAGTAGCACCCYCTGCTTCTTACTCAAATATTTTATGTTCACTTAGGCATTCAGTTTTGGAGAAGTATTTGTTTGAATGCCAGTGATCCAAATACCTGTATCCAATGTTGCTGTTTATGGGGAAGACGACATGGAAGAATATTCATAATCAGGAGCTTTGCAGAGGCTTTGTCAGCCTGCAGTAATATTTTGTAGGACATACTTAGAGATCACCCGTGACCTAAATGAATAATGTGTCTGGCCCATTAGTAACTCCTAGGACTATCGTGAAAGTCCACGTGAAAATTCACATATTTCATAATCAAGTTATGTCAAGATGATGTTTCCGTGCACATATGACTAACAAAAAACTCTCAGTAAGAGTCTCAAATTTTTTAGCTTTCTGGTCACATGCCATATGTGTGAATTCCCATCAGTTTCTTTAGGAAAGAAGCCTAGGAATGGCTGAGTGACCTTCCACAAGATAGTGGAGGTAGCTGTGCATGGTTTGTCTTAGGTGGCTATGTAATAAATGCAACATCCCATAGACATCTTTGAAGTTTCTCCTTCGGCATGGATGAAAAGGACAACTTTCTTATGAGTGGTTATGTGACTTGCTATCAATATTCAGTGCCTCTAAGACACGCAGCACTAAATTAGTATTGCTTTGTGTGTGGTTAATGAATATTCCAGTCACTAGAAAGGAGCAGCATATACCAGCCTTCTTTTGTGGCACATCACTTTGAAAAGGACCTGTTGAATGGCTACATTTGGGCTTCTTTCTTGGCATAATTGATTTTAGGCATGGAATCTTGGAATTAGGACAATTTGACTGACAAGAGAAGTCTGTTAGGAGGCAGAAAGACACATTTTTTTCAGGAATGGAAGAAGGTGGATTTGAGGAAAGCTACAGTCAAACCAGAAGAGTTGTCATGTTCCCAACTCTGTGTAAACTTGTTCGGGTGCTTCATCTGTCTCTGTGAAGTTCATCATCTGTGAAACGCTTGAAATGCAGACATAGCCGCGACAAATACTGTGAAACCAGCCTAACTTTTATAAAGTCTGTTGTGAGCTGCTGCTGGAAAGCTTATAAGACATACATGCAAATGTAAAACTTTAACTAATCAAGAATTTATGTTTAAAAGAATAGCTTTCATTGTACTGGTATTTTGTTTGCTTGGCTTTTGTAGTTGTTAATTTTGGGGAAAATAGGTGTGAGAAAGTCCTTGACTCAGAGGAGAACAAATGGTTTATATTGCAGCAGGTGTTTACTCACTTTAATTTTTGGATTAATTAAATGGGGGCCAAGCCTGTAGCAGGCAAGTGTAGTGGTTTAAATGAAAGCCATGTGGGAAGGCTGAGAAGTTCATGCAAACTGACTCTGAGTAGAGTAGTTGAACTGTGTAGATGTTTTGAATAAAAGTGGCATTGATTTTGCATTGCTTCATCTCTACCAGAAATTGAACTGAATCAAACTCCTGTAAGCTTTTTATTATCTTTCTTCTGTATCTTGTCTGACAGACCATAGGCAGGTATGCACTGTCAGCCAAATTTAAACCAGTCACACACGAATTCTTAGCAGCAGAGCTACTGAACTAGTCTCGCTCTCCTTTGTACCAGTTTTCCTTGAGCTGGTTACTTCTCTCTCTCTCTACAAAATCCTTTGCTGCAGTTAATCTGATACTCTGGTGTAATCTAGATAAAGCTTTATTCAAAAGGCTGATGTGACAAATGACAATTTCTGTCTCTTAACACAGTTTGAACCCACTGGCTTTTCTGTGGCCTGGTTATGTTTTTGGGAGTCAGCTGAAATCTTTGCTCCTTTTGTTCACTTACCTGAGAAGTTCACCTGATTGCTTTCTATTTCTATAAGAAACTATATGTATATGTTTAACTGTATTTCATCAATTGAAATTTAAAAAAAAAAGAACGACAGAACTAGAATGGAAGTTTGTGTCATGGTTGGATTTTCTATCTTTAACTTGCGATAAAAGACATATTCTCCTTATTTAAATGGGATCAGGATAACATGACCTGTATTTGAAACCATGATATGAATAGAGGTATATTTAAGAACTTTCAAATGACTTTCACCATCTATGCTCCTTAATTATTGCATCTAATTCTTTTACTGAAGCTTCAGCCATTACTGGAGTCTCCACTGTTAAATTAGGGAACTTAATTTTGTTTTTCTCTGGGTATGAACTGTCACTTTGGTGAAATTCCATTAGGTTGAATAAATTCCRTAGTGACAGAGTAACAATTTGTCATGATCCTAGAGATTATAATGTCTGAACAAAAGCTAGAAGAAAAAGTTTTGTTTCAATGTTTCAATGCAGCAGATAAAATGTAAATTGGGACTGATACAATAGAATAACTTCTGCTTTCATTTATGCTAATAAATTATAATTCTCCTTAGATAATATGTATAGTGAAATTTCAACAACTAAAAAACATGTTTATAATTATCAGAACCTTTGAATAAGTTTGGAGAGTTGTATCACACTTCATTCTTATTAAACTTACATTACTGCTTTCTTAGAGGCAGCTGTGTCCAACAGCATTTAACTGTTTCAATTTTCACATACTCACTTTGGGGGGAACAAAACAAAACCCAAAAAAGCTAGTATCCCCTTTGTATGTTTTAGGTTTTTTCTGTGTCTTTGATCAAAAGTTCTTGCAATGAATCTCTTTAATGTACACCTGAATAATACAAAGAATTCAGTAAGTAGGTCTCTCTGCCCACTTCGTGCGTTCAAAGATTCAGGATATAAAACCATTTTGGAAAAGATGTCTGAATATGGTAGAGAAATTTTCCTAACTCTGAATGTATCTAAACCAGGCTGAACATTGTTAAACAGATTTATTTAATTTTGTCTCATGTTTATTTTCTATTAGACCTAACATACTCTTGGTTTTTTTTTTTTCTTTACTTTCATTACTGCTTTGACTTAAATAGCAAGGCTTGTATTATTGCAGAAAGCAGTACATGGTTATTTCAGTAGCAAACCAACATCACCCAGAAGTTAAATAATGCTGTATCTTATGTCTATATTCTTTGGAAATAAGTGATTCATTTGATTCATTGGAAATAGTCCAAATCCTTGCTGTTTTCCTGGAAGCACTTGAAAGCTTTTTCACTGTTCTTATTTGAGAGTCTGTTGCAAGTTGCTCTAATTTAGTGAAGGTCATATTAAAATTTAGCAGTGTCCCCGTCCGTTAAAACCTAGGTAATGCTACCCTGTTTCCACTGGGGAATGCTCTGGTGAAAACTACATTAGTGTACCCAAGGTGTGCAGTGACAGCAACACATCTCTCATAACGTCCTAGTTAGACGTGCTCTTCCGTGAGGTGCCCCTGAGAGTTATGTAGGGCACCTCAGGATGAGGTAAATACCAAAAAAATGTACGTTGGGTTATCCTGACGCCTTTATTTGTTCACCTTTCCTAAAAGTATGGTCTTTTTCAGTTCCAGAACTGAACACTGAAGAAACAACAAATTATGTTGTTACAAATGACCAAGAGAAGCTCTCTTCTGCTTTCTCTGTCATTTAGCTATAGAGGAACAAGTTGGGTTTACATAACGTTTTAACATACCAGTCTTTTGTACCATATTACAGAATTTGAGCACAAAAACTTGTGTGTGTTTGTCTTCTGATGTGTCATAGAAAATGTAAGGTACATAAMTCTTGACTTCAAGGGTGTCTGTGTCTGCATTTATGCCGCGTGTTATGATTTCAGAAGCACCGTGTGGAGATCCTGGCAGGCTAATTTAAAGTCAGTATTAGGACAGGTTAGTCTTTGCAGATTGACAAAATGCTGCCTAATGCCACAGGTGATGGCAGAGTTGGTGGTGGAGAGGAGCTCTGCCCTAAGGAGTGCCATGACAAACGCCAGTCCCAGACTCTCAGCACTCTTACTGTGAGGCAGAATGATTCTCCTTCATAAGGTGTGTTGGAAATCTGCTGGTAAAAACTGGGAGCACTTAAAAATAATTATTGTACTACACATTTTTAATAAAAAAAATTGGAATTCATAAAAGACAGTGCAATAGTAATGCAAATATTGTTGTGGCTAGTGGTCATATCTGAGACCCCTGTGGGAAAGTTCAAAGTTAGTTAACTCACCTTAGGAGCTGGAGCTTTATGGCATCTTTAATCCAAATTTAGGGACACAAAACCTGAGTGGCTTTTGGAGGAAGGGCGAGCTTTAGGGAGGGACAGGCATTTGAGCTGAAAAACAGTCCTTCACTGCTGTAAGTACAAGCCTGTCCTTTAGGCTTTGTTTGTTTGTTTGTTTGTTTAAAAATTGAGGCAAGTCTAGGAAGGGGATGAAAGCTCAGACAGTGCCCTATTGTGTGTGCTGTGAGGAGGGAGAATGACGTGTGGATTCTGCCTGTTCTCATCCACACTGAACAAGAGTCGGGGAGATACATATGTTGGGTGGAAAAAATAATTTTTCTCAAAGTGAAGTGTTTGCAATAATTGCACTTTTGCAAGTCCCAAACCGGTTTGGTTCCTGTACAAATGCTGTATATTTGAAGCATTTTTGAGAATGTTAAATTGACAGTGTTCATTGGAAGAGCATAATTTGGGTCATGTGAGAGACCTAAAACTCTATTGAACCCCTGTCCAAGAGGCATGCCTTAATGTGTTGGAGGAAGGTATATGGAATGGAAAGTTCTGGGCGGTGTTTGTGTATGAAAAGAATCTGAATGATTTGGGTTTTGTTTTTGCCACATGTGCAAGAGGAGTGTGAGGATATTGTTTTTACATTGTGTTTGAAGTCAAAGTATTCCAGCAACTTTATCRTTTTATTATAAAAAAAACTCAGTATAATACAAGTCCAGACTGGTGTAGAAACTGAAGGAATATTCGTGGTGGGACAAAATTGCCCTTTCACTAATGATTTCAGCACAGCAAAGTACAAGTTCAGTCTGTGTTTCGGAAATGTTCGTGTGTTGGGGTTTTTTTCGGTCTGAAGCCATGACTTTGAAAATAACTTGATGAGAAGATGTAAAGCATAATAATGCAGACTTCCTTGTTTATTTTTCAAGTTTATTTAGCCATTGATTGATTTGCAGAGGTCAGGTCCTTCACCAAAATTTAAACCAATCAGAAACAAATGAGTTCTAAAATTCAAGGTGTGGATCTATTTTTTTTCACCTTAATTGAGCATCATCATTTATTATTAGTGATGACACTTATTTCAGTGTCATGCGGTTGTTTTGGTGTGTCAGTGTGCAACTCTGTGGTTTAAAAATCTTTACTAGGTCTGTTCTTACCCTTGTTTTTCCTATTATACCTCCGTTTTCACATATAATTGAAAATTAAGCCAGTACTTGTAAATTGTTGGGTGCCAGAAGTTTCTATTTTGTGTGAAATTAGCCAACAGTGCAGTTTAGAGCTTGTGATTTCTTCATAAATAATTGATGATTAAAAAAAAAATGATAGTCCCTGATTATTCAACTCAAAAAGACCACTTAGTTATCAATTCATCCATTCATCTGTGAAAAGCTTTTCTTTTTTTGTTTGCATTTGATTTTTATAACAGGCAAAGTGACAGCACTCGTATGTTGAAGCAGCAATCAATTGACTTTCATATTTTGCTTCTAGTTATGTAGGCCTAAAAGTTTTATTTGTATCAGGTTGCATTAGTAGTTTTGTCCATGGGAAGAGGCATTGACAATTCTGTAACTTTTGTTTAATATTCATAGGGCAGTTGTGTGGTTTTACAGGATCCTTGGTAAACTGACATTACTGAAAGTGCTGAATGTTTTCAGTTTTAATGCAAGTCAAAGCAAAGTTACTTAGTTGTTTGCTGCTCTGTCTTTTGTCAAGAAGAATCTGTGATACAGACAGACACTGAGTAAATGTAGTTTTGATCACGTCTCCTAAATAAAGAGCTGAGAGACTGAACTATAGCTCTGAATTGTTGCTGTTGCAGGATTTCGTGTTGTGTCAGCTTTGCATCTATTATGAAATCAGTTCATAGTACATAAAAATGCACAAACCATATTACTGAGATGCAAATATTACTGCTGATACATCAAAGAAATCAGCAGCTGTCATCCAGTTTTAGCCATGGTGCTTTTGAATGCCTTAATCCTCTTCCCAAACAGGAGGCAGAGAGAGTGCACTTTCTTTATCCACTCCCCTTCTGTTTTTTTGAAGTGTTGGTAGCAAAATCCAGAAGCTGTGTTTAGCAGCTATCATTGCATGGCACAAGACATAATTTTCTTTGCATCTAATTTGGACATTTCAGTTCTCATGTATGCTAAACTCTTTCAAATATACTTTTTATTAAAGTTAGAAATTACTCACATTGTGTTTACTCCCAGGTGCTCCAAGTATCAAAGTGATTATTCAGTTTACTTTGTTTTCATTTCAGTCTCTTTTAAATTGGAATTAACTTGGTATTCTTTGCTCTCTTTCAGTTGCTGAAGGGGTGTATGTTGGGATTGTACTCAGAACCTGAGTTACAGGAAATACACATCTACCAGTAGAATATATTTTACTTTGTGTGACTTCCACATTTTCAGATTATTCTTTTTTAGCAATACAAGTATTACAAGATGGTTACTGTAAAATAGCTTCCCTGAGAAGTGAGTGAGATATACTGCAAAAGCAAGTTTAATCTGTTTTTAAGGTCTGTACAGTGCAATGTCCTGTCTCCAAAGTGGGTCATCGCAGAAGTCTGGGAAAGGGCATGAGAACTGAGCAAGAATGCAGCAATGCTTCCCTGGTATACTTTGCTATCTCAATAGCGCTTCCCGAGTCAGAAGTTGTTCTTTGAACTGAAGAAATTAAGACAGTTTTTTCTTCTTCACTAATTTGCTTAATCACTTTCCTTAACTGCATTTTTAGAGTCTTTTATGAATATGTATAAAAACATTTCAAGGGAATAGCATGCACAAAATTTTTATATTGAATCAAGTTACCAAAATTATTGGAAATAAATTATAAAAGAATGAGTTTTATGTATTGGGTTTTAAATTTGTTTTTTTGTTTATTAGCCACTGTCTTGCAAAGTGAATCTGCAGTGCAAAGTAATCCCAACAGAGGAATGAAGTACACAAGTGTAAAGCTGTCAGACTACAGCAAGTTCATTAAACTGTCTGTCTAGATGAACTAATGAGAAATGATTTTATGTCTTTGCTAACCTCCAGTTTCTCGGACCAAAAATACTTTGCTGTGCTGAAATAAGTAAGCAGCTAGAGTAAAACTTAATGTTTTAAGAATTGCTTTGTGTTGTCCTGTTTACCCAAACAGAGTTTCAAAACTCTGCAGTAAAAAGCGTGTCGACCAGGATTGTACTGAAAGCCAGATTAGAGAAAATGGCACTTGATAACAAGGTTAGGTATATTTAGAAATGTTCCTGTTATTAAAATTGCTCCCTTGCCAACTACTCCTACACTGGAGTCTGCTAATTTGTGTGACATGCTATCCATCCCAACACACAAGGAGGATCAGAGATTACATGCAATAACTCCAGTCCTACTTCTGTTGTCAGACAAGGATCTCCCAAGAGTGACATTACCTTTTTGTGGTTTACTATCGCAATCCCATTTTCCCTTCCCTCTTCATTAATACCCATATTCAAACTCGTCGGTTTGAAATGCCATCTCTTTACGTCTTCAAAATTCTAGAAGCTTCAGTATTGTTCATAAGGAAAATAATTAATGACAAGAGAGCAAATGTGCATTGTGTGATGTTCATGACAATCTTTTCCTATCTTACACTGAGTAAGAGGTCATTGGTTTGCTTTGCTCTTGACAGAGCACAAATCAAAAGCCTTGATTCAATGAAAAATTGAGGTACTACCTCATTACTATGGAATACAGTTGTTGGTAGTTTCAGTGGAGTGTGTGTGCCTCCACCACCTGTGCAACATGCAAAGGAGTTCTTGTGTTCTTCACTGCTGTCCCAGTGCTCGATGAGTTAATACTGGGACATCCTCAGCTGTGTCCAGACACCTCTCAGGTCAGTGAAGAGACACAGAAACTGAAGGGCAGTTTCCAAGTGTCMTTAAGTTGTGGGAGGAGGAAGGCATCTCATGTTAGTTTATAATTTCTTTTAATTTCTTCCCACCTCCCTCACAAAAAAAAGGTCATATGCATGCAATGTAGTCTTACAAAGTCTAGAGTAATGTTACTTTGAGCTTTATTGTTTTAGAAGGAAAAAGGGAAAATACTCTAAAAAGGTCCTGCTTTGTTTTTAAATGATGAATTTTTATTTCAAATATTGAGATTAGAAAGCAGTAGGTATGTGGTATGACCTGCTCTTGGATGTTCCGTGCTGTATTACTGAAGTGCTACTGTAGATATTAGAGGGTCATTTTCCTCTTCGATTTCGATGTTCATTGCCCTCTCAGTTGCTGAGTTTGTTATACAAACACTAGAAAATGTTGTTCCTCGCTTGACCTTATTTATTCATGTAACTGGCATTAATAAATATTTCTTTTTTACTTTTACAGGTTATTGAGTCACTAGGGATTATTATATATAAAGCCCTGGACTACRGTTTGAAGGACAATGAAGAGCGGGAGTTAAGTCCTCCACTGGAGCAGCTTATTGACTACATGACTAATACCACAGAAACAGATGGGAGTAGGGATGAAGGATATGATGCTCTGGATGGAGTGGAGGATGACAATGATGATGACAAAGAGGAAGTTGAGGCCATTCACTCCTATAAAGATGTCATGAAGGTACAGTAATGCGCAGTTTATATGATAGTTCGCTCTTTCTGTCAATGAGAAAATCAACTCTGTTTTCCATGTTATTGTCCTGTATGATACYGGCTGTGTCATTTTCTGGTTTCCCTGGTCCTTCTGTAAGGTTTGCTTGTGAAAATGACATGCAATAGTATTTCACGTTTGACAGTAAGCAACAGAAAATCTATGATCGACTTTAATATTGGATGTGCCATTAATATCACAATCTGATTTAATCCCTGCACTGGATAGTCAGCCTTCCAATGCAGACATCTGTTGAATTAGTTTGTGTACTCTTGGATACTTCATGGTCTGTTTCAATTAATTCACCTTCTCATTAGCAGGTTATTGGTTTAATTATTTCTTATCAGTTCCTTCGCTTGCCACCCTCCCCTTCTGAAGCGCAAGAATGCTTTTATAAGAGTAGCTTATTTGTATGGAGTGAGTCAGGACGCAGTATTTCATTGGTGATTACTGTGGTTGCAGTTCCTGACCCGAGTTGTGAGATTTGGAAATATAGTTTATGAATTTTAATTGTGACAGTTTCTTTAATGTTATCTGGGCTACTGTGAATAATAATTTTAAAACATTAACCCTCCATTTTCTACAGAATAGTCTTCTATGCAAGTTTTAGAGTCCTATGAGCTCTTAGTACACACAGAGGTATTAATAAGCATGGCTGAAAAAAAATTGTATAACTGGTTTAACTCATAAATAAGCTGAGAATTTAATACAGATTGGAAAATGTTAGGCTAACTTGTACCAGGGGATTGAGCCCTTTACAGTGCTTCTTCATAAATGCAGGTCATATCTAAGGACCAGAAGCTTAGTGCACCACAGGAATTAAGAGTGTAGTGGTGGAAGCTGAGACTGCAAGAATGTCCCAGATAGCCAGGACATATCCGACACATTAGCACTCAGAAAAAAGACCCCACTAAAACCCTTCAGTTCTGATGGGTTGAGAGTAGAGAGAAGCTCTTAAGAGATTGGAGAGGGAGTAACTTTGAGATGCTTTTGCATCCTTCTTGCATCAGAAATAATGCTAAATGCTTAATGCCTTTGTTTTTTCTCCCTCCCTCGGAGAAGCAGAGGCCAGAGAGAGAAATGAATGAAATGGCCTTGTGCTCCCCTGTGATGGGGAGGGCCTGGCTGGCTGAAGTGCTCTCACCTTCAAGCCCCTGTCACTCCCAGCCTTGCTGAGTCGGTGCCCTCGCTGTGTGCAGGTGCTTGGCTCTCTCCTCCCTCTGCTGATCCCTGACATTCAGTTGCCTGCTCGAGAAGGGGCCAGCAGCACCCTGCTAAGCCCACATGCAAACTGCTCCAGACAGTGTAAAAGAAATGTAGAAGACTGATGGGATACACCCTCCTTTCCTCCCAGTTTGGCAAAATGCTGTGAATTGGTGTGACAGTCAAAGTTGGATCACTAAGCAGAAGTTTTGCATAGTGCAGAGGAAGACAAAACCTTTGTATACCCAGAGCTGAGGGCAGAAGCTTTGCAGAAGTGATTATTTTGYAAGTTCTTTACTTGATTTCTGCGAACAAGAAAAGATAAGTTTGGAAAACTTTGCTGAACTCCTTTAGGTACACAGGTGTATACACCCCTGAAATACAAAAGTGATAAGAAAATTCAGCAGATTTCAACTGTTAAGGCCATGGAATGGCGTCCTTTTCCTTTGGCTTTGTTAATATCTCTGCTAGTCTGAGGTGCTTGCCTGTTTGTATGTTTTAAAGTCAGCATTAAAATCTTATATTTTATTTCTTCATCATATTTTGCTAATCAGTTTATATCATTCTGGACGTGTACTGCTTTTGTGACTTCATCTTAATAAACTGAAGTTCAGCTGTCATTTTTACATCATCCTGACTTTTACTCCTCYATCCCTTGGAATTCTCTTTTCTTGCTGTTGTTGCTTTTGCCTCAATTATGTGTTGCAGTCTTAATGCTGCAAATTACCTTTATTCCCTACTGTGTCATTACTGTTTTGGCAGTACTAGAATAGCAGCATCATTCTGCCGTATTTCTGACATGGGTGCAGATTTGCAAGATCTTTTTTCCTTGACTTCATGCCTTTTTAGAGGTAAGACCATCTTTTGCRTGTGGCTTTCTCTTTTTTTTCCCCCCCAGCAGTGGTAAAATGTTAAAGGCTACACCYTTATTTACCCAGTGACTGTTTCACAACAGTAGTGTATGGTCTTGTGACCATGAGGCTCAATTATTGTAATTCCCTCTTGGCAAGACTCACTATGAAGCTTTTTCCTCCACACTTTGTAGTGAATGCTGAAGCAGGTTTGCTCGTTGAATTGAGCAACTGTTGTTCTTGCCTATCCTGCATCTCTAAATCACGAGCTTGGAAAATGGTAGAGAGGGGCTGTGTGCTACTAATACTGATTTTTAAGGTTTTTAAATATGTAGTCTCTGGTCTGGACACTGTTATGTCCTTGAAATGTGATTATATGGTTCCTCCTTCTCCAAAAAGTGTCATTGTCTGGTCCAAGGTCTACCTGCCACTAAGTCTGAATTTTTCACCATTGATCACTAACTTGGCTGAGCATATTTAGTGATTAAAACACAGAGACAGTTAAGATAAGTGTCRGGTTTTTCTGTAATATGAAGTAGGCAAGGTCAGTCCTGAACCCTACCCTGACCTGGAAAATGCTGAGTAATGTGGCAAACACCTATTCCCAAGAACTGGGAAAAGGGTAAGTGCTCAATAGTACTGCCAAGATCATCATTGGCAAAGCTCCTGTTTGGGGAAGACACAGACAAGCTTTTGTGCTGCTTCTTGGTATATTTGGCTTATTTAGCTTCTCATTTCCTTGGCAGGACCAACCTGCTGCCCAGACTTGACCTACTGTTTTTAAAAATGCATCTGTGAAGAGAGGAGACATTGGTTGCCAGAAGCTTTTAGTCTTTGATATATTTCCGATGTGGCAGCCCTGCTGCAAATTGAGACAGTAAAGATTGGACATTTTCAGACAGATGCTTTCCTTGTTTGAGTCTCTCTCTCCTGCCCCATCCACTTTGTGTACACACCATGCACATATGATACAGGAAATATGTACATCTCGGGAGTGCCAGAATCGCTGTGCGTGTACACAAGGACACAACTGTACATACACAGTAATCCCAAGGGATCAGGAACACGTCAGGTTGGCAGCACATGTACAGCTTGGGAAGCCTTGGTCAGCAGAGGGTATAGACAGAGAAGGCCTGGCATGCTGGGCAGTGCTGGGCTTGCTAAGGGTGTGGGAAGTCCTGTCATGTGGCACCTTTATCATGGCATGGGGCCCTCCCTGATACTGAAACAAGATGATGCAGTTTATCAACCTCTTCCAGAGTACGCTCAAACCCTAATTTCACTCCTAATCTTAACATTATCTCACTCCTTATCCCACAGATCTCTGCAGTCAGATGGTTTAAGCCAACAACATTTTTCGTGTTAAGCCAGAGGCGCTTTCTAAGCTGCAGTTTATCAATATCTGCTGGCCCGAGCCCCAAACCTAAACCCAGTTCCAGTATTATACTTTAATCTAGGTCAACACCCTCTTCTAATTCTAGATGTAAATGTAGCCCCATGAGGCTTTGATAGCAGGTTTTATTCTGTGTTGAAATTTGCTGGGCTGAGCTGCCATCCAAGCCCTGTCATTTCTTCCAGCTTTGAACATCATCGTAGCCAAATTGCTACTASCAGTACTAGACACTAACCTTTGTCACTGCCTCTGCTTCCTTTTTCTGAAGGTCTTGTAGAAGGTACATGAAGGAGGCAGAATCCTTCCTGAACCAGTATCTTTCTCTTACTTATGTTCATCTTTCATCCCAAAAGTTAACTCAACTTTTAACAGGATCCTTATCTGTACCAAGCCACACCTTCTTATCTAGAACACAAATACAGGTGGATGGTCTCTGGTGTTCAGTGGCCTCAAGTCCCAGGTCTTGCCTAACTAATCACTTTTAGGTAGTTCAGTAATAATGTTTGTTAATTCTGACCAAAAATCAACTGTCATGCAACTGCTGCTTCACAAAGGTGCATAAGTGACCCAGGGCCCATAGTAAACAAAACTCGTACATAGGAAATCGCCATGCTGGCTTAATTTGTATGAAAATTATTTTCAGAGCAGCATGTTCCGTATTGTGTTATCTTGCTGTAAGAAATGTAAACAAGGTTACATTAAATTTGCAATGTTTTTCTTGGTAGAAAATTATGTTTGTCCTTTGCAAAGAGGAAAAATAAATTGTTTTTGTCAACCTCATTCCTCCTCTCCYCCCCATTTCAGTTATTTTAATCATTGGCGTGGTCATGAGATGAGAAACTTTTAAGTCTAGGTGACTCACATGTCTTGGTAGCTCAAGTATATGACTGACTCCTTTCAGCTGGAAGAAACTGAAATTTACCGTGGTGATATTGATCTGCTTCTGTTTTATTTTGAGTACTCTGATGGTAGTACAGATCAACCATCTATGGCATGTCTAGGGTTATAGGGGGAAAGAAAAGTATGTCCTGTCTCGATGCAATTATAGGCAGGATAAGAAGATCTACATTTAGATCTCAGTATTTTGGAGACTCCCTTCTGAGTTTGAGGACATGCACTATTATCATATAGATGCTGTGACCCCATGTAAATATAATATGGGAACCTGTCAGAGAGGAACCAGAAAATGCAGTTAAAACAAGTCAGGGTGTTTGTTTATGACAGACAGTTAAAGAGTTCATGTTACTGGAATTCAAAGGCTCATAATCTTGCCTAGTCCATGAAGTTAAGTTTAGTAGGGTGCAGCTTTCTGTGAGTGTAATTCTGTTTAAAGCTGAGCTGGCTTAAGCATTTTTGTATGAGCCTGCAGAACAGTATTTATGCTTCATTTCAAAACAAGCAACTTGCAGTGTACACTGTTACTCTGTACATTCAGTGAAGATTTGGAAATTTACTGAGATGGTAGAGAAAGTCCTAGATATTGCCAATTCCATTTTATCTTAAAAAGGAATGTAACATCATTGGCCATTTGTGAAAATTCTCACACTCAAAAAAGACAATAATTTATCCTTTCTCTTCTCTTGAATCCTGTACTCACATGTTTATGTGCGAGTTTTTATCTTGGTAGATCTTATTTTAGAAAAATAAATGATCTGTGCTTCAGAAGTATGTTGATAGAGAGGGAGAGACATTGAAATTACAGTGGGCTGGAAGTCCTTAGTTCTGTTCACTTTTGTTGTCACAGTACTTGCTGGCTTGACCAAAAACTTATCATTTTCTACCTATAGATCTTCAGTTGTCCACATAGACCTGCTGTCTGAGACCTCTCTTGTAATATTGGAAACCTTCCGTCCCATCTGTTTGGGTCCCTGAAAGTGCAGCCACCTAGTCTTTGTACCTCCTAACTTCTGAGGAAGGCCGGTTCTCCTTTGGCTGTTCCTTTTTAGCAGTTTAACGTTTTGGGGATTGTCAGCTAGAACAAAACCCAAAAATCTTCTGAAGTAATTTTGTAAACACAGCCCCACATCCTACTGCCATGACAGGACACCCCCAGGGGGATGCCCCTGGGCAGTTTGGGCCTCTGAAGGTAGACTTTCATGGTGCTGCTCTGAACAGGAAGACAGCTTGTGTCAGCCCATGTCCTCGTCACCCTTTCTCTCTGTGCTGCCTTGACAGAAGTGGGATCTCTGAATTCAGCAGTGAAGTCACAAGGGCCAGAGCTCATCTCCTGTGCTCAAACATATCCTTTGGGGCTCTTATAAAGCAATCGCTGAGATTGGATTAGCAAAGAAATACATAGCTCTTGACTGAATGGGACCCATCCACAGGCCTTTTCTTATTCCTTCATCATTCTTTGACATAACCTGCAGTTGTCTTAGAAAGGCAGTAAACCCTTTCTTTTTTTCTTGCCCAAGCAAGCCTTGTACATCATGGTTATTAGTTCAAAACATAGTGTGTTTCTCATGTCTGTGCTGTCACCTTTGCTGGGATCTGTGTCACCTATATGTAGTCAAAGCATCCCAAAAGTTTATTTGTTTGGCCTTGTTCTTTAACTTCATCAATTCCTTCATCTGTTTTGTGCCGCAAACAATTGTGCAGGTGCAAGCAAAGGACTGGCAAAGTAAACTGTGTTGCTGGCTGAGTCGTGGAAGGAGTCAGTGTTTGAAGCTCCTGTACTGTGCAGGCCCACAGAGCTGAGCTGAGGACATACTGTGCCAAATAAAGCAGGAGTGTCTCTCTGCATGTTTCAGTGTTTGTAACATATGAGCAATATCTCCATGTTATTGCTATTAAAATAAAAGTATTTAACAATAGTAATAGGGGTTTGATATGAAGGGCTTATACCAAATGTACTTGTGAGGAAGTTGTCCGTCATGACTTTGGTCTTTCTGTTTAAAAAGAAGGGCTTTTTGTTTTCCTTCCTTTAATTATTTTTGGAAACATTCCTTCCATCAGTGAGGGCTTAGATAGATTGGAGTGTCTTACTCTAGGCTGGGAAACAAAACCAAATCACCATTTCTGCAATGATTTATGGCTCACAGTAGCACACCTACACTGGTTAAAAACCCCTGTACCCATAATTCACATAATTATACTGGTATAACCTGTCTAAGGTCTAAAATAGTCTGAGGAATCCAAGGAGTTGTCCAACAAAAACAGGAAACACAGATGAGGTGTTCAGATTATTTTTATATATGGGGAGGTTAGAATACCTGAAATTTGTGTGTGGCCCTTATGCATCCCTGTCTCTTTTATGCTGTAATTATTCTAAATAATTTTTACAGGGGTAAAAATAAAGTTCAGTTTTTTAGTGGAGGTGGGAGGATTCTTTGGCGGTAATAGTGTCCCATAATGCATAAAATGCAGAATTTTTCATGACAGAGCTCCAGTTATCCCATAAAAAACACAAATATCTCAAACGTGCAAAGCAGTCTGTTAGAAATAATACGTCTGAAGTATCAAAGAATCTGTGTGAGCCTGTGCTGCCTAAAATATACCCTGGAGACTAAAGTAGATCAATGAGTGTTTACTTTCACAAGGTATGTTCTGTTTGATCAGATTAATTTGAAATTCTAACTAATGACTGGAAATCAGGGTAATGGTCAATTAACACAGTAAAGCTGTAGTGACCCATAACAAAGTGAGTAAAAAGCAGAGCCGCCATTACAAAAGGGACCCATATCTCCTCTGCCCTACAGATTAACTCCAGCCCTCAGCCAGGCAATGGAAGCTGACCTGGCCAAAGCTGAAGGAATCCGCCCGAGTCTCCCTCTCCAACTCTTAACCTGCCCTCTTCTCCAGGTGTTAAAACTGATAAGTGCACAGGCGGCCATGATGGGTTTTTCAGATTCACTATCAGCCTGGTAAAGACAGTAGTTCTGCTCAGAAAAATTAGCCAGGACAGCAGCTTGTATTATGTTAGGATTTGGCGAAGATTCCTCTTGTCAGAATCATTTCCACCCATGTAGACTTGGCAGCCTTGGATTTTTGTGGTGTTGCCAGTAGCTTTTCATCTCTGTAGGCTCCTTTCGCTACTTTAAAAGTGAAAGCCATTTTTATACAGGCTCACATGACATCTTCTATCGTGTCTGTCAGGCACAAGTGTTTGATTTCCATGTAATGCCAGCATGCCATGGGGGAAAACTCATAGGGGATAGCCTGTGTACCTTATCAGGACTGGCTGTATTATTTACATTATTTGTGGGATACATGTTTTAGTACACACGTAAGTTAATGGTGACATGCAAAATTGATGTACAGTTTTCTCATGCAGTATTATGTGCTGAAGATTTCCAGTAGCTGCACTCACAGACCATTTTCAAAACAGCAGATGAACTTTATTCTGCAGGTTTTATGTTGTGCATATGCAGCTCTTGTTTGAAATGGGCAGTGTAGGTGTTCTTGTAGCTGTACTGCTCTATAGGCATGAGAGGAGCAGGATTTATGGAGTGGGGGAGAACTTCTTAATTAGTCTGACTGATTTAGCAGGAGAAAAATATGTTATCCCTTCCAGGCTGAAAGGAAAGGTCCAATAGCAGAGTCTCCAACTGCTTGTCTGTTATGAATTTTGGAGTCCCTAACTTCTCTGAGGTATTAGAGTCTCACAATCCATCACCCTATTCAGGAGAGGTTAAGAGGAGAAGTGGCTATGGAGGTTGTGCCTTTTCTAGTTCTTGCCAGGACACAAATCACTGGATTTGAGTGTGCTTAGAAGTTTTTCTTCCTGATAGCAGCTGTGTAAATACCTACGTGCATTTCAGTTGTCAATACTGGTAGTTCAGAGTCACTTTAAGAATGAAATAATTGCATTGCCAAAGAAAAGGGAAGCAGCATAGATGCTACAAAATTACTTAATTCCTTACAGATGCATATTGTCCTGTAACAGCAACATGGGAAAAATAAAGAAACAGAGGGAGGGCCCTTTAATTAAGCCACTGTGATCTTCTTGCTTTTGAATTATTCAAGAGGGAGCCTTCGGCTTGAGGCAAAGTTTCTTGTGGTGCATTTATTTCAGTGCCAGTAACAGTATAAAAAGAAATTAAACATTTGGAGGAAAGTTCATAGAACCGATTTAAGAGTACCATTAATTGTCCAAAATAATAATCTCTCTCTTTTATCTCTGTGATTTTTTTTAGTATGGTCTTAATTACTGTACTCCCATTATGCTACTTTCTTCTGCCCTTTGCTTAGTGTACTGTTGCATGCTGTATTTTAGAAAAATATTTAAGTGAGATAAGGCCATGTAATACAAAGAAATAAACAGTGTCTGCTAGACTGTGCTGATCCCTGCATATCCCCTAATCTAAAAGGCAGGATATCATATTTATCCCAAAGATTGGTCTGAAGACAGGGCATGTTTTGCATTTCTTAGTAAAAGGTTTTTTACAGTGGGTTTTTGTTTAAAACATGTAGTTCCAACATCCTTAAATAGTATTGTAACCGAAGCACTCTTAAGGGGTAGCTTTCAAAAGGTTATTGTCCACAGGATGCATGGCCCTAAGTGTATTTTAAGTGACTAATTTGTAAATATTTTTGATGAAATAACACAATGGTAAAAGCAGTATTCTTCTGGGTGATGGCTCCAGTGTATTTCTCATGTAGTTTTAGGTTTGCCTCACTGCAAACTTTGGGCCATACACCCTAAAGCTTGTGTATCTGTGAGTCATGTATGCGGAGCTGGGGAAAACTATTTGAAGATTTTAACCTAGCGGCCTTTCTGATAACTCGCACTAATCTGTGCAACTGAATRAAGTGGTCCCAAGAGATAAATTCCTTGAATCTACTAAGCTTGGCAGAGCATTTACTGAAGGGAAGGTGTAGGCCAGCCTGGATGCTGTAGAAAGATAGCAGGCATGGGAATTCAGGGATTTTATGTGAGGAGGCTTGTGATTTTAAGCAAACTGGCAGAGCTTAGTATCAACCATGGACAGTTGTTGTTTGGAGACCCAAACTGAACCCTCTAAGGAGGAATATTTAGCTGAGGGATTGACAAGGACAGGGAGCTCAGGGATTGTGCTAAGGGAAGGCAGCTGCACGCAGTGGCAGTGCTTCATACACTGCTTTCAGTTTGCTTTGTGTGAAGCCTGTGAGGAAGGCACTAGGAAGACTCTTTTCGGAAGCTTGGTTGAATGGAAAACAGAGGCGTTTTATTGCCTCTGCCCTGAACAGAGAACAAACCCGTTTGTTTTGTTGTTATTTATCTATTTGCGTCTCAGAGAAAGAGGCTAGAAACTTGATTTTAAGCACTAGAAAAAACAGGCATTTGTTTTGTAGTTATTGCATTCATGATGGCAGGGAAGAACACGATACTTTGGGTGATTTGAGCTAAAAGAGAGTTCTGTGGTTGGGGGTTTTTGGTTGGTTTTTTTTTTTTCTTTTTCTTAGGACAAAGCAAGCTTGGAGTTTGGACAAGAAGGTCCTAATGAGCAATTGTATTTGTTTTTCCTTTTTGGCATGCCAGGATTTCTTGATGTGAGCATTAAGACCAACATTTGCTTTAAATCAGCAAATTCTCATGAAGCCACATCTCTTTATGGACTGGTATCTTCTAATCAATTCACATCTATCAGTCCATTATATCATACTATGTGTAGCAAGCTCCCATATATATATATTATAGAGTCACATACACTGGCATAGGTAGATGTAAGATATYGCTATCCTCAATCCACCTTTTAAAAAGGAAAGATTATAAGGTGATGTTTAAAAACATGACCGTGTTAAGCGAAGAAAGTGAGCTATAGGATTTGTTTTTTAAATAATCTTTTACTTCTGTGGTAGCATGTGATATTAAAAAAAACAAATGAAAAAACTGAAGTTCAGGATAGTGTTAGTCAGCATGACTTATTAAGTCTTTTCATGTCTGAACAGAAGAAGTGTGTCACAGTAGAACTATTTTTAATGGTTCAGAGGTTAAAAAAAATAGGGAATATGTTTTCTAGACAACACACGCTTGGAAATAAAAAACCTCAGTAAGTTAATTTTGCCCTTGTGTTTGCCCTTGTGTTTAATTTCTTGTAAACCTATATAGAAAGTGAAGGGATACTTGTACCTTAGCTTGATGAAGAAAGCTGGGGACAGTTTGTGTAAATCCCTTCAAAGTAATTTTAAAGCAGCTTTGAACGTGACAAGTGTTTAAGTGAATTATGTTGATAGACAGGTTTCATTAATTAAAGTGATGTCATTTGGTGTCTTAAACAGTTGTCCTGATTTTTCATTCTGGGCAGTGTAATTGGAGGTCAACATGTGGTCAGCTTTACTTTGAAAGTAACCACTGTGCTCCTTTTAAAAGGGTGATGTCAGTCCTTTTCACATTTGAGTGTGTTGGTGAGCAAAGGAGAGCATTTACTGCAATTTCTCACCCTGGTAATGGTGCCTACTGTGTTTGGAGCCAAGGCATTTTGCAGGGGACTTTCTGGTGAAGTCTTGTCGCCAGAGATGCTTGGCCTCATGATGTCACCTTCAGCAGAGGTGCTGAAATCTCTCCTTACCAGAAACCTTTAAAAAACAAACAGAAGCTGCAAACTAGTTGCAAAAAGTGTACCTTGGAACACTAAGGATTGGGTTTGCTTTCCTACATGGGCCCACTTTTTTGCCACCAGTGACTGAAGAAGGAGAGAGGGAACATGCATGCTCTTTCCTGGTGCTCTTCTAGTGGCCAGGGTATGGAGAGCACCCATCTGCCCTCAGCCTGGCTCTATGGTCAAGAGAGCAGGTCAGACAGGACGGATGTTTCTGTTGTGTTCAGGACACTTCCTGCTGCGAAGGTGAAACTCAGGAGGTTTGTAATCTCCTGGCAGGTATTGCTTCTGCCTGGGTGCAGGGCAGTGAGCAGCTGAGGGGAGATAACCAGCAGGATAMCTAGACACCCCCAACTAACCTCTATTCTCTTACGTGCCTACCACAATAAAAGGATTATTAATTTTCTTTACCACTCTGACAGATAAGGATAACCTCTCTTTGAGGTTAATTTGGCAGCTATCTAGGCCTTTTAATGAAGGTGCTGCAAGCAGAGTGGTTTCTTGCCAGCTCCCTGCTGGTGTCATGAAGAGTTTGAGGGGAACTGAGCCCCCCTCGCCTTCCCCGCCTCCCCCAGATTTCTCTTGAAACTGTCTTTCTTGTGGGACYCTAATGTATACTTAAGGGTATTGGCAAAAAGTCCTTTAGAAACACTTAGTTTGGGGCTTTTTGATAAGAGTGATGTTTTAAGTTATCTTTGCTGACAGAACAATCTGTAAGGTTTAACACTCATCAGTTTTACACCAGACTCTTTGTAGATGTGATGGTACATCCTAAATTCGGTTCAGAGCTGTCAACTAACCAGTTTAGGCACTTTGCCAGTGTCTTGGGTATGTCCCTTTATCCATTGCTATCAAGTTCTATATGAAGCTGATGTTAAACTGGCTTTCATCTTGCTGAAGGTAGCAATGTTTGAAATAGATTTATATATTAGCATTTCTAGCTACTGTGCTTTGCTCTGAAGTCTTGTTTATTTTAAAAGTAACTGCCCTGACTTTCAGCCTTCAAAAGTGGCTTTATCATGAAAAGTGTCAGTATAGAAAAGAGTTGTCCAAGAGTAACAATTGGTCTTTGAGCACATGCAGGAGAGTGCTCTACCATGATCACCCCTTTGATAACCTTACTCTCCGTGGACTGAGGTCACTACAGTATTAATTACCTTCCAGAGATTTAATTCCTTTTATATTTTTGCTTTAGAGGGCATTGGTAGACTTATCATGTAAAAGCATCTATTTCAATGGACATGTAGTAGGTGCCTCTGCAAGTGCCAGGGGTTTTAAAAGTAGCTTTGAAGTTGAAGAACTGAGCTGGGAGTTCCTGCCTGACTTGTAGAGATATATCTTTCATGATGTGTAACTGAGAACAGGTAAATAATTACCTATGGTTCAGGTCCTTAGAGTACTTGGCACAAAATAGTTCAATTATTTTAAGAGCTGTGTTTGAAAACAAAGCAGTCATCTAGCACTTGACTGGAGAGCTAGGAAAATTATTTGCCTCCCTCCAATTTCTCTTTTTCCCTTCAGATAATAAGATTTTGATGAAGAGGTGGCTGGTAGCTGGGTTGTGGTGTGKGGGGGGTTTTTATTGTTGTTTTTTTGTTGTTTGTTTTTTTCCCTGAACTATTCTCTGTTGACGACACAGCCCTTTTACTGAAAAACATACTTGTTTCTACAAGGTTCCTTCTCAGATAAGAGTGGTAAGACTTATCTGATGTGGTTGAAATAACCTAAAGTGCAAAATTATTTTATGTTAATTAAAAGCAAGGTAGTAAGAGTTGGAAAGATTCTTCACATACTTTAAACTATGTGTATGTTTTCCAATGCATCTTTTTCTGAGTGTGCAAATAAGTTCATTTCCAAAAGAAATGCTCAGCATTTGAAAGTACATATAGGTTTTTTTTAAAATATAACAAACTGTGCTTATTTTTGCAGTCAGAGACTGGCTCAGGTGCATGGCTTTGCCTCCTTCTACAAGTGGCATATTTTGAAATAAACAAGGTAACTGTTAGAAAGAACAACCAAACTCTAGGAAAGAGGAAGAAAAGTTCTTGTATTAGTTAACTAGCAAGAGACAATCTCTCTTGCTCTCCATCTTTGGTTTTTCATCTTCTGTCGAGGTCTATGTTGTTCATCTCTTTTAGAAGCAAGGACTCATTGCTCTCCCCTCCAAGATGTCATGATGTTAGAAAACTAATATATTTTAATACTGGAGCAAGAGGTCAGCCTTTAAAATGTACTAAAATCTTCATAATCTCTTAATTAGAAATAATGAAGGTTATATTTTTTATGTATTCCTATGARTTCGAGACCTAAGATTTCAAGAAAACTATCAATTACTACAAGATGCTTAATAATTCACTACAGTTGTCCATTTTAAGTGTTCATATGGAGACTGAGATCTTTTGAGCAGATAGAAGTGCAAATGGACCAACAGAGCAGGGGAAAATGTGCTGTAGCCTCATATGTGATTTGGTCAGCTATGGCTTTGATCCAGAATTTTTTTATTTTTTTGATCAGAAAAGATTCTTGACCATCTTAGTGAGCTTTGCATTGACCCCAGATGCACTGACAAAATAAAATTAATAATTCCTAATATCACAAGGGACAAAGAATATATGCAGGCATGGACTGCAAGGCTGTGACAGAGCCCCCACAGCACAACTCCAGTCCCCACAGTGCGGACTCAGCACWGTTTGGGATGCATGAGGCGGCCTTGAATACTTGACAGAGTTGTGGCTTTAGTCCTGTTGCTGCCGTTGGCAGGAGATGTGTGGAGGCAAAGCGAAGCAGCAAAGTTGTCTTTCCCTCAAGCCTCTGAGCATTCAGGGCAGTATAAAAACCATCTGCAGTCCCTACAGGTGGTTAATCCCACCTGTGTACAGGGAGTATGTCAAAGCCATTGGCTCCAGGTAATTCAATTTCTAGTAATTACCATACTGGGGACAATTTCCAGGAATTAAGTGTGTGTAGAGAAAAAGGACAAAAAAGGGCAGCACCACTACAAACAGAGGGAAATGAGGAGAAAATAACAGCTTTTAAGTTCTGATTTATTGGATATCTGTTCTGTTTGAATAAGCAAGGTTTTATATTTGAATCAAAATTACTTAATCAATTTAATCAATAAATTGTGGGTTAAATAATTTTGTTTATACCTATCTTCGAGTGGTATTTGCTTTAATTATTAACATTTATATAACTGGTATGCTTGATAAGACAATTGCAATGTAGATTCAGTGGCTATAAATTTTTAGAGAAAAGCGTTCAGCATACTTGCCTGGAAGAAGAAGCAGAGAAAGAATTTTTCTGTAGGCCTTTTTCATGCAATCAGGGTTTCAAGACCCGATTTCCCTGACAAAGGTACTACAAATAAGGAGTAGGCATACAGGAAGGAGTAGAATAGCTTTCCATACACTGAGGTCTAATGAAAGCAAAATGATACTGGTTAGAAGTTAGTAGATTTTTTCATTGGGAGTGAAGTTTAAAAGCTTCTTATGCTTAGTAATGATGTTTATTTGGTTATGCAGCTGGAAATCTGGTTTTTTGGCTAGGAATAAAAAAGTCATGCTTCAGGACAAAACATGAAAGCAAATTATTATTATTATGCCTACTGAGAGAAGTTTCAGCACTTTACATAAAAACAAGCTTCCCACACACACATACACTTTAAAGTTCTGTATGTGAACTGTAAATTGCTGCCAAGGAAAGTGCATGTTTTTATTTTAGTTGATATATTTTAATTGGAGTTTAAGTGGCTCATGAATAAACTGCCTTACGTTAATATAATGTCTCTCAATTAGAAAGTATGCAAACATCTGAACTGTGTAGTGAAGAGATTGATGGGCATTATTCAGAAACTGATAGAGATATAGCCTCTCTTCTGCAGTATTCTCCCCTTCTTTTTCTGTGTGTGTCAGTGTGATTTGGTTTCTGATTTGGGAGTCATTCCCCACCATTTTATGTTACCTTTTGATAGAATTGTTTTCTCATTTATGCTGTTTGAAAACTTTGCTATTTTCTACCATTTTTCCTGAGATACGCTGGTTTTTTTTGAGCAGTAGCCTGGGTGTAATCGCTCCTTTATCTGCTTGTGTGGAGTCTTGGGGAGGGGGAAAGGAAGAAGGGCTTCTCTGCTGCTGTAATTCCTGGCTGTGTATGCCAAGCATCCTGGTACAAAACCAACTCTCCTCTCCTCTCCTGAACAGAAGTAGTAGTTCAGTAGTAGTAGAAGGCACCCTCCAGCCCTAAGAAGGGCCTGAGAAACATGGCAGACAGCCATACAAAATGGCATTACAGGGRTGCAGCTCTTTGCTATCAGTTGTTCAGGTCTAAGTTATTTAATAATGTGAAGGGTGGTTCCACAGCTTAATGGGCTGTTAGCTAAATAGCTACTGGTAGCCCTGTGAATATGCACAGCCACTCCCATTCTCCTTTAATTATCCACTTTTATCATGTTTTCCCATCTACGCCTCTACTCTGCTTTTGAAGCTAGTTTTCTTCCCCAGATGCCTCCATCTCATCCTTCACTCTGCTGCTCCTGCATGAAATGCAGATGCATGAGTGGTACAGATGAGAGCTGCCCAATGAGCTGTTGTCTTCTTGCGAAGCACAGAGCTTTAGAAAACAGTTGTTGCTGACAGGCTACCTAGTGGTTTTGCTAAATGTTGCAGGGCTTGCAGGGTTTTTTACATGAAATGTAAAAAAATGGGAAAAATATAAATGGTAGTTTTTCTCCCTTGCTCATGAATAATCCCATTGATGTTCCACTGAATAGTCAAAGAACGAGAGCTAGCAAATTCAGATTACTGCATATTTATATTATTAATTCCTCCATTATTCTGCTAAGAAACAACAGAGCACAGTTTCTCTGAAACTAAGAGAGAATGCAGAATTAGTTTTCACTTAATTGGCTCTTTTGAAACAAGCCTCTTTGAGAAGCAGGATGTTGTTAGTCCACTGTGTAAAGATAGTGTAACAATACACCTAACACATAATCCAGAAACAGCTGTATGCAGGGGCTGTATTTGAGGGGTAAAAATGCCCTAGTAGCTTTCAAGTAGAAATGAGAATTTATACAAATGCAGCTTTGTCAAGAAGTCTGCACTAGCACGTAAAATTAGTCAGTCATTGAAAACTTAATATCAAAACATCCAGTGGAGATAATCATTGTCACAAAAAACCATAGGCTGACTTTCATTTGAAGTCTGTTTTGATAGTCAAGGTCTTAATTCTGTTCTTAGAAAGCTAATAAAGAGTGAGAATAGGGTTCACTGAGCATGAACAATACAGGATTTGGCTTAAAAAATGAAATGTAGTCAGTAACATATACTGGAGTTTGCTTTCCTTTTCCTAACACCAGTGTAAGTTTTAAATACTTTCAAAAGTGTTTGTAATTATGTTAAATATTTGTAAGACTCGTTTACCTAAAGATGGTATCATATAAATGTAACAGATTACAAATTGTCCTCACTTTTAATTGTCTGTTGTTGGAAAAGGTTCAAGTTTATAAGTGAGACAGTTCAGTGAGGTGTTAGTCTTGCAGTTGCTGTCTGTTGAAATTTTATCAAGATTCTCATCACTGCTTAGATTCAGTCTAATAGCGTGGAAAAGTTGTGGAGTGTTAAAATTTTAAGAAAGAARATGAGTCATGGTGCTCAGCGCCTCAATGCAATTGGTATCTGAAGGAAACAGTGTCAGAAAAAAACAGTGGAAGGGAGTCCTTAACTGTGCACCAGTTTCATCCTCAGTGTTGTTGAATCCTTGTGTTTTGCTCTGTGTTTCTAAAACGACGACAGCATAGAAAACAGCATGACAGCATTTCCCAACACAGTCTACCCACGTGACAACAGTCTTTCAACTTTACTTCCATGCTGACTTAAGTTTTGACTCAGAAGGGCATTTGTAAACATTTGTTAGTCCACTCCTGTTTGACATTTCAGCATATATATAAATAGGCTCAAGGCCTTTAATCCTCAGACTTTGCAAAGCAGAGGGTAATTAGTGATGATGATAACGATTATATGATACAGACAAGTGGACATTTCTTTAAGGATCAAGATCCTATGCAAAGCACTGTTTTCAATGCTTGCATCATCTAATTCCCATTTGCAGTTTTGGCTTTAATTTCAGCAGCTACCTGGTTGTCTCCTTTTTACAGTCCTGAAAGAGAGAACCAACCAAGGCCACCATTTCATCAAATTGTACCTGTTATTGCTAGATGCAATAGCTTTGCTGCTGCATTTGCAGTTTCATGCTAGAAAGGAAAATCACTAAAGAAAGACTGTATTTATTAAGTCATTTTATAGAGAGGATAACTTAAAACATTAAATTTGGAAATTGTCGAAGTGGAGAACTGTGTAGTTCTCTTGTCCGCCTGAAAGCAATGAAAAACATGATCAAAACAACAAATACCAGCACAAGGGAAGGCCTTACCAGAGTGCTGGAGAACACTTAAGTAACGAGGTAGATGTGCTTGGTACAAGCAAATTGCTTCAACTTCCACAAAACCTACCTTTTCCTGTAGGTGTGTAAAATTAACAAGGAACTCACACATCAAGCAGTTGAACAKTCCATGGCACTTGCAAAAGATCAATTAAAAAAGGTACCAAACTTCTGCAGGTGAAGAGTAACTTCCTGTGAATACTTTCTGTATTTTCTGTTAATTTATTTTGTGGATTAATAGCTAGCTCTGCTCCCATCCCTTTTGTTTTATCACAGTCTTACCTCAGTAGTATTCCCCTAGAATCCTTTATCACAGGGATCAGCTACTTCTTGACCCACTGCAGTTACAAGTGGCAGAGCCGGGGGCAAATCTCTGCCTGGAAAGTTTGACAGAGCAGCTCTGAAGTGCTGGGAAGCAGGTGAACTGGCTCCAGGTGTTGAGAAAGCCACCTCAAAACTTGCACTGTGCCTAAGTCGTGGGTACTATGCACAGGGGTCATCCTAGCAGGCAGAAACCTCTACAAACTCATGACAAAACACTTATTCCTCTGAACAGCCCATCCCTTATTATTCTAGATAATAAAGCAAAGCAAAATGCTTGGTTGAGTTTAACAAATATGCAGGTATTGTCTTGGTAAGATTTCTTTGGTAAGGCATGTGGTTCCTCGAAGTTCATATTCATATGAAAAAAAAAAGCCCAATCACAAACTCTAGTTTACCTTCACAGAGATAAAATCTTTCAGAAAATAACCTTGACTTGGAAAGGCATCTCAAGCTGACTTTTATTTTGTCAGCCTGTTGCAGTACCATGCTGCAAAGGACRAGACAGATTGGTAGTACAGTTGCATGTTCAATAAGCTGTTGGTTAAAGTAATTTCTTCTTGTTGCTTAAGAAAAAGTACATCTTTTAAGTCTGTGTTAATACTCCAAGGCTTTCAAAACACTTAACAAGCCTGGCATTTGCAGGCTGGTAATATGTTTTGCRTAATATCAATGGCCTGTCTTTGTGGCCCATGGGAAAAAGAAATCCTTTTCTTCTTTGTGGTGCATTCATACAGGCCCTCTGCCCAAGATGATTACAAGTGGAAACACTTTTTGTCTTTTGAAATCTTAATTCCTGCAGCCCAGGTGTYTTGATGAAGCTTCCAGTACATTTCTAGCCAAAAAGGTTTTGCAAAACTTACCTGCATTTTAGTGGGTGAGTCAGTTGTATTTTTTGTAATTTTATGGAGACCTTGCTGGAATATATTCAAACAAATGCAAGACATGCTGTTTGATCTCTTCAGATGGTTAAATTGTGATTCCTGTTAGCACTGCTTTGGCTTGGTGCACCCTGTTTCCTAGTCAACTGAGGATGAAGTTGGAGGAGCTGGCAAGGCTATGATATTTACATAATGCCTTTTTTTTCCTGAATGTGGATGGAAACAGCCTCTAATCTTCTTAGTGATCTAAGCAAAGATTGAATGCTTTGGGTCAAGCTGGGGTTTTGGATAGGCTCAAATAGAAAAAAAAAAAAATTAAAAATCCCAGCTCTTCACAATGATTGCAGATGGAAATATTTACAGACTGAGCTAGTTAATGTTTCAGTAGTTGATAATATTTTTGTTATTTCACCGGTTTGCAAAGACCACATAATCTGTTTTGAGCCATACTTTTTGAGACTTCTTGGAAGCAGAACAAACAGTCCTTGTATTAAGCTCTGGGCATGGTTCGAGTTCATTCCCCTTAGGGTAGTTGTATCATGAGGGATGAAAAGGCAAGTGTCAGAATAAGCATACAACCTCAAAATGACTGGAAAAGACTGCATAATCTTAATCCTTCTTGCACCACGACCACTATGACATGATAAGAGGAGGAGTCTATTAGCGGCTGTTCTTTCATATCTCGTTATTCAAAGATTCTGACTGGGATTTTTGTTGTGTGGTACAGTAACATCGCTTTTCAAACACTACTACCATAAAATCAAAGATTCTAAATTTTTTAAAGTGGATAAATATCCTGGACTCAGGCTAGAAGTGACGTTTCATACTTGATTTGCCTTGCCTGCCTAGATTTTGTGGTATTTTTTCATGCAGAAGTTATAGCTTGTCAGGCGTTCTGAACAATGTACAAGTACAGTTTATTACAATGAAGGGGGAAAAACCATCAGTCTGTCCTATTTACATTTTCATTTTTCTTCAGGCTTACCTTCTCTAATCCAAAAAATTTATGTTAAGTCCTTTGACTTAATATTACCACAAGGAGTTTTATTATGTAATGCWTCTTCATATAATAGAAGATCACTCAGAGACTGATTTCTCAGAACATGAAAGTTAGTAGGAGCTGCTCTTTTAATACCTCCAGCCTAACGTTTGCAAACCAAATGGTCAGGTTTTATGTGGTTACTTTTGTAACTTAAGTTCAGCAGCAGGCTTTTTTTTTTTTGCTTTGCTTTGTGTTCAATAATAGAATCAATATTATAACCATCCCCTGCTTGAACTTGTCACCACTGCATTTCATTAACTTCCTCAATATTTGATGCAAATTGTTTCTAATTAACATGCTTCTGAATAAAGCAAAAAAAGTGTTCTTAAAAACCTGTGTGCAGTCTGTATAATAATAAAATTTGATTCTCATCTATGAAGACATACCATTTTATGACCTTTTTTGAAATTGCTGTTGCTATTATTTTTATTCTTGTAAGTGGTGTATTTTAGAATGAAACCCTTTTGTCTGTATTATAATTAATAACAAGAAATATGAAAACATAGTAAGGCAAGTGAGGACATGATTCATTATTGAGAGAAGGGAACACAAGTTAACCATACTCAGAATTTGATCTTTTAAATGTTCTAGTATTTTTGTTAAGTAAAGGGAAATATTTAAAAGATTCAATCTTTTTGGTATGTGTTATCACTGTAGCACACATTAGAGGTCCATCTGTTTTGGTTTTTCTCCCTCTATTTGCAAAGGAGATGATCTGATTTGTTAAGAAGGGGAAAAGATGAAAAGGAGAAAAAAAAATAAAAGGAGAGGAGAGACAACTGTCAACTATGTCCTTGTGATTATCCAGAAATAAATTTGAAGACTATAAGAAAATTTTGGCCATCCATTGTAGAACAGCATAAAATTTGAAATGTAGGGATCAAGGGCACTTTCATGAACGTGTCTGCCTTGCRTTTCCTACATAGAAGGAAAATATGTAGGAAGGAATAAAAATATACACACACACATATATAAACTTTCCTTAAATGTATATTCTTTTTTACAGCTAAAAGAAGATAAACACATAGGGGTACAGAACAGGATATTGCAGGAGTCCAAATTGTGCTTGTAAAAGTTTATCAAAGGAGTTGACCAAATCTGACCACTGAGCTCTGTATTGTTATTCTAATGGGAAGAAATAAAAGATAGCAAGGGCCCTGTGGCCTCAGAAAGCAGCTTGCCAATGAGATTGAGCCAATCTAAATCTGTACCCAAACACAATTGTTCAGCCCTTCCTCCCTTTTCCCACCCTGGCAGCACGTTCTTGCTCCTTTTCGCCTGCACTACTTTGTGTGTGTCTGTGCCATGAAGAGTAATTGTCTCCTGCTCCACTTCCTTCGCATTGTTAATTTTTGTCCGGATGAGTAATCCTCCCTGAGTTAGGGCACGAACTCTGGTGCCAGCATAAGAGCGTCCATGGATTCGTACAGCTGGAGGCCACAGGACCGCACCTTTTAGTGGCAGTATGGATTTAAATCAAATGGAAAGCAATATGGAAAAGCAGCCTGAGCTTTACATGCATCGTGCCCCTTGTAACCGCGGTGTTCACTGTAATAACGGGAGAGATTTAGACATATATGCCACTGGGCTAATTAAGGGCTCTTTTGCTAAAGAGGCTTTTGTCTCAAGCTTTGGTTCTGGAGATTTGAACGTAGTTATATATTTAATAAATAGCTACTATAAAACCACAGAAAGAAGAGAAATTTTAAGGCCTTGGTTAAGATTTTGTTTTATTTTTACATATACACCAGTATGGTACATGATATGGATACTCAAGTTTCATCTTTGGGATTTTTTAAAATTAAACATGTTTAGGTAACAAATTACAGATGTTATTTTATTCTATCTGTTTTCAGCCAATATTTCCATGATGAATACTTGCAGGTGGTGGATTTGACTTAGGGGAAAAATGATCTTACAACTATTAGCATCTGTGTTGAGCTATTCTACAGCAGTAGAAGCTGGATGTTCATGGTCATGAAGCTGGATGTTGCTCATACCATTCAGGTTCTCAGTTTTGAGATGTAAAGGCTGGTTTCAGTGAAACTTCTCTTGTTGGAAATGAGAGCTGCATGTTTTACTCTAAAAGCAGTGCTGGACTGACTGCTTATCAGTAATTGTGAATGATTATTAGTGATTTGAGTGGGCTTTCAAAGTTTTGCAGGTTTAGCATGTATGAAAACATCTGTCCTTTACATCGGCTGTGCCTATGTTTGGAAATGTTCGGGAATGTCTGAGGTAAAGCAATAAGCCTGTGCTTATTGCTAATTGCTAACTTTTAAAGCCTGTGTCCTGTTTGAAATAAGTCTGATCAGAGTTTCAGCTTGATGATTACACTGTACGTTTTGCCTTGCTTCACCTTCTATCTTCTCCTAAACTGTTAGGGATACCGTTGTCTTCCACATTCATAGGAAGGTAAAAAACACTTATTGTTAAAGCTGGTTTAAATTAAGTGTGTTTTCCCAAAATTTGCTACCGCAAGTTTGCTTGTTTTCCTTTCACAATTATTTTGTCCCTTTTTTTTTTGGTGATGGAAAGGCAGTGTCTTGGTTTTCCAGAACATAGTCAGCCAGCCTCCTTACCATCCATATAGTACTCTTCTCATAACATAAATAGGAACAGAATGTTTAGAAAATACAACCCGATTTCTGACTAAACTGAAATGTCTCGTAGATGTTTGTGTCCTCCATTGCATTCACTTTCATGTTATCTCATGCTCTGTAGCATTAATGAAAACAACAGGGCATTGTTTTGATCCTGTTATTTATTTTTCTCCCTAGCTGTGCGCTGCCCACCTGCCAACGCGATCAGAGGCACCAAACCACTATCAAGCAGTGTGTCGGGCTCTGTTCGCCGAAACAATGGAGCTCTACACTTTCCTGGCCAAAATTAAAAGTGCAAAGGAGGTAAGCAGTCTGAGAAGGTTTTCTGCTTTTGAGCTCATCACCATGTGAATTCGGCTTACAAAATCACTTCTCTACCCAGCCGGTAGGGAACGTCAGATGCTTGATCTATAGTGTTCAGGGACAGCAGTTCTTCAGCTGAGGGGTTTTTTATTTTGGCATGTAAACGTTTACAGATGTCTCATAGAATTAGTTATTAATTGTGACTAGTCTATATGGGAGTAAACAAGATGATTTTCTTGGAGGGTAACACATTGCATCTGAGTACCCATTCCTACATGCATGTATGCAATATATTTGAGTCTGAAAACTTCTCTGGTGTTTCAGGATGTTGTGACGTGTCAGAGCTTTGCTTGTTCTTCCTCAGCTCCTTCCCATGAGGGAATTCTCTTTGCTGAGAATTATCTGAGATTCTTCTTGCTTGTGTTTTGTCCCCAGTCAGCAGCTTCTCCTCCCTCTTGCTGTATGATTGGCTTGTTGTCTGTCACATTAGTTTCACAGCAGAGCCAACTTTAAAAATAGAAAGATTTTCACCTGCAGGTCACAATGCTTATCTGCACTGCCTGTTTGGCTGTTATTGTTGGCTTAAAGGCCAACCTGTGAACCACTGCAATTAACGGGTCTGGCTGAAGAGTGACTTAAAGGGTGATATTTACTGCAGATAGTTTCGGTGATCTGGCCTGCAGAATGGCCCTGTGAACAATTGTATTAAAACACTGCGGGTGCTGGTAGCACTGGAAAACTGATGGGTGAGGGGAAGGGCAGGAAGGGAAGCTTACTTCTTAAAGCTGGTTTCTTCACTGAAGCCAACTTGTCAAGTGACAACGCTTTCATAATTTTTTTTTTAATAATCCCTAAGGATTTTCTTTTCTTTTGTAAGTCAAGATCCACAGTACCTTTGAAAAGCAGGAAAAGATTTTACAGGCTGACCTAAAAATTTTGCTGCAGAAAGAGGCAGAACTGTTCCACCCACGCACACATGCTCCCACTGTTTTTCCTTCTTCTGGGTCTAGGGAACAAACCCAGCAAATATCAAGCAAAACAAAAAATAAAGGAGTGATTCCTTGTCAGGTTAATGAGCTGGCTCAGTTCATTAAATGGTCAGATGAGCCTCAGAGCAGCACAAGAGAGCTTTTATTCTCACACTGATGGTGGAAGATGCAAACCAGTCAGAGGCATAAGGGGCTGATGTTCTTTCCTTCCTGGTTGAGATTCATCATCCAAGAGGGAGAATCCTTCAGAGATGTTTTTCTGCTGCACAAGATCAAATTTCATTTCCTCCTCTTCTGCAGTCCTACTCAAACTGAAAGCAATTTTTAAACTGAAGCAGTGTCATACCAGGATAATTTTGACAGTGTCAGCGTGGCTAAAGAGCCATTTGTTTTCTGAAGTGCCTCTGTTATGGTACRTCTGCATCCAATACCCCTGATACAGAGAGCAATCAGAATACAAGGTCTCCATGCTAAATCTGTCTCCCAAACCTTGACTTCATTAACTTCACCATCTCGGCTTCTAACTACTGGCTATATTAATTGAGGAACCTGTGCTGCGAACACCACGTTTAACAGCTATTGATTGCGAAGTCCGTGTTGAGACTCAAAGATAAGACCCTTTGGAGTTCTTCTTTCTACTCAGAGAGGAATTACATTTCTTAAACATCTTGGCTGCAGTGAGCAGTAATAAGGCACCTGTGTTGTCAATGTCAAAGTAAAATATTGTAGGTTATAACCATTTAAAATCAAGTCTTAACAATAATCTTTAAAAAATTATTTAAAAAGGTGGAAGGGCATTTTGAATTTGTAAATTATTTAATCACCTTATAATTTGGCATAAAAGCTCAACAACGTCTGATCACACCATAGAGCACACTATGAGTTAATCCCAAATGAAAGAAACCATTTGCCTCTCACAGGCTATTAGACATTGATTCAAAGCACATTTAGGTCAAAGGAAGTAATCCTTGTAGATGGAATTTTGGCCCTATTGAATTAGTAAGACTTTTATTGCTGTACCTAACCAGGGCCAGAATTTTGACCTTTTGATTTCATTTTACTCTGGATCAGTCTCCCCATAGGCCTATAAGAAATTACCAAGAAAATTATCTTGGAAGCAGCTTTTGGAATCTAAGTACTTTGGGTTTATGATGTGCTTGGTCCTTGGTCATAGCTTTTATCTAACTATAGATTTGGAAGGTATTTAATTTTGAAAATAATGTAGTGTATGAAATGAAAACTAGGTATGAAGAAATGAGGTGGAATGCTGTAAATCTTGTTACACCATTTCAAAATGACCTTTATAGTTTATACTTGAGGCAAGCAGGCAACCTATGATCACACTAGGTTTGTGCCAGTAAAAGCTGTGGGTTTTTTACATGCACTTCTGTCTTGTAAATACATAGCAGAATCTTAAGTCATGAGGAATACAGTTAAATACTCTTCTAGTAAATAAATTCCCTTTTTCTTTTCCTTTTGTTATTGTCATATAAGTATTGAGTATAAAGGAGATAAACACTGCATACTTCACTGAGGAAATTTTTTTGTCATGAATTTGTGGTGATTGCATTGGCAGATAACTGAGGGGGAAAAACCAAGTTACATACATCAGCTCAAATTAAAAAAATTATACTGTGTAATGTTCTGGGTTTGACATTAAAGATGCCAGGAATTTTAAAATGTTAGTTTATTTCAAAAAATAACAGCTTTATTTGGACATCTTCCTTTACATTCCCTCAGACGTACACACAGTTGTGGATATGAGATTAAAATGAAATTAAAAACATCAAAAAGGGGAAAAAAATCCTCTGAAATTGCTTAAAATAACTTTCCTATGGATAAAAATTACTTTGAAATTATTTGGATTCCTTCTAGGGCCACTGAATGGCATCTGGGTATCTGTTTCCCAGGTATATGAGATTCATAGTTTTTGGTCAGTAAATGCTTAAACAGCCAACTTCATTGTAGTGGAAGAGTGAGAATTTTTATCTGCAGAAATCCACCTGCTTGGAGTGAACTAAATCTGACCTACCTTTTGCTGCAGTCTAGAAGAGACTTAGAAAGCGAATAAACTGTGAAAGAGGCAGAAAAAAATATTGCTGTGATGCTGATTTCAATTTGGCCTTATAAAATTTGTTGGGATTTTGAAAGTTGCAGGATTTCAAGAGGGATAGATCAGGAGGTAGGAAGGATAGGTCTATAGGGTTGTAATACATTTTAATACTAGCATACATACTGAGGAAGCACGCGTTCCCCAGTCATCATCTGTCACATAACAAATAGAGCGTAGATTCAGAAAGGGTTTTACTGGCATGAATTGGGGTGAGTGTATTAATCAGAAATGATGAAGTGATGAGTGAGCTGTTCAGATCATCTCAATGGATGTCAAGTAGAATTTTTAAGGCACTTGGTCGCGTAATTGATGCCATGTGGTTATTTCCAGTCTGATTTGCTGTGTATGAAAGGTCAGCAGTAAAGCTGACTTGCAGACAGGGAGATGACACTTCCATTCTCAAAGAGGGTGAAATGTTCCATGTAGTGAATGCACAGGACAGGCCAGACTTGAGAAAGATGTGATACTACTATTGCAATAGTTTWAAAAAGTAAACAATAAAAAATTAGAGTAACAGTATTAAAAATACTGTGAAATAGCAGCAGTAACTCCAAAYGGAGGGTTGAAATTCAGTTAATCTGATCTTCTTTTTTCAAGGTGAAATTTCTCTAGCAAATTTACTGGGATGTTCTTTCAGCTTGCTGGCAGCATTTTTATGCTTCTTAGGCTCTGTGAAAGGTGCCCTTGGTGCAGACCCATGCTGGGTACCATCTGCTGCGACCCAGGAGTGGTCTTCTGATGGGCCAAGACTTCCTAACTCTGTGTGCTGCTGTTTATGAATTTACAGCTGATGACAAAGATGGAGTACAGGTTTATTTTCATCTCAAGAAGTGAGCTTTCAAAATTGCAGTAGGAAAGTCCCACAGAAACAGAAAGACAGAAAGGGGATCTCTCCCCCCCCCTTTTTTTTTAATGGTTTTGGAGAAAAAATGGTCCACAAGGTGAAGGAAATGCACACGTTTGTGACAAGGGGCAAGATAGTTGGAATATCTGCTAAAAATGGACCAATGTAAAAGAAAAGATTCAAAAAGATTCGTCTTTTCCAGGATTATCCAAAAGTCATTGACATAACCTTTGTTGGCACCTACCCTTAGACAGAACTGTAGGCACAAATAAGTGATGTCCATGGGATAAAGCAAATGTTCCTGCTGTGAAGTATGAAAAGGTCACACACATTGCTCAGAAATGGCATCAAGTGTGACTGAGAGAGAGAGGGAGAGACTATACAAGCAAAGAAATGCAGAAACTGCTGCTCTGGCTCAGACAGAGGATTCACCAGGGCTGTATCCACATTGTGAACCTGCTTTGTTGAAGGGATATCTGCTGTATTCCTCCTCTGACTCCCTGTTACTGCCTGGTCTTGCCTTCTACTGGAGTTAATGTTCCACGTGCACTTCATGGCTGAGTGAGCSATCAGTGTGCCCTTGCTGCAAAGAAGCCTGACGGTGTCCCAGGCTGCAGTAGGGGCAGTGCTCCCTGCAGGTCAAAGGAGGTGATCCTTTCCCTCTGCTCAGCACTGGTGAGGCCACAGCTGAAGTTCTGGGCCCAGTTCTGGGCTCCCCAGTACAGGAGAGACATGGACGTACCAGAGGGAGTCTGGGGAAGGGCCAGGAAGGTGATGAAGAACTGAAACAGCTTTCCTGTGAGGAAAGGCTGAGAGACCCAAGACTGTTAAGTCTGAAAATGAAAAGGCTCAGGGGGATCTCATCAGTGTCTATAAATACCTGAAGAGAAGGTGCAAAGGGGACAGAGCCAGGCTCTTTTCAGTGGTGCCCAGTGACAGGAGCAGAGGCAATGGGCACAAACTAAAACACAGGAGTTTTCCAAACTCTGAACAGCCAGAAATACTTTTTTTACTGTGAGGGTGACTGAGCAGTGACAAAGGTTTTCTGGGGAGGCTGTGCGTTCTCTGTCCTTGGAGATACTCAGAAGCTGCCTGGACATGATGCTGGGCAACTGGCCCTATGTGGCCCTGCTTTAGCAGGGGGGTTGGACCATCTGACTTCCACAGGTCCCTTCCAATCTCAAACACTTTGTGACTCTCTGACTGGTACCTGTAACAGTGATGCTGGTCTGTAGCGAAGCTATCATTCGTGAGGGGGCTGGGAAAAACACGATGTGATGATGGCCAGCATAAAATATGAGATAAGTGTCCAGTAGCCAGATCTGTTGCAGTAGGTTTGACTTATATCTCAAAAGGTTTTAGAGATTGATGTACACCCTAGAACACCAAAATTAATATTCCTTCCAAAAYTAATTAAGACTTCGTATGTTTTTATAATTGCCTACATCTCTGATTGCAGTGAAAGTCCATGCTCATCAAAAACTCATCCATAATTTCATTATCCACAGTGTGCCTTGTAATTAAGTTTTTGGTAGAACACAGGGAAAGCTCCCAATCTGTCATCTTTGTACTGTTCTTATAAAACATGTTGCCTTTCATTTCTGTCCTTTCTGATGTAAAAACACAATTCTTTCAGTCTGCCTGGGTATATTTCAATCCTATCTGTATGAAATGTAAACATACAAATTCTAATTAACTGCAGGTGTAGAAATTAAATTGTTCCTTTCTTTTTTGCTAGTTTCATGCCATAGAAAGATTCAATTGGAAAACAGTTAATGAAGAGTCAGGTGGCTATATTGCTGTATTATTTGTACAAAATATGATAATAGAGCTAGTTAATAGGTACCTAAGCACTGTTAATGGCTAACTTATTTTGGAAATAGAATCATTAGCCAAGTTACTCTTAAAAGTCTTATGACTGTAAAAGCTGTCAAATAGTCTGCTGCTTGGATTTTCAGAGAGCATAGCTGGAGTAATAAATTAATTCACAAATTTTTCTGCTCATATCTTCAGTTTTGCCTACACTTCCAGGTCTCCAGTGACTCCACTTTTGCAGCTGTGTTGTTGTCAGGCTTGCAACCCCATCGTAATCAGTTTGATCCCTCAATTTAACAGCTTTAATAAGGGAAAATGCTGCTTTTTTGTGTTTGGCGGAAGAGGGTTTGGTTTTATTTCCTTAAGGGGTGCAGGCACTGTCACTGCGTTGGTTTGGGGTTTTTTGCCTCTTCTTAAACACTTATGTTGAGCATCATGGTGACTATTGCCCTCTCCAGAGATGAGCAAAGTGCATCAACCCATACCACAGTATATGAAGAACTTTGTCCGATATCAACTCGAAGTTTTCAGGGACTGATTTAACTGATCATATTCCCAGTTTGAGTTAAATGGGTTTTGGGTCTTTTTGAAGACCTGAAGTAATGCTGCTGCCCAAGCCCTTGGAATTTAAACCCAAATGGAGTAGCTGAAGGTATATAAAAGCAGTTTTTCCTGTAAGTGCATGTTATGTATTTTTAAATTGACCTCAGATGTGCATGAACATTTTATTATTTTCACAGATAGCAGTGTAAGAATCAATTTAATCAGGGAACAAATGACTCCTAATTAAGAGTATAAACTGGGAACAGCAGTAGACTGCGTTCTGCAGTTGGTGAAAGGCAAAGTCCAGGTCTGGATTCCCTAGAATACCACATTCATTAAAACATTTTTAGAGAGCATTTTATGGAAGCGATTCTTTGCACTGTGCTGACAAGAGTCTTACATAAACTCCCATCTGTCACTGAGCACAGAAGAGCACATCTCAAATGTGGGCCACGCAGCAGCAGCAGCAAATCAAGTGCCCACTTTAATAGTACAGCAAGAGGTTTAAAGACATTTGATATTTTTATTACTAGCTTTTCTCACGAAATGCAGTCTKTAAAAAAATGGCCAAATGCTGTAAAGGTTTACAAAAAAACCAAAAGCTCTTGAAACAGTCATTTCCTACACATCCAACCATTATTTCCTGAACGAACGCCCAGGCTGTAATAGGTGAATTGGGTCTGTGGTATTGGTCTGAGGTTCTGGGATTGTTTAGAAAATGCTTTAAAGGTGTTTCTGCTTTCTTAAATGGAAATCCATTTAGGCCATGTATTTATTATACTGTAATAGCTTTTCTTAAGCCATTGTCCCAAGGATAAGTGCAAGTGGCTACAGCTGCAGCAGCTGAGGTTACTTGCAGGTTTTGGAACACAGTTGAATTCTGATAAAGGGTCCATTGTATTTTAAATGTGTTGGAGTCTATAATTCATGGTTGAAACAGAGGCAGAAACCCACTGATGCTAGCTGGGGATGCTGGAGGGATCCTAATGTTCCATTTAGTCTAGAAGTTTAAACAGAATCATTTGTCACAGTGAGTTTATTCCTTCCCAAGCAGCACCTGACAGGCGTAGAAGAGTTAAAGAAGCCTTCCTAAGCACTGCCTGCAAGTGTAGAGCACTTGCTGGTTTGTTTTCTTCACAGCCTTCCAAAGCTTTGTAACTTCTATAATGATGGAAATTCCTTTATTTTCTACTTGGCTTTGGCAGTAACCTGTGCTTGTACCAGCTCATTTGTATCACAAAACTGCACTTTCAGAGACTTCTATCTTGGCTGGAAGGTTTTCCTCCTGCAGCTCTCCGGTGCGTGGTAGCCAGCATCACTTACACCTGTGCTTTCTCGGGTAGGAACTGCCCCTCTAGCTATGTTCCAGAGAAACTAATTAGATGGTTGCCTTATTTGGAAGATCTGTCAGCTGCTCAGGGTTTTTCTTCTCCCCTTCTTGTTTTCTGCTGTTAGGATAAACAGGTTGTAATCTCTTCTAGCTTCATGAAATATTTATGTCAGTCACAGGCATCAGCCTTTGGGCATAAACGAGCTCAGTAAACTATATGGCAGGGAACATGGTTGCTGAGATGGGTGATTGCCACCAGTCTTGTTGAATAGCTGAAGTATAGATTAAGCAGCTGGAACACGTTACTTTTTAAAAAATTAATGTGTACCTTCCAGTATGGGAAGGAGGAGCAAATCTGACAGTTGTGAGCTCATTTACTGAAGTTATCTTTTTGATTGCAAAGAGGCAAAGGAATAAGTATCAGAACTATTTTATATTTTGCAGTTTATCAATAAATGTTAGCAGTTTGCAAGAAAGAAATTTACAGTTCAGAGATACTGTATTTGAAATGGTTACTCCAACTGTATGATTCAGAAAAGAAGAAACCCTGGATAGCAAAATACACATAAGCAAGGCCTTTATGTTACCCCTTATTTCCATTTTTCCCTTGGAAAGGGCAATTGCCTGTAAGTGTCAGACTGACTGCTGACCACAGCGCCAGGACCAACAGAAGTTTCCATAAAGACATTCTTTCCCAAGATTTCCCAAGATTCTTTCCCAATTGGGTATCCTGTTGTGATGCTGCAACTCATGCCAAAATGTTCCCACATTGTCCCGTGATGTATCTGCTTTTGTTAGTGTGGGTGATTTATGGTTTTTTAGAGTCTTCCTGTAAATTATGTATTTTATTTTTGTAGTGCAATAGTAGTATTTCTTCTTTGATACTAAAGCAATTGTGTTACTTACAATAAGTACAATAAAGAACCCATCTGGTCTCTTTCCAAAACCTCTGTGGTAGCTGACTCACATGTCCTATCTCTGCAGCCAGGTTTGGTAGATGCTTGCACTGTTAAATGTGCAACTCAAGGACTCTTCCGGTGCTTCCATTTCTTACACTGAAATGTTGGCAGTTTAGGAACTACTTCCAGGGGAAAAAAGTTTTAAAAAGTATGCTTTTTTTTGTTTTTCTGGAAAGCTCAGAAGCTGAATTGAGACTTATTGTTCAGTTGCATTAAAGGAAGAGCTTAAGTGCTTAAAAGTAAGAAATATACTTTTGATAGGTATGTCTGTCAGACCTCTGACCTGTTGCTTTAGTGTCATAAAATAAAGAAGTAGTTAGCAGAGGACTTAAATATCCATTTTGGATTTATTAGTGAGTACGTAGACAACAGATCAAATTAAACATTGTTAAAGATTTCCTGGAAAACTCTGTAAAAGTGAAGTGGATTATTGAGAAATTTTTTGTACTGCTGATTCCAAAACATTTCAGTACAGAAGTAAAGAAAAAAAAATAGCCTACTGAATGTGCAGGTGTTGCTGTGTATGAGAAAATTCGTGTAAAGCCACAGCCTTCTGTGTGCAAGCTTGCCTATTCTTCGGTCTGCTGTAACTTTTAATCATTCTTCATATTCTTGTTGGGACGGAAGCTTTTTTTTGCMCCTTTGCACACCATCTTTTCTAGATTTTCATGATCTCATCTCGTTCATAAACAGTAGTTTTCATCTTTGAAAGATCTGTTTCTCTTCCTTACATGATTTTATTATTGATATTTCAGAATCTATACTCATGTTATACAGACTAATTATTTGCAATATATATGCACTTCTGTCACTATTCAATGTAAAGGATTTCTCCTAGTTTATTTCTCCTTCTGCAAAAATGAGCTGTCTTGAATTCAACAAACAGTAATTTTTGTATGAATGGATCCTTATCAAGCTGGTAATACTTTCTGTATTCTATCTTAACAGACCTGCTAGGTGGTTAAGGGTTTTGCCTGTGTATAGCCCAATCTTAGGGATATTAAAACTTTCATGTATAGTTTTTCCTCCAGCATGTTATTATCTGGAGTACTTTCATACTCAAAACATTTTTTTCCCAGCATTGAAGGTTAACTTTTCAAGGAAGAGAAATATATTCAAATAGTATTTCAGTTGCTTTTACAGTATTGCTATTCAATTCATAAAACATTCAGTAGAATACCCAAACAACATGATACAACAGATGTCAAAAATTAAGCTTCAGTTTTACTTGAGAATAATGCCACCGTTCATTTATTGACTCATTTCCTTTTCATTGGCAGAACCTGAAGAAGATTCAGGAAATGGACAAAGAGGCAAGTGATGAATCCAGCACGGATCTTGACGACCTAAAAAATGCTGACTGGGTAAGGCAACAATTAAATAGTGATTCAGCATTACTACTGGTAGTTTATTTTTCTTTATCAAGTTTAACTAAGGCATCATTACCTCTGCTCTTGTGAGACCCCACCTGAAGTACTGTGTCCAGTTCTGTAGCCCCCAACATGAGAAGGATGTTGACCTGTTGGAGCAAGTCCAGAGGAGGCCACAAAGATGCTCAGAGGGCTGGAACATCTCTCCTATGAAAACAGGCTGAGAGAGCTGGGGTTGTTCAGCCTGGAGAAGAGAAGGCTCAAGGGAGACCTTAGGGCAGCCTTCCAGTACCTAAAGGGAGCCTACAAGAAACCTGGAGAGGGACTTTTTACAGGACAAGGTGGAGTGCCTTTGAACTGAAAGATATTTAGATTAGATATTAGGAAAAATTCATATTAGGAAAAATTTCTTAACAGTGGGGGAGGTGAGGCACAGGAACAGGTTTCACCAGCCTGGTCTTGTGGAAGGCATACCTGCCCTGTGCAGGGTGTGTGGAACTGGATGAGTTTTAGGTCCTTCCAACCCAAACCGTTCTATGACACCGTGTTAAAATCAGTCTCTGGGTTTTTTTAATATATGAATTAATAGCAACTCACAACAAGTTAGAACCAAATGAAGTCTCAACTTTCCTTTCCAGACAGATGAAACAATACAAGTATCCAAGCAATAGATTTTTCTTTAGACTGTTTTCATGGAGAAACTTTTGCAGTTTAAAAAGACTGGACATTTAGACAATCATCATGCTGACTGCCCTTCAGCAGGGCAGCCAGGCAGTAGACAGAGCCACCAGCTGAGTTACTCCAATGATGAAAGAAAAAGGCTACAGGGAAACTCTTAACCAGGAAGTAGCTTATTTTATTTTCTAGATACTGTTCTTGCAAGTTCATAGAGGACTATTATGAGGTTCTTAAAAAGTACTTGATTTCAGTTTCTCAGTCTTCTATCTACCACCTGTTCTTTTTTCTCTCCAGCAATTCTGCTTCCCAAAAAATGAGAGAGAGGTGTTAGTGTGTGCTGCTGTTAAAGGCAGAGCAAAAGAAGTTAAGTACTGAGAGGATATTGCAAGGCCTTAGAATTTGGAGTCCATTCCAGAATTTCTATTTGAAGAACAACTTTTGGGAAATTTTGCAAGAAAGTTCTGCACAACAAAGTTTCAGATTCAGTCACTGTTTGAATTCACATAGTATTAGCTATCAGTCTAAAAACTTTAAAGATACGCTTGCAGTATACTCAAAATGAGAATATAGATGTAAGGTATGAGAATTTCAGATCCTTTTTCTGTACTTGTGGTGAGACCCCGCAGTCCTGCTGAGTTGCAACAAAGTTTTGTTATGTTTATAAGTGTTAAAAATAAGCTTATATAAAATAAAATGGGGTTTGGTTGGTGTGTTAAAAATAGTACAGCTGTAGATACTTGGTGGTGTCCTGGAAGGAAGATTAATTTATTTTCTCTTCAGGCTCGTTTTTGGGTGCAGGTGATGAGAGATTTACGGAATGGTGTTAAACTTAAGAAGGTTCAAGAGCGTCAGTACAACCCACTCCCAATAGAATATCAGCTCACACCCTATGAGATGCTGATGGATGATATTAGATCCAAACGCTATACCTTGAGGAAGGTCATGGTAAGTCAAGAATATCACTGGAGTTTGTTAAATCTGAAATGTTATTTTCCTTTTTTTATCTTCTTGGGTTTTTTTTTTCTGAGAATCTTGAAATTATTGTTTCTTGTAGATACTAATATTCATGGGTTTTATATGGCATCTTAAATTTATGTAGTGCATTGAGGGGGAGAACATGAAACCAACACATGTACTGTACTTTGTTTTCCATGTAGCAGGCATTTAAAATTCTGAAAGACATGCCTACATATTATAGGCCTGAACAAATTACTTGTGTTGGCTTTGTGACAACTTTAAAGAGTCATCCCAAAAATTCTGTCATGCTTTACACGAAGAGATTGTTTTAGACTTTTCTTATTGGAGACAACATTTATCTTGAGGTATAAAATCTTTGGAATTCTAGAAGGTAAAGTGCTACCATGAGTGATGCTGTGATGGGAAAGGAAAACCTGCAGTGATTGAAAACTGCTTCTATCACAGTGTTTGAAAACTTACATTACCATGATCTGTTATGAATTTTCAAGGAATAATCTATGGTAAAAATTTAAATCTTCCATTTGTAGGAGTTGAGCTTAAGTATTTTCAGTATGTTCTGTTGTTGCTTTCAAGTTAAGACAATATGCCAAAAAAAGCTGGGCAGTGCTCCTGGGTCTCCTCCTCCTGGGTCCTCATAAAGGTGCTTGTAAAATTGACTTGAGGCAGTCTTTTTATCAGAACCCATTTGATATTTACTGGTGTCTCCTTGTTCTTTTTGTCCTTTTGGGTTATATTTTTTTTCAACATTAAGATGTTCTTCCTGGTAAGCTAGCAAGTGATCTAAAGGGTGTGTTATCCCTAGAACGACATTTCAAATCCCTTTGTCGGAGGCATGTATTTGGTCAATATCAATATTTATACCTTACACTTACTTATCTTCACCTGTCATTAGTTACAATGGATGCATTGTCTTATAATATTCTGTGTTCAGATGCATTTGCTTTCCTGACAAATCCTCACACAATCTTTGTTAGTGGGAAAGCTGTGATTCCACCAGAAAAAAATCMAAGTGTGGGGGGAGGGAGGCAGATGAGAGAGGCAGAAAGTGTGTAGTATAAATGCTTTTTATGTTTGAGCTGAAAGTACTTTCCTAATGGAGATCTGGATTTAGACTATCCGATTGTATTTATTTTCTGCAGCAGATGTTGCTCAAATGTTAAATCAATAGAGTAAAATACATATCCAGGTAATGATGTTATCTGTCTTTCTCCTAACAATTCAAACAACTGTGCTAAGTGTTCCTACTACTCACTGCGAAAGAGGAACAGTCCCCTCAGGACCTTAATTACTGTATGCAATCAGGACAGTAGTTTTGTTTGAATGGGAACCCCTGGGTCATCTAATTTTGCTTTTGTCAGACTAGCTTTTAATTCATCTTCTGCTAAGCAAGCTACTGCCTCTTCAGAAAAGATTTCCTTCATTATGTGGTACATCTTGGGGGCACAGCTGCTGCTCTGCTCATCCAGACTCTGTCTCTGTACAAAATCCCTGCAAGCATCTATTTTTGGCCTGCTATCTTGTCTCCTAGATAGATTGTCGAAAGTGAACTCTGGACATATACATGAATTGGTATTGCAATCAACTGCAGGTATAGTACCTGCAATTGCTAGCTTAGTCTGACAACTGATGATGACATTGTGTTAGAAAAATCACTTCTTTCTTACTGGAAACCTTAAATTCAGTAACTTGGATCCTGCTGCAGGGTCTGCTTGAAGATTGTGTTCAATAATAAAAGTGCAGCTTCATATGGAAAGTGTGGAACCTGAAGGATTCACACAGAATTACTAGTTAGACTGCATRGATACAGCCTCTTCTAGCTGACTGTCATGGGTTGAAGCTGATCATATGTATTCCCATCAGCAGAAACCGTTGTGATTCTTGAGAAGAGGAGAAAAGGACAAGGATCCTAAATTTGAATTGTAAGGCAGTCTAGGAAAGATGGATGGTGTTTCTCTCTGTCATTCAAAATGGATGTTCAGCAAAATTCGTATTAAAAATAATTTTTGCTTTAAATTTCTAGGTAGTAGTTTTAGACTTGGTCACTTGTGAGAACACATACCCTACTAATGATAACAAGAGGTTAAGTAAATTTTTAAAGTAAATTTTTTGAGTAAATGAGACGCAACATGAAATCTTTACTGTTCTTTTATTAATATGATGCTGTGTTTAAAAAAATTAGCTTGATCTGTCCCTGACTGCTCAATACTTTGAGTAGAAATTAAGAAAGGAACAGATGTTCCTGTTAAGCCTTATTTTGGTGTTTCAGACTATCAAAAGTGTTAACAGACAGCAGTGACTGGAGCTGCCTGTTCTCACCCATTGTTATAGTGCAAGTATTCAAAATGTTTTGAAGATGTAAAATGTCAAATTCCGGGTTTTTGGTAAATAACTGGTTTTGTTCATTTTAGTGACGTTGGAATTTCTATTTCAGTGCACATGAAAACAATTTCAGATTTGTCATCTCTCTATCCGGAGGCCAGAGTCCTCATTTCTGCAATTGTTGTGGGAGCGAGATAGCTTTCATTCAGGCATTTTATAATCTTTAAATATCTACCTTTCTTCACCTATGGAGCACCCACTCCCACGAAAGCTAAGAACTGTGAACACTGGTAGAGTCAACACATGGAAATGGAGAAATGTCAGAATTAATTGCTCTCGCAGGCTTAATTTCTCTTTATTATGCATATGCGTTGAGCTACAGTTTTTAATTTAACAGTGATTCACAATTAGCTCTTCCTTCTGCCCATCTCCTCTGCCTCCAAGGTATGCACTGTATTTCTTGAGCAGTGCTTATTGAACAGTAACTGGTATCTCTTATGTTACTTACTCAATACATGCCTGTAAGGTGCCTTTTATGCCCTATTTAAGCTCAGCATTACATTATGTAACAGTTACATTCTTTGTAGGTTACAGCACTCTTGTCTTCATATTCCAGCTCTTTGCAAATACCTGTTACGTAGTGGTATTAGCTTGGCCTTGTTGCAAAAGGGGAATTTAAACATAAGGTTGAAGCTTTTACTATCAAAAATATCCAGTAATTTGAATGTCTTAAGTTGAGAATCCTGGGGCATGTTTTTTGTTGGCTTGGGGGGGTGTTAATATTTATTTCTTCGCAGTATTTAGCATCTTACAGTACTTAGGTTAATTGCAGTAGCAGCTGTGCATGGATAGTATCTTTACAAACAAGATTTCATATGCTTCAAGCAGGACATAGAGAATATGAGCAAAGGACTTTGACCAGTTTGTCCAGCTGGGCTTTGTGGAGTCTGTTGTTCTCTTACGCACAGGTCTGATTGAGTTGTGGTGAGTTGCTTTCAGCAGGGAATTGTGCTTTTTGTTTTACACCTTCATCACTTGTTTCTACAGAAGTGTAGGAGTCATCCTGGGTGGAGCAGGGAGCTTTACAGTTTCTAATCATGTTTTAAGGGTATTCAGAGGAGTGACTCTGTGTAAGTACTATGGTTATCATGTGGTATCATAAACTTGTTTCTACAATAGATGTGGCAGGAGCAGCAGTGTGAGTACAGTGCCTCATGATGGGAAGTACCAGAGCACTTCATTCTTGGACACTGCTGCTTGAGCTTGCTGTGGAGTGTCMAATATGTTTAGTAACAACTGTATTAACTAGAACACTATACTGTCTGCATAATGCAAGATGGTAAATAGATGTCTACTTATAATACTTTAATTCACCACAGAATTTTATTGTGAGCTGTTCAGGAAATGATGGAGTGTGCCCCCTCTGTCTGTTTCAGTGTCCATGCAATTTCCTTTAAAATGAAAATTTCTAGATAGTACAGAACAGTATCAGTTTCCTGTTGACTATTATTTAAAGATAGTACTCTTCTTATTGCTGACAGCTTTTATAGCAAAACAAATAAATAGATAATTGAAGATAATTGAGAGTATGTCAATGATAAGTGAGGTTATTTTTTTTGAAAGTTATGAGCAACGTACTTCTTGTTTGAGGTCACCATTTTTAAAGCTTTGGGCTTCAGCCAGAGTTAACCATTTGACGTTATTTTTTAAATTGCAAATCCATATTTATATATTAAAATGTGATGGTAGCAGGTTGTGAGTAGTTGATTAAATGCTAATTTTTCTATGCTTTAGCTGTTTACATCTCTACATTTATGTTTAATTTTTATAATCATTGGCTAAGCTTTCTTCACACTGCCAGTTTTAATGCATAGTGTTGTACAAAAGCTGTTTTACACACTTAGGCTAGTTTTCCAGTGTTTTGAGGTATTTATTTAAATACTGGTTTGTAGTTGGGGCTGGTATGTGGAAAAAAAAAAGATAACTTTGTTCCTTGGTGGTTTTTCTCCCTGCATGTATTGTGGCTGCATCTRTGCAATGTCTCTGATTTAGACTTTAATCAAGAGCCATGAATTTTAATTAAGTAAAAGTAAAGCATGCATTTGAAGTTGCTTATTACAGAGAGAGTTAGTTTGAGTAAATAAATAGATCTAGTGTGAATAGAGAGGATAAAAGTTTTCGTTCAGTATCTTTCATGTCAGTATCTTGTTTGGGCACCAGGTATGAAAAGGTGGGTTCTGCCAGGGGTGCTCCTGCTCTTGGCTTGCTGGCTGCGAAACATCCACTTGCTTTGCCACCAGCTACCCATGTATCCTGCAGAGAATCACTTAAGCAAATCCTACATTTCTCCTTTTCCAATCAGATGGTAATACTGATACTAATTATACCCTGGTGGCATTAAGTCAGGGCCTAGAGTGCCCTGAGGTGAAAGGCTCAGAGCCATGTATTATTTATTGACTATTATCATGCAGAAGGTTGTTCCCCAAGGCTGGAAGGGAGATTATCAGTTTACAAAACGGCTGTTCTGATGGTAATAATTCTCAGCTTCAGCTATCAACTTTGACATCTGATGAACAGTAACTCAGGGAAGAGAGACTTCTCATTTCATTAACAGTGTTCCAGGGCATGCTGGCCTCAAAAAATTACTCCGTCTTTGAACAGAAGAAATCAATCACACTCCTTAAAATAGTGTTCTCCTCATCAGGAAATGTCAAATCACTGTTTAGTATAAACCTCTTCCATTTTAATTTTTCTGCACTATTTTTAAGAAGATGATGCATGTTGCAGAGTTTAGCAGTCTGGTATTCTTTGCCAAGCAACATGAAATTCACTCTTAAGAAACTAAGGAGGATGGAACAAATAGAGTTTGGACCATGTCTGGGGTAGGATATCTCCAGAAAGAGTCCCTGGGAAAGCAATTATATGCTCCCCAAGAAGGACTCTGCATCCTCTTTCTAGGAGGGAATGGGGTGAATCTTCTCTGGAAGGCTGTCACTTGGCCTCAGCCTGGAAACAGGGCATGTTTGAGGTGAGCAGAGCTTGTATGGAAGTTGCATGGCATTGGTGAAGTTCAGTTAGGGATCATATTCAGGTGGCATTATGGGCATTTGAACCCCTTTTTGTGATGRCAGCAGTCCTGGTTAGTGAAAGGGCGTGTGATTTGGCAAACCAGACACACATCTTTACATATGTTTTCTGGCTGCAGAGTTTGTATGAATAGAGTCCCACGAAGTCAAATGAGACAAGTGACCCTTAAAAAAGAAAAAAGAAGTGCCAAAATGTGGGACATTTGGTCTAAGAAATACTGTGTCATGGGAATTTTTGTCAAATTGGAGGACAGGGCTGATAGCCAGCTACTGTGGTAGGTGGTCACCTACTATTACACAGTAATAGGAGGTGCCAGAAGGATATATGACATAGGATGATATCCCTTACAGTTTGCTTGGGCACTGCTCTATGAAGACTGAACCTGACAGGTGTATTTTTTTAAGCAAATCCATACACTTACTCCCAGCTTACAATTCTTCATATGATAGGAAAACTTCCATTGCCTTTTTTTATGTCCTGTACATGTAATGAATTGATGACTCTTCCCTGTGATGTCTTGTACATGGTCTTGTGTCTAAACGAGGTATCAGAGAAAGAAATGTCTCTGGAGAAAACCAAGCAAAAAACCAAACAATCCTCACCCAGCCCCTCTTCTACAGAAATATGTGATTTACAGCGAGGAAACGTACTTCTCCCGTAGATACGATTGCAGCCTTGACTGCAGTTTGATTTCATCATTTCAAAATCCTAAGTAATGCTGATTAAAGCTCCTGCAGTTGTGGTTATTTTGCAGCTATCAGCAAAGCTGAAAAGCTGCTACGTACATTTTTTGCTTTCCTATGCTCTGCATATGGATTGTTGCTCTGCTCAGGACTGGTGAGGTTTTATGCCTGGTGCAGGTGTCAGAATGCTACAAGCTGGGTCAGGGTTGTTTTTGATTTTCCATTGATCTCATCTGCATGAATACAAATGTAAAACACAGCAATATATATTTCACTTTCTCCTTTCCAGGTCAATGGTGACATCCCACCTCGATTAAAAAAGAGTGCCCATGAAATAATCCTGGATTTCATCCGATCGCGGCCTCCATTAAATCCTGTATGTAATCCAGTGGGCTTCATTCCTAACAAAATAGTGGCTTTTTAAAGCATATTTCTTTCCAGCAAATATGTAAATATAATATTTTCTGTCTGAGCTTTCAGAAATATTATCTTGTGTATATAGAATGGGATCTCTTGAAAGAACAGTGTATAATATCTTGCACATACCAATTAACAGCTGTTATTACCAGGAGCCCTTTATCTCTGAGAAACCATGATGCATCAGGGAAAAATAAAACCCTCTTTCATATTTATGTTGAGGTTTGAATTTAGTGCATGTAAAATCGTATCACAGCATTCCACATTTTTTTCCAAAAAAGTGTGAAATCTACTTTCAAGTAAGCACTTTTTGATGTAAATATGATTATCTTTATATCCTAAGGCCTCAGCAAGGAAACTGAAACCCACCCCACCACGGCCACGCAGCCTCCATGAAAGGATACTGGAGGAGATCAAGGCAGAGAGGAAGTTACGTCCAGTGTCCCCTGATGAGATAAGGCGTAGCAGGCTGGGTAAGCATGTGGCTGGTTTTTACCTGCAGCATCCACAGAAAACTTCCCACATAAGAACCAGCAATATTAGTCACGTCTGTGCAGATGTCATGGAAGATAAAATTATTTTTTCAGGAAAAGCAAAGAACCTTTGCTTTTACAAAGCTTTCAGGCTTTCCTAGGGCTATAGAATCTTTGTGCTAACTTATATTTTAAAATAAGAAGCTGAATGGTTCAGCTTGATTCCATTCAAGTTTTTAATGTATTAGATAAATGGAATGGTATTGTATTGCTTGTTGCACATGACAGTTAATTCCTGCTCCAAATGAAACACATATTGCTTCTCTCCAGTGCAGTATGCCTTACATATCTGCAAGTATTCTTTACATGTCATTTATTAATTAGTTTATTCTCTTTGTGTCCTGCTGTTAGCATCATCAACTTCTTTATTTTAATTTAAACTTGGCTTTTGTTTTTTTTACTGAATCTGTTGCATTTATTTTGAATCTAAATCTTAGCATCCTTTTCTAAGTTATGGAAAATGTGTTTGTAGGTCTTTTTAGTGGGAAAATAATTCACACTTGCACTGCAAAGCACTTCATTTCTGGAGTGTATATTCAGCAACCCACTATGAAATGATACAAATACTATGCTGTGCAGCAGTCACCAGTTTGCATTAGTTCAGTGGTTCTGATGACAAAAGTGTGACAAATACAGTCTTACATAGTGACTTAAATTGCCTTAAGAGCGTGGTATTTGTCTGTATCAGAAAAACTGAACTTGCCAAATTTTTAAAAAGCAAATGTGGAATCTTACGGCTGAAAAGTGTGAAATAATCCATGTATGTACTTCTGTCACTGCTTTTTGAAAAATATTTGTGCTTGCCACATGTGCTCAAAGGCACTGGTCCAGATTCAAGTGGATTGTGACAACTCATTGTCTCTGGAGAAAAACAATTTCATCAGTCTTGCTTTGTTGCATTGTTTTTGAAGCGCTTGATGGAGTTTAGGGAATGCTTGGGTGTGTTTGTAAAAGCACRATGCTTTGAATATTGGTTTTTTTGAGCCTTCCAGGTTCTGGTTTGGATTCAGTTTATGTTTGCTGTATCAATTAACATTTCTCACAATGTTAGACATTTTTCCAAATGTAGGAAGCTTGTAAAACTGTGGAACAATCCTTAGTTTTCTTTCAAACATTCCGTTTCAGTGTTCTAAATGTTCTCCATCTGGAAACTATCATGTTGTCTCAGGGGCAGCAAACTTGATCTAATAAATCTTTACAATTTCTAACTGATATAAATGACATCAAACCCAGTTAGTAAACAGTATCTAAAGCCAATGTTAAATTTTGATCTACTACTGGTTAGGACTTCTGGACTTATTTCAGGGCACGACCTCCAATAAGGGATACCTGTCTTCCACTAATTCTTCACTTTTTGTTGAAGAATTAAATTTGTGTGTTTTGGAACTGTGGTAATTACCCTTAGATCCAGTTAATTGATTGGATTAAATGCCACATTAATGGACGTGTAAAAGGAGATGCATACAAGCTTTTTTCCAAGTATATATTAGCTGCTGGCATGAAGAATTAAGAAGACCAAGGGCCTTTAAGATAATTTTCCTTATGTTGACATATGAGGTTTTGTCCTTTTTTGCAATTGGAATGATTGTTATGACCAAAGTTCCTTTTAGAAAAGAATGTGCTTGTGCAGAATTGGGAATGGAGTAATGCTAGTGGCATTCAGTATGGCACAAATAGATCTGCCATACAGTTTAAATGACCACTGAATGTAATTTAGTGTAACAACATGTAAGGTAATGAGGCTTAAGGATTACAAATCTAAGTAGAAACACCATGTGGGACACTTGCACCATCTGGACAGAAATATTTGTTGCTATTAAAAAGGAGAAAAAAATAGCACATTACGGTGAAATATTTAGGAGCATAAGGTATGTTTCACATGTCCCAGAGTTACTTCTTTTTGCTCATTCAAGAGCACAACTACACTTGACTGTTGGGGTGAGGGAGGCTGTACTCTTGCAGTTCTTGCTCTGTGATAAGAGTGTACTTATGGCATGTGTTTCCCAGCAGCCACACGCTTTGTCCCTCTCCTCTACACAACACATGCTACAAGTAAGATCTTTTCTAACCTGGGCTGCCACTGAGAAAAGCCAACCTGAGGCTGGCCACTCTCAATCTAAAACTTCTTTGGAAATGGGGTCGAAACTTGGTAGCTGTGCTCACAAAGGGACAGGTTTGAGTAGAGGAGTTGGAGTGAGCTTTCAAATGACCTCATAAAATCATCAGCATAAGGCATCGAGACAAACACAGCCTTGAAGTACCTGTCCTTTTAATTAAAACCATGGATTTGTGACTCAAGCATGTGGAGCTAATGGAGCTTGGAGAAAACTTTGTTTAACGTGCATGTTTTATCAATGTTCTGTTAGGACTCAGCATTAGGTGATAAACACCCTTATGCTCTAAGAAGTTGTTGCCTTTATACTAAGTTTGGACAGAAATTTAGATACCGTTTCTATACCTGTTATCTATGGCTGATGTTGTCTAGTTAATGAACTACGGAAAAAATTCCCTGACTCCCAAATTTAGCTCTGAGTCAGCCACCTACTGCATTCACCACTTAGATTTATTCTCATGAGCAAAACGTGTCCCAGTACAACCTTTTTATAAATATCTTTAAGGCAGTGGTATGTGTGGCTGACGGGCCGTTTTGTCCCAGCTTGCAGGTTTATCACCTGTCGAGTAAGACACCTAAGCTGATTTCAGTTTTGATGCATTTTTACACATTCTTGTCACTGGGCTTGGCCTGCTTATCTGGATTACTGCACTAAAATTTTGTTTTCAGTTGAGGAATATTTTGAGTGTCTGCTCCCTTAATACACTGTTTAATTGGAAATATAGATAGGTCTTTCCAGAAATAAAGAACATCTGACCACTTTCTTATCTAACAATAAAGTCGTTAGAGGCTTGGAAAGAAGAGAATAATATTACAGATACATTTTAAAGACTAAGTGCATCTAAGGTTTTTAAAAAGAACAAGAATCAGCACAAATCAGATTTTGTTTGGCCTTTTTTTCCATCCTCTTCAAGGAAACTACTGCTCAGGCTTGAGTGTCTCTCTTTATTAGTTTAATTATAATCATTGGAGATTATGCTCAAAAAAATTAGAAATATCTTTATTTCAGGTCACTGAAACTTGTGTGAAATGTGGCTTTGTGCTTTCAATTTTTTTTCAGCTCTTTCTCTCCTCTCTCTCTCTCTTTCCCTTTTCCCTTTTTCTCTTTCATGGCAGTTTTATTTGAAAATATTAAAATTTTTTTTATATTTGTCTCTTGTTTTGATATTTGATTTATTGAATTCCAAAAATCTCAATTTACTACTAATATATTTATAATTGCTCTGTTTGCAAGTCCGGTTTATGCTACTGTAGTTTTCAGACTTTGAGCTTTACTACAGTAAAGCAGTGGTATGTCTGACACATTTTGGATTTAAGCAACAGAATCCAAAATGTCTCAAGTGGAGTTAATCTTTTATTTTCGTTATCCCTCTGCTTTTCTAATAGCTGAATCATTTTCTTTTTTTTGTTGTTTTTGTTTCTTTTTTTACAGCAATGCGGCCACTTAGCATGTCTTACAGTTTTGACTTGTCAGGTAAAATGTGCTACACCACCTGACGTGGTTACTGTGCTTATTGTGAAATTTGTTCCATCTGTTTGTTGAATTCCCATTTGAGAAAGAAACTTGAAGGGATTCTTCTGAGACATGGTCAGTGCAAATAAAAAATTTAGATAAATTAATTATCAACACCTACATTTCCCTTGCCACTAAAGGATGCCTAGGTATACAAAACATCTGCATTTCACCTGAAATACAGAGTGTATTCACCAGAGTGCTGAAATTCTGCTTAAATAAATAACCAAAGTGAAGAGGTTCAGAGCTATTCCAGAGTCTTAAAAGGATTGCAGAATACAGCATCAACTTCAAGTCTGATTTATTTATTTATAGATCTGACCTTTGTGTCTTTGCACTCACTTTTTGACCAGACCATCTTTTGCAGTACTTCATTTCTCACCAGGATCCTAAAACTAGCTTCGAACTCATCTACCTTTCTAGATTTAGTGAAATATACTTACTTATGTATACCAATCTAGAAAGAAACTCTAAGTTCTACTGTCTTTACAGTGAAAACTTTGTGAGCTATGAAATCAAAGACTAAAAAAAAGGCTAAAACTTCCTTCTTTACTGGTTGGCAAAATAAGGTTTGCTGGCAATAGCTGGTACAGAGGATTCAAAAGGTGACCCTTCATCAACTATCTAATATCAAATTTCAGGTTTCCTCTGGTGACCCATTAATTAGGACATGCAGTAACTGTATGAACATGTTCCACTTCAGAGACAGCAACGTCAGATAGTTTGTGCCTAGTAGCCAGAAAATAAATTAATTCCTTCTTCACACACTAACTTTCTAAGATGCTCAGGCCCAAAATCTCCGTCATTGATGTTGGAAATATTGGACATCAGCCTCAAAGGTTTGTCTGCAGAGAAGATAGTGTAGGAGATAGTATTAGGAAATACCTGGTTTCCCCTTGGTGACTCCCAAAAAAAGACTCCAAATAAATCCTTGCTCTTTACCTCCCTTCCTTCCTTTGAGTTACGTGTAGAAACATCTCATCTGAGACTTCTGCAGAGTTCTCAGTTCTTCAATGCATCCTTTAACCTCATCTGACTATTTTCCCCACAGAAAGCCATCATCTGTCTGAAATGCTGACATAGTGTGAGCTAGAAAGACCATATAGAATTTTTTTGATTACTATAACCTAAAAAGTACAGTAGTTATGTAATATGGGAACACAGTTCACAAGTGACATATCTGTGAACGTGGCTCCCTGTTCTGGCTGAGCCAAGGAAACAGCTTGCCACTGTTGAGAGGGGAGAAGAGGCTCTCACTGCTCCCTCTTCTCCCCAAGCTCTCCTCTAAGCACATGATTCTCCCTCCTTCTCTGAGCCAGTCCTGCTCATTTATTCACAAGAGGACCTTGTTAAAATCATGTAACCCAGGAACAAGTACTTCTAATATTTTTTTACCAGGTTGGTTTTCTGCTATTCGAGTGATTTAAACCTGCTTACTATCTGATCAGATGCTCAGAGGGCAGATGATGAGCATGGGTGGAAGGGAGGAGGGAACAGGCTCTCCTGTCAGAGGCGGTGACAAGCTGTTAATGCAGCTCAAGCCTTTTTGTGAAACCTTACRCTCCTGGTGTGTGGTACGGCTACTACAGCTGTCTGCTGGGATTCAAATTACATATGTACGTGGTATCATATTTTACTCCACTGAAAGCTGCAGGGTCCCTAGGGCCTCAAATAGTAGTGTAAACAGGCAAAATTAAGTTTTCCAAAAGTATTGTTACTTTCATATATTCCGAAAGTTCCTTCAGTTTTAAGAATATAAAACTGAATATGCCAGTGACCAACTAAACGGAAATGTTCAGATATGTCCTCCTATGTGTCTGTCTGTTTCTTCTTTTGCCTTTTATTTCTAAGAATTCTGAGACATCTTCCTTTGTTTAAATCCAAACGTTGTTTTGTAATCCATTAATTCAGAACCATAACATTTTTGATTTGAAGAAGTAGCTTTAGCAGGCTGTAGTGTACTTGGATTTCCTCTTTTTGGCTGACCACTGAAGAACTCTTCCTGGTTTCTTTATCTGTCTCCCAAATGTGATTGGTTTCATTTTTTCAAGTCATGTGGTTCTCAGCAAGTAGCATCATATAGCGTGACTGAGTGATCTGATAAATTGACCTCAGAAGCAAATTTGGGATGATTAAAACATTCCAGTTAGGTAGATGTGAGACACCAGATGAGCAGTAAAAGCGAATTTGGTGGGTTGGGATATTGATAGTAAGCGGATAAGCAGTGATTTTGAATGCTGTTGCTTTGTGTGCTTTTACTTTTTTCATTATTTTGGAGGTAGAGAGGCTGTACTGTGCTTTCGTCACTGTTTGCCCACACTTGCTTTTTCACTGCTTTCATTGCCCTCTGCTTGATGAAATTGCTGTCMCAAAAAACCCAAAAACCAGCTGAAAACCAGAAGTGTTTCCTGCTAAGTGCTAAAGGATGGTGCAGGTTTATGTTATTCATGCTGTCTGTGACGGGGATGATGCACAATCCTGAGAAGACTTTTGCTGGCACTGAGCCAGTGTAGTTGGTATGTCACAGTGCCCAGCTCCGTGTATCTGCCTGCTGTTCTCCTGAAGAGGAGAGGAGGGGCTCCTGGGACCTCCTTTTACACTGCTGTTCCCTACTGGTAGAATAGGAGCAAGCGGCAGCCACCTGTAGTGAGTTACCTGAGAGGTACTCAGATATCAACTGGGGACCAGGCAGTCATTGCCCACTTCCTCTAATAGAAAAATAGCTTGAAAGTGGTTTCATTTCAATGCAGTGCTGAGTGCAGCTCAAAAGATCAGTCATTCCCACTCTTAACACTCAAGTTCTTAGCTCAAATCTGTGTGCATTGCTGCTTTGAAGTTGTTATTTCAGAAACAGTTTGTACGTTTTGGGGGAAGGGAGGTGGGGGTGTGGAGGGAGAGAAGAAAAAGGAAACTGAAGCATTTAACCCCAAATTTCAYGGGGATTTTTATTTTTAGATAATCTCTGCCTCAGACCAGTGCGAGGAATGAATTCCACCAGGTCTTTGTAAACTCTTTGGTTTATAAAACACAGTAATGCATGTGATGCAAACACCAGCAAAAGACTGATTTATTAGTTCTCAGGTTTGAATTCCWCATATGAAGTCCACTGAAAGGAGCACATCTCTGTTAGCTTTATTCATTATGTGATATCTCCCAATATATTATCAACATCATAACTAGCAAAAAGTAAACTTACATTAATTCTGCAAATCCATCTTAGCCTTCTTTTAAACTCAGTGTAAAAAATTATAAGCCAGAGGAGTACATTTCCTGTATAGAACAAAATTCGGGTTTCTGTTGTCACTCTTTGCCAAGGAGAGCCGGTTAGGAAGCAGACAGCATATGGTTACATGACTGCTAAGGTTTGAATGTAATTTGTGSTCTGCTTAATTCCTTGTTTCACAAGAGACATAATCTTACATGCAAATAAAGACACATTTCATATTATCCTAGGGTGGGTTTTTTTGTCTCCCCCTTCTTAAGGYTGGTCACGGAAGCCCAGCACAAGGATCAAGTAATCAAATCAAGACCTTCCCTTCTTTCATTTGCTCGTTGTAATGATAGCTTAGAGAGAAACTGAAAAGAAACCAAACACATTCATCCAATTTGCAGGTACTGTTCATTGTACTTGCTGCCTGAAAATACAGAGAAATGACACTCCCCCGGCGTGTCTTGACTCTCTAATAAATTCTTAACCCCTGGCTRTTACTCACACAAACCTTTTTTAATATCATTGGAATCATCTTCAAAACATTTAAATGTTCTACGAAACTAGAAATTGTGAACTACTATCCATTAAAAAAAAAATTTAGGTTTTGTTTCAGAGAATTGTCTGTTGGTTTCTTATGTCATATTCATATTTATAAGCGTTAGTCTATTTGTTGTTTCTGAATTCTTTATCCTGATTAATTTTATCTCGTTTAAGATTATGTACAATTATTTGCCACCTGCTAATGTTTCTGTTGCCTGAGTGGATCACCGAAATAGCTTAAAGTAATCATTTTTTGGTCTATGCCTGCTAACAAAATCTGTTTTTAATTTTGGAACAAGGTATTTTTCTTGAAATCTGTTTGTTGAAACTAAAATGTCATGATCTTTTCCTTAAATTATGGTAATCTGTTTATTCATACGTATTCAGTACTGTAAGTGCAAGAATGATAAACTGAAGTTGATTGAYCAAATGGATTTTATAGATTGGTTGGTTTTCTAATTTTACTTTTTTATTATTATTCTTTAGTGTAGACAAGTTGTAAAAACTCCCTCGATTTTTTTCTTTAGAGGAAAGAATGGTGATAAATGACATTTTCTGCTGAAGAAACCTTGCAAACAGACACTATGTTGGATTGTCTTCTTGATTCACCTAAAACTTCTTTTCTGTTTCAAGGAGGCTTGAACCAACATATGAGTAACTCAGCAATATGTATGAACAACTCATATGTGCCTGACTTTAAATAACAGCTGGTTTAGGCTTCATAGATAGTGATTGGCTACATAAATTACCTTCAAAATAGACCAGAAATTTCCATTCCTGGGGCCTAAAGAAATTGGGCCTAAATTCCTAGGGGGGAAGGAAAAAAAGAAAGCAAACAAAAAAACCCAAACATAAACGCCCAGAAAATAATTTATGATGTGAAAACACATTCCATCCCCTGCTAGGGAATGTCTGGTGAGTGTCTCCCCTCTTTCCTTTCCCCAGATCTATAGTGTGTTTCATTTTTTTGTCAGGAGGGCAATGCTGTTGGCCTTCCCATTGTTTATTCTCCCAGTGAGTCCAGCAATGCTTACAGGCCAGTCTTCACCCTCCCTACCATCAGGCAGGGGAGTCCCCACCCAGGAGGTTTAGGGGAGAAGGGACACCACCTTTGGCTGTTCTGTGGGTGGTGCCAGGGCTGCTTCCTTGGACAGTCTGTTCAGGAGCTGTCCTGGGCCATCAAAAGACAAATCAAAGGTTTTTTCTCCTCCTCATTTGGGAAACAACTTCTTCAATCAACTACGTGCCAGCTAATTATGAGGTCTCAAGAAGTGACATTGGCAGCAGGGAGGGGAGGCAGTTTGGGTTTTGTTTTCCTGCTGTCCCTTTCTGGGATTGCGTTTAGCTRCTGTTAGAGCAGGAATGCATTTGATGTGGGGGACACCCATGCTGCACTGACAGAAATCTAGGAGGAAAAAAAACCCCATGACCTATAAGCCATAGTGGTAGTCAGGACACCCATTAACAAGGCCTTTGAAGATAGGAACTAAGGGCTGGAGAGTCTAAGTCTTTGATTGCAGCTCTTTGTAGGGAGGACCTGAAGGCAGTAATAACACTGTAGTACACAGATTCATAGGCCTGGAATGTCRCCATGACTTTAGTAGCCCAAATAATTGCCTTTTCTTATACTCCCAGTTGAAGGTATGATTTATAGAGGACCTATAATGCACTCCTTCTCCTCTCTAGATCAGTTTCCAGCATTTAACAATAACCTGGATAATTCTTTAAAATATATATTGATTTAACTTACTCCTTTTCTTAGTCTATTTCAATAGCTGCTGTGGTGAGAATGTTGTTAAACAGACCTGCTACTGTAGATGAGCTTTTGTGTAGCCTGTAGTTTTGATTTACCTATTGCAAGGATGGCTTTATCCATGCAAATGGTGTTGTAGCAGGAGTGACTGGGTCTGTTTGTACCAGGGCAACTATGTGAGTAACTCCAAATGATGTGTCAGTACTTACACTGTTGTCACTGTGAATATGTCACTGGGTGATACTATTTCTCTGTCATAGTCCTCCCAGTAACCTAAGGTACAAGTCACTTGACCTTCTGTGCCTCTTTTCACCGTGTATAAAAATGGAAATAATAGCTCATCATTACCCTAGCCTTATAATACCTGGAGTTACTTTGTTATTACAAGTCTGGGGAAGGAGTCCTATAATTACATGAGTAGCAAAACACATTTGTAGGAAGACCAGATGCTTAGACATACATGCAAATGGGAGATTAAAGGCTTCTCTTCCTTGTCCCTCCAACATAATTTTCTTCAGATTGGAATACTGCACTTTGTACTTTTACAGGGATAAAACTGATTTATCAGACCAAACTCTAAGCTCTCCTAAAATATCAAAGGCTAGGTCATTATCTTAATGTCCAAGCTAAGCTAGGCTAAGCACAGCAGACCCAAAGCTCACATTATCCAAGATGCATCTTCATTGCACACTGGCAGAAATCCCGAGTAATTTACTCGGTGAAGTTACATACTTGTAAAACTCATGTAGATGAAGATAGAGCTGGAGCCTTATGTTTCTGCTGTTACATGAAGGTCTGACATCACAGACATATTTTTAATACAAATGGCCATGCAAGCTTTAGGGTTGTGCATGTGTTTGATGAATGCTCATTATTTACCTCATTTTCATTCCTTCTCTGTATACTGCAGAATAAAGTGCAGTTCTGTCCTCACAGGAAAAACTGGGTTTACTCCATGCTAAACCTCCTCATTTCTGCGTGGCGTTGTCTTCAGATTCACTGGAAACCCACTTGCCCAGATATGGTTGTGCATTCTTCTGGTACTTGTTATATAGTTAATTATAGACTACACATTGAAGGAAGGATATTTTCAGGTTTAACACAGGCAATTTTTTTAAAGTTGATTGGTGTTGGTCTGAGGTTGGGTTTTAGCATTATGCAATGCTGCTTTTTCCACTGCTTTCATGCTTTCATACTGCTTCTGTACTGCAAGCCATTGCCTGTAATTCTCTGAGCAGTGAATCACTAGAAGTAAAATAATTGCACAGATATAACTATCGCAATAATTTTTTTCCTTTTTTGTGTATTGCCTTGCCAGTAAGATTTGAGAAGGCAAAATACATATTAGGTGCAAACACCAATTGTTCTGTTTCTTTTGGTAGATGTACCGACGCCAGAGGCTGGGAGAAAATTAGTGGATGCCTCTGTAGTGAACGGCGGCCTGGCACCACAAGGAAAGCAGAACGGAGCCACACAAGTGACAGTGCAACGCAAGAGGCTCCTTAAGGCTCCCACGTTGGCTGAACTTGACAGCTCAGACTCAGAGGTAAAAAATCAGGACACAACTTTCTCGGCTTGTCAGAACTGAGTCTTATTTCTTAGTTTGCTGAACTGATCAGATGAGAAGTGACTTTGCAGATTATAATCTGAATTTTCCATGGCTGCTTTGTCAGCCCACAGAACTTCAAAAATATTAGATCAGCTCTCAAAAAGGAGAATATTCTTTTAAAAGGTTGAATGCTAATTTTGGCCTTAAATCCTAAATCCCCAGTATCTATCCACAATGTGTATGTAGCAATTATGCTTTTGGGAATTTAGGAAAATGCATTGCACCCTTATGGCACCCATGCAGGAGCTGTCACTAAAGGACTCAGATGTGGGGCCAGCCTCACCCTAACAGCTGCTAAATAAAGAGCATCAGCTATGCCAGAGGGGTTGCAGTTTGGTGCAAATGTCAGTGCATTAGTGTGCTATACAAGATTGGGAACTAAAACCCTAAGAATGTTTCATGGATAGGAACAAGCAAATACCACTCAGATGGAGAAATAATTTTGAGTCCATCCTCTGTCAAGTGAAGAGTTAAAGATTTAGAAAAGCATTAAAAGGAGAAAACCTAAAAAAGCTTTCTAGCTTCAAAGCTGCATTATATGATCCTCAGGAAGTACCAACATTACATCCTCAAGAATAAGCTTTGTCTTCTGGACCAGTAGTATTATTAATTGAGTTCGGACCTTTCTGAAAGTTAAGCTATCTGGAAAGCTCATGCAGGCAGGGTTTATTCACAGAGGATAATTTTAGCCTGGGGAAAGCAGTCTTCCCTGACTCTTTTTCTCTCTTGTAAATGRGAAAGGAGGGGTTTCCTGACAGGCTGGTTACAAAGGCATCTAAGCTGAAAGATAGGAGGCTGGGAAGAAATATATGTGGGGAGAAATTTATCTCTTTGCATACTTTCTAGATCTGTGAAAGGTTGGCCCTCTTTGTATTTGGGGTTATCCTGTGGGTGACTTGTGTGGGTGCATAATTTGATGCATCTATTCTGAAAGCAGAAGAGATTTGCATTCTGAAATCACTCATCAGTCTTTAAAATTACAATAGAGGCTATACGTGGTTTGTTAATATGAATGAAGCTGGGCAGGATGCAGGAATACTAAGATCTGTCAATGAGAGTTGGATCTTGAACTTACAGCCTGTAGCTCTGTKTATCCTGAAGCATCATGCTATTTCACACAGGAAAATGAGCAGAAGTCAATAAAAGAAAATTATGTAAAGGGAAATGTGAAATTATTCTTATAGAAGGGAAAAATAAAATGTCTGAATGTGACTATTGATTAGGGAATACTGTGCAGGCAAGCAAATGGTATGGAACAAGCTCTGGAACATACAGCAAAAGACAAATTGAAAATAAATCAACTGCATCGAGCTGTCACAGAGAACAGATGCTGTACTAGTTTGAGTCAATAGAAATATCTGGTGAAGCAACTGAGATGATAAAGATGCTCAGGAGAATACTGGTTGGGGCTCAGGAACAGTGCTAAAGTAGTGAAAATAAACGGAAGGGATTTTGGGTGAAGTTTTGCAAGCTGGTGAAGGACACAGAACGTTTGAAGAAAGTGAAGATTGCTCTGTCTAGATTTTTATTTCTTTCCTGACTTTCACTTTATGTGTAACACACAGAAGACTCTGTGTGTTGTTCTGATTGCCTGTAAATGACTCAGCCACTTCTTTGTCTGCAGTTTGAGTTGGGCTTAACCTATTTAGAGTTACTCACTGGAAGTGAAATTATGTCTGTGTTATGCCCTCAATTACGGACTGGAAATACCTGCACAGCTGAGCTGTGGACCTCCAAATGAGCTATGTTGCAGATGCATTTTCTTCCCCCTGTATCCCTTTTGTTCCTTCATCTGYGTTGTGATGCAGGCTATATACCAACACTCAGTGTAGCCAGGCAGAGGTGAAAGGAAAGGTCTGATACAGCCCTATGCCCATTTACTGGCAAGGATGAATATTGTATGAATTGTTCGTTCTTTCTGCCCTTGCTTTTTCTGCATCAACACTAAAATCATAGTTTCCAAGGGGCATGGAGCAGGAAGTGCCATTTTGCTTTGTGTGGCTAAGAGAAGTAGAAATCTAACAGAGATTTTTGATACCAATATAACAATTGTATCATCCTAGTGAAGCTACAGCTATCTTGCCAAAAATCATGTCTGTAATATATTCAGATGTTTTAAGGTAAGGCCTCTAGAGCTGCAGCTTTCTCAGTAACTGCAAAATTCTAATTATTTGGCACTCTGTGGAGAAGTGCACAGACCTGGATCCTGGGTTAATCCAACCTCAAATGTAAAATGTCAGATAGTCTGCCATAATAGACAACAATTGCTGTATAGATATGAAGGAATTCGCACAATGGTCCATCAGGACTTCCTACWCAAGACTTCATTCTCAAAAAAGCCCTCTATATTTGTAGGGCAGAATAGCCCTACAGAAATTGTAGGGCAGCAATAGCATTGTCAGTCCATGTGTTTTGTGCACAGTAAAAGTAATTTGAAATTACAAACCCAGAATAACTGTTGTCTAAGTAGGATTATATATCCAATTTAACATACTCCTGGCTTCCATTTTCCCAGTGTTGGTTTATAGTTACTGKTTTTTATACTTAGCCATTGGCTCTGACGGTTCATTCCTTAGAATAACAGCTTACTTATTTCTGTATTTTAGCTCATTAGCATCTCTGGCAAGGGAAACTAGTCTTCCACTAAGAGTTTGACTTCTACAAAGTGAAAAGTTGAGTAGTTCCCTTGGTACAGGGGTGTCCTCCTTTTCGAAATTTAAATGTTTAACTCTAGACTTGTGAACACTGTTGCACTCCTTCTGAAGAACAGTGCATCCTACTGTCATGCAAGTTCTCGTTTGGTCTTTTAAGGCAACCATGCAGCAATGGTTGTGGGGTCACAATTGATGTTAAAGTGAATATACTTTTTTGGCATGTGAGCTGGTTTGAGACCCTTTGCAGAATACTGTGTTGTGGCAAATAGGTGGGAACAGTGTATGTGACAGTGTCCTCACACACAACACCTACCCATGGGCTAAGCCTAAAGCGCAGATCACCTGATGGGAATTTGTAGAGGCCTCTGTCCTGTGATGCGTGGTGTTCATTGAGGTGATCCTGCCAGCTTTTCTTTCTGACTTGCTGTTACCAAAGAAGGCAATCTTTCAGCCAATGGAGATTTTCAGCTGAGGAAATCTGAGAGAGAGAAGCTCAGCAACTTGCTGGATTTTAGAGCAGGACACTTGTTTGATCTGTAAATCTTGACAGCCTAAATGATGTTAAGTCTCTTYGGTTAAAAGCATTCACATTAGCGGTAAAGAGCATTCATGCTCAGTCCTTCAGCGCTGTTCATTTGGGAGGCTCCTGTGATGATCTGTGTCTTTGCTAGTATCTGGTGGCTGAAGACAGAGGTTTTAGGTGAAAGCAAAGGATTTAATAATTTGGGTTGCATAACGCTTTAGATAGCTGCAAGGTGTTAGTCAAAGCCCATTTCATTTTTCCTTCATCTTGCAGAAATTGCTCTTGGCTGTTGTGAAAAAGCATGCTTATACAGTGAATGAGATTTCTTTTAAATACAGAAGAAAGGAGAAGCACACCAGGATTGGGAATTAGAGAACAGTGCAGTCAAATTCAGATTATTTTCTTTTTACCTGAGTCATTTGTGTGAGTGGCTCTCATTCCTTTGGAGACCAGAGAAATCTTAGTGCTAATTCCTTGTTAGTGTGAGATATGAAGTTAATGTATCTACTGTAGCTGCAAATGCCTAGAAGTCTTTGAATACAACAAGGAAAATTAACAGGTTACAGTGGATTCATGSACCTCTCTCCTGATCTTGTTCTTTCATGCAGTAGTTAGATACACTGAATTCCAACCGTGTACCATTTATTTCAGTTTCTAGGAAAACTGAGCACTGAAAATTCTGTTTGCTCAGTACTGTGCAGAGCAATGTTTTTCTCAGGACTTCTCCTAGGGCTTTGAATGATTGAATGGCCCAAAATATCTTTGATAGCTTGTGGTTTCTGTGTGCTAAAAAAGCGGTAAGAGAACTAAAAACAGTCCCTGAAGAATTCTGTTTCTTTTCCTCTTGTCACACAGGAGGAATCAGTGCATAAGTCAGGAAGTAGCAGCAGCATCTCCCCTTCACAAGTGGAAGACCCCTCTCAAGAAGATACCAGCAGCAGAAAGAGTGAGTTATTATCAAAGGGCCCAGTGGCTGCTTTTACAGGCTTCTGTTGTCCTCTGTGCTATGGACTTTGTCTGAAACTTTTACAGAAAGCTGAAACTGAGTGTTGTTAATTGAATAAACCTCTAAAGCCGAACCCTAGAACCTGCTGAACAGATCAAATGTGATAAATAAGTGGAAGGCATTAGCCTCCACCATGTGTGGATATCTTTGTGAGACAGAAGGTTTCACACCTGAAGTTGATGTAGGACTGCAGAGGAAGTCACGAATGAATGGAGGGGATAGTTTAGTTATGCTCATCTCATAAAATAATTTGTTGGTACAGAAACACATTCTAACCTAAGACCAATTTAAATGTTTCCTGCATCTGTGTCACTGTGGCAGTGAATGTACTTGTTTGAAAGATACACAGAAATCACCAGTATTTCTCATAAGTACTTACTGGGAAGAGGGCAAGATCTGGTCTTTCATTTTTTCAGGCACTGTTAGTGCAGGCTTTACTGCGTAACAACATTTTTCATTTATTTCAAAGTGTTTCTGTTCCACTGGAAAGGTTTTGTAGTGAGATGTGAAATCTGTGCATGTGTTTTCTGTGCATGATGGTGAAATAAGTAGCATAAGCCAATATCCTGAAACACCTGAGTATGGATATGTGACTTCAGCCACCAGTAGTAGGAATTCTAGCATGTCAGTGACTGGATTAAGTATCGAGCAATGGTATCTAACAGTCTCTTTTACAAGAACTAACTTTTTTATACTGGTTGAATCCTCAGTGCCTCCAAAGTTCTTGCCCATATCGTCTACGCCACAGCCTGAGAGACGGCAGCCGCCTCAGAGACGACACTCCATTGAAAAGGAAACACCAACCAATGTGAGACAGTTCCTACCCCCTTCAAAACAGAGCTCCAGGTCACTTGTAAGTGGAGTGGGTGGTAGGAGAGAGAAAAAGAGGAATGCTAAGAGTATAATGAAAATTAAAACTTTGCTTCAGTGTGATTAGAACTTGACTCAAAGGAAACTCCTCAATTCAGAAACAGCTCATGGCTACTAAAGATGTATTGAAATCAAGATTTGAACTTTATCTCTCTAACATATTTATCCAAAATCCCAGGTACAGGTGCCTCAGAAAACATTTGCACTTTGATTAGGACTTCGGGTAAACCACATGTCTTGATTTTGTTTCAGAATGTTACCAAAACAGATGAACTTCACCTTACTGATTTTCCACTTGAATAGAGACAATTCCAAAGCAGTGGATCTATTTTGGGACTTGGGGGAATTTTTTAGTTGTTGGAAGTATTGCAGTTAATGACTGAACAGAATGATTTCTTCCCACCTTAAGAACTTGACTGGTAATGTTTATACATATGAAAGCTCTTTCAGTAATCCAAATCAAAGTTCATCTGTGTTGTTTTGTTGAAGTTATTGAGGCAAAAACCTGTATTACTGCTTGAAAAGAAAGTACAGTGCATTTGATCAATTAGCTTTAATTGAGAACTGTTTTCCAACAGAGTACAAGCAGCAAAGGGTATGAAATCCTGGTTCGTTTTTGCTGACATACTGATTAGTGCTTTGTAATATCATGCAGGATATGTTCCTTGTCTCTTTTCCTACCAGCAGGGTTTCAAAGTGTGCCCCATGAGGTGCTGGTGAATAGAGAAATTGATAAACACATCCTAGTTTTGAAAGGATGGGAATATTCACTTGCCCTGTCTTGTGTATTAACGGGCTTTGAAGAGTGTTTTTTGTTGGCCCAAGAGATGACAGCTGGGATCCAAACCTACTAGATGATGGAGCTGATCAGTAACAGGAAAATACCTCCAAATTGTGATTCTCACAATGGGCTTTTCCTTTTCAGAGAGCCTGCTGGATTTTATTACATCCTTCTGAGTAGAATGTAGTTCCTCATTCCAGGTGCAGGTCGGGTAGTAACGTGTTGATAAATGCATACCACCAGTAGACACCTCCTGCCAAAGTGAGCTTGGAGCAGGACGCATTGCAGCAGACCCATGCTGGGGGGCTCCTTCRGCATGTGTTTGAAGTCCCTGTCACATCAAATGGGTTGCCCTGTCACCTCCTGCTGCACTCACTGTATGTGGAAACCCAAGCTTTATTTTCTGGTAGGCCCAGGGTCATTCRCAGACAAATAGTTTAAAGGGAGGAGTGGAGGAAGCATCATATGTTATACTGAGACATTTGCTCCATCACACTTTTAGTGTATCTTAGTGTGCTACATTATAATATTAATCTCATGTATTTCAGAGGATCATGCAACTTAAAAATTTTATATGAGGCTGTTATTTTAAMTAGGTCATCCAAGTTCTTACCAGGATCTTTTTGCCCACATACATATTCTCTCTGTCATTCTGTTCACTGACATATGCCTAGAAAAATACATACAAAATAAAACCATTGCAGAAAAACTAATTCAATTATTCCATTCCCMCTGAAAAATACTAAAGGAAAAGGGAGAAAAAGCCATTAGATAAGTCAGGCTAATGTGGGAACAGATGGAAAGGGTTTTACTAGTTTCTTTYGTGCTGGGGAAGGGGTTTGGTTTGTTTTGGTCTTTTTTTTTTTAATCCTTACAGAACTGTCACCTAGCTTGGTTTTGACTTTTAAGTGAGAAAGTAAACCAGTAGTGAAATGATGTTCCGTTAATAAGAACCTATTTTATTTGATGCCTTGAGAGCTAACTCTTGAACTTGGCAATAGTGCCCTCTAGGGTGTGACAGACACCTCCCATAGCACTCTTGTTTTTCATTCTGGGAGATGAGTTCTGATATGCTGGTACTGGCCCAGTTCCACACTTCGTATTTCTGTAACTCTCTCCTTCCTGGAGGGATGCCAGCCTCTTCCAGTGGCTGCGCCAGATGTTGCATATGTGAAATTGCCATTCCCAGAATGAATGCTTCTCAAGAAGTGCACAGTATTATTTATTTTTTATTTGACATCACACTTCTTCATCCCTTCCTCCAGGATTGATGGAGTTTCATTTCTTATCACCAGCTCCTGTAGCCCTGGTTTCTCTCCAAGGTGAAAGAGGCCTTATCAGTAAATAGCTCCCAATGCCAGTGAAACCAGGCAGGGGTTTGCTACAGTCTCTTAGCAGGATTAGCAAGMAACTGCTCTGTCTTGCATACTAACGATGGTTTTGTGAACTGGCATCTCATCAGACAGAGGGAGTTAAGCCCAAGTAGGTGGGGAGGGGAAACAAACTTGGAAAAGTGCCAAACATAGTCCTTTTGACATGTCACCCTGCCAGTGCTACATGGAAAGGCAGGGTAGCTCAGAGATTTTGGAGGGGTCAGCTCTTGTGGTGTGCTTGCGGTAGTGAGCTGATTTGGTGCTTAATCAGTGAGATGGAGTCAGTGTCCTGAGATTTACATATGGATACCTTTGTAGTCTGTTTGCTTTTTACATTATTATTATTTTTTTCTTCGTGACCCAGAGGACCAAAGCTAATGGTTTCATTTATACACAGCGTTCGCTTCTCTGCTTCCTATCTATTGTTCAGGTTCCTAGGATAACCAGTTTATTTCCAAGGATGACTTTCAGACCACTTTTTTCAACTATGCAAACAGCTTCTCTGCTCAGCTCTCATCCCGTTGAAGCAGCCATGTGTGGGGTGGCAGGGGCTATGTACTATCTCTGTGAGAGAGCTTTTGCCAGCAGGTGGAAACCCGCAAAGGTTTGCCTCTTTTTGCTGGCTTTGGAAATCACCTTCACCAGCATGTTCCCTCCTAGGGGAGCACTTCCTCAGCTGTGGCAAGAATTACAGCTTAGGCTGGGACATTGCACCTGATTGACTTTGATTTCAATGTGTGTAGGATATTTGTGTGTCTTCAATCACCTCACGGGGAAAAGAAATCAGTTCTGAAAGGACAGCAAACTAAAAATGCAACATCACCAGATTATCAATGGGACAGACCTTAATATTACGGCACATGAAGATCCTGCAGCACAAATCCAGCAAAACTATTGTAATCCTTGGACTATGTCGATAAGAATAAGGTTTTATGTTTCTACCAAGGTTCACTACGTAGAATAGAAGGGCATTTGCAGTTTGCTTTACTTGAAAACCTACATATTGTTTTGGTCCTCAGCACATTTATGTATCAGAAATTGCAGAATAACTCATAGCCATGTACCAGGGAAGGCAAATGCACTCAGAAGAAAAACTAATTCATTTACCCCATGTAGACTCGAACATGAATGATTTAATTTTTCCTTATTTTTCTTGTCCCAACCAATAAGTGGAAGGGTGAAACCTCCTGCAGGAGAGTTTATAACTGAGATACCCAGCTGACGTTTTAGAAACTTTTAGTCTGCAAAAGGCTCAAGAGTTTAGAGTGCTTGACTAATTGTGAATTGCAAAATTTAGAGGCCAATCTGGCGCTTGTTCATTTTGCAATTTACTAGTGCAGCTCATTTGAATGTCTAGTGACATCCTTTAATGAGAAGAAGGAATACATTAGAGTAAAAATGTGTTAGTCATAAGGACCTATTAGGTGTGTGTACACTGAGAATGACCTACAAAGCACATTATGGATATGCAACTCTTACTACCTGCTTTTCCTGAGTAAAAAAATTACACATACACACCTTAAGCTATAGTGTTTATAAGATGATTGCGTAGTCAGTGTGAAGCCAGTTCTCAAGAGGATCATGGAAACTTCAAGTTCAAAATAATATTTTAAAATATTTTTTCCCCTTTAAAAATAAGCATACTGGCTTGCCTTTAATATTAAAATTATTATTGAGTATAATTCTGGAAAATCAAGACCATTCAAACCACATTTTGTCTTTACTATGTTCTGTCATRTGTGAGTATTGCAGAGAGTGCTCTCACTTGTAGCTGCCAAATATGGGTGCAGACTGTTGTTGGAAGTTTGAGCAATAACTGCAAAGCATCATTGTTCAATGAAGTTTAGCCAGTGCTTAGCATAATTTAATTAATTTCAATGCCTCAGAGGTAGTGTAGAAACAAAAGATTGTGTACTTATTTATATTCTGAAAAGGGGAAAAAAAAACCCAAGCAGTTTTCTGAAATCGGATTTTTTATCTTTCATTTAATGTTGCATTAACATTTTGTTGTCCTTGTGTAACCACTGGAATTAAAACATTAGCATTTAAACATGTGAACATTTTCTATGTTTCCCCTGTTGCCTGCTGGCTATTTCTATTTTAATGATATTCATTTTCGATTGGTACGACAACAGGCCCACACTATTCCCCTAGTACGTGCTCTACACCTATAGCAGATCCGCAGAATTTCTTCAAAGGAGCAATAGTCCCCGACGTCATCGTTCTGTAAATTAAAGGAATGGGCGTTCATGAGGGGGAAGGAAGAGCTTCAAGTAAGAAATGTGTTTCTAAAGGACTTAAAGCTCTGGTTGATTGCAAGCATTCAGTCAGCCTCGTTCACCTCGGATAGTTTCCCTCAGTCTCCCACGATGCAGACTCAAGGGGTTTCACTGGCATTGTATGCATCCCGCTTTCCCACCCACTTCCTCTCCTGTGTCCCCCCAGCCTTCAGCCGTGCCTTCTCCATAGCAAGGCAGTTGCTATGGGAAGAACCCAGAACGAAATGCTGAGAGCTGCTGGGTAGCTGTAAAGTTGCTCATAAGGAACAGAAGATAYTTTGTTTTGGCTGTGCAGTTTTACACCTCAGAGCAAATTGCAGCTGCTTTTGATGTAGTTTGTTTTCCCAAAAACTAGTGTTCCACACCCCAAAGGTTTAGCTGGCAAATCTAACAAAGTTAACTCAATTCTAGTCTTTCGTGGGGTACCCTAAACAGAGTGAAGTTTCTTTGTGTTCCCTTTCTAGATAGGTAAGACAACAGTTTTTAAAAATGTGGTGGTTCCTAAATGCTAATGTTTGCCAGGTCTGCAATGTAGAAAGATTTTAATCTGATGGAAAGACAGAACAGACCTCTGAGTACATGGAAATGGAGCATTTCCGTACTAATCCGATTCATCACTTCAATTTGTAAACGAGATCTCCAAACTGTCAGCCACGTCTTTGTGTATGCAGGAGAAATTTCCTTCGTTTATTCAGAGAGCATTGCCTGTCATTGTCATTACTGCACAGTAGCCCCTCTGGGCTGACTGAAAAGGTTCACTAAGCATTAAGTGATGGGAGTTCCCACAGAGGTTTCTGTCTTTCTCTTGGAAATGTATAATCAACTACTGGGCTAGATTACAAATTGGGTTGGTGCTTTTTATTCCCTGGTACCAAATTCAGAAGTTCTCCACTCAATATTCTCCTTAATGCTGTAACACAGACACGAAATTTTGTAGCTGTGAAGTTGTGTTCTTAGTCTCTATCTGAGCCTCTACTATTAATAATGCAACACTGGGTAACCAGTTTGTCTGCTTGATACTGGAACATTATTCTCTAAAGCTGAAATTGTTGCTGTTACTTTTCTGGAGCAGAAAGCAGAACTCTTCTGCCTCGACTGATGTAACTTTTTGTAGTCTYGGTGGGATTCTCATCATGTGAGCACCAAGATGTGGTACCACTGAATAAAAATTTCTGCTAGAATGGGCTACTAACAACTTTCCTTGGCTACTCTGGGCATCACAAAGTCTCGGAGAAATTATTTCATGTATATCTCAAACAGCGTACATAAAATAATGCCATCTACCATATTACATTTTCCCTTTCACATTATAAGTCTGAATGTTGATTGGCTTGAAATAAATATTTGTARTAAAAGACAAATGGAGAGAAGGGTCAAGTGGTTTGAGGAGGAAAGATGAAGAAAACTGCCATTGTTGTGAAGGCTGAACATAAGACCATTTACATCACACTTAAGCAGCTTCCGATGATTTGATACTCATGTGATGCCCATGAATGAGCCAGTGCTATTCCAGTTTGAYGGGAGAAACCCCCTGTTTCTGCAGTTACTAACCAGGTGGCTGGTTGTCTAGGTTGAACTCTGGAAGAAGCCATTTGTCTTCGAAATAATATGGGGTTTTTGGCTTCCAGGAGGAGTTTTGTTACCCTGTGGAATGTCTGGCTCTGACAGTGGAGGAGGTCATGCACATCCGTCAGGTGCTTGTGAAGGCCGAGCTGGAAAAGTACCAGCAGTATAAAGATGTCTACACTGCTCTCAAGAAAGGAAAGGTAGGGCTGAGTCTGTGGAGGCTCTGAGGGGTATGGAGGGAGGCCAGTTGCACAAGCCTCCCATTTACACATTTGTTTCTTATCCTGAATTGGAGAGAAAGAAGGCTTATCCACCAAACATCCCCTAAATGTGTAACACATGGGTCAGCTGCCTCGAATTATGTCCAGAAACATCAAAACTTTTCATGGAAACACCTTATTTGTTTAGATTGTCTATAAAAACACAGTAGCATTTGCAATGATCCAAGTGTATCTGTATGTATCTGGTTTAAACTTCATTGACTGAGGTGATTTCTGTCCTCATGCCTTCTTGCAGGAGTGGTTACCTTTTCTATTCCAGAAAATAGAATTACAGATAGCAGTAGAGAACTAGAAGTTCTTCATATATGAATCCTTACACTCAAGCACAGAGGSAATTAAAGCCTTCAGAGAAGTCAGATGACATGTGACCCCAGAAGGAGGTTTAATATCAGAGACCCATTAACTAATGCCTCTTTTTCTGTAAACTGCAGGTAGGAGATTGGTACTCAGCAGTAGAAGCAGTGTCCTTTTCTCCCCACTTTTGACTTGTGCTTCTTGAACACCTCCAGCAAGTGCATTTTGACTTCACTGTGTATTTTACCTACAGGCCTACCTGTGTCTATTTTGCAGATTTATTTTAAAGGTCTAATACATTTAGGGCAGAGGAACAAGAATCTTTAACTGTCGTTCATTAGATTCAGCTGTTGCCTGTTGTCATGATATATAAAGCTTAGTAATGACCTGTTATCAAATCTCGAAGTGGGTTGATACTTTAATTAATTTAGCCCACTATTAAAATTGTTTGGTTTTATTTCTAACCAAATTTATCTACTTAACTGGCAAGTATTTAATTTAGGTAAAGCAATTAAAGACCTAGTTCTAAATTCACGAAGATACAATTCTGGACCTTTTTTTCAATATCATCTTAGACATATAGACCCCAGAACTGGATGTAGCACTGCCACTGTGACCTTGCCAACAGCCACTGGTAGACGAAGTCATCACTGTGTGGGACTTTCCCTAACATTGTGGATTCCTCTGTTCTTCTTCTAGCTCTGCTTTTGCTGTCGAACAAGAAGGTTTTCTTTCTTTACCTGGTCCTACACTTGTCAGTTCTGTAAGAGGTAAATATTTAATGTTTGTTAATAAATGAGTACCATTTCAGAGGGAAAATTATTGATTTATACATTAGAAACCTGCAAAAATTTCTATTGTGTACTGTTGATTGGGTTTATTTCTGTAAAAATCTGTGTTAAAAAAACTATGCAAAAACATTTCCTTCTCAAGTGACAGAATTGCTTCCTTGGACTGAAACTCTTGACTAGAAGTGAGAGAAACACTCATTTGTTCTTTTGTGCGTATGGGAAAGCAAGATGGAATTTACTCAGACTCTGCAGTCAACAGTTCCACAACCTCTGTTGTTGGGGAAAACATTTCAAGGCAATTTACTTTTTTGGGTTATTTTTTAAGTATTGGGGCAGGGGAAAAGTGAGAAGGAATATTTGCAGGCAAAATCATAAATATTAAGTTAACAGTGAGACAGTAAGTCAGAAGATCTATATAATCACTGAGTTTCAGACTCACCAGAGAAGGTTTCTTTASAGGAAAATCAGCTTATTTTTCTTTTTTTTTTTGTTATTTTTTAATTAAGATGTAGTTCTTGTTCAGCATTTCTCCTTGCTTTTGGCTTCATGTTCTGATTGAAGTTATTATGTTGAAGAAGCTTTAAAAATGAAAATGTTTGTTTAAGGGGAGAATGGGGGAGAAACATTTATCCCTTATTCTTGATTTAAATATAATTCTTCCCATTGCATTGATTCGTGCTCTTGCTTTCTTACACAGGCCTGTGTGCTCACAGTGTTGCAAAAAAGTAAGTAAGCAAACTTATGTTTAGAGCCTTTCTRAAAAGCTGTAATCTTTGTAATGATGCTGCATGTTCCTTGTGCTGTTCCCAACAGATGCGGTTGCCATCGAAGCCATATTCTACCCTCCCCATCTTCTCACTGGGACCTTCAACCTTGCAAAGAGGAGAAAGCTTCATGAGGCCAGAGAAACCCTCTAGCAGTCACCACCATTCCCTGCGGAGCAGGTGAGAAGCACCCCCAGCTCACTTGTGTCTGTTGCGGATGCTCCCCAAGTGTTTCATGCTGGGTTATCAATCATTAGGATGCTGTCTACCTGTTTGTAGTTGTCAGTGTTTCTAATGCTTGTAATAACTTTTCTGAAGCCTGAAAAGCCAGGTCTCTTCTACTCGTTGCTTTGATTTACAGAAATAGCAACACTAACAGTGTCTTAACCCTTTTTCGCATGACAGGTGAAAAATAATATGAGTCTGGGACAACTTTATTTTTGTAGCACCTCTGCAAAAATATCCTTAACMTGTCTTTTTCTGGTGTGAATGGACTATTTGGAGATAAGTCTTGCAGGCTAGAATCACCCACTGAATGGGAATTCAGTGATGTCTAGTGCACAGATTTATCTTTTCTTCCCCCTAATTTTTCTAATTCCAATTTTTCTAATTTTTTTCACTTTGATGTTACCAAGTTATCTGATGCATTTATATCTTATGCACACATGGTTGTCAAACCTAATCCAAGAAATTAAATTTAAAAGAAATGCTCCTTTTTGAGGGAATCTACTGTATAAACCCTCTGCATAGATCACTATTGGYATGATGCTGTGTAGATTAGCCAAAGATCAGCTATTTTTAGTTACTAGTAAGGTTGGTTTTGCCAGATTGTAAATGTTACGCATACCCTCAGTTAGTGACCCTGCAGTCTTGCCACTCCAGGCAGAAGATGTCCTCTCCGGTGTTTGGTGTAATTTTTGGGACAGGAGAAAGGAAAATTTAAATCCAGACCGTTCTGATGTGCTGTTTTCTGAAGGCATCCTTTACAGCCCACTGCCACGTTGCCAATTAATGTAGATCCTGCTCTTTTTTCAGGTTGACCTCAAGGTCCAAGTCTGTAGATAAGTCGCATGAAGAGTTTCCCAAAGAATTAATGGAGGACTGGAGCACAATGGAGGTTTGCGTGGACTGCAAGAAGTTTATTTCGGAAATCATCAATTCCAGCCGGCGCAGCCTGTCTCTGGCTAACAAGCGAGCCAGATTAAAAAGGAAAACGCAGTCCTTCTACATGTCCTCACCAGGAACCTCGGAATACTGCCCCTCTGAAAGGACTATCAATGAGATCTGAGCTGTGTGCCTTTTCCTTTGCTTTCATCTCCATGAGGTCATCATCCATGAGCAAGGTCACTGGAACCGGATTGTCATTCTGTTGCTTCGTTTCACTTGACTGGCAAGAATTTGCTTTAGATCACAGGATTTCCTACTCCAGCAGTTCCCAGAGACACAGAACGCTGTGTTTGGATCTGTGCAGGATGATACACCACGGGTCAGCTGCTCTCACTGGAAGAAAATCAATAGTTTGAAATTGTTGCCTCTTTTGTACGTGTGCATTGAAACTGGAAAGCCTTTTCTTGCTTCCGATCTTTTTTTAACCATGCTTTGAATCATTTTTCAGGAGGTGAGCTGAAAACAGGATTCTGACGGAGAACCAGATCTAGCACAGTGTCAGTGTTAGCACAGTAGCAAACAGTAGGTCCTGCTGGCGTTCCAACCCTTGGAATGCTCACACCGTCATTGAGGCAGCGAGACTGAGTGTGAGCAGCTCTGGTCAAATCCATCTTCCTTTGAACCCTTTTGGTTGCTCTGAGATCAGGGTTCAGCAGGGGACTCTCCAATGTCTGTGTCCTGGGGCAAAGCAGGTGACAAAGCTCTTTGCCCATGTGGTTGGCCATAGCTCTGAGCTGCTGTACTTCTTAAGCCTTAGTGTTCTTACGAGTGTCTCCTGAGCAGGTTTTAGTAGTTTACTTTCTATCTTGAATGTATGATAATGACTACTAGTAGCAGTGAATTTTAGTAGTAGACAAAGTTGTACAGTTTATGGGGAGGATGGGAAATAAGGGAGGCTTCTAATTTTAACTGAATACCTGTAAAATTGTTCTCATGGTTACTCAGAGAAAATAGTGAGTAAGGTGTAAATTTGTATTATAATGGAGCACACAGGTACTGCTATAGTTCTGTCTGATGGCATATCCACTAGTAACCCCATTTTTTCTGGGGTTTATAACTTGGCTGTAAAAATTCGTGTTCTGCTGAAATTTGGGACAGTGCTGTCTCAGATTGGGAGCGATCTCTCTTTTCTTCTTAATCTTTTTTTCATTCTTTTTCCATTTTTAATTCACTTACAAAAGAGTGCTAGACTAGTTATTTGGAATTTCCAACAATTTTACAATGTTAACTGACATCTGATTTTTTGCATTTTTTTTATATTCAAAAATACCTTTTTTTTTTTAATTCAGGCATAGCCAGAGTTTAGTCAATAATTTTGGGCCAGATCTTTTTGGTATTTGAAAACAAGCTAACATAGCCAAGTTATTAATACTTGAAAATCAACTACTGTAACTTTTTTCATAAATTTTTTAATACCCTGAGGCATATTTAATATCTATATAGCAGTGTATTATAGAATGACATAGCAGAAAAGTTTCAGATCTATTTATTAACATTTCTATACTTCAAATTAATGAGAGATACCTCAGAACTGCTCCAAAGTAGCTGGGACTGGATTTCCATAACATGATTTTAAAGGTGTATTAATCAAAACAGATTCCCCTGTCCAAAAAAGTCAAGAGGCAGACTGCCCCTCCAGCCCTGGCAAGGCACAGTGCTGAGGATGGGAGGCTCCAGGGCTGGTTGGCTCCCATGTGGCAGCCTTTGGAACARCCATCCATATCGTCTCTTTCAAGCTGATTAGAAAAGCACATGCAAAAGTCTCTCTAAACCTTCCCAGGGACTCAGCCATCCTTATTTTTTGTTACACACTCCATTGGAAAATGAGAATTTTTGCAAATGCAGGGCTTATTAAAATAGTTTCTAATTTTTTCTGAACAAATGCAAACAGGAAAAGCGGGGCTCAATGCTAACTCTCCCTCGTAGCTCTCCCATGTAAGGTCAGGTGTCACAGCCCTTTCCTCACAGTACCTCTTGCATGTTAAAGCACCTGGAGTACTGGCATGAGATAAGGATGCAGGATTGCAGGTGAGCAGCACAGGCAGGCTGATGGGAAAGGTTCTGCTGTTGCTGGAAGGGTCGCCTGATCTCAGTCACATCAGCACTTTTTCTTGTTTCTGTGCCAAAACCAGGCCGTGCATTTGCTGCACAATGCACCAGGGAAACCAGACAGAAAGACATGCAGGAAATCTCACTTCGCACCTACCCTGTTGTTGTCATGGTTTTCTCATGGAAATGCCCTAACCACATGTTACTGTCGCTCAGTCCTCTACTCAGAGTCCACTTCCCTGGTGTCCTCAAGCTACTGAGGTGCAGGGTATCCAGCACATTTATTTTCCTCTTGGAGAGGAACTTGGGATGTTGTAGAGCAGGCAGGATGAAGGACTAAGGAAATCCTGAGTGTGCAAAGGGAAATGAGTCCTTCATGCCTGTGCCCCCGTCCACCTTGGCAGTGTCTGGAGGTGGCTCTAGGGCAGCAGCAGAGCCTTGTGATCCAGCCTGTGCCTTCCCAGGATGCCCAGAAGTCCTTGGCTCAGACCAGGCTCTGCTGTGGTGGGCACAAACACGAAACAACAATGCAGTGGTTGTACAGACAGCTCTGTGTTTCTCACACAGAGCTGCCATGGGCAAGGCCTGCATAACCTCCTTTTCCCTGGAAAAAACCCTCCAGGCTGCTGACACACGGTGTGGCAGGCTTCAGAAAACATGGTGTGGAGGGCTGCCTCTCCCCTTCCATCCCATCCCTTCCTCCCTGGCACAGTTGCTCTGCATTATCCTGGCATTTCATTCCACAAGAGGAAAAGCAGCGGGTTGGTGTGTCACAGAAAGCCTGAAGGATCTCTGCTTGCTGGTTGCCTGGCTCTGCGGAGTGGGCTATTTTTAGCTTTCCATCTCCTCGCTGCCTGTACCAGCATCCCAAATCCACTGCAGCCATTGGCCCAGCACCCCGCGGTGCTGCCCAGCATGTCCTAGTTAYGGGCTGAACTTCACATCAGCGTCAGAGGGGGAAATCAGAAGCTTGTAAATATCTGTAATATATTTATTAATATTTAGGAAGTCTCCATCAATCATGCAGTGGGAATTGACCTTCCCATGATGTTTTAAAAAGGAAATGAGTCTTATTTGTATGTGTGTTGGCTGTTATCTTTTATTAGAGTTAATGCTTTCAGCCCCCTAATACAGTTTGCACATCTTAGAGTGAATTACTGCTGAAAAGAGTGCAGGACTAGCACAGTGAACTCTGTTCCAGGAATTTAAAAATTATTTTCTTCCTTTTTTTAGCTTTATTAGTATGCCTGAGGTCTTTTTAAATATATCATAGGAGACGCAAGGAGCTAACAATGCCTCTGGCAGCGTCGGTCTTGTTTTATATGTGAACCTGGTTGCGGGGAGTGTAAAACCAGCTCTGCCTCTTGGCGGTGATGGAAGACACAAGCAGGCTTTTGCTGCAGCTCTCAGACCTGACCTTTCAAGTGTTCATGGTGACAGTAGTGTTTTGGGGGGTTGTTGGGGTTTTTTTCCCTTTCTCCATTACTTCCTTTTTACAGGGAGGGGTGTTACCTGGTGAAAATAAAATGCCTTTCCATTATAACCCTTGTCTGTGTTAATTATTTATGTGGAAGCTGATTTAAAGGTTCTGTCTCTTTTTCATGCTTTYGTAGTTTTGTAAGATCACTCAGATGTTTCTTTTGGCAAAGAATTGTTAATGAAGATGATTGCATAACAGCTGAACACTGGCTGGGCTGCATGAAGGGATGAAAACCTGTCGAAGTACCCTTAGAATAGCAATAAAAACTGCTTGTGTAACCCCAGTGATGTGATTAGCTCCTCATCATCATTTCCAGCCAAGTCCCCCTGTTACCAATGTGCTGCTTCTTCCAACACCAAGCGGCTGCACCTGAGGCAGCACGTTTCCTGCATGTAGCACAGGCTTTGGGAAATCTCCATCCCTCTGTCACCACTGGGAGAGAAATGCTGGCAGTCTTTTGGAGAGGCTTTTGATGGATTGAGTTTAGTTTATAAAGCAGAAGTGGAGAGAACATTTTTATCACAACTTCGGTTGTTCTCTCTTTTCTCCTGAGCATCCCTTTTTCCCCAGGCAAGTTCAGCATCAGCTTCCCTGGTTAGTTACTGGCTGCATGCTCTATAGATTAAAACTAATTTAGAAGCTCCAACTTTAAACTCCTGATTGCTACCTTCATGCTTTACCTCAACCAGCAGCTCTGCACATTTCTTAGGAATGTCTTTCTTACAAGCTCACTCTCATCTGTGAAACAGTGACAGCACACAGGCATGAGAGAAAGGTGCCGCAACTCTACGCTCCGGTGCTACAGCACATGGATTATGTTCATGTTACCAGAAGATTTTATACTAGTGCCATGTTGATAATTTGGAGCTGCTCTGGTTTATTTCTTCTTTTGTATGTGTGTATGGTAAGGCCAATCTGAGAATGTTTATGAATAACGGATTCCAGCTATAAAACCTCTTGTGTTGTTTCTGTCTGATTTTTACTGCCGTGTTCCAGATTTTTTGGGTACCTGAAATTACTGTTCCCCAGAATTTCCTGGTAGGAGAACCATGACAGAGGGGCATTAGCTCAGCCTGCCGTGATACATAAAGACAGAACCCCCATGCTGAGTGGCACCTGTGAGTTCCAGCAGCCCAGAGCAGAGGCAGCCTGGGGCCTTCCCTGTTCCCTCATCTTGATGTTGAAAAATCCCGGAGCTGCCCATGTTGCTCAGCTGACCTGGCACAAGCTGTGAGCTGCTCCCTGTCCCGGGGTTCCCATCTGCAAAAACAGGGACTTCAAAGTGGTTACAACTGTTTAAAGAATTTTGAGAGCTGCTGCTGAAGAGCTGAGTGCTCAGTGTCAGAGCTGAAAGGATCCTACAGTGCAAGTTTCCATCTGCTTTCAGTACTTGAAGGCAATTAGCACCACTTCCAGGTGAAATGAATTCCTGAGAGTTGAAACTTTACAATACTTTGACAAGCAAAGACTTGTGAATGAATTTTTCTGTGGTATGTCCGCACTCAACAAATGTCATGGGGCATAATCAGGAGATGGAGCTAAATAGGTATCAAATAGCAAATTTTATGCAGCAGTAGCTTTGTTAGGCTTTTTGCATTAAAATGCAATTCAGTAACTTTCCAGTTTCTTCGCTGGTTGGGCTGTTTTGCAGTGGCAGTGCCTGGCTGAACTGAGTGTCAGATGTGAGGTAGCCCAGGGTRTGTGTCCTGAGGTAAGGACAGGAGCTGCTGCTGTCTGCAAAGGTCGGCGAGGTGGTTTCCGTAGAACATTTCTGGAGGACGCCCTCTGGAATAGACCCTTCAGAATAGACCTTACTATAGCTAATTAAAAAAGATATCTGTAAGCAGATGGTCTTTCAAAGTGCCAGGCTACTACTGTAAACTCACAGCTGAAAAAGACCTGTTTGATTATTGATACATTTGATTAAAAAAACCCCAACCCATAAGAGCACCCAGTATGAAAAAAACATTCTTGGTGCCTCCGCTGCAGCTGTAGGTGCTTGCACTAAGCTTTAGGTCCTCCCTGTGTTTCTCTAACCGGTGCCACCAGTGCTTAGCAATGGGAGCCAGCAATGCTTTGGCTTTTGCAGGACAGGCCCTGGGCCAGACCRTGGAGCGTGGGATTGTTGAACTGGATTTCAGAAATCTGAATTTGGAAATCTGCTAAATCGAGAATTAAAGGACATGGGCATGAGTTGATGTAACTTCTGCAGGAGGTTGGCTTCTGTAGTTCGGTGGAAATAAGCACCCCTTCAGCTGACACATCTAGAGAGGCAACGCTCTCATGGCCCAGCTTTCAGGAGAGGCAGAAGCCAAGGCCCAGCTTCAGTTTAGACATTTAAGGTGGGCATGTTCCTGTTGAAGGGCTGGTGGTTACGTGACCTGTGAATCAGAAAGCAAAATAAAGATAGTGAGGTTTTGAACTATATTTCTGTTAAAGCTGGTTCCCCCTCCCCAACCCCATTCTTTAATATAGGAAAAAAATCCCAAACAGGAGGTGCACTTTTTGAACATGAACAGGCCTGAAACACAGACCCTTTTGAGCTTCCCCTGCTTCTGTGCTGTCACTGTGCATGTGCTGTCTGCGTGGCTTCAGGGACATTTCTCTAATAGAGAAATGCAACAGAATTGTCTTCTGCTAGTTTCCATGTCATGGGGTACTGAAATGCAGTTTCTTGGTTTTGCGTTACTAATAAAAAGCTCTTTAAAATTACTGCATTGCTCTTGCTTTCTTGAGCAAACTGTGAAGGCAACAAGCACCATTCCATACAGAGCACAGCTGCCAAGGGCACGTTCCACATTTGTTTGGCCAGGTGGAGCCCTGAACCTTTAGCTGCTGCAAATCTTAACTAGGTCAGAAACAAAATTACAGCAGAGTAAATGGGAAGGTATTGTACCAGCAGGGCCCCAAATTAGGAGCCCTTACTGATCATTCCACTTGCAGGTGACTTCCAGTAAAATGAGAATTGTACCTCAATCACCTCAGTTGTGGAAAAATTAAAAGGACAGGACTTGTGCTTCACAAAAATGCCTTTTCATGGAACAAATCCRTAGTGAAAGCACGACCTGCTTCCTGGAGCCGCAATTAAAAGGCTTAGCCCATAACTTGCATGATTCTGACAGGTGGCAAGTAGTGTTGGTGGGCTAAGAAGATAGTTTATTACATAAATAAGGTCTTATTTACGAGTCAAGGCTAGTGGTTTTGGATGAGTCCTTCCTGTTCTAATGCACAAGGAAGCAGCTGCCAGTCCTGAATGGAGTTACCAGTGAGGCCCAGAGGCCCAGAGCTTTTGACCAATGGAAAAGTTTACAGCGAGCTCCAGGCAGCCTGGTACTGGGTCCTGCTGCTTACCCAGCACAGACTAACACACATGATGTTTCTGCAGCCTTCTCTGAAAACCAACAGCCCATTAAATATTACCGCAGTTACACCCAGAAGTGCTTTTTTTAAACTACACATGTCATTTATTGCAGGTAACACCACAGGGTACACAGACACTTCACAGTCCTGCCCTTCATGGCTCACAATCTAGGAAAATGCAACAATAGGAAAGGTGTTGCCTATCCACCACTGTTCCACCCAAGGATTTGAATRAAAAATATCACCTCGAGGAACATTGCTGGTCTTCTTACTCAGTGCTATGTTATTACCTTGTCAGATACATCAATGCCCAATATGTGCCCTACAACAATTCCTGACATGCACCGCCTGCTGCAGCTCAGTGCCTTTGCTTACATTAAGCAAATCTTTCAAGAATACAGGAGCTGTCACTAGGATTGCCTGTTGTCCCAAAAAATATGACCCTTCCTCCATTGTGCCTGCTGACCTGATGGGGGAAAAGAAGTAAGAAGCATGGGGGAGCACAGAAGACTCACACTGGCACTGGGCCAAATTAAGAAAAAGAAAGGATAGTCTACACAAAACTGATTAATTACACACCAGATCATTTGACTACATTGTTTTAAGTTAATGCCTTCTGTTGCTAACACGAGCCTGCACTAGCATGAAAACCAGACATCAACCAGAAACCAGTTTACCTCGATTTTGGTATCTTCTAGACCTTAAAAATCCTTCAAGGCCAAGAACTAACATGCCCACTTTGCCATGCTCTGGGAACCACCGCTGCCGTCTTCCCTTGCTGCTTCCCCTGCAGTCAGGAACGAGCTCTCCCCAGCTTCTTCCTTCCACAGCAGGCATGGGTGATGCAGCTGTAGGTACTGGGCAGGGGGAGCAGCCACATTTCTCACCAGTTTGGAGGCCTGATATGCCAGCACCAAATCCTTAAAATCAAATCACCTCCCTACGCTGCACCCCCTGTTCCGTTTCCCTTGAATTGCAACCTAGCAGCTGAGAAACACTCAACTGCAGCTTGAACAACCGCTGCAAACAACCTTCCCCTCCCAACTCACACAACTCAACTTCAGTTCTACTTTCAACTCTCAAAGTGCAGAATTTCTGTTCAAAATGGCACTTGCTACCTATTAATCAACACGGTTACAGGCACTGGGCTTTCTTCTCCTTGGTCCCCAGCACTTCAAGATTCTCCAAGTAAATGAGCGCTGACTTTACACCATTTCTACTTTATACATTTTTCCTCCTTTTCCATACCCTTTTCCTCCTTCTGCACCAATCCAAAAAGCTGCACCCTGCTGCTCCCGCAAGCAGCCTACCACTTTCCCTCACATACAGCTGTCTTTGACAGACACCTCAGTCAACGCATGTGACACAACACCGACTTCAGAAATATTTCTTAGCCATTTCCAGTAAAGAAAGAAAAGATGGAGGAGTTTCTCTAAGGAGCAACCAAGATAAACAATTCCAAAGGAAGGAGTTTTTTTGCCTCAAGGGTCAACTCGGACTGTTACAGTCTAAGAACTGGAATGGGAATTGGAATGCTTTACAAACAGTATTATGCACAGCATACACAGCTACAGATCTCACCGGATCCCATTGATCCCATCACTCACATGGCCAAGGGAGAAGGATGGGAGCCCCATATGCACACAATATGGGCAGAGAGCAGAAGAGCAAAAACTGCCCAGGAAAGTTTCCAGGAAATTAAGAACCACTTCATCTGCTGAACACTGGAGCCCACCTGGTCCCAGTGTGACCACTGCCTGCAAGGTCCTTTGTACACACTGCCAAAAGGAGCAACCACAGGAAGATCAATACTCCTACGGAAGCAGAACTGTCACCTACCCCTAAGAGAGGCAGCTGAGTGGCAGAACTGGCCTCCAGAAGAAATTAGTCTTTTTCCTACCCCAAGCTTCCCCACTCTCATTTGGCCTAGAGAAAAGCACGAGAGGACTGAGCACAAGCAGAAAACGTGTTGATCCCTGACCAAGTGGAGCAGCAGACAGATTGGAAAACCAAGCATTTTGCCATATAGTTCCTAAGTGGCATGGAATAAGTGGAACAAAGGCAGCCCAAAAGCAGTGGGGAATGAAACAGAAAGGAGATGCTGCAACAGAAGCAGACAAGAATTATTGTCTGCAAGAAGGAAATAAAGTGCCAAGCAGTAATCCAGAAAACTGATGTGTAACTGGTACTGACCTTAGGGTGTGGCAGAGAATTCAGCTCCAGAGAGCCTGTGGTGATTTTTCTGCGAAGCCAACTAGTGCTGGAAGGTGCTATACGCAAGTCAGTCAGCCTTAAGACAACACTAAGCAAGTATTTCATTTCTGATGCAAGAAGCAGCTTTAGACAACTCTTCTCCCAAACCAAAGCAATACACGAACCTCTCCAAAGCCCTTCCTACCCCTGCTGACAGTCATGTTTTCATCACCTCTGGTAGGTGTGTATGGAAATGCTGCACAACAGGTTTCCAAATGTACACATAAACCCAGCTTTTCCTTTTTTTTGCAGAGCTCTGCCATAGCTACACTTCCCTTCCCGGCAGAACACCAGCAGGAGCTGGAATATCTGTGTTCCTCATCCAGGAAGTGGCACCACTCCTCTGAAAAGGGGACAACAACTGATCTGCATCAAAGCCATCCAGTGTATCTTCCAGAAAGGGGCTGCTATCAGCCTTTAAGCTCCAAGTTTCTGTTCCAAAAGAGAAAGGGCTTTAGGTTTGCATAAAAAGAGCAATGTAAATATTAGCTAGTCATTTAATTGCTTTCAACTAATATACATATTTTTTAAAGCAGATTTATTCATTAGGATAATGTAATTTAGTTACACCCAAATTAAAGTTTACTTTCAAACTAACCAGAATACGAATGCTGAAAATTCCCTTAAGCTACAGACACTTTAAAATTATCAGATCAAAACAGTAACCAACATTTTACTCTTCTGGTTTTTTAGAAGTTACTCATGCTCTTTAACAGCTTCCTAAGCACATGCTTGCCACTTGAACAAGTAAACATCCTTGCAAGATTTATTTCACTTTGTGTGCACACCAAAAAATAAGTTAAAATGCCCTAACAGAGGGTTATGTCTAAGAAACATATACTACATCTGGATCAAACATGACAATTCTGTGAACATCAGACAAGGCTAGAATCATTACCAATATATATTTATGCATATTTAATAGGAAAGAGTTTCTCCAGTTACTGGAGTATTTTTCCAGATAATGAGAAGCATTTAAAGGATTTTAAAACCATTTTGTACCAATGTAGAAAAGTGTTGAAAAATTTGTTTACACTGGTAGTCAGCAATTAACAGAAAGCACTTAAAAAGGAGAGTCTATTTGTTGTTCTTGTACTCTGGTTTTCTCCATTCAAAGAATGGAAAGCTTCTGTTTATGAAACCTTATCATTTGGGTTTCAAATTTTCTGCTCATTTCTCATCTCAGCTCTTCTGGTTATTGCATCAATTCCTCCCTCAGTTAAGACATGATGTGAAGAGCAAGGACCAGTGGAACAGCACAGTCTCTTCATACCTACAAGTACTTTTCTTAGAGATAAATAAGTATTTTCCAGCACCTTCCAGTAATCACTACTCCTGCTCTCATGGGGAGGGGAGGAACTAGGACAAATTAATAAATAAGAAAATAAATTATACCCTTCTCCCCACCAAAAAAAATCTATTTTAGGCTACTAACATCAATAGAAACTTTATCTTTGTTTGGATACAAACATCTAAGATGTAAAGTATCTCTGTGTCGTGTTCAGGCAGCATATTTAAACAACCTAAGAAGAATTAGTTCCACACAAGTTGTAGCCTTTCAAGATGATCCTCTAGATAAATATCTAATTCTACAGTATCATGTTCTGACTCATGTAGTTCCCTTTAAGTGGTCATAAGACTCTATCAGATTACAAACCAGACAAAAGTCAGTGCTTTAGGACCTATCAGCCCTTCACAGAACAAAAGTTCACAGGGRAAACCCTTAATCCCACACATGCATTCTTTTCAAGTTTTTCAGTTTGAGATGATGTAAATATAACATACCCTCCACCTTTGTTTAAAAAGGCACATTTAGGCCATTTTAAATGTGCTAAATGTTTTGCTTCCATTGTTAAAAATAAAATGTTAAATGAAAAGAGCATCTGCAGGAGGTCAATTTAATCTTCAGTAGCCAACAAGAGCTGCTGTGGAGATGATGGATGAGGTTACTTTTCCGCTGATCCAGTATTCTTATAAATGTACGAAACCTCTGCAGATCAGCCTTGGGAGGGAGCTCTACAGAGCAGTCTGCAGAATAAGACTTTTCTGTCAGTTACTTGATTTTATTTGGTGAAGCCAAATATTTGGCTTTATTTTTCCGTGGACGCTGCTGCCATGGCTGGTTTCATGCCCTCGCGCGATGACTTCAGCTCCTCCAGTTCCGTGTTTAGTTTGCTGATCACCCACTCCAGGGCATCCCGACCCTGCCAGAAAAACACTRGAATTTAGGAACAGAACAGATACACCACCACTCCTCATGTTTCTATAGTTTTTCCTCTGTCAGACATGAAACTTGTTTTAAAATGAATGTCATGCCCTGCACAGTTTCATTCCAGATTACATTGATAATTTCTTAGCATCTTCTTATGGAAACTTCACTGCAAAGGCATTAGCTTCACCCCTAAGCCGGAAGCAAATGCAATACTGGTGTGAGCTCCCAGTAGCACAGCAAGGCAAAACGTTGTGCTTAATTCAGCAGTAAAGTTTCCTTACCTAAGAGAATTGCTGGTTTTGCAGTTTGCAGCTCCCACCACCCAAAGAGTATCAGCGGATTTATGTCAAAATCTAGGTACTGTTCCCAGATTCATTAACCAAGTTATATGGTCAATTTTTGAGAAGACCTAGGACAAAGAAAGTCTTCTAGGTGCTCCTTGAAGTAGCAACTAAGTGATCTGATATCTATCAAGAGGTTCAGAAGTGGACTCACACTGAATTCTATACTCATGCACAGCAACTTTTCAGCATCTAAATCAGACTAATTGTGAGACTGGATTTGTACATTTTATATCAAGGTGTGGGAGTGCCTCAAGCTCAGAACTGATAGCCAGTGCTTCAGTAAGAGCTGGAGAACCCAGCACAAGAAGCCTGTCAAAAACCTTTTACCTTAAGAAGACTCTGTAGCAGCTGCACCCTAATGACCACAAGATGCAGCCAGCAGCACAATGAAGGCAAGAAAATAAAGAGAAGGACTTTAAAGAAACAAAAGTGCAAGATTATACAGCTCTGCAATCTCAGAATATCAGCTTTTGCCAAAGCAAGCAGATGGGATCAGACCAGAAAACACCCAGCCTTTTTTCACTTAAAGAGAAGTCAAGAGACATTCACTTCTATTACTCTACTAAGAATAAGAAGTACAAACAGTGGGAGAGCAGTAAGTGGGAGCCACATGGCTCTGGCCAAGTCTAGAATTCTGGAGATAAAGGTTTGAGACCAAAAAGTCCTGAATCTTCAGGAAAGCCAGTGTCAGTGTTCAAGCCCTCTGCAGAGTGATACAAAGGGGGGGAACACCCTCCCCGCCACACAGAGTTTTGTTCCAAACTGTAATGTACTAATTTTGTTGTACACATTATAGGTGATAAAGAGCACGGAAACCTCATTGTGTCCAGAACCTGCTGTTGTCCTTTATAAAACACTAAGCATGAACAAGAATCTGCACAAGCAGCTTTGAAAACCTAAGGAAAAAAATGTCAGAACAAAGCTCATGCACTCTTGGAAGGATTTTTTTTTTTCAGGCTAGAAACATTACTCTGGAATAATATTAAAAGCCCAAATCCAGGCTGCAAAGTGTAACATATTAGAAGAAATAAAGTTTTACTATGAATAGGAGCACAGTTTTCTCAAGACCCTCACTAAGGTCAGTGAAGGGCTGACTCTGTTTCTCTTTGGGTTTTCCACATTACAGGGACTCACAGAATAAACACTAATTGCTACATCTGCACTAGCAGGAGTTTCTTAAACTGAGAAAAGTCATCCAGGCATCACAATAAAGTGTTCAACTCTTAGTCAAGGCTCAAGAAAGGGAGATTCAGCTTTACACCAAACTACCTCAAGAACTAGTATGTTTAAGTTAATTAGTTCAAGATATGACTTTAAAAGATACTAATAACATTCAAGAAAGCATGATTGAAATTGTCCAGTTTAAGTACGGGATGCTGATAAAAGACCTCAGAAGGGGATGATTTAACTTCTGAGCTCCTTCCACTTGAGCACCAAAGCAACCATTCTTCAGCAGGTSATAATTTCCATCTTCTCCATAGCTGTGCAAGACCTGGGAACACCAGCAAAGCACAAATAAAAGCACCCAGACACAGTTGCCAGGCTACTGCACAGCAACAAGTTGTAACTAGCTGTGAATTAGCTGGGAGGAGTGCTCCTTAAGGAAAAAGGGGGAGGAGAGACGAGGAATCATCTTTCAGTAAGCAGGCATTTGGACATTTAAAAGTCAGGTTTAAATATGCTCTCTGAGGTGACACAGGCACAGAGAACTGAGTGAGACAGCAACAGATTAGATGTTATATTTGTCTAATTGCTCAAAGAAGACTTGTCAGAAGGTCAAACACCCCTGCCATAGAAAATGCTCAGTAGAAAACCACTGAGAGTCTTTTCAGGCCCTGACCTGAAACAATCACATCACTGTGTTTTACTTGATATCTTTATTGATAACGTAAAATAAAAAAATCTACGACATTCAACTGGAGMACCAAAATATTTCCTTCAGTTTTTGAGACTACATAGGTCTGTGTATCTCCTTAGAGCTGCACATACTATATGCCATAATTTGCAGCTAAGAATAAATTCGTGATTTTGGCAAGGAAGACTTCAAGAATATTCTGCACAGGAAATTAAGTCAGAAATCTCAACCAGATGCAAAGCTTCCAAGTACCATGAAACTACCCAGTTATCAGAAAAAATCTGACAGAGGACTGTCTATAAAGTTTCATACTGTACAACAAGTTCTGCAGTAAGTCATTAAGCAAGCACATTCATACCCAGGCATGCATGTTGTATTACTCATTATTGCAGGTGTCAGCAGCATGACGTGTCTGGCAGAACAAGCGCTGCACATGAAGATTTGTTGGTAGAGCTTAAGTGACTGATAAGTGCTGAGCCTTTGTAATTGATATTTTCCAGAGAAACAGCCATAAAAGCTTAGTGGAATGAGAATGTAAAGCAAACACTCATGGCATACACAGATCTCAAAGTAAGCAGTGTAAAAGCCCTACTTTCTTAACTAAGAGAAGCAGCAAAATGGATTCTTTCCTTTTAAAGAAATCTTACTAGTTGAAGCACAAGCCAATACAGGAATGACAGGGACAGGCTACACTGACTAGTGGAAGGAAAACAAGCCTGCACAGAGGTGTCGCAGAGGCAAATACACTCAGTTCTCTCAACCCTGAAGTCAGGTTTGTTCATAGTCACACAACTGCAGGGACATGTCACTACCAAAATGGATGTAACTATAAGACCAGTGAAAAGCAGCAACAGTCTGGCATCCTGACAGCTTCAAGCTTTGTACAGATTTCCTCAGAATAGCAACAATATTCCTCAGGCCTAAGAAAAGCAAATACAATTCTGCTATGAAAAAGATTACCCCTGTTAGGCAACCTGTTTCAAGAAATCAATTTTATATCCTAAGAACACAGTTCTGTGTCATTTTTATAATGCCAATTCCACTCACTAGCCAATTTATTAATTTCTTTAGGTATCAGCTTTATACACTGAAATCACAGAAACTAGGACCAGACCAAAAACTTGGTGGAGGGACTCCTTCACATCCCTACTTGTCTGCAGTCATCAAGGCATAAGCAAGACTGTGTGGCACAAGACACACCTGCAGCAAGTTGGCTGCCCAGTGGCAAAACCGTGGGTTAATGGATCCAGCCTGGACTGGAGCTACGCTCACCCTCTACAACTGCAGTGCAATGAACAGATCTGCCATTCCTGTATGCAATGTGTATAAAACAGACATGCAGGTTAGAAATCCACATGACAACAATCCATGCACATATTTGCTAGAAACCTGAAATGCTGTACCAAGAAGAAGAATGCTGGCAGTACCACTAGTTAGTGCAAACTGCAGCTGTGGAGAACTGCTAGCTTAGAGCGCTTTCAGAGTTTTGAATTATCCACTCAATAGCATCCCACCCCTGGAGTAACACAAAAAGATTTACAACAAATGGCAAATGATTTTTCCATTGTCATTAAAAATAATAATGCATCACCTGCCACCTCTGCCTCAGAGCAAAATCTCAGTAATTCCTATTTCTTCAGAACAACAAAACTTTCAGTAAGTTCCATGAAGTTTAAGAGGGGTGCTAAGAGCACAGAGGCACAGCGCAGCATGCAAGAAGAGCTGGTAGTAGCACAGTAGGTTACCGGCTAGCAAAGAAAGGGCTGGTAACAGCAATTACAAATTCCTGCCAAGTTCAAAATCTCTAGAGACTTTTCAGTGAAATACACAGGACAAGAAGGTCTTTCTGACTTGCAAGAAGCTTGTGAACCAGTGTGTTCCTTGAAAATGGCAGAAAAGAACAATCTTTAAAAGAAATTGAGCTCTCTCAAAGTCAACACCTCAACAGGTACCAAGAAATGTTTAGGGTTTCTCTGATGTCAATAGAGACATGTAAATGTAACAGATGCCTTGAGAGGAATTTGGCCAGCATTTTTAAGTGTGCCTAACTTGACCTGGCACACCAGCCAACTAGTGAGTGCTCTGCTACCTCTGGGTCATCCTGAAGTTTGGTTGTGAGCCAGGGTTTGTTCCTCTCTTTCAAGAATATACACCTCACACAGACTTTTAAATGGAAACTGGATCAGAATGGAATTGTAATTTAACTGAAATACCTGCAAACAGAGAGCACTCAGCTAGGTAAAGGTACTCTTCAGTGTCTAGAAACGACCCATCACTCCTCCCCCTTCTCCTGATTTTAATATATTTTCCTCTTACATTAGGAGAAGACACAGAGGGTCTTTTTCAGTCTTTTTCATCTCTGATCTAGTTGGCTTACACTGGCTTACACTTTCTCCTCCTATCAAGTTGGCTTACACTGGCTTGGAGAAGGAGCATCTCTCACAAGGATGAAGGGCTGGCCAAAGCACAGGCTCTCTGGCATAGCAGGAGTTACCTGGGCCACAGTCCCACTGTGCCGAACTTCTCCAGCATTGCAGAGCACCAACTCAAACTCCAGGTGCACTCATCCTGCTGTTAGACAGCCAGGCCTATGCCTCTCAAGCAACTCCTTTCTTCCCCAAAGAACTATAGGACAAAGTGCCCAAGAATAAGCATTYCCATAGCTCTGCCTGTGCTCAAGTGCAGCTCCCTGGCTGCAAGCCAAGTAGAAAAAGCAAGCACCAGACAGGGGAGTCAGTGTAGTGTTACCCAGGACAGCCAGTATAGTCTCACCTCTTCAAAGAATATGCTTCTGCTTATACTACATTACTTTCAACCAAAGGCAAGGAGACAGCTCAATAATGGATAGGAACTGGAACAACTGACAAAGCAGCATAGAAAATATGCTCGTATTAACTGATGAATCCACATTATAAAGGCTGAAAGTGAAGTTACATTCTCTACTAGCACTAATTCCTATAAATAGGATGTTAGTATCTAAAAAGGTACTTTGGAAAACAAAAACACACATAGAAGTTTATTTGTTCTGCTTTGCAATTCTAGTCAAAAATCAAAGATTTAGTAGTGACACCTTTTCATACTTTGGGAAATTGTATTCTGCTTGCTGAGGTTCTATAAAAAATCAATTGAAACACTGTGCACAAAATTTAGAGAAATTTAATATAGCACTCAACACACACCACTGACAATTACTATTTCAAAAAAAAGAATGATTAGGTGAAGGGAGAGAGGGAGAAAACAGAATAAAGATGTACCTTTCTGGCGTTAGAAGATATTGTGTTTGCCATTAAGCTTTCCAGATAACTGCTCAAGCTAATGCCTTTAACAGTAATAATTGCTTCTTGAGTTAGCACAGTTCTGTAAAAGAATAAAGAAAGGTTGAATAGGAATAACAAAATGTCTCCTAGACACAAAGATATACACAAATATCCCTACTTACTTCTCTGGGTTTTCTGGATGAGGTGTGTAAACCAGCCTCTCRTCAACAGACACCAAGTTTGTGAGCGTAATCTTAAAAACAAAAGAAAGAGCTGCAATCCTCACTTCCCACCTTCCATTTTTCTGTTATCAGCAGCACTGATCAATAGCAGAGCACTCTAATGTCAGAGACAAAGCAGTGTACACAGAATATAAAACCCAGAACACAGCCAATAAAAAGAGCTATAAAGGGTGATGCATCTTCTCCTCTCCTTGATCTAATTATATCAAAGTTCCTATTCACATACAAAGCACCAACAGTTCTCTCTGGATGTTAAGTCTGATTTATGGCAAGTGATTAAGAGAGGCACTTSCAGACCACCATAACACTACTTGGACTAACAGAAAATTAATACTCAAGAAAGACAACGCCTGTTGTACAGAGACAAGGCTCTCCTACAGACAACCCCATCTTAAATCTGATAGTTATGAGTTCCCAGGATACCAAAATATAGCACAATACTTCATTTACATTTTATGAAAAAAGGTATTTCACATTAAAACTTTTTTTGTAAATGACAGTGTCATGTAGAACAACTCATTCATCTAAAAGTCAAACTATTTTCCATGCAGTCTGAGAAATAATCGTGCATTAAAAACAGAATCACAAGTGTTTTATGATGAAGTATTTAAATTTCCTATTTATGAGAGGAAAAGAAAAAAAAAAGTCACCTAAGACACTGACTAAGACAGGAAAATTATTGCCTCTGATGAAAGACATGAATATTTCTAATCTAAATGTTAAGAGCAAAACATCTAACTTTCAGAACTAATTGCCAGAAATTTCTTAAGTAACCACTCACATTAGTTGAGCAAAGCTCCATCTTTTTTTCCACTGGATCTACCACAGAATGTTCCTCAATGTAAGTCAGAGTTCTACTCGTTCCTAAAATCTGAAGGGGAAAAAAAAAAGTCAAGTACCAAAATTAAACAAACAAACTGAACCTTAAAACACGTACATGCCAAGTTCTCAGTGACCCCAAATAAATACAAAGTAATTCATGGATACCAGRAGAGTGTGATCAGCAGGAAGATTTCATCCTGGTAGATTGTATCAGCCACACAGCATAGCACTGACCAGCTTGGAAGGCATTTACAGACATACACAAACTACGGCCATAATAAAGCTTACAAAGTATTCCCAGTACTAAGAATGCTACTTGTARCTTATGTGATATTTGTGGATAATGTTTTCCATGGATTAAGCTTTTACTTTGAAGTCATCTCCAATGCAGACCACAACATAAAAGTGCACCACCCTTAATAAAGAATGAAAATGTACCGCTTTTACAATACTGGGCAATCCCCACTCTGTGCTGAGAAGACGGTGACTGTGCAACCTCCCCTGGTTATCCAGGCTTCTATYCAGGACATCTACTCCTACCACACACGGATTCATGGGGTTGGGGTACTTCCTCATAGCAGCTTTGATCACGGTATCCCAGGGATGTCTGTAAAACCAAGAGGTGAGAATATCTGTAACTACGTTGTATCCAATCACAGGTATTCAGATGATACTAAATCAGGACATAGGTYGTGTAATATGGTACATGCTGTACAACTTCATAGCTCTCAGAAGTCCCTTTGGAATACAGTTATGCTTGCAAAGGCAATAAGGAAGTATTGACACACAAACAGAAAAAAAAAAATKCTTCTCTCTGGAGTGAAACAAGGAATTATTAATGGAAGAGTAAGAAAAATCAAGGCAAGGGGCAACAGTCACTCATTGCTACAAATGATATTGTAATTATCTGGGCAGAAACCCCACACTGACAGAGCTGCTGCCCATAGAGATTGTGGCAATCTCGATTCATTCCAGAACTCAACCAGGAAAGCAACCTGACCTAACATTTAAGCTTGTCCTGCTTTGAGAAGAGCGCTGGACAAGGTGACCTCCAGAAGCCCTCTCCATCATAAATTCTTCTACAATTCTAAGCATGCCAAACAAACTAAAGAAGAAATCATTAGCTTCTGTTCCTTCCCATAGCAAAAACAGCAAAGTGAAATTAAATTCTACTAAAAAAAAGAATTATTGGGAAGTTCAAAATAAAGAAACAGATTTTTACAAACCCCATCAGCTCACAGCCTTATGTCTGCACCTATACTACTGCTTCCAGCAGTTTGTTAGCATGGATTACACTTACGGATACTCTTCTCAGTATAGAACTGTTTTTATGAAACAAATTTTGATAACCTCAAGCTCCTGGGAYCAGAGCAGTCCTGCTACTCAAGGCCAGGCTATCCACATGGCTCTTGTGGTACTTTTAGATATTTCTTTCTGAAATAGAGGAGGCTACAGAAATCATGGACTTGATCCAATACAGAAATTCTGCCCCTAATTATTTCTATATTCAGAATAACTGACTGACCTGAAATGATAGCCTTTAAAGGTATGTTTAAAAATTCAACAATTGGTATCTAACTTAAAAAGGCTTAGGGGTGCCAACTTGTACTTAAGAGTTGCACTTAGGGCCCTAGATGGATTTTTAGTCTTAAAATAGACTGGTACAGAAGGGCACTGACAGTACAGCACTACAAGAACAAACAGAAAGTTGGAAAAATAAGTTCTTTTTCGAACAAGAAAAGTGTTAGAAAGCTTTATYGGTGCAAGCATGAAAAATAAGAGCTCTCAATTCCTACAGCAGAAGGAGAACTGGAGGATTGTACCTTGTTATCTTCACTGACTATCCCTCTCCATCAACAGAAGATACACAAACTGAAAATGACAAATTTCTGTTAAATGTCCCTAAGGGATTGAGTCAAAGAACTGATAAGGCACAACAATATTTTATTAACCATTCAACTGAACTGCCTACACCTGCATACATTACACCATAAGATGGGGGTGTTCTAATACAGCTCTTGATGAGAAAATGTCAAATAAAAATAGCTTTTGCATTCCCTAGGTGACAGATACTCATCTCTAACTCAGGAGCTGTGTCATGCTCGAGCAGCCTTTGCTTGCCTATGCCTGAGGATTSCTGTTAGAAACCACAGTTCGCTTGCACCAGACCAGTGCTAAAGTTGAGCACCGAGCACCCACATCAGCATCAGGCATTCAGTTGTGTTGATGTAACTAAAGAAGTTTAAAGCAATACATTTGGGATATTTTGCAAATATTTTAAGAACTATCACCCCCGATGCTCTTCGGGCTTCAAGACTTTTAAGAGACACCTGTAGCAGCCGAGTCATCAGTGGTGGCATTCCCAGAGCTGCACTGGCACTGCTGAGCCCTCCACATCAGCTGCCGGTACGGAGTCTTACACAGCTCTTGATACTTTTCCCTGTTGTTTTCTCGTTACAAAAGGGTGGCACTGGATAGACAGAACCAAGTTCCATGCAGAAAAGCACTGATGGAAAGAACACTTACTGGTTGCTGGGCATCTCATGGGGAGTACCTGGCGCCTAAGGTAAGGTACAGTTACTCTGTCCATACCATTGGAATATATCATCGACTACATCAGTAGTTTGGGATTTATTTTTATTTATAGTGTGAAAGTTATTTTTCCTTAAACACCCAGCCCTTTATCAAGCCATCACGCTGTCTGGCCAGCTCTACCACTCCGTCCTGTTGGAATGCTATTCCCGAGGTACGAGAGCCCCGGCGCGGCATCCGCAGCGCAGGAAGGAGCTCGAGGCGATGCAGGACCGGCACCGCCGAGGCCCGTCCCCGGCCTCCGTCCTTCTTCTCCTCCAGCCGCGCCCGCGGCATTCCTATTTCCGCCGTCACCCCGGCGGGGCCCGGCTTACCCCGCACGGCCCGGCCCGGTGAAGCGTCGGGGTCTCGCCGCGCCCTCCAGCCCTCCCGCCCGGCCCCCTCACCCGAACACGTGCTCCGAGCTCCAGATCTTCATGGCCGCTGCCGGTGAGCCCCGTCAGAGCCCGGCGGGAAGGGTGGGAAGGGCGGGAAGGAAGGTGCGCGGTTGCTGCTGGCGCGCGGCGGCGGTGCCCGACTGACTGATACCCTCGCGCCGGCCCGGCGAGCGCGAGGGGCCGCGGGGCGTGGCGAGAGGCGTGCCCGGGCCGGCGCGCGCGTCACACGCTGCGTCACCGCCCCGCCCGCYCGCGTGGAAGAGGAGGAGCGGGCATCGCACATGCGCAGGCGCGCGCGCCGGCCGGGCCGGCTATGGGGGTGACGGAGTGTCCCGGGTTGAAAGTACCCACAAGGATCATCCAAGTCCAGCTCCTGGCCCTGCAGAGGACGGCCCTGAGAATCACACCAAATGCCTGAGAGCATTGTCCGAACGCTTCTTGAACTCTGTCAGACTTGGTGCTCTGACCACTTCCATGGGAGCTTGTTCCAGTGCCCAACCACCCTCTGGGTGAAGAACCTTTTCCTGGTATCCAACCTAAACCTCTCCTGACACAGTTTGCCCCGGAAAGGCACAGCCTGAGAAGGCATTTCTGCATTACCACTGACTGACCGATCCCCCCACTCCTCCAAACCCTCACCGCCAGCTCCATAGTACAAGAGAGACATGGACTTCCTGGAGCAGGTCCATTAGAGAGCTACGGATATGATTAAGGAACTGGAGCATCTCTCATGAGGGAAGAAGGGCTGAGGGAGCTGGGCCTGTTCAGCCTCAAGGAGAGACAACTTAGAGGGGACCTCATCAATGTATATAAATATCTAGAGGGGGCTGCCAAGAGGATGGAGCCAGGCTCTTCTTGGTGGCGCCAAGSAATAAGGACACGAGGCAACAAGCAGAAACTGATGCACAAGAAGTTCATGAGAATATGAGGAAGAACTTCTTTACTATGCAAGTGAACAGGCTGCCCAGAGAGGTTGTGGAGTCTCCCTCAMTCGAGATATTCAAGCACCATCTGGACGCAACCTGATGTCATGTGCTTTAGAATGACCCCTGGTTGAACAGGGAGGTTGGACCCAGTGACCTGCTGTGATCCCTTCGAACTTCTCCCATTTTGTGATTCTGTGAGCTGCCAGCATTTTGGTTTAATCAAACCAGGAGTTTTGATTAAAAACACTAATAACAGCTATGGGGGTGACATGTAGCCAKCGACATGTGCAGGGCTGTGCCCAGGAATGAAGTGATTGTTGAGGACTACATCTGGGGCAGTAGCTCGGTTTGCAAGCTGCAGATTGAGATGCAGATGGAGCTCTGGGTGGGAGCCTGAGACAAGAGGCCATCAACTGCCAACCCTTTGGTGGTGCCAGCCAGGTGAATGGACACTGGGAGACACAACAGTAGTGGAGGACTCAGGAGAAAGAGCGACATTTGCATGTGGCTTGGACTGTGGGGGTATAAAAGCCCAGGGATTCCTTTGTTGGGGGTCCCTCCTCAGAGGCACCAGCTTGGGCTGTTTCTGTGTTACAGTACTGCAAATAAATTGTTTTGTGGAACGAGACATCTGAGACCGCCATGGGAAACCCAGGTTCAATCCGGTAAGGAAACCTGGCCTGACTGTGTGAGAGTGGGGTGTGTGGGGAGTCAAGTGGGGCACCTGTGGGCTCACTGAAGCCACCTCCTGTGAAGAAGATCCAGTCCCAGCAGTGAAAGTCTCTGGCCTTGGGAGTGTGACTCACAGAGTCTCGTGAATGGTCAGACTGGGAAATTTCCTTAACAGTGATGACGCCAAATGCCCRAGTTCACCTACAGGACTTTGCACAGAGTCGTTCTACAGCAAACACATTGAAACGAAATGCCTTGCATAGTGGGGCAAAAACAGGAGACAACTTTCCTTATTTCCCACCACCAGGCTTTGTAGAACATTACTGCAGGGTACACCGGCCCTGGCAGCAGGGAAACCYGCCCTTCTCAGTGATGCCAGCCAGGCTGGGCTGGGCTGGACTGTGCCCCGCTGACTCAGTCCTTGACTCAGCAAAGGGATCTGGACAAGCTGGATAGGTGGGCTGAGACYAACGGCATGAGGTTCAACAAGACYGARTGCTAGGTCCTGCACTTTGGCCACAGTAACCCCAGGCAGTGCTACAGGCTGGGGGCAGAGTGGCTGGAAAGYGGCCCAGCAGAAAAGGATTCGGTGGTGCTGGTCAACAGCAGCTGAACGTGAGCCTTGTTTGCCCAGGTGGCCAAGAAGGTCAGTGGCATCCTGGCCTGTATCAGCAATGGTGTGGCCAGCAGGACCAAGGCAGTGRTTGTCCCCCTGTATGTGGCACTGGTGAGGCTGCACCTCAATATTGAGTTCARTTCTGGGCCTCTCAATTCAGGAAGGACATTGAGGTGCTGGAGTGTGTCCAGAGAAGGATAACAAAGCTGGTGAAGGGTCTGGASTGCATGTCCTGTGAGGAGCGGCTGTGGGAGGTGGGAGTGTTTAGCCTGGAGAAGAGGCGGCTCAGGGGTGACCTTATCGCTCTCTACAAATACCTGGAAGGAGGCTGTACCAGGTGGGGGTTGGCCTCTTCTCCCAGGGAACCAGCGACAAGACGAGAGGACATGGCCTCAACCTATGCCAGGGGAGGTTCAGATTGGACACTAGGAAGAATTTCTTCGCAGAAAGGGTGATTAGATACTGGAACACGCTGCTCAGGGAGGCAGTGGAGTCACCGTCCCTGGAAGTATTTAAGGAAAGACTGGACGTGGCACTGAGTGCAATGGTCTGGCTGACGTGGTGGTGTTGGGTCACAGGTTGCACTTGGTGATCCCGAAGGCCTTTTTCAATCCGACTGAATCCCGGATTCGGTGAAATGCTTCCGGCCCGCCCCGGGGGAGGGCGGGGTTCAGCYGGGTGACGGTACTGGGCGTGGCCAGTCGGGCTGCGTGTGATCGGCAAGGGGCGTGGCCTGGGCCAGGGGGCGTGGCCGGAGAGTGCTCTTCGGACGCAGCGGAAATGCACGCGGCGGCGCGGTGACGTCAGGTGCCGTGGGCCGATGGTGACGGCGGGTCCGGGCGGCCATGGCGCACCGGTACCTGCTGCTGGCGAGGGGCGGCGGCCGCCGCCGGGGGTTGCCCGGCGCCCCGCTGCAGCAGCTGCTCTGCGGGAGGGGCCTGCTCGGGGGGGCAAGGCCCTGCCTGGCGCAGGTGAGGAGCGAGCACGGCGGCCGGGGGACGAGGGAGGGCCGCGGTTCCCCTGGCGGCGGCGGCGGCGGCRGGCGGCCCGGGGGCGAGGAAAGGCGCCCCGYTGCTCGGAGCCGAAGGCGCCTCCTTGCTGCCCGCGGCCTTCCCCGGCTCGTCCGCACCCTGTTCGGCAGACGCGGCCACCGGCCTGCTCAGTGCCGGGGAGTGGGGGCCGGTGGGTGGGTGAGCGAGCAAGCGGGCCTGAGTGCAGCGCCTCCCGGGCTGGAAGTGGCAGCCAGATCCGTTCGGGAGAACCTGCGGGCTCCTTCCAATCCGGGAGAGTCGTCTTGCACAGGGAAGACGAGGCGGCTCCCCAGAGCTGCTGCGGTATCCCGCCGGTATTCATAGAATCGTAGAATGTTAAGAGTTTGGAAGGGACCTTGAAGAGCTTCTCSTTCCAACTCCCCTGCTATGGGCAGGACACCTCACACTAGACCAGCTTGCTCAGAGCTCCATCCAGCGTGGCCTTGAACAGTGCCAGGGATGGGACAGCCACAGCTCCTCTGAGCAACACGTTCCAGTGCCTCACCACCCTCACAGTAAAGAATTTCTTCCTAATACCTAACTTAATTTCTTCTCTTTCAATTGGTACCTATCACTACAGTTACTGAAAAAGAGTCCCTTTCTCGCTTCTCTGTAGGCCCCGTTCAGATACTGGAAGGTTGCTGTGTGGTCTCCACTGAATTTTCTCCAGGATGAACAGCCCCAACTTTGTCAGACTGTCTTTGTAGAGGAGGGTTCACAGGTTCCCACCGGTTTCACAAGTGCTGTGTCCCACCTAACTCAAAAGTTCCTCCATTGCTTTCTYAGGGTGATGATTTGCATTAGGTGGGTTTGTGGCTGTGTGAGAGACTGAAATATTGGAGGTTAATGACTGAGCAGTTTGTTTTGGGTGTCAGTGTGCTGCAATAGAGGTCCTTGCTTGTTTGCATCCCAGGACCGCATGGTGCAGCGGTGCCGTGGATCTGCACCTACTGTTCTGATATTAACTGATAAATCATRGTGTCTGGGTGTTCATTCTTAGTAAAATGGCCTTTACGGTCAGCTGTTACAAGATGTGTATTGCCCTTGTTGACAACCCTAATGTACTGGAGGAGTGACAGACCTATGCTGCTGCATGGGAGAAGGGAGTTGTACAATTCCACCRTCTTTCACTGGCATCTTGAGAGGGTTGCTTTGTTTTCCCGTACCATAGAGTGGTGAACAATTGCCCCTTTATAGGCATGAAGGTTATGGGTAAAATAGTGAGAATTGTGAGATGAATACACAGAAGGATGTTAGTAGCTTAGTCCTCAGTATGAATATGTGGGTTCGTTTTTAATGATGAATTTGTGGTTTTGTTTGGGCAGGGCTGAACGTCATTTCAACAATAAATAAAACATTGTCAGCAGTGCTGTTAATCTCTCAGGAAGATAATTCTTGTTTCTTTCAATAAAATTTAAAGAGTTCTTATTTGGAATCAAACTTAGGAAGGGGACTCTTTATTCATTCTAGCACCTGGCTGTGTGTGTGGGCAGCAAAACACAGATCTTTGTTCCATAAAAGCCATTASTGATTTTTAATTTATCTTTCTTTAAGAAAAAATGAGTAGTTTGGAATCATAGAACCTTAGAAAGGCTTGGGTTGGAAGGGACCTTAAAAATCATCTACTTCCAACCACTCTGCCAAGGGCAGGGACATGTCCCRCTAGACCAAGTTGCTGAGAGCCCCACCCAACCTGGCCTTGAACCCTTCCAGGGCTGGGACATCCACAACTCTGAGCAACCTGTTCCAGTGCCTCGCCACTCTCTGAGTAAAGAATTTATTCTAATATCTAATCTAAATCTYTGCTCTTTCAGTTTAAAAACATTCCTTCTTGTCCTATCACTATTTAGCCARGTAAAAAGTAACTAGCATTAAGTTAAATTTCTTTACCAGCTTTCTGTTGTGTGTTTCCCCCCCGCTCAATATGTTCTTATGTAATATTTTGGTGGCTGTTAGATAATTAAGACTTTTGGCTTAATTTTACTTTGATTTGGAACTTGCTTGTGGATAAAACTGTGAACTTCTAACTTTCTAGAATTAGCAGATTCTTTATCCTTTGTTTAACTAAGTAGGTGGGTTTTCTGTTCCTGTTTTGTGTAGCCTCAGTTTTTAAAAAATGCATTGTGCTTGCAAAGGTTTGTAAACTTTTTAAGTAATTCTGCTTGTGATCTTTGGTTTGTGTTACAGTCTGGACTAATAACATTTTATGAGTTATTTTAACTCTAAAACTGACCTTTGTGTATTTTGCTTATCTAGGACTTCTATTAAAAAAAAGTCTTGATTTTTAGGATGATGTCACAAGTTTTGCTTGAAAGAAAAAATCAGAGTTGTTTTTTGCCTTTTATGCAGTGATAATTTTTACCTCTGACTGAAAGACACTTGGCAAGAKTTTCCTGGTAGACAGCCCGAAACAGCATCCAGTCAAAATGTGCTCGGTTTGCTTTCTCTCTGTTTAGGCAGTGGGTGTGCTTRTATCAGCTAAGCTTGCTGTGGCATTCCCATTGCCAGACAACCCAGGGACAGGCCCTGTATCAGCGTCAATATGATCGGTTTTTGTGCTGATGATGTACAGAGTTCTTGAATATCTCCAGTGAGGGGGACTCCACAACCTCTCTGGGCAATCTGTTCCAGTGCTCAGTCGCRCACACAGTAAAGAGGTTCTTCCTCACGTTCGGGTGGAGCTTCCTGTGCATCAATTTCTGCCYATTGCCTCTTGTCTTATTGCTTGGCACCACTGAGAAGAGCCTGGCTCCATCCTCTTGGCACCTTCCCTTCAGATGCTTAAAGACGTTGATAAGGTCCCCTCCCAGATGTCTCTTCTCGAGGCAGTCAGGTCACTTACTGAATGTGCCATGAAGTCATTTGTTCCTTTTTCTCACAAAACAGCTTCAAAGCACTCAGCTCTCTGCATATGAACTTGATAGGTGACTGTGCATTTATTCGCAGCATTTAAGATCCGTAGAGACAATCCAACAACAAGCCAGTCTCATCATTCAGTTCTGCCCCAAATCTCCATCTGCTTACCCTTCTCTCTCCTTCACTTGAGTTAAACTTAATTCTGTGGCAAACCCATGCTGGTCTAGCTGAGCCAGGCAATTARATTTGGCTTACTTAAACTTTTCTTTTAAACATGAGCAGTTGCTGTATTTTAGTTAGAGTAAAGCTTTCTGAATATTCCTGTCTCTTTGCAGATAAGAAGTAATCTGAGTTTGCAGTAGAATTAAGTCCCTAATTTTTGGGTGTTATGGGACCGCACTGACATAGAAGAAAACCCAGTTTGTTTCTTTGAGTTCCATCTGTTGTGGCATCATTCACTGTCTTTCTGTATTTGAACTACACATGGTCTGTGGCAAGCTCTCTTTATTTTACTACCCTCATGGATGGATCCCACTTGTCCTAAAGCTTCTTCTAGGAGCACTGGTGGAATTGCTCATGTTGGAGGTCGTACTGTATTGGACCTAGTAGCYGTTCCCTGCATTAGCTTCTGCACTGCACATGCTTTTCATGATCAGTAAAACACCCTCTTGGATTTTCAGTATCAGATTTTATTGAGAGACATGCAGTGGCACAAAATTAATGGCTTGATCAAGCAGCTSGAGAATTCTTAACTCAGTCTACAGCAAAAGCAAGCAGTAAGAACATTTTGGTATTCCTCTTGGTTCCAGCAGGTGGAACTACAGGGATGCTCAAACTAAGTCTCATGTATGTCATCGTTTAATAAGGGGTAGAGGGAGAAGCTCCCAGACAGAAGACTTCGGGAGACTTAACATTCAGTTAATGATGGCAGCATTGCTAGGGTGGTTCTGGCATGCAATCCAGTATTCAAAAGTTTCTTTAATATGCAAAAATGGGTTTTGTTTACAGCCATTGTACCTTGAGTATAACATTGAGCTTTCCTTCACAGATATAGTCCTAGAGGTCTTAGTCCCAGATGGATGTTTGCTGTCTTGCAAGGATACTTTGAGTCATGTTTTCAGGACCTGTGGCTTTTCAGTTAGTGTTGTKTGGTTTTTGCATTTTACTGTTTCTCTGGCTGTTAAGGTAAATAGCTTCTAATCAAAAAGAACAGGAGATTGAGCACCTTTATGGAGTGGAAGGAATGGAGGCAGAAAGAAAGTCAGTCTGCGGGGATATCCTGGTGTGTGTAGTATTTTGTTTCTTAGAAGTGCTGGAAAAGCTTGTGAAGGAGATTTTATCTAATCTGTCCTTCTTGAAGAAATCTCTGTAATAAAATTGCTGTTTACTGTGTTTTAAAGTATTCAATATTCAGTTATCATACCAAAATTTTTTTAAGAGTTAATAAATTTAAATATTTAGATTTCCCTCATTGCACTTAAATGATAAATAACAGCAAACAGTTAGCCATAGAATAAGGTGCAATAGGCTTGGGTTTGTTGTGGTTTTATAATTGGATGTTTATCTACATAGGGCTTTAGGTCTTCTTTTTGGACTGAGGTTGCTCCTCTRTGTTGGTTTTTTAGCTGGATTTAAGCATTGTCTGCCACATGTCTTTCTTTTGGATTCAAGCAGATCTTTCATATCCAGAAATTGCAAGTTCTTAACTATTTGAAAAAAGGTTGCAGTTCTTTAACAAAACATAATTCAGTACTCTGTGGATCATGTTTGTACAGTCATGGTTAGTGTTATTTAAGTGTCATTCAGCTGGTATTATGAAATATTTCCCATAGAATCAATGTGTATTTAATGTTCATACCTTGTAGTGTTTCCTGCTTGATTTTTCTCTTTTAATAAAGAATATTTTGTTTGTGTGTAAGATGTATCTCTGTTCTTAACAATGAGCATAAAAATCTTCTTGCTGCAGAAATTACTTGTTTGATGAAYTTTTCTTTTTCCATTGTTGTCTTAGTTTCTGTCCCACAGCAGTTACGGAGGTCTGTTGTAAAGTTCCAATTTTAAAGTAGTGTCTGACTAGCTGCAAGTCTCCACTGGAAAGTTCGAAGATTTTTGTGGCATGTTCTTGTTGCTTTATTTTTCTTTTTCGTCTTTCAGCTCTGTGAACAAGTTACCCCAGGAGTTACTGCTGACAGAAGTACTGTCTTGGCAAGTGTAATCGCTGCTTGCAGAAGGCTTTTCTCTCAACCTCCCAAAGGTGATTATAGCTTTGAACTGTGAAATGAAACAGACTGCATACATACCTTGCTGAGGACTGCTATTTAGTTTTATTGTCTGTGGGGAAGTAAGTTCTTGTATTAATCAGTCTTTAATCTTGAGATGGAACATGTGATTTATGGGATTTTTAGGAGCTATTAATGAATAATGTGATTTGCTGTACTTCATGCTATGCAGTGGAGCTTTCTGTTGTACTAAGCTTGTCTGTCTCTGGTTAAAAGATAGCTTTGCTTTAGGTTATTAAATACATGTGGTTCTCTCTTATCAATGTAGTAGATTTATTTATGGAGACCTGGTAGAGCTTTTCAATAAAAAGACAAGAACAAAGCTGTTTTTGCTGTCTGTATGTTGCTAGCTTCTTTGCTGGTGTATGTGTTCGGCTTGTGACTACTGAAGTGTGATGACAGTATTGTAAAATAAAAACCAATTATGAGCTCCTTTCTTCTTTCTTAATAGGATTTGAAAAATATTTTCCCAATGGGAAGAAAGGTAATGGAACTAAAGGTACATCTGGAGAAACAAAAGGTACAAAAAGCTGCTTGACTTCAGTTCTCTGTGGAATGTGTATTCATTAAATTAGATTTTGGCATAACAAGTGTGGGTTTGGGGTTTGGCTTTTTTTCTTTACTGTTCAGGGAAGATGTTTCTGTACCAGATTAGTTTTAAAGTGCAAATTGATATTTTTATTATACATGATCAAAATGTGTATCTTCTGGAATAGTCTTTATTTTTATGCTTCTGTTGGAATGCTATCCCTCAGTTATAGGTTAACAAATCTCTCTTCTGGCCATAAGTGTGATACACATGTCTGTCTGCCACTTAATGGAATATATCTGGTTTTATATGAAAAATGCTGTTTCTCACATCATCTAATTATTGTAGTATTGCAAACTAGTACATTTTTAAGAACATCTCTTTAGTTTTAATACTAATAAAAACTAATGTGAGACTTGTATAAGATGTAAAGAATTTTATTTTCTTTTTTTTTTGTTAGAAACAAAGCAAGCTAGTGCCAGACAACCTAGTGGGCCTAGTAGTGGARGAGGTGGCAGTGGTGGAAAAAAAGGTGGCAAGAAAGAAGAAACTAACTGGTGGACCAGATTACAGAAGGTTTTGACTTTAAAATATCTTCTTTATTCTACTGTCTTCTCTCTATGAAATAACCTTGCATGTTTTTTGCTTTTTAGGACCATATTCTGGTTGAATAAATCTTGCTCAAGCCTCCTGTGCCAGGCATTTCATAGCAGCTGGCTCTAGGTGGCTCCCCACTCAGCACTTTTCAGGAATAACTGTTTGTATGTAGTTCCAGAGGCATCTGTCTCTGGTTCAGGAATGTTATTGAAGTTTAAGCTGTACGAATGTGGTTGCTAGTAGTCAGTATTCTTAGAGTGGAGGCTCAGACCTTTAAAGGCTTTGTGTTTTGTTTCAGAATGTCAATTTGTAAAACTTTCTGACCACACAAAGCTAGTTAAATGTAGTTTACTCTTACCTCTTCTGACCTTAATGGAATACTTACGTGAGTTTCTTTTTGAAATTTATTGCTATTAGCTGTAACACAAAGATGATAACACCTGGCAGTACAGGAATATAAAGAATATATTTTACTGATTTTACTCGGTGCACGTATTTTTCCTCCTTCTTATTTTTTTGTGATTTTTGGTTTTTTTCCTGGTAGTTTTTTCGTTTATTTTTTGTTGGTCTTGCATGTAGTCCTGGAGACCGAGGATAATTGTTTTAGAGTGGAGGCAGAAAGGTAATTATAATGGATGGTAAATTTTTTTGTAAAAACAGTAGTTCACAGATCAAAACTTTTCAATTACTATTTGTAAAACACTTAAAGATTTTCTGCTGCTGTAATTCCTGAAATTACTGAAGTGTGTTCATAAAACAGACCTCTGTTTGACATTCTCTGTGGTAACCTTGAGGGCAGGGAATAGAAACCAGAAAGAGATACTAGAACCTGTTTGCTATATCCTTACTGTATTACAGACTCTAAAACTTTTATTTTCCCCTCTCCATTTCCTAGGGTGACATTCCGTGGGATGTCAGGGAGTTTCGGATGTATGTAGTGGGAAGTTCTTTTTTTTGGACAATGGTTGTATACTACTTCTTCTTCAGGGTCCCTGGGAGAGAAATCACCTGGAAAGACTTTGTCAACAACTACCTTTCTAAAGGAGTGGTGAGTAGTGAGGAGAATCAATATGAAAAGTCAGTGTGCTGAAGATGCTCATTTCTGCCTCCCCACTTATGCTTGTGTTCATGTGTCTGTGGAGTGAGAACTGGCTCAAGAGCAATCTTTGAGGGAGAAAGGGATTAGCTCTCATTTTAATCAGTTCTGTGATATGTTCCAGATGGATGTGTGAAGATTTGTGTCATTTCAAGGGAGGAGAGGGAATAGCAGCTCAGGACAAAACTTCTGTTGAATAGCTCATGTGGGTGCTGTTTTGAAGGGGCAGTGTAGCCACACTCTCGCAGGGTATGGCTTTACAGTACAGGTAAGCTGACCTAATGGCTTAAGCAGATATGCCAGCTGCCTTTGGAAGAAGCTTACTCCTAACCTTACCACATCCCTCTGAAGGAGAAGGTTTTCTGCTTGTTTCATGCCTGAAATCAATTGCTTGGGGAACCTGAGAAGCAGCAGTGAGAACAGAAAGGTGGGGGTGGGGAATGGAAGAATCCCTTCAAGGGCAGTAAGTTGGCATCCCTTCAAGGACAGTAAATCAGCCTGACTATGTTGTAAAATAGCCTCCTCTCTTTGTTTTCTCTGCTCATTTCTTCTTACCTGGAGCCACTACTGGAGCAATCAGTTTTATCATCGGTGTCCTATCTCTTTGTAGAACTTGGCAGCTTTCCACACTTGGAGTAATAGGTTGGTGATGCCCTGAAGTTCAGGAGATTGTGTTTTACACAGGCTTTTCCTACTTCAGGACCCACTAGTTCTTTGCTCTGTTCCCTGCCTGCTTGTAGCTTGGCCTGCAGATTAGGAAAGCATTGGTTTGCTTCCTCCTCTAGGTTTCTGACCTAGAGGGATTTTCTGTTAACAGAAAATTAACCCTCCATTACTTTGGTAAGCTGCTGAACAGGGTGTTTCTTACCTTTCTTTGTCTTACTGATCTTACTGCAGASCTGCTCTATATGCTTCTCCCCTTCTGCCTAGACTGTGTCTTACAGTCAGTCCTGTTCTTAATTGGTGATTATGTGTACTTCTTGTGGAAAAAAACCCTTAGTGATTATATTTCTGAAGCAGTAAGACACTTAACTCAGTAAAAAGATTCATTTAGCTGTTATAATGAATAAAGTGTGAAGCCTCATTGCAGAAAAACGTTGTGAAAGTAGCTGTTGCACAATGTTTCTTGTGCCTTTGTAAGATGTAGTGTGGATATTCAGATAAAGTAAATATGTAGCTATCAAATTCTGTTGGATGCCATAGTGGTGGGGAGAAGACTGCACTACTGGGGTCGCATGCTTTTCAAAACTGAGATGTTTAGGTAGTGTTGTGTGAAGTCAGGTTAGTTTTAGAGTGACTTCTTAGCTCATGTTTTGCTTCAATTCTACCAGGAATGGCCACATGCCATTTGGGGAACAACCTTACTAACCTATGTGCAGTTCAGGCCCAACTAGAACTACTGCTAGTTTTAAATGCTTTAAAGATGCTGAAACCAGTTATTTTATGGAAAGAGGAAGAAAAAGTGGAAAAATCTTCAGTTGACTTCTAAAGATACCCTGTCAAATCCAAGAAACTTAACCATTGGAGGAGACTTTAAAAAAGAGTTTAATGGTATATATCTGCTAAACCTATAGCACTGTTCTTAGGTTTAGTTTATATGGTATCTATTACCTCAGCTAAACTGCGTTTAATATGGCAGCACAGGAAGCCCTTTCTGTTAGGGAAAACAATTGTAAGAGCAAAGTTAAGCTTTCTCTCATTCTGTTCAGTTTGGTTTGTTTTGGCAGCTGCTAGAAGAGTTTGGAATCATATAACTTACTGCTTTCGGTGTTTTGACTACTGTGATAATTAAGTATTGTTTAACTATTTCACTGTAAATTATTTTTGCTGAGGCATGCATTGGGTTTTTTCCTTGAAAAAAGGGTATGATGTCAGTCTTTCAATCTAAATTCTGATGTGCCAGTATTCGTTTCGTCCTGATTACACACATGATTCCTAATGGCAAACTGTAGATTGTGGAACCATCCTGATGTACAAGACTAATTGTATTCTCCTTACTGGAAAACAGAAAGATTCACATTTGGTATCTGTAGCTCTTGACTGTGGTGGAAGTGCAGGGAGTGTACGCTCTTTCACTCAAGTTTTGCTGTTTTCTCCTCCTGCAGGTGGACAGACTTGAAGTGGTGAACAAGCGCTTTGTTAGAGTCATTTTTGTCCCTGGAAAGTCTCCTCATGAATGGGTAAACGCTTTTAATACATGTACATGAGACATTAGAAGCAGCAAAACAATCTTTTTAGGTAAAGTTTCATGCAGAAAACTTGGTCTGGAGCATTAATATTTTCTTATTCTAAAACGTGTTTTCTGCCTTACTGTTACATTACCCTACATTGTATTTTTCACTTCACTGTACCAGTTGTTTTGCCATAGATACCTTAAAACTATGGCAAGTAGTGACTTTTCAGCACTGTGCTCTTACTACAGATACTCAAACAGGAAGAGCAAGAAATTGCTGAAGGTTCTGTATTTTTAACTGCTGTTTTTCATCTGCTCGCGAAAATCCCAGACTTAAATGCCCGTACTTTTGAATCTTTTCTGTTCCGGACTGCTTTTAGCCAGTTATTTGTGAAAACAAAGAGAAGTGTTTAATTTTGTCTATGAAGTACTTGTTTCAGGGAGTTGCTCTTCTAGTAGCACAGTGAGGAACAGACTGATGCAGGTGAAAGTTCTCTTTAGAATGATACCCAGTGGCAGGGACCTATTAAAAAATTAATAAAATTTTAATAGAAAATGTGGAAAATTTTGAAGCATTAGAGAAGCTTTATCTGGTTACCTCTTCTTAGGTGGTGGAGCATTTTTTAACTGACTTTCTGAAACAAGGTCTACAAGTCCTTCCAGAGTAAAGTGAAATGCTCAACAATTACTTAATCAGTGGATTTCAGTGTGGCTTATTTATACACCTACTCTTTAGCCCACATACAACCAGTTGCCTTACTTTCTCAATCAGTTAATACTCAGAAGGACTCTGTTTTTCCTCTTTCCATATTAGGGTAAGTAGGGGCAAGTCAGGCAGGTCATGGACCAAAGGGGAGATGTTCTTGAAAAACCAAATCTCAACACTTTTTGAAAGTAATGTCTGGATTTTTTTTTCTGGTGTATGATAAATTTCATGCTGGTTTTTTTTGTGAAGACAGCTTACTTTAAAGCTAATATAGACTGCAAAAGTAGGGAATTGCCTTTCTTAATCAGAAGGGCTGAGACCTTCAGGTGAAACAGTAAGTTGTAAGACTGCTGTGTTTCCAGGTTCAGTGCTTTGTATTATTCTGACTATGTAGCTCCCTTGTAAAGATCTGTTTATTACTCCCTCCCATTTGTTCTGGAGAAAATGCAGGATTTCCATCTGTTTAAAGTGTCCCAAAACTATTGGGTGTTACCATCTCTGTAGAAGCAAGGACAGACACAGTGTATTCGGATTGGTAGGCTTCAGATTTATTGTATGCCTCCTACATCAGCTACACACTTGACAAGGCATCTTAAGCTTGGTCCAGATCTAACGTGCACAAGAAATTGTCAGACTAGAAGAAGCTGGCTTGTAGTGAAGGTGAAATAAGAGAGGGCACTTTGTGTTGATCTCTGCTTTTCTCCTGGCAGTACGTCTGGTTTAATATCGGTAGTGTGGACACTTTTGAACGGAATCTTGAGACTGTGCAGCAGGATCTGGGAATAGAAGTGGAGAACAGATTGCCTGTAGTCTACTCAACAGAGAGTGATGGGTAAGAAGTTGCTTTAGAAAGTCTCTGGTAAAAAAATGGTTGTGTTTACAGTAGAGAAGTAGATTTGTAATACGCACACCTTATGCTTCACTAGATGGCAGCATTATCAGAATAACAATCAGCTTGGGTTTATTTTTGAGTGTAAGAGAAGCTGTTCAGTACTTTGTCTATGAAGAAATCCATATCCTCTYACTCTAAATATAGCTTCTTATTACATAAATGTTTGTTTACTGTAACTCCTTAATTCATTTAAGCCCTTCCTCCCAGTGACTTTTACTAGAGCAGGAGTCAGCCAGGCACAGCAGTAGAGCTCCAGAGATGACACTCATGTAGATTTTTGAACAGACAAATTATGTCATAGAACTACAGTATATCAGCTGAGATWTTCTGGGCATCATTTTCTGCCCAAAAATTCAGCATAGGTCAAATTTTATGGCCTTGGAAAAAAAGCAAGAAATTGGTGATTAAGTAAATCACACTATCSTACCTGTTAGCAGAAACTGTAATATGCATCATGCTCTTAATTGTTAAGAAAAATAGTACTTTTATTAGATTTACAGCATTGTTGCTTCCCCATTAGGGAATAATAGATCTGATACTAGATTTGTGTTCTTTGTATTAGCCTTATGTAGCTGASTTTTATTGGTCTGGACTTCAGATGACAGTAAAAGTGCTTCTCTGTATTTTTCCAAATGGCTTAGAAGACAAGCATAATCTTGTATCTCAATAACTGGTTTCTTTTTGATCTAAGTGAACAGTTTAAAAATTACTCCTGCTGGCCTGTGAAATAGGTTTTGTACCATCAGGAAACTCAACATGAAGTGTAGTAGCTTGTATTACTAATGAAAATGGCTCATTTGCTGTCTCTCTTGGGTTGTCATTCTTTGGTGTGTGTGTGTTTTGGTATGATGGATGGAGGGGAATGTTTTGTTTATTTTTGCAGTGTTTTGCAGTTTTACTAAGCTGCWGTTGGTCTTGGTTGCAATAGGAAAAATGATGGCCTTAGCTATGTGCAATCCTGCAACTTCAGATAGGGGTTTTTTCTTCCCTGCTCTACGCATTGTCTGCCTCATTTCTCTGTTTCTGTCTAATGGAACATGCTCTTAAGGATGGTCCATAAACAAACCTGTTGAGCCCTTATTTAAACGAACTTCGGGAAAAATGAGTGGTCAGGGCAACACAGCGCTTGTTCAAAAAGGCTGTATGTCAGCCTGGAGCTTCTCACAGCAGGCTGGGAAGAGTATGTCAGTTCCTAAGCCTTCCTCAGCCTTRCACAAACCTCTTACTTCCTGAATCCCTCTTTTTGACCACAGGCTCTGATTCTTTCCTCCTCAGTGTCTGTTCTTCATATATATATTTATATATATTGCTCTGCCCCAGGAATGCCACAGGAATCAGGGGAGARCAGCAGCTCTATATGATCAGAGTACTGCTGTTAACTGCTGGGTCAGAATCTGCTAAATACCATGGTAGAGAGAAAAATCCTTCTTTTCCTCTTTATCCCAGAAATGTGGGTTATCAGTAAAGCTGGAAATCCTGTGTCCCCTTACGATTTTGCTTCTTTTCCATGTTTTGTTTTTGCTGAGTGTGGATAGAATGTCTTGTGAGCTGTTTGTTGAAGCTGTTCCTTTTCACAGAAAAATCTGTCCAGTGCTCAGATACTATGATAATGAGTACTGTGTTAGGGTTTTTGCCTTGTACAGAACTGTGCTAGAAAGCTGGAGGACAATGGACAATGAATAATAAAGAAACCCCCACACCCCAAGAAACCAATCCCCCCCCCAAAATCTGTAGCCTTGAAAAGGAAAATGGAGACATTGAAAGAAGAAAAAAAGTGTACAAAATTGAAGGACCTAAGGGAAGAAGAGCAAGTGTATATTTCTGAGAAATTTCTGCTTGAAGTTGTAGCATACATTGATTATATCCTGCCCAATACAACTTATTTTGAGGATATGACCAATTGCATAACTAGTCTTGTAAATTTACCTTTGAAAAAACAAACTACTTCTGTTTATTGGGTAATGCAATTTTTCTCTGTAAAACTCATCCATGTTACTTGATGTGCTTGGTTTAAAAACAAGCAACTATCAATATAACAATTTGTTCTCAAATTTAGTTTGATTGTTTCCCATTGTGAACAGCCTGCAGAAATATRAGCATTACAAGTTAATTATGAGTTCTGAATTTGTTTGCTTATGATGGAAACAACATCTTACATGTGTTATTTGCAGTAATGGATTTTTGTGATATATTTTTCTTTGTTTTTTTTTTTCTCCACAGGTCATTTCTCCTGAGTTTGCTACCTACAATCCTGATTATTGGTTCATTGCTGTACACATTAAGAAGAGGTCCTGCAGGCTTAGGTCGAGCAGGGCGTGGAATGGGTGGACTTTTCAGTGTTGGTGAAACCACAGCCAAAGTCCTTAAGGATGAAATAGATGTTAAATTCAAAGATGTAGCYGGCTGTGAGGAGGCCAAATTAGAGATAATGGAGTTCGTTAACTTCCTGAAAAATCCCAAACAATATGAGGATCTGGGTGCAAAAATTCCAAAGGTAGGGGAATGATGACTTTATTCTTTTAGTGGTACTCAGTATTCTAAACTGTCCATGGATTGTTTACATACTGAATGCTTTCCAGCTTCTTTCTTCTCACAATCGGAAGAAAACAAAATAGGCATCAAGTGCCAGCAGTGTAACTGTGGTGCCACAAGACCTGCCTTGTGGAGTACTTTATCTGTTCACATGGTTCAGAAATTAYATGTGACGTATATATCTATCATCATTCTTGCATATAGGTGCCTCAGGATTGCCTTTTGGCTGTGCTGGCAGGGGACCCCACCTGATGACATATCTTTTTTTTTTTTTTTTTTAAATGTCGGGTAAAGAAAACACTTCCTGTAAATCTAAGACAGCATGGCAATGTTGTATCTAATTTTTTTCCTTTTGCTTGTTTAAATGAGGATTAATCTTTAGATTGTTTCCTTGCACAACTTTGACTGTGGTGGAAGAAAAGCCAGTGGACTCAGCATCATAATATGTTATTTCATTAAGTTATTACATAGGCTTAATGTTGTRTTTTCTTCATGGGGAAATATACCTGTTTCTCTTGCAGGGGGCAATTCTAACAGGTCCTCCAGGTACTGGGAAAACACTTCTGGCTAAAGCTACAGCTGGAGAAGCTAATGTACCATTTATMACAGTCAACGGCTCAGAGTTCTTAGAGATGTTTGTTGGTGTGGGTCCAGCTCGAGTAAGTTTTTTGCCTTGCTCTTTTCTTTCAGTATTGGTTGTTGAAAGGACATTGTCAAGTTTGGGAGACAAAACAGTTTGATTACAGCTGCAGTTTTCTTTTATGCAGATTACTTACAAGTGATGCCAGATGCATGTCTAAACMCAAGGATCACAGATGTACCTTTCATAAAAGTTACTAATGCAGTTCAATTTCTGGTTGCCATTAAAGATTTGCCTTTTTTCAGGAGCTTAAGAACACAGAACAGCACTCTCCAAGCTCTGATCTGAAGTAAATTTACTAGCTGGGTCAGAAATATGTAGCTCATTTGACTACTGCTGTGGGAATGCCTCCTCCTGCTCTAAATCCTTCCTGTTTCTTTGAAGAACTTTATTCTCTTTGTAGTTTCAAACTCCTAGCTGTAAAGAGTTGTCTAGGATACACAGAGAAGCTTCTGGTTGAAATAGGAGTCCAGAGGTCATGGAACTAATGCCTGATTTCTGGAGATCAGGTGGTATAAATAACCAAATATAGCTGTCTAATATTTTTTGTGCTCTTCTGCCTTAATTCTCTTAAAATAGCTCATTAAAAACTTGCTAAGTAGTATAAGCAAGTTATTGATAATTTATGGTAATAAAAATTTGGGGAAGTATTAGGTATCCTGAAATAATAGTGATACTCAGACTACTGTTGTCAACAGATACCTGAAATGCCCCAAAGCAAAGTGACTTAACCTATCTGTACTGGTCTATGCAAGCCATTATCAGCTTTTACTACCCAGTGAAATCTCTTGATACAACTTTGGCTGGGAATCAAGGTTTCAACACAGTTGATCACTTCTGATGCCTATAGAAAACAGCATGAGAGAGTGTTTTGTTTTTGGTTCCTATTAATTTAGTAAATAAGGCAGTTGTTAGTTATGCTAAATCGATCATTTGTAAACTGGGATGTTCTACAATTAAAACTGCTAACACAGCCTTGGTTCTTTTGTTGGTTTTTTAGTGTAAATGCATTATGGAAACTTCTAGTTTCGTTCTTTCTGAAAAATAGTTGTATGATTTTGGRTTCTATCTCTTTCTGATGAAAAGATAGTTCATTTTAAGCATCTGACACTTTCCTTGTTTATCATGTTCCTTCATTGTACTTTTTTCAAAAAATCTGAGTGATTTTCTGTAGTAGAGCCTACTGTCCAAAATCTGCATCTCTTCACATTTGTACATTTTTTGTTATCAGAAAAGCCTTCTCTAATTGCATCACTAATGTATAAAGTAGTAAAGCTCTGAGCAGCATATGATTCTCACTCAGGTCAAAATTCTTCCATTAATTTTTCGTTTCCTGTTTGTTCCAGTTTGATTCCTCAGTTGTAGATCTGTTGACTCACTGAACTGGTTTTAATGAGGTCCTTCTGATATGTTTGCAAGCAGAGCAACATTGCAATGTTGCGTCTAAAAGTCAAGTCAGATTGGGCTGTAACTGCCACAGTAGTTAGGTAATAACCTTGTCTAAAATCTGAAAGTCTAAAAAAAATTTCAGCTATTTACTCATGTCCTGGAGATTTTTTCCAGACTTCTAGAAGGTAATTTAACTTCCAAATGAATATTTGGAGGTGAGTTAATTAAGTAAYTTATCATTGCCTTGAGAGCTGGCTGAAGGCTTTTGAATGCTTGTTAACAGCCATACACAATTATAGGGATACTGTTACTGATGTGCCTCTTCCCCCACCCGCCCCAACTCTGAAGAGTTACAAACCAGTCTGATGCACACTCTGTTCTTTTGTTAAGGTTAGAGACTTATTTGCTCTGGCTCGTAAAAATGCCCCATGCATTCTCTTCATTGATGAAATAGATGCAGTAGGAAGGAAGAGAGGAAGAGGCAACTTTGGAGGACAAAGTGAACAAGAGAACACACTCAATCAGCTTTTAGTAGAAATGGATGGTAAGTATTTAATGTCTAATACTACATTTAAATAACAAGGATATGGGAAAGAACTAATATGGTTGTTCAGACCTGCTAACCAAGATTTGCATTCTAGCTTAAATCTAAATTGTCTGTTTCCTTGCTTCCTAAAATGAAGAATGGTGACTCATTTTGCTGCAGCCTGGTGTTTTACTAAAATTTATTCAGAAATAAGGAACCCTCATTTTGTATCTGCTAACTCTGTCATAGTTGAATAGGCCAAAAAATCCTTCTCATAAGACCAGTGTGTCTGTAAAAAAATACAGCTAGCCATGCTGGTTCTGCAATTTCCTGAGCAGTTAATCTATTATTGTATTTTGAAGATAAAGCAGGATTTGATACAGTACTTCACAAAGCAGAGCCCAAGGCCATTTTCTTGCTTGTTATGAAAAGCTGGACAATGCAGTAATAAATAGAAATACTTTCAGCTTGAAGATAATTTGTTTAAACTGTCAGCTCATACATGACCCTGTAAAGTGGATGGTCTTTTTATTTGTTTTATTTTTTTCATGAAAATTATGTTTACACAGGTTTTCTCTTTATCACTTTTCTTCCACAGGATTTAATACAACCACAAATGTAGTAATTTTGGCTGGTACTAACAGGCCAGATATATTAGACCCTGCTCTGATGAGACCAGGACGCTTTGACAGGCAGATTTACATTGGTAAGTTTTATCTGGGTGCCTGTATCCTTCTGTGTTTGTAGAATACCACTGAAGTCACTGCAGCTATTTGTATATGTAACTTTCTTGCACACATTCAATTAGAATATATATGTATGTGAAAAGTAAAGCCATATGTCTTTTATTTTAAAGGACCCCCAGATATAAAAGGAAGAGCATCCATTTTCAAAGTTCACCTTAGACCTCTGAAATTAGATACTGTCTTAAATAAAGATAACCTAGCAAGAAAGCTTGCATCACTAACACCTGGGTTTTCTGGTAAGTGACTTCTAATGCCACTGTTATTCTCCATTTATTATTTAAGCTGTAGATATTTTATTTTCCTTCTAATTCTCTTGCACCTGATCTTCTGGATAGCATTTTATTTCACTTAATTTATTTAATTTACTGGCACCGTGTGAAATTCTCTTTGCCTGTTTGAGCAAGTAGGAGTTCCTGAGGGTCTTAAGTTTTGTCAGCTTTAGTCAGGGTGACATGAAAAGGAGTTCCCTCTGTCTTCAGTACAAGCAGTTGAAAGGTTTCTGATTGATATCACTTTGTGTGTGTGTATGTGTACGTTCTTTCTTTGTCCTTTCCTTTGTTTGTTGCATTCATGAACACTGCTAGAGAAGACTTGGGTTTTGTGCAGTTTGTGTGCATATTCTGTAGGGGAATTTATRTTTCTGGATGTGAGAACTCTCATTACTGACTTCTAATGTAATTAATTTAAAATCTGTGGTGATCAGTAGTTGAATTTTTCACTGTTTTTTTGGTCTTACTGAGATCTGATTGCCATTGTCAAATGGCAGCTCCAGTGCTTATGTTTAAGCTAGGTTATGCTATCTCAATAGCATTACTGCAAACARTATTAACAAAAAGTGGATGGCTTGAAACCAGTAATGTGAAAGGATATCTTCTAGACATATGCCAGTATCTGAGCTATACTGAATTCACATGCAGGAAGTGTATGCACCTAAATATATACTAGTTTAAGGATAATCTGTTCCAGACGGAAAAGGAAGGTGGCATGTATCAAACAAGTATTTCACTGGTAATAAACTTTATTTGCTGTCTATCTACCTATGAGAAAAATCGTAAAGCCTATAACCTTAGTTCASAGATTTAAATCTCTCTTAAATAATTAAGCTATTTCAGAGCACATTACCTTTCATTTTCAAGCTTAGTGAGAATTTATAGCAAACTAGTTATAGATAAGGTTATCTTTATGCTGAACTCAGGGAAAATTGTTGAAAAGGATCAGTAATTCTTGCCTTCTCTGCTTTTAGGTGCTGATATTGCTAATGTTTGTAATGAAGCTGCTTTAATTGCTGCAAGGCATCTCTCAGATGCTATAAACCAAAAGCATTTTGAGCAAGCAATTGAAAGAGTTATTGGAGGTAGGTGAATTGTATCAATTGTATCTCAAAAATTGTAATATGACAAGCAACTTTCTGTTTTATATGTATAGGAAGCCATGCTTTGAATCTTTGTCCTGTTCTTCAAGGTTGGTTTTTTTCTCTCCTAAACACCTGAGATTTAGAAAAGAAGCATCCTCKGTATTGCTGACTTCTGTAATAGATGAAGGAATACAAAATTTCATCAGGACACTTTTCTAATTTCTTCAAAATGGCAAGAGGAAAAGCCRTTTGGATTTAGCAATGCTTTTAACTGCTGCTAGCCTGAAATAGTCTAGAAAACTAGTTGATTTTTAAAGTGCAAATGTTTTATTTAAATGTTTGAATATTCTTAAGTCCTTACCTTAAAACTGGAAAGTCTAATGAGGGACAAGGTTACAGTGAAACCTGGAAGATGTAAATTTCTAAAGCTTGCAAGTTTGAGGGGTTTTTTTTTAACTTTTTCAGTAGATCRTATGCATGGCCTCTAAGTATTGTTCACCATCTTTCTAACTGAGGTAAAGTATTTCAGAGGAGAAAGGTGYGTCTGAAATTATTAATCAAATTTGTTTTATAAAGGTTTGGAAAAGAAAACTCAAGTACTCCAGCCGGAGGAGAAAAAGACAGTAGCATATCATGAGGCAGGGCATGCAGTTGCAGGATGGTTTTTGGAACATGCTGACCCACTCTTAAAGGTAAGGAAACTAATTTGAACTTGTAATTTAATGGTAACATGGACAACATATTTTTCTTTCGTGGTTTTTTTTTTTTTGCCCCCTTATGTTGAGAGGATATTAAATTATATAATCTTGCAAAAGGTAGTGTGTGTCAATTTTAGAGTACTTTTTTGGGTTCATTTMTTGTAATTTTCTTAACTGTTTTCTGTCTTAGCCCTTACACAGTTTATAGTTGAAATGTATTTTGAAAGTGAGACACCTGATCTTCCCCTGAGTCTGCCTGCCTTGATAGCTGCTTTTTCTCTGAGGCTTTCAGTACAGAGCAGTGGTTTAAGTTAGTCTTACCAGGTTACACAGGTGTACTTCAAGAATATAACTATGAAAATTATCTTCTAAAGGCTAAATTTTAGTTTCAATTTGGTTTGTTTTTGGATTCACAGCTTGACAAGTTGAACATAAAGAAAAAAGCACCCCAATCTCCCAGACTTGGTTTAACATTCATAGTTTTGTGTAGCTGTGTTTTTAATCTCATCTCAAGCTTAAAATTAATCTTGTACAATTTACTGCTGGAATGAACGGCATTAGTAAATGTGGAAACTCCTTAAGCTGTTCAGAATGCTAGAGATGGAAAAATGCAGTGTCTGTTACAGTGTGTAATGCCCAATGCATAACTCTCAAGGAATTGTGGAGTCTAATTAAAATATTTTAAAAATACCATACAGTTTTTAGAAGAGATATGGCAGTGGTCTTACCTTTGTTTTCCAGATATTCTAGTAGTTGTTATCCCAGTTTAGAGTTAGCCAGGGCTTTTAAGGATAAAACACAGTGGGGGCAAAACTGTAAACGGAAATAATGTCTGAATTAAACCTCAAGGGTGAGTATGGTGTAGGCTGTGTTATTAAGAAGTAAGTCGAACTGAAGAATGTTTTATGGTTTTTAACACTGTTTAGTTCTAGCACTCTGTTAATTTTGATTGTAGGTTTCTATTATTCCACGTGGTAAAGGACTGGGTTACGCTCAGTATTTACCCAAAGAACAGTATCTTTATACCAAAGAGCAGCTACTGGACAGAATGTGCATGACTCTGGGTGGGCGTGTGTCTGAGCAAATCTTCTTTGGAAGAATTACAACTGGTGCCCAAGATGACTTGAAGAAGGTGACCCAGAGTGCATATGCTCAGGTATGTGCTTAAGTGAGAGGTGTTTTTTTTTTACCTTTAATGTTTTCTTTCTCTACTACCTAACAGTAACATTTTGATATGATGCACGTGGATCAGGTACTTCCCTCAAAAGCCTAGTTTCAAAAAAAATTCTATATGAATAAACATTATGGTGKTGTTTAGAGATGCTGATGACTCAAGTATTTCCTTTCAGTCTTACAAGATCAGTCCATGCATTTGGCTTTGATTACTGCCCTACATCTGCCCACAGGAACATAGTTGGATTCAATTGCGTTCGATTACATGTGGAAATTGTGTATTTTTAAAATGGAATTTAGTGCTCATATCATCCTACATTTACAATTGCCCAGTTTGAAGACTCAATTTGGATTGACTTAAGATGCAGAAAACTTTGTATTAAAGCACTATTTGATGTCAGTTAAGGCTATAGAAGTTAAGACATCAGTTTGTGTTTGGTTTGTGTTAACTAATGTAGATGAGTAATTTAAAATCTTATCAATGCAGTGACTCACCTAAGTGTAGCTGTGTGCTACACAGAGGCGTGTTATTACATTTCCTGCATCAGCACAAAAGATGTTRTCTCATAAGACACTCACAAGGTGAGCAAGAGACATTTTGGAGTACATTTAGCTTCCCCTTCACACTTATCCCCAAACCCCACCTACTTCCTGGTCTCTGGTGTGCTGCTTCTTGCCTCAGTACTGGAAGTAAAGGTGTAATGATATACTGTTAATTTTATGGGATCTTCAGTGACTYGTGTTCAATTTTAAATTTAAAAAAATCTACATATAGACTTTTGTACATGTTAACCAAAAAAAAGTATTAAACTTTTTTTTAAGGAAGCAGGTTAAGATGTTTGGTTCTAATGCTGAGATCTTTCTGAATTCTGAATATTCTTTGTCATACCTGTGTTGATCTCGCTAGACTCACAACTGCTGCTTTAGTAACCATCAAATTGATAGTAGCCATGGAGTGAATAAATAAATAGCAGTTTGAAATTGCTTTTGCCTCTGCTGGAGCAAAATGCAACTGAAAACATCCATAATTGGCRACTGGGCAAGTCAGTATTCAGTACTGAGTCAGCAAGATAAGAATGGTTTTCACATTTGTAGAGGGGTGTCTTGGGATGAGGAATAGCATGTGAATTTTGAACTTGATAGGACAAAATCTTCAAGACCCTCTTTTTTAGTATTTAAGTCCGCTTRTCTTTATGGGTGAGTGGAATATGCAAAAGTTTAGAAGTATTTTGAATTGGCAAAACGTTTATATTTCTGGTAAAGGAAAAGAAGTTTTACTGCTTAAGGAAGGCTGAAGTGTTTTTTGTGTAGTATCTCAGTATTTAAATAGCAAAGCACTATGCATACCACTAGTAACCACTTAGAAATGGTGTTATTTGTCTCCTTCACTTTAATCAATAAAAAGAAATAAGTGAAAGTCAACACATGTTTGTTAACATAGGTAGACTTGAGTTTTCAGGGAAGGGTTGGTGTTAGAGGAAAAGATTGGGTCATAGCAAAATGACTTCCTCCTTTCCGTTTTGTCGGCCATATTTTACATCAACATGCTCTAAAATCTTGCTGTCTCTCCTTTGTTTATTTGATTTTCTTTTTTTCTTCAGATTGTTCAGTTTGGTATGAATGAAAAAGTGGGGCAGATTTCCTTTGATCTCCCTCGTCAAGGAGACATGGTATTGGAAAAACCTTACAGTGAGGCAACTGCCAGGTTGATAGATGAAGAGGTGCGGTCACTAATTAACATTGCCTATGAAAGGACATTAAATCTTCTGACTGAGAAGAAAGCAGAAGTGGAGAAGGTGAGCATTGCAGTATTTTTAGCCAATAAGTTCCAGCTGGTAAGCCAAAATCTGAATTAAATTGAATTAAATTTAAAATAGTGACTATGTAAGTAGATGAGGAAGTTTGCTCAAAACCCATTTGATGTAGTCTTGAAAGTGTGTCACAAGACTTAAGTAAACCTGCTTTCATGTTGGAACACCTCTGAGCATCTCATGAACATGATTTAACATCCCTCCCTGCTTAAGTGGTCAATATTCATTTGGAAAGTTGAAGGGAAGAGTCTGTCTACTAAAGTAGAGCTTAGTAGGTGTGATAGACAAAATAGGAAACTTAAAAACCCAAAGACGAAATACCAGGATTCCAATTCATTGGAAAAAAGAAGCTCTTGTAAGCAGGGAAGTTCATACAACTTCCTTTCTCTGAATTTTTTTTTTGAACATTAATAAAAAGTATCTTTCTGTTGTCTTCTTTTCCTGTCCCTTGGCTGCTTGTGATCTGCCTCACTCCAGCTGAGATCATCCTCGTGCATATTGTCTTCCTCCATGCCAGAAAGCCTGATATAGCAAAAGGATAATTTTATAAGATAGGCATCCAACAGGCCTACTGACAAGAAGACAAGTTTTATGGGTTCCATAAGTGCTGTTGTAGTAGGTCACCAACCCAAAAAAGATCAGTGAATGTGGTTTGTGCTGAACAATTAGCTCACTGACCCAAGAAGGTTTCAGACTACCCTGGGACAGTATTGCACACATCAGTATTTTACGGTGCTCTTTAGCTTGTAACACAACAGCAGCACAGCTGAACCATCCCTGGTGATTGGAAGGGAACACTTGTTTTCATCTATATCTYGATGTCTTGCATCAGGAGCCTTTTGGCAGCAGTAAAAAGCTGTTCTGAAGCAACAGTAGCAGCAACAGTGGCCCACAGGGAGGACACTTTGCCAAATCTTACAAGTAGGATTAAAAAAAAATTGTATTTTTGCTACCTAAATGCTCAGGGGGGAGAAAAATCTTGTATTTAGTGAACTCTGAACAACCTGGGTTTTGTATCAAAATTAATCAGGTCCCAAAGTGCGACAACAGACTCTTCAAAAAAGGACAGGCAACTTAGGTATTTTATATGTGTGACRTAACTTGTTGTGCTATTCCAGGTTGCCCTGCGACTCCTGGAGAAGGAAGTGCTTGATAAAAGTGACATGGTAGACTTGCTTGGCCCAAGACCATTTGCAGAAAAGTCTACTTATGAGGAGTTTGTTGAAGGTACCGGAAGCTTGGAAGAGGATACTTCACTACCAGAAGGCCTTAAAGACTGGAACAAAGAGCGTGAAAAAGAAAAAGAGGAGACAACAGATGAACAGGTCGCTAGGCAGATCAGAGGAGGAATGCCATTTTAACTGTGAAGTGTGTGCTGATGTTGACTTGCACTCTGGAAGAGAAACAAGCTCACCTAGTTTGTACTTCGAAACAAAAAAATATTTATTCAACCAAACTGTATTAGGGATGGGTGGAAGAGTGATCTCTTGGGATGAGATAAGGACGTTCTGCTTCCGATGTACATGTGTGAGATCATCAGTTCACTGGTAAAAGGTGATCATCTTTCGTTTGCCAGCTGGAGAAGCATACATGGGATTTGAGCTGCAGTGGAATGCCAGAAACAAGCCTCTCAGGCTTTGAAACAGTTCAGATTCATGCACAAACTCTGTGGCACTGGTCTCTTTTTTTTTTTTTTTTAAACATCTGTAAGCTTACAAAAATCAAAGGATTTTTTGGCTATTTATCTAAACTATACCTGTATGTGACCTGTTTCCAAAAAGAAAAAGAATCATACRAAATGCATTGTTGAATGTGAAAGTCTGGTCTTACAAAGTATTAGCTTTGCAAAACTATCAGCTCTTTCATCTGACCTTTTCCCCTTCACTTAATTTTGATTTTAGAAAGAGTCTATAGACAACTGCCATGTAAATTGACAGTGAAACCGGACACTTGCTTAAATATCTTAAAATGTACTCATGGTTCAGTGTCTTAATTTAAGTCTGAAACTGTTTGGCTCCTGCAGTTTTACTGGTCAGTTTTTTACAGAGTTCTGTAAAATATTGAACATATGAATGTGTTGTGTAAATACAGTTTGAGTCAATAAAAACAGTACTTTTCTGAACAAAGCTTGCCTTTTTTTTCTGGTTTCTTGGTATAGAATTCAGGACAATACAAAAACTTTTTGTTAAATTAGGGTAGCAGAGTTGCGTGCACAAATACCAAAAGCAGCAGCCAAAACCAAAGGTGATAAATCAGATTGTTAGAGTTTCATATTGGTTTGCTTAACCTAAAGCTGTGGTTGTGCTTAACCTAAACCTGCTTAGTTGAATACAGTTGTCTTAATAATCTGCTTCTGGTTGTCTGCTGCATGCTATGCATTCATTAGTTGGAGAATTCAGCYGTTTAAAAATTAACGGCCTGTCTCCGCATCCCAGCAGAAGAGAGGGAAGCATGGTTGTGAGCTGGAGTGGTGGTTAAGGGGGGAAGGAAAATGAACCAAGCTTCTCTGCTGGACAAGAAGTCTTTTAAGGCTGACAAGTCAAAGGGCAGGTTAAGGGGATAACCAGTGATGGATTCCATCTRTACATTGCAACATACTGGAAAGCAGTAGGATGACAAAGCAAAAAGTTGTCTGAAAGGTTAGACTCTTGGTTCAAGTTCTTTGGAATAAGTTATTTATGGCAATTATTCTTTTGGGTTTTCTTTTCTTCATGATAAAACTTTTTCTATCTGTGATGTTACCTGACTTTACAGTGAAGAGGAACAAGGGAAACAGAGCAAATATAGCAATTCTTGGCATATGTACTGGGCATTTTTAGTTGTTAAGCACTTCTGTTTATCCCTATTGAGTTTGTTGTAGAATGAATGATAAACAGGAAAGCAGCCTGAAAACCTAAACTTAATTTCTTTAATTACTGGAGTCAAAGTTTAGAATGATTTATTGCAATAGTAAACTTGTTCTATAAAACTTAAATCTTGCACACGTGATGAAGCAGTGACTTGATTTCTGTGCTTATGCTCTAGTGTTGTTACCGTACATGTACTCTGTATTAATGCCTTGTTTGTTCTATTCTCCCCCCACAGTTCAGCTGGACAATTCTTGTCTGGGATAGTCAGTTTGTAGCCAGTGCTGAGGACTAGCTGTGCTTATACAGTGAAGGTCAGAATTCTGCATTTCTTTATTCCTTGCTAAATAAAACCAGCAGAAAACAGAACCACCAAACACCCACCACCCAAAACCCTTAACCTGACTTTTCACAATGGCACTACCAGACTCTGAGTCATCTCCTCTCCAGGAAACGTTTTCTCTTACTCCCTGTTTGTGTTGTCTACTTTTAAATTCCACTCTTGTTCAGCTGCAGCATGCAATTAATAAGTGTATGATAATGGCCTTACCTTTCCTTTACCTTTGCTTCTATTTTAGAGCATTAACTTGCTTGTTTAGCCTTATGCCAGTAGGTCTTAGTATTTTGTGCCAAAAGTGGCAGAATTTGATGGTGTTGGGATTTTAGAATCAAAGATACGGAAAAACAACCAAAAAAAGTTGTTTACTCAACCTGCTTCTTTGAAGAGGACTGCTAGCCTCCTTCTACTCGCAAATTTAGGATGTCAGGTGGTTGAACATAAAATCAAATTTAGTCTGTGCTGTGGCTGCCAATAATGCCAGATTTTTTGTTGCAAACWCACTGAGCAGTGCTGCTTCAGCTACCAGGGGCTTGTGCATCACAGAGGGAGCTGGTGAGTTCCCTGCTCCTCCCAATGCTGGGAGAAGGAGCAGGTCTWGACCTTCTTTTCCAACCTGGCTGTGTTCCCAAGGGGTGACCACCTTTTCCTAAGGCGATACAAAGTGCAAGAGAAGGAAGGGAGAGTGTAATCCGATCAGTAATTGTGGGATGCAGAGAAAGCAAGAGCCTGAGGTGGTTTGGTTAAGCTGGCATGTGCRAGGACTCTCATGATTGTGAGCTGAGGGCCTGCCTGATTCCTTGCTGGCTTTGACCAGAGTGACTTTGCAAAGGACCTGGCCCATCAGGTTAGATTCCAATTTCTGTCCTGATGTCACACCTTCTTCCCATGCAACACCTCGCCCATTCCCATTGTTTTCAAATGGTCTCAGGTTGCTATTTTTTCTTATCTCTAACATTAATACAGGTGTTTGTGTCTGGGTCCTGCACTTCTAAGCCTCCTGAGGTCTGGCTTGTTCTGGCAACCTGCTTCTAGGTATTTCTCTGTGACCACRTGCAAAGCAGTTAAAAGAGAGACAAAAAGATGGTGGGCCAAGCACAGAAATAAAAGGTGCCAGAGATTARGTTGAAAAACTAGAGGGGAAATGAAAAACACATAGGTGAGGAATGTGAGAAGAAGAGGAACAAAGCCAGGTGCGACTCAACCTGGAGATTTCAAGAGAGAGGCTTCCAAGAAAAAGGCAAGAAGTTACTTGAAAGGAAGTGCATCTGAAGGAATTGTTCACTAAACTTGCTACTAAAACAATTTTCAGTTGTATCTCAGGAAAGGAACACAATTAGTGTTGGTTGACTGAAGAGGAACAGGAAGCATTTGTGCTTCCTGTGGCTCTTCTGTTGCTTACATGCAAGCTGGGCCTCTGATGATCTTCCTATGACAGGTTCCTGGGTTCAGTATGGTGATTTTTCTCCCTAGGATCAGATGGAAGAGCTGTCTCTTTTTTCTAAAGAGGACATTAGTTTGCCTCTTCCACCTCCACACATTCTAGAAATTCACATCAGTTGCAAGTAAACACATGTGAAAGAATGGGTGAGTCAAAGCAGGATCAGCAGACATTGYCAGGTCTGGATTCCACAGCCTCAGAGACTACATTCTGCATTTTGAGTGAAGTGTATGAAAAGCAATAAAGAACAGGCTGGTTCACCAAGTGAATAACTCAATCATTTAGAAACGCCAAGATTCCTGGCATTTTTAAAGTATTAACCTTTTTTTTTTTTTCACAGTAATATATATATATGGCTTGGACCTAGTTATGAAGTCTGTATGACAACAAAAAGCAGTTTCACAAACGGTAAGATGGTTAATTCTATTTCATTCAGCAGAAACTATGCTAGTGCTTTAATTGGAAAGCCTGTGTGATGGCAGGCTCAGAGCTTGTAAGGAATTCTCCCTTTTGAAGCCAATAGCCTGTCATTTACAAAGAATCAACTAAACTTTGAGGTTTAATGGCTTCATTCCCAATGGATTTTGCTTTGTGTTGTACTGTATGTTAATTTCTCTTAAATGCATATTGTGTTATAACTTTATCTCATGCTGTGATTAATACACATCCACATCCATAAAATGGATATTTAAAGGTGCTCTATGGCTATTCATAAATCCTTTAGGCCATCACTAGACATTGCAAAGAACATGGCCCCTGTGAATTTGCTGACTCCTCTGTGATCCTTCTAAAGACAATCAGCCAGGCCCTCCCAAGCTCTGCCTACACCTCTGTGCCAAAGCCAGTTTGGTTGGCATGTTCCACCAATTGTCTGAACCTCTGAAATCACTTTCTGTGAAAAACTTGTACTTGATTAAAGCTAGTTTAGTTCCATTTCTGTGTAGAATAGAATTGGGCAGACGGCTTCAGGTTATGTGGTTAACAGTTGCGTGGTTCACATACCTCCTTAAAATACTGTTTCATTCCCTGATTCCCAAACTAACAAAGTATCACCTTGTCAGGAGCAATGGATCTTTGGAAATTTCACTATGTTTGTAAAGTGCCTTTTAAAGTATTGAGCAACACTTTCACTTGGAAAGTGCTTCTGAATGCAAGAAGAAAAAGCAAGAGTTCCTGAAACATCTAAAGTTTGGCTTTCCGGAGGGTTTCTCCTTTGTTTGCTTGCCTTGTTGCCTAGAAACTGGCCTAAATAAGAGACTCCATGTAGACAGACTGTTCTCTGGTGGAGGCTCTCTAATGGAGAAGGGCTGTTTAATTGATATGAGCAGAAACATAAAGCATGCACAGAGAGCGAATGCCCAGCAGTCACTTTGTCAGCTGGCTTAAGCTGAGACCTTTCTGGCTTGGCTTTAGTGYGAGCAGATAAACCTGTTGTTCATCTTTCATTTTGCCAGCTGGTTTGAATATTGTGGATAAATGCTCTTGTACTTTAACCTTTATCTGTTCAGTTGTTTTAACCTATCTCGGTAGCAAGACATGCACAGGATCTATACGTGTAGTGAACTTCTAAATCCAGGTAGTGAGGGTAGTGAGATCTGTTGACACATAGCCTATGTCCCCTCTCCCACCATGATCTGTGGAATATCAGAATTTCAGCTATATAGGCTGGGTGGAGTAGAGTTAGGAATAGCATCAGCAACTGGTGATGGCCAGAAAGACGGGACCAGCAAGATACTGGGGTGCCACTTTAAAACCCAGGGATCCATGAAGAACACATCATAAATGGATGGATTTCATATATATTGTCTGTGATTATTCAGCAGCAAGTGATGAAGTCACATCACACAAATCCAGGCTCTAGCCTGCAGCTCACTGGATATTTATGTAGCATTGACTGCCCAAAACACTTCTGCTTGAGAGGATAGTATTCATTTTTATTTTATTTTTAGAGGACTGGAATCAAATATCACTGTTAACAGTTACTGTACAGAATATCTAAAAAGTTTTTCTTGCTTTTATAATGAATAAATTTTGTTTCTGGCAGTTCAGTATTGTACATTTGGTACAGAATGAATACTTCAAACCTACAAGATTTTCTTACTCATAACTGGATGAAAACAGTGCAGCTCTAATTTGTAGATTTTCATGCCTATTTTACATCTTCTCTTCTACAACTTTAGGGATGACAGCCCTACAAAAAAAAATTTCCAAACTAGCAATCTCTGTGTTCAGACTCTTAGGCCAAAGTCTTAACTGAATGCCTGACATTTGTCTCATGAATAGAAATGGCCTGATTTCCAGAAATGCTGAGTGTTCTCAGTGATCTCAGTGGGCTCTGAAGAGCACCTCTAACATCTGAAATTCATGTGCCCCCTTTTTTTTTTTTAATCTAAATATGGATTTACAAGCCTAATTATCAGAAATCCAGGTTTGAGAATTTGGCCTGGAAAATTCGCACACCTAATTTTTTTACTCATTGATCTCTTCTTCATCGTCTTCAAATGCTTCCTCTCCATCATTTGCTGTTGCTTCTTGATACTGCTGATACTCTGAAACCAGGTCATTCATGTTGCTTTCTGCTTCTGTAAATTCCATTTCATCCATTCCCTCTCCTGTGAACCAGTGGAGGAAGGCCTTTCTCCTGAACATGGCCGAGAACTGCTCCGAAATCCTTTTGAAGAGCTCCTGGATAGCAGTGCTGTTGCCAATGAAGGTGGAGGCCATCTTGAGGCCACGGGGAGGTATGTCACACACTGCCACCTTGACATTGTTTGGGATCCACTCCACGAAGTAGCTGCTGCTCTTGTTCTGGATGGCCAACATCTGCTCGTCAACCTCCTTCATGGACATGGGGCCGCGGAAGACGGTGGCCACTGTCAAATACCGGCCGTGCCTCGGGTCACAGGCTGCCATCATGTTCTTCGCATCGAACATCTGCTGGGTGAGCTCTGGGACAGTGAGTGCTCGGTACTGTTGGCTGCCTCGGGCAGTCAAAGGAGCAAAGCCCGGCATGAAAAAGTGGAGGCGCGGGAAGGGGACCATATTTACTGCCAGCTTCCGGAGGTCAGCATTGAGCTGGCCTGGAAAACGCAGGGATGTGGTTACCCCGCTCATGGTAGCGGAGACCAAGTGGTTTAAATCGCCGTATGTCGGAGTGGTGAGCTTCAGGGTGCGGAAGCAAATGTCATACAGAGCTTCGTTGTCGATGCAGTAGGTTTCATCTGTGTTTTCAACCAGCTGGTGAACCGAAAGTGTAGCATTATAAGGCTCCACCACTGTGTCAGAAACCTTAGGAGAAGGCATGACACTAAAGGTATTCATTATCCTGTCTGGATATTCCTCTCGTATCTTGCTGATGAGTAGGGTTCCCATGCCAGACCCTGTCCCTCCTCCCAGCGAGTGAGTGAGCTGAAATCCTTGCAAGCAATCACAGTGTTCGCTCTCTTTTCTTACTACATCAAGTACAGAGTCAACCAACTCTGCCCCTTCTGTATAGTGTCCTTTAGCCCAGTTGTTTCCTGCACCAGTTTGTCCTAAAATAAGATACAACAGGGAAAGAAAATATACAAAATTATTGGCAAGGTTTGATATTTCCGTGCTAAATGGACTCACATCTGTAACAAAAGTTGCTATAAATCTGTCAGATAGATAACTGTGGTCTTCAGTTTTGCCTACAAATATCTCTGGAAGCATCAACATAAACTTTTTATATAGTCTCTGGCAGTTTTCATTAATGYCTTTGGTTGTTTTTTTTGTTTTTTTTCTTTTTTGTCATTTTACCTTTCAAAAAYGCAAAATGGCCTTGACTCCTTGTTTTGAAAACTTTCACACTTCCAATCCTGATTATTCTGTAAACACAAGATGACTGTTTAATATTAAAATACTTTTTGTCCATGAGGACCATGATGCATACAAAGCTAAATCACAGATATATATATCTAAATGAAAATGAAAGGGTCTTGGACTGTTCTTGTGAGACACAGAGGCAACACTGTCACTCAAGAATAAAGCTGGGCTTCAGAAGTCCCATTTAACTTGTTATATCAAGAACTATAGCTTTTTTAATTCATGGTTACCTAGCTTGAATGAACATACTGATAAACAGAAGCTTCAAGAATGCTATTTCAAAAACTTGGAAGTTAAGTGCCTTTTAGGTTTTACTGGTTTCCTTACAAACTTACTATTCTTCAGGATCTGCAAAGCAACTTGCAAAATTGGATTAGTGATATTTCATAAGCCCTTTCTTTCTCCCCAAGGCTTCCATTTTTGTTTTATGTGCAGCTCTGTTTATTAAGATAAACAGTGTGGATCATTTGCTACCTTACTATTTTGTTATTGCTTAGATAACAAGGAGGATTAAACTGGGGAATCAGTACTCTTGTTCCTCACAGTGACTACTATATACATACATTGTGCCACTGAACTTACTTAGGGTACTCCTGTGAGTGGTATTCAGAAAGGGGAATAGTTTCAGAATTAAGTATAGAGCTGGCAAGTTCTGTGCTGTTCCCCGAGACCTTCCCCTCCCTTCCTATTACCATGTCTCATTTCAATTCCCAGGGCACTGTGTTGGTGCCAAACACATGAACCAGRGAAACTGCTGGCTGGGATACTTTTGAAATATGATGGGCTTTATTTTCACTGCACAAATGCTTGGTTTCCTCATGGTGTATTTGGTTAGTTAATGCATTGTTCTGTATGTTGCTGTATTTTTCTCTCTTTGAGCCCAGAGAGCTCMGCACTTCCTGTCCAGCTGGGCAAAGCAAGAAGTAATATCCTTCCAGAATTAAATATGTCTGTAAGCACCTGCAGTCTGCTGGAGCAGATCCCCTACTTGATCAGATAATGCAGCACATCAGGATGCACAAACAAGCAGACATCACTCCAAAATGCAGAAGGCATTTACCTCCTAACAGAGATAAATTCTGGGTTTAGGACAACTATCAGCTACTCCTGTGGCAACACTGCACTTCATCCACTAGTCAGCCACATGCCTAAGGTCTCCAACATTTCCTGCTTCTACACCCAGTAATCTTATACTTCCAGACCCACCGGCTCTACAACATGGAACATGTAAAACAAGCCCTGGAARTTCCAGACTTTTTACCCATGACAATACAGTGCAGTCTGGAGATGCCAGGGCTCTGACAAGGCTGCCACACACCTGGAAATCCTGATCAAGATCCTGTGAAACTCTACCGGATGCCCTCCACTTATCAGGTACCTATTTACCTGAGCTCTGAAAATCTTAGGCAAACACATAAAAATGATCAAACTTCACCAGGACTAAACTCTCTAGGTGGAAAATGAGCCTGTGTCCACAAAATTCAGGACTCGGCAAATCTTTTGCCAATCCCAGAAGCTCTGTGTTGTATGCAGCCCATCTCCAGCATTGTGTCTCTGTCATTTCTCACTGTACATTTGCCAGGATCTAAAGTCTACATGAAGCAATCCCACAACTTATCTGCACTCTTGGCACCTCCAGATCCTTCTATCACTGTTTCTTTCTCCAACACACTGTAAGGTTATCACACACATTCAAGTTGAGCTGTACATGCAGAGAAGCCATTTGTCTAACAGTCAATTTATTTTTTAATCCCTAAAATGGCACCTCTTTCCTATAATCTTATTTCACTACTCTACTCTCTTCACYGCTCAAAATATAGGATAAACCTGGTAAGAGCTTGCACCTTAATACTTAGAAGCCTGGTGTGAACAGCCTTGGTGCAGAACTTGCCTTTGACTGCCTGACAGTGATTGTGTGGTTGCCCCCATCAGTTCATACAACTTAAATTGGAGTGGTATCTATGTAGCAAATCTAACAATGGTGTACACAAGAAAAGAAAAAATGCAAAAATGTACAAATGAAAACTGTTTAATAGGAGGAGACACATCAGAGTTTACAGCAGTTCCTGGCAGGCAGTTCTGTGCTGTTAGAAGGCCAGGAGACCTGCTGCTCTCATACAGCAAGATCATTCCACCTGCGCTTCTTCACCTTTTACATCACTACCTTGTCAACACAGGCATTAAAGTATAAGGATTGTTTTGTGTCCTCAAATCTCTTGCTGATCTGAGATAAAACTCCTGTATCTGGAGTGTGTGACCCRTGTGCTCAATATACCTGCATGAAATCCTGACTGATGGTCCATGGTTACTTGCTGTGGAGACAYGGGCACATGCAGGTGTATACAAAGAGAGGTGGAAAACATCGCCATCAAAATGAGCCCAAACAGCCTGGGGTACAGCAAGTATGGGACTGCCAGCTTCTGCCACAAAACCCTTTGTGGGCCCAGGCCAGATTTTTAAAAGAGAAAACAAAATGCTTTGTTGGCTTTTGACACAGAAGATCATTACTTCAGCACTCAGCCATTCTACATTATTCAGCAGGTTGGGAGGACAGTGCCTGATGCTGGCAGGGGCCTCTGTCAGATACCAGTTGATCACATGCTGTTGGTTCATTGTTATCTTGGCAGGAAGGGAGTACAGTGAACTGGACTATTGTTGAAGACATTCTGAATTGATTTTGCTCTGGTTTTACTGGTGGTGTGCCAAACTCTAAAGCTCCAGTTCAGGTATTTCCATAGGTCAGGTGAATTCACTTTCAGAGGSCCTGTGTGGTCCATGCAGGTGAAAGGGAATGAAAGGAAAAACCTGAATACAGAAACAGACTTCATAAAGCTGCCTACGTCTGTGGCTTTTTTCCCTAAACTTACTTCTACATGTTGTAACTTAAAGCTCCTTTGGAAGGGACCCTTAACGTCACTGCCATGGAGTATACAGGAGAAAAATAGGGATAGCATGAAAGTTTTATGTCAAAGACTTAAAGGAACTCTGTTTGGCTTTTTTACTCCCCAGTCCAACAGCAACAACCCAGACTTAAGCTTGTTTTATACCACCCAAATAAAGTTTATCTTTTCTCTGTCTGTCCCTGGCATTGTTCCTTCCTTATGTTAACACAACATACCAAACTAAGTTCCAACCTAAGCTTGCCTTGTCAGGAGGAAATGTGTTTGTGGCTAGTGCAGACTTGGAAACCAAAAGGACATGAAAGTTCTCATGGTAGCTCTCATTCAGACTTCCTGTTTCAGCAAGCGGCTCACTTAACTTCCACATGCTGTTTCTCCTTTAGTGCAAAGGGACAGATAATGCTTCTGTACTTCATAAGGATGCTCTGAAATGGTAATGTGCGTTTTTAAGCTTAGATGGAAAGTACTACAGAAGTCCAAAGTTAAGCAGTAAAGGCAAAAACAATCCTCTGCAAGAGCACTGCAAAACCAGAACTTCTCCATGTACTCTCAGTCTGTTCCTCCTTGTGCTGGAAAATAACCCAGTAACTGGCTATATATACAGTGTTTTCCATATTACAGCTGGTCTTCTTCCACTGTTACTATACTGTAAGCGTCTGCTGAAAAAGTTTAATTATACAGGCTAAAAACAATTCAATGCTCAAGCATTTAATGTGAATTCAAGTGAAGAGTAGTCTGGTTGGTTTGTGGTTGAGGTTTTCCCTCACCCCTCCATTTTCTGCAGAATTTCTGTGCATTTTGTTGTGAAGAACTGGCCTCAGGATTTCTCTGGAGTCTGTATATGTGGAAGGCAAATGTACTTTATCTGAATACCATAGGAAACTTTCAGCAGTGTGCTAATTGAAGGAATGATCAACAGAAGAATGAGTTTTTCAGTTAATGAGATCTTTTGACTGACTTACAGATAATTGCAATTCCATTGCTAGCTATTGGGATTTCTCAGTAGGATCACTTTGGAATAGGGACATTAAATGCTTTTTGACCATTCACTTGGTAATCAAACAGCTGTCGAAGAGCTTTGTTTTTTTAAAAAGAAACATCCACATACCAAAGATGAAGTTATCAGGTCGAAAGAGCTGACCAAAAGGACCAGACCGCACACTATCCATGGTTCCCGGCTCCAAGTCCACCAAGACCGCTCTTGGTACAAATTTGTGGGCTACAATAAAAAGTAAGTATGCCCTTAATGTTCTGAAATAAGCTAACACAATTATAGCTCTTAATACACAAATATATTATTTCTCATATTATTAGTCTAATATATAGTTCATACACATATAAGTACTTCCTATACAGAAAGTCATGGTGGTGAAAAACCCAGCAACATAGAAACACATCAATTCAGCTTGAAAAACAGATCTGACATCATTTGGGTTCTACGGATTTTACATTTTTTTAGCTCTTTATTAGCAATAGAGATGAGGTAGGGAAGTTTCTGATTAGAAAAAATGGTTTACATGTTCTTAATAAGAAAGTAGGTAACCTCTGTCAATATCAGGTGAATGAAAATAAAATCGTTATTTTCAAATGATCCCAATACATCTCACAAGCTTTTATGCTTCAAGGATTCTGCTTCACTGAAAGAGCTACTTGATGTATATGGCAAACAGTGGTAGTCAGCACATCTACCACAAAGCACAAAATAAACAATCTGTGTCAAGTTGAAATTGTTCAAGGAACTTCAGGTGAATAACATGAATTTACCCCAGCTGCACAAAAGATGAAACATTCACACTTGCAGCTTTATGTCAATAGACCAAAGGACTCAAGATCCCCATTTTCTGCTGTTAACACCTTTCAACACAGGATGGACTCAGAGGACTTGGATGCCTTTTGGCATCTTATTAGTGAATCACTTTTCAGTTCTCTTTTACCTGTGGCCCAACCCTGTCATTCATGAAATTAGAGACAGGGTACTACAGATGCAGGCTCATATAACCATCAGTTTAATTTAGGGTAATGGAACAGATGCATCTGCTGAAGTAATCACACATTAGAAGAGCAAATGCCTACCGTAATGTTAAATAATAAACAAACCTCCACCTTCAGACCCTGAGGACARCCCCTTGTGCCACTTCTCTCTGTCTGGGGAGATAACACACCGCCATCCTAATACTTTGTAAGAAAGTAGATAATACTTTCTGTGTATAATGGGCTGAGCCGGGCACAGCTGTGGGGCTGATGGCACGCGAGGAGCGTGGCCAGATGTGCAATATGGCTTTACGAGCCCGTTGTCTTCCGATTCCTGTGCCCYTTCCCACGCAGTCCCCTGTCCCGCACCCCTTCCCGTCCCACACTTACAAGATGATTCATTATAGTAGACATTGATCCTTTCCAGCTGCAGCGCTGAGTCACCGACATAGCCTCCGGCTGGGTCAATGCCATGCTCATCACTTATCACTTCCCAAAACTACGAGAGGAAAAGCCAGAAGTGGGTTGGGAACTTCCCTGCGGAGCACCGGGGGCCCTGCCCAGCGCCCGGGCGGGGGGCGGCGGCGGTCCCGCGGCAGCTGCCGGATTCCTGGCGTGCCCGCCGCCCCTCCCTGCCCGCGCGGGGAGCGGGAGCCGGGCAGGCACCGGGATTCAAACCCAACGGACGAGCGGCGCCAGCCCCGCTCCGCGCCCGGACGGGCTCCGGCGTGTCCGCGCTCGGCGGGACCGCCCAGGCTCTGCAGCCCTCGCTCTGCCGCCCTCCCCCGCTTCCGAACCGCAGCCCGGCCGCTTCAAACATAAAAAAAAGTTTTTAAAATAAATTTTTTTAGAAGTCCCGTTTGGTTTCCGTACTTCCCAAAGCCTTTTATGGTCACGGGGCGCGGTGCGATGCGCAGTGCCCCGGGCGCGCCCGGCGCCGCTCGGCAGCGGCTCGGCGGGGCAAGGGCGCCGGGGAGCGGGGGCGGCTGGCACAGCCCAGTCCCGGGGGTTCCGAGAGCCCCGAGGGGTCCGACAGCTCCGGCGAAACACCGGGCGCGTCCCCCGGGCGCTCAGAGGCTCCGCAAGCGGCGGGCAGGCAGCGGCTCTCCTTCAGGCTCACCTTGGTCCCGATCTGGTTTCCACACTGTCCCGCTTGGATGTGCACGATCTCCCTCATGGCTGCGCCCCCCGCTCGCCCGGCCGTGCACCCGCTGTCCCGCCGCCCAGCCCGGCTGTGCGCTCTGCCGTCCCACCGGGCGGTGCTTTATGGGCTCCGCGGCCGCCCCCGCCCGGCACCGCCCTCGCCCCGCGCCGGGACAGGGAGCGACGCCGCCCGCTGTGCCACACCAACCTTCGCCTTGTCCCCGCCGGCAGTAGGGGGCCCGGGGGTCCTCCTGCCCCAGCGGCAGCTCCCGTCCGTGATCTGCTGCTCGCCCAGCCCAGTTCGGCAAACGTGGCTCCGGCATCTTCACCCGCCGGGAGCCCTCGCCGTGCGGAGGCCGTCACCGTCGCCTTCCCCTCCGGCCGTTCCGTGCCCGCTGCCCCGACGGGTGGGCAGATGGCAGCCTTCGCTGAAGAGTTCTTGTCAGGAAAAATTTCTTCACAGAAAGGATGATGAGATACTGGAATAGGCTGCTCAGGGAGGCAGTGGAGTCACTGTCCCTGGCGGTGTTTAAAGAAAGACTGGACGCTGGACTGAGTGCCATGGTCTAGGTGACGTGGTGGTGTTTGATCATGGGTTGGACTTGATGATCTCAGAGGTCTTTTCCAACCTAACTGATTCTGTGATTCTCTGAAGGGGCAGCATCCAAAGGAATGGGTAGCCCTTCTCTGTGCCTTACAAAGGGCCATCGTCTTCACACCACTCTCTCCTGATGTGGGGTTTTTTTGCCAGCAAGACAAGCTGCTGCCTCAAAATTGTAAGTGGGATGGGAAGCAGTCTCTCTGGAGCAACTTTCCTCAGAGCTCGTGTCACCACAGTACAGAGCATGCCCCTGGATATGCATGATAGGCTTGATTTTTAATAAAAAAGGAGATTTTCTTTCCCCTCCAGACAGCAAGCCTCTTCCCACAGCTGCTGAGTCTGCTTTATGATCCCTTTGGGTAACTGCTGCAAGGTTTCCCAAGTAGAGGATGCCTGCTTTCATGCCAGCATGAGTCTTCCATGGAATGCCATTGTCTACACAGCCTATTCGAATAGATAGCCCTGGTGGGAGGCATTAATCTGTCCCTGCACATCTTTACTGCTCAACCCAGTCTCTGCTGCTGTGCAAGAGCAGCCCTGAGGCCAGAGTTATGGAATCTCGTTATCCACTTGATCAGAGGTGGCCCAGCTGGGGCTTTTCTGGAGAATCATCTTGGGTGCTCTCTACAGCTTGAACCCACTCAAGGTAGCCCCCACCAATCCACACATAACCTTCAAATAACCCAAAATCTGTATATTGGGAGGCCACCTGCTGCCTGTCTGCCCTTATGTTGCTGTGACATGACCGATGTCAGCTAGACTGTGTGCTCTGGGCTCCAACCTTGCCTTTCCATAAATGCTTTTCAGCAGGGCTAGCAGCAAATGACCTCTGAGTAGCCCACATGCATCATGCTGGGCTGAGTCAAATGTCTTTCTGACATCAGGGAAAGCAGCCGGAGGAGCAATATGTTTGCTTTGCAAGCATCCATTAGCGGAGGACTAGATACTATGTGTCTTTCTCTCTGCTGAAGGACTCAAGTGTCCTTCTCTGTGTAATCTGCATTTTTGGAAGAGATCCGTGAAGAAGTTATTATTCAGCAGCCTGATTAGTGAGGTTGTCTCGGACATTGCCTGGATCTATATGTCCTTGAATATGACTTCCAGGCCTGGCACAGCTGATGTCTGTCATCTTTGAAAGGTTTGTCTACTGTTTGGGAGCAGCAGTCAGTCAAACACCATTTAGAGGCCAAAACTCCAGCCAGTTTCCCACACATACAAAGTAACCCATTGAAGAACGTGTAAGGCTGTAGAGCCATGTGTGTGATGGAGGTGGGCAACAATTTACCCAATGAAATTGCATCTCACATGTATGAATTTTATAGTTATGTAAATAACTTCTAATTTGCASTCAGACCCGAATCAACTTGCAGCTTCTCCATGTTTTACTGCTGGTAATCTGAAAGAAGACACATTTGTTGGTCATTGAATGTAAATATACCTTCAAATCCTTTCCATTCCTGCTTATATTTACTTAATAGTTCAGCTGATTTAGGAGRTGGAGGTGCCATTATAACCTGTGTCTGTAGAAGCCTGCATATTCTCCTTAAGTCCCCACAGACTTGGTCTGGGATTTTAAAGGCACTTAGGTGTTTCAAAATCCTACARTGTACTTGAGAGCTATGGATTACTTCTGGATGTGTTTTAAAACCTCACTAAACACCTCTTGGAAATTTAAGGCACCTAAATGTCTTTAAAGTTTTCTCTCTAGGTGCTTCATCTGACTGAGTTCATGAGATTCRTTCTATAATTAGATCAATATAGAAACACACTGTAAATTCTGTACAACGGATTCTCATTTGTTATATTTGGCTCTCTCAGATATCTCTTTCTCGGATACCTATAATATATGTTGACCTCTAACCTTCATAACTCATAGTCTTTTTTTATTTCCCATTCACATCACAGGTTAATTTAATACTTAGAGTATGGCACTTTTTTTCACCATGCGTAAAATACGAGGTGAGTTTTCTTAAGATTTCTCTTGCAAATTTACTCCCTTCATTGTTGTTCCTTTTTTACTTCCTTTTGCAACTTTAACTTCACTCCTGTTGTAAAAAAAAAAAAAAATTAACCTGAAAAATTTGGAAAATATCACAATAGCTACAAATCACCAACTCAAGTTTGCAAACTCATGCTTCAGACAGCCATTTGAACAATCAATTTACATGACCTACATTCTCAAGGTATCTCTCGCTCCCAAGTGTGGAAGCAAAAGACTAAATACTGGAAGAGGTCCACACTTGCATTTTAGGGAATGGCATGACCATTTATGATAGAGAGGATATGGATTAAGGAAGATCTGACTGCTAGGCTACATCTGGATTAGTCTGACATTTCTAGCTGGTAAAAGCCCAAGACAATTTATTTCCACTGGACAACTCTTTGGGCTTCAATGTGATGAGCTTCAATGTGATGTGGCTCTTCATCCCAGTTAGAACTGACAAGGTATCAGACAGTAGCAGCGAATGAAATACTCAAATTGATCTTGTGTGAGATCCAGATGCCTTGAAACAGCCACATACATTCACTGGACGAGGCCATGTGGGGTTGCAGAGCCTTCTTCTTTCTTCAGGCATTCTCATGTACTCAATTGCTCGGGCTAAATAGAAATGGATTCCTACAAGATGATGAATTTCATGAGGCAGGACAAAATGTGTAAAGAGCTCATGCTGCAAAGTAGTTTTCCAGTAAGAGCAGCTCAAGCAACAGTCATCTCCCACAAAGTCACATGGAAATATGCTTTAATGCCCTGGAAAAAAAAGGGCAAAGTTCTTCTRCATTTAGCTAGTCATATGATGTGATTGTTAAGCTGCTTCCTGCTTTTCAGGAAACACATTTGTGTTTATGTCAGGGTTGTTGCTAAGACTAGTTCTATTTGCTGGAGTTTTTAAGGACTACAGACAAATTCATGTCGTAACAGAACATTTAACATGTTGTCTACTATTTTCTTTTTTCAGAATGATAAATATGTTTTATTTTGATATTTAAAAATATAAACAAGGGTCTGTTCAGTGTTATAAAGCTTGTTAGCGCTTACATTAAATACCAAAGTAATAAACATAWTCCACATGGTGGATTTACTCTGATGGCTCATAGTAGGCTAGTAAATGCTACTAAGTCCATGGTGACCTTTAGGAGGAAGGTCCAAAGATCAGTCTAGTTCCTGTCTTTCCTCTTKAGTCTGAAGAGTCTCATGCAAGTTAACAAAGGAAAAAAAATCTTTGAAGGATTTGGTTTTGGTTTTGGTTTGTTTTGTTTTTTTTTTGCCTGGCTTCCTGAGAAAACCAAGCATGGAAAGTCATGCTCCTGTTCAAGTGTGTACCCATGTACCTCCACCACCACCTCTTTTTCCATCAGCCTCTTGTGACAAAATCTGCAAAAGGCACATGAATTCCAGAGACATTGCAGCTGCGGATGAGTCTAGAAACAGCTCAAGAACCCAACAAAAACATCTRAAAGGGGAAGTGAAACAGCAAGACACACACACAGAGAAGCGTAGGGTCTAATAAGGCAAACACCAGCATACACATTTAGGTCAGGTGTTTCGGAGCTTATATTTTGCCTAGAAAAGCCATTATATTTCATATGGTCCTCAAACAGTTTGTTGCTTTGTCAGCCCCCCCCATTAAACTTGTTGCTGTGGCAGCTGTGGTGTCACTAATTGCCACCTATGCTCAAACACAGTACTCAGGAGGTTGTTTCAGTGCCACTCGTCTTGCTGCTGTCTGTAGCTGTCAGTGGAGATACTGCTGGTGTTTGTTTTAGCCCACAAGATGCGGTCTGCACTTTGTAATGTTAAAGCAGAGGTCACTACATCAAGTCGGGTAAATATGTTAAGGTGCAAAGTCTGACGGACTGTGAAGCAGCCCTGGAGGAATTCCAGCGTTTCATCCAAAGCAGCTTCTAGCTGCATTTTCATACACTTTCATCACTATTTGACAAGATGAATAGAAAACTAAAACTCCAACCCTGAATATTAATGTGCTTGAGTACAGGTGCCTTTGCGCTTTCCAGCACTTAATGTCTTTTGGTTTGTAACACATTTCCCGTCCTTTTGGAATGAGTATTTTCTTTCAGCCCTTTGTTTCTCCCCATGCTTAGCCTTAATGCTGACAATTACTCATCCAAGACTTTTTGCGGAGTTGGTCATCATGATTTTTATGCAACAGCTGTAGCACCTGGAGATCAGGGAAGCATGTACCTGCCTGTTTTGTCAGGTAGAAATGTGTGTTTGGTGTGGCTGTGTTTTTAACCTCCTTTCTAATCAGTCACTTAGCTACATAAACAAACAGAGCCAGAGAATGGACTGCACTCTGTGTTCAACAGAGTCAGTAAAGTAGCCAGGTTAGTGTTTACTTACAGCTACAACCAAGAGTATGGGAATACAAAATTAAAGCAGAAATTTATGTATGTTCAACTTTCCAGCTTCTCTGTACATTAGAGATTTTGGGGAGGACTGAGTGAAAATATAATTTAACTGGAATGTATACCCTCTATTATCTGTATCATGTGGTGCATGAGTGGTACAGCTGTAAGAGGACAATAAATCTGAGATATTAACAATTTGCTTTTGGAGTTTAGTCAGCTCTGAACAGATGCCAATACAGTGCAGAGTTTATCAATGAAGTCCTGGTATTTTGAGTGTGGGAGACATCAGAACAAGGACAAAATGGTTTATTAACCAGAAGTCATGCTAAGACTAACAGGAGAAAAAGCATGTTTTGACCAGATGAGTACATTGACAGCAGCCGGTCTTGATTAGATGGAAGATCCATCTCATCCAGAATTACATCTCTGACAGTAGTCAGTGACGGGTGCTAGGGAAAGAGTATGGTAATGCTTCCCAAAAAATGCCCTTCTACATCTGTCAATCAGTGATTAAGCCTTTGTTGAACCAAAGGATGGATCTGGACCCCATATTTAATGGTCCTTTTGAAGCATCCTTTAAGTTATGTAACTGCTTTTTTAACCCAGTTACACTTTCAGCCTCCAAAGTCTCCTCTGGCATTGCCTTCCATGCACAACTGAATTCCATTCTGTGAAGAAGTAGTTCTTTCTGTTGTAAAGCTGATGCCCTAAATTGGTGCCCCATAACTCTTCTGTTTCGAGAAGCAGTGAGAACAGTACCTGTTCCTAATGGCCACTGTAGATGCGTGTGTAAGGTGAAGGTTTCAGTGTTTGTTTTGTTCTTTATTTTCCCTATCTGTCCAACATTTTCGGAGCTGAAAGTATTACAGTAATCTCCCTGTCTTTGAGAGTGATCCTGTGCTCCTATGATAATCCTTTCTTTACCTTTACAAGCTCTTCTGCAGTGTCTATGAAATGGGAGTGACAGTAGTTAAATCATGGCCATTGTTTCATGCAGCGTTATAGGATGCTTCCTCCTCTGGTTTTTATTTTCTAATAAGCCTTGTGTTTTCCCTCTTGGTTGCTGCTGAGCTTTTTCCTTCATTGAACTGTTCACACTACCTCCAAGATGTCCTTTGACAGTGGTGACAGCTAAATTAGGTCCTTTCACTGGCAAGGAAAGTTATGCAGTTATGGATATTAAATTTCATCAGGTATGGTTTATTCCAGTTAGTGTCATGAAATACTTCTGAAACTCAGTCCAACTGGTAGCCTGATTAACTATCCTGAAGATTCTTGTACAATCAAAGAGATTTACCAGTTCAGTACTTTTTTTTCCCCAGATCATTTAGAATTAAGCAGATCAGGTCCAAGCACAACCAACGGATCTCATCTAGACTTTTCTTGTCTTTTGCTGGTAAAGCCTCTTATCCCATCCAGCTCAGTCTCCTTAAGACTCTGGAGTAAAACACCTTGCAACATAGATCTGTACTGTAACATGTAGGAGGGGAAGAGGTAATGATAGGTGTAGGTTTTAGTACACAAACTTAACTTACCGAGCTTTCRTTCTCTGAGGAAAAAAAGAAAAAAACAATAGACCTCTAAGACAAAGGGCTGGAGTCCTGTTTATACAGTCAGTTATTTAACACTTACTCAGCAAAGCATTTATTTGAGATGAAATGTGTAGCTGTCCAAGTAAAAGTGATTCATCTCACTGTGGGAAACACTTCGTCTCTAAGAGCAGGTTTGCAGCTAAAATCAACTATAAATTGCTCTGGTCAGATCTTGGATTTCTCAGGTGAGTCACAGTTTTCCTTCTCACCTTTTTTCTCGGGTGGTGAGYGGCTCCTGGCTGCCACCCTTCCCTCTCCAGCACAGATCCTACTCATCTGTCACACATGTCCAACCCAGATCAGCATACCACTCCTAGCCTGCTTCACAAATGATTCTCTCAGATTACATTTGTAAGGAGGAGAGCACCATTCCTCACAAGTCCACAAACCGCGGGACAAACAGCAGAACACGAGCTATGACTGGACAAAGCCTGGCTTATTTTTAACAGCACAGTCCTCAGCACTGCCAGGGGTGGGTGGGTGCAGCCCCTGAAGGAATGTGCTCTGATACTGAATGCACAAAAGCAGCTGAACCATCCCCCTCTGAGCAGGGTACTCCACGAATTACCTACTGGGAATTAGAGGAAGCCAACATTCACAAACAGAGAGGACTGAACATTATTCTTCTTAGAAAAGCACTCTGCAGCAGTGGTACTGAGGGTGTTCACCCCTTGCCTTGGACTGCAGCCTGTCAGCAGCATTACCATATTCATGATCTAAAGGCTTGTGAATGCCGAGAATGTAAGAGGTCAGTTTGGCCCACGGCCAGGACTCAGCCCACTGCTCACCCGGTGAATAATGTGCTTCACGGTCGGTTTGTTGAACAGTGAACCAGAATGGGGGAGGATATGGGACTACAATATACATTGGCTGCACAATTGAATGCCACTGCTTTGTGGGAAGGGTGTGGAGACACAGTTGTTGCCTGTGCATGGAAGATTTGCAGAGAGATACATCTCTGGTGTGCAAATTTATTCCATTGTGGTGTCCTGACTCTGTACATGTTACATGTGGCCTGTATGATCTGTCAGGAATAGGGCACAGCTCTAAGTAATCAGAAGSTTCTTATCTCAGGACAGCAGCTGGGTTAATATGGAAGACAGTTATGCTGAAAGTGCTACATAAACAAGGGGCTGATCATTTCTATGTAAAAAGGCTTAATATGAACAGCTAGAGCAAGACAGATATAAATGTCTTTTTTTTCAATTTACATTTCCTTAAACACCCTGCCCATCCCCTCATGCCCACCCCTTCTCCCCTCTGTCATGAAGTATTTTCAGTTTGAATGTGGGCAAAGGGCATCTGGAATAGGTGATGGAAGGCCACAAGAGAAACAACATAACAGGTCTCGTGTAAAGGGGTACCAGAGCAAGGTACAGAAAAATAGCCAAAGGAACTACTGGGTGCTTGAAGCTGGTGACATCTAGGTCATGGCATCAGGCACAGAGAAAGAGAAAAACAGAATGTAGCAGTTGGAGTTTTTCTGGTGAAAGAAAACCAAGAACCAAAATGTCAAAACCAACCAACCAACAAAAAAAAACCCCTCAACCCAACGATAAAACCCCAAAAACTCAACAACCCTTTGGAGAGATAGAAGTCAGAGAAAGAAAAGTGACTTTTATCCATTAGATTGCTACTGCCTTCAGTCAAAGCTGACACTGCTAGTGACAAAACCTGCTTTGTTTTCACTGATCACAACTCTTGTGAAAACTGAACATGGTACCGTGTCAGGGCCAGCTGAGACTTTGAGGAATTGAGAGGATTGTTTACTAAATTCACTGGTCACAGAGGTGGAACTATTAGAGACTGCACTTTTCTTATCAAGATGAAATATTGATCCTAATGTAGTTTGCAGAAAATGCTTATAGTATTGAGGAAAACCAACTTCATCATCACATCCAAAGGTGAAATGGCTTTTCTGGGAGACTGGAATATTTGCAGCAACTATTCAGGATTTTCTGATTTCTGGTAAAATGGATTTATTGTTGAATAATCAGTTGTCCCTGAAAACATGTCAGTTATTCTGGAAGATAGTGACTTTTATTTGGAAAGCATTATTACATGGGGTACAAATCAGACCAATATTCTGCAACTGTTTGAGGCAGCTTTTCTAGGCCACTTCCCTAAGAGGGCAAGAAAGCAGGAGAGCTGCAGCTGGGAGAGCACCTATATTAAGCACATTTTGTACAGGAATCACTGAAATGATGGCATTTGCAATTTAGCTTCTCAGGAACAAAATGGAGATTACCATAGAGTTCAATTTGCCTAGCTCAGTAACAAATCAGTAGTCCTTATACTTRAATGAGATTATTTAATGTTTCCTTGGGCATTCTCGCCTGATTTTTGAGATGGGGGAAGAACATTTGAAAACACTACTTAATAAAGAACAGCAGCAAACCAAGCCACCTACCTATGCAAGGGAAGATGCTTTGTAATTAGAAGTGCTTTTAACATAAAAGATTATGGACTTCATGATGTAATTAAAAATGTGTCAGAAAAAATTACCTTTAGGACTTTAAAGGACTTCTGAGATGTCTGAGTTTTCTCTGGGTCTATAATAGACTGACTACACACATCATTAAGCTACTGTTTTCTTAAATAGAGTTGTTTGAGGATCTAAGCTTTTTCTTTTTTTTTAACATAKGACAGAATCATGAAAAACCTGTGATGATAGTTACATAACTTAACCCCCCCCCAACCTACTCTATACATAATATATGTTAATTATTGAAGCAGACTTTTTAGAAAAATGATGATCTATCAACTTTTTGTGTTGAAACTGCATAGAATGCATTATCCTGATTCTGGAGTCTAATAATACATACTTTATTTCTAGTGTTACATTTCATCAGTTGTTTTGTTTTATGAAACTACTAACAGTACTATTTCAAAGTTCTTTTTCAAGTGATAATTGATATTTATTAATAAATATTTCTAATCAAGAACACATTAGGAGTRGGGCCTCCTAGGAATTATTCAGACTGATGGGTGACCTTAGAAAAACCATGCCCAAGRTGGAGGTTAGTAAACTGAAAATATTAACCTTGTCCTGCCTATGACTGGATTTTTCTGCAAATGTTGCTGTGAAAAGCCATTCAGAAAACACTCCAGAAGATTTGTTTCCAATTTTACCGTTCACCATTAGCACAAATACCTTGGGATTTTTGTTTATTTTTACTTCTTGTGTTTTGTGGTTGTGGTATGTTAAATTGACTGTCTACCAGGCACCCACCCGTGCATTGCTCACTTCATCCCCTCAACAGACACGGGAACGAAACAAGATGAAAGAGTCTGTGGATCAAGATAAAGACAGGGGGATCACTTGCCAATTACACCAGCAAAACAGACACAACTCAGAGAAGACTAATTTATTTTCAACTGAAAATAGAATAGGGTTGTGAGAAACAAAGACAAAACTAAAACCGCCTTTCCCAACCTCCACTTTCTTCCCAAGCTCAACTTCACTCCTTCATTCCCAGCTGGTCTACCTCCTCTCCCTGTCTCCAAGCAGTGTAGGGGAGTGGGGGTCGTGATCAGTCCACAGCTGTTCTCTTCTGCTGTTCTTTCCTTCTAATGCTTTTACTCTGCTTCACTATGGGCCCTTCCCACAGCATGCAGTCCTTCAGGAACAAACTGCTCCTGTGTGGGTCCCTCACTGACCACAGCTCCTGCCAGAAGAATTGCTCATTCATGGGCTCTCCGCAGGCTACAGCATCTTTCAAGGCACGTCCACCTGCTGTGGCAGGGGGTCCTCCATGGGCTGGGTGGATATTTTCTCCTGCATATTCCTCCACAGGCTGCAGGAGAAGCTCTRTCTAGCACTAGTAGCACCTCCTCCCCCTTTTTTTTTCTGACCTTGATGTCTGCAGGTTATCTCCCACATTTTTTTCAGTTCTTTCTCACAGATGCTGTGCTTTCTTACAGCATTTTTTGCCCTTTCTTGAATATGTTTCCACAGAGACACCACCAGATTGTCTGAAGGGCTCAGCTTTGGGCAATGGTGGGGTCATTTTAGAGCCAGAGGGAAGCAGCTCCACACAACACAGAGGCCACCCCCAGAGCATCCCTCTGCTTCTCACTACCAATACCTTGCCATTAAGCCAAATACAGTTCTATGTTGTGCTTTTCCACAGCAAGAAACCAGACCATGATTCTCCAATGAGGGGAACCGCTCCATTAGTCAAGCTTTGCAGAACAGTCCCTTAACCTAAATACAAGATGTACTTATTAGATAGAAGAGCAATAGACAAATCACACTTGCATGCCATCCCCCCTCAAGCTTAAGTGAATCCTGAACTAGACAAATATAACATTGCACTAAACTTAATTAATTTTTTTCCTGCTGTCAAATGTCTACTAATCTATCTTTAGGTAAATGACTGCAGAGAGTTTTTTTGAGGCAAAATAAAGAGGYCCTTGATCCTAACAGTGTTTAGTGAACACCAGAGATCACTGAACCCTTCTATCTCCTGTACTCCGTATTTTGTAMTATTTGTAGAGGATGGAGGAAAGCAATCCTTTTTTACGAAAGGAAACACAGTTTGCACAGTTTCTCTGAGGCCAGAAAGTGAGTCAGCAGTAGAGAGCTGCGAGTTCAGAGCCACATAATAGTATCCAGTTTCTTCACTGCCACAGTCCAGCATTTGGAAACTGTTTGTGCTAGACCACAGATTCATTAATGTTCTTGATTATTTCAGGAATAAATTATTCTGGRAATGAATAGAGACAATATCCAAAGCCACTATTTGATTTTATTTATTCATGGACAGTGTTCCTTAAAATTGGCACCACACAGCAGAAAATATTGCTGTCAATGACACAATTTTCACCGACCTCAATTTTCACAGTAAGTTAAACTACTGAGCTCGAAAATTATGAAGTGGTAAAATACTGTATTTTCCCTTATCAAAACAACAATCCTCATGCTTAAAATATCTTAGCTGYATATATGACAATGTAAGGTAGAGAAAGCAGTGATAAACTTTAAGCCCCAAAGGATACTTGCTAATACATAACTGAAGTGGTATGTCAATCACATTAAGACCTCTAATAAACCTTGAGGCATCAAGTAAAAAATATGCTTTGTACTTTGGTTTCAAACTTTCCTTTTTTGCTTTTAATTAAGAAGCTTGTGCCTTTAGTTCAAATGCTATCTCAGAGAAGAAGCATACTGAAATGATTTAGCATTATACTTCTAGTCAGTTACAAATTATCATATGAGGTTATCCTCACAGTTAAAATTCAGAATTACCAACATTTCCAAAATCGTGAACACCTACCTCTCTAGTCACTTCACTGAAAAACCTTCCAGCTCGAAATCCAATTTTCCTTCTTTTATGCTTCCCTTCTCTGTAGGGAAGGGATTAGTGATGTTTCCTACAGCACATTCCAAATGATCTAAGGAATTTAGACCCTGCTTTTTCCTCTGTCTCTGGACAGAAGAGCTTGTAATCCTGTTTCTCCAAAGAAAGAATTGGAAGGTGCAAGAAAACAAACTCACGGGTTTATGAAAGGAAGGACATGAAGTAATGATAAATTGCACACACACAAAAGCTACTAGATTCTACATTCTGGTCATGAAGAAAGCAACTTTGCTCTGTCTGCAGAACATGAGCAGTGCCTGAGTCAACAAGGTCGCTTACTTCAGTGAAAATTCCTTTTTTGGTAACCAGAGTATGACTTGGTGCATTGTTAGTAAGTGATGCAAAGCAACAGGCAAAAAGAGTCAGTGCAAGCAAGGAGGCAGCAAATAGGTTTCACACCTTCTACAGGTCACTGCCACCAGCCTTGTCTGCAACAGAAACAAGTGCAGTTAACCAAGTTTATGGAAAGAAAAACTAAAGCTAAAAATGACAAGCAGAAATATCTAGCTTCTTCTCCACATACCTGCAGTTAAGAGCTTGTGCTTTAAATTTTTCTGTGTCTTGCTAGATATTGTATGTAATATTGCACTTGTATATAATTTTCTGGAAAGGCAGATGAAGCTAAAGTTTTTCTTTGCTGTGTACCACATACAGCTGAAGTAAAAGCTATGCTTCCTAAGCAGTCTGTAAAAAAAAATAAATAATCAAACCAGTTCCAACTCAGAGAATGACAAACTCCTCCAATTTGACCCAAAGCCAAAATTTTATTTCCAGAAAGAAGTTGGTAAAGTAGCAGATACCACACCCAAATACTAAACCTGTGAAAGACCCAGATTCAGAAGCAATGAAACAATTTTAAACACAACTTCCAGGACACTTCTCCCATTTTGAGAAAGTATTAAAGCTGAGTTACTTTATTCAGCTGTTTGCATTTTGAATTAGAGGGAAATGCTCCAAGATGGAGACTGCTGCTCACATGACCTTCAGCAGCTCAAGTTTTAAGTGTTAAACTGTCGAAGCAGCAGCTGCTTAAAAACACTGCAAACTCATAGCAAGATAGCTTTTCAGATCACTGTTAAGACTCCCAGATAGTGCCATTGTAAACTATGGAGTGTTAGTTCTGTAACAATTGCCTCCAGCTATAGAAGGCTGGAATTTGAGATCTGCACCGCTCAGACATGCAAAAGCTTTTGTACTACAGATGTCGAAGGAGAAACTCAAACAAAGCAATAATGAACTATTCAAGTTGTTTTATTTTTTTTTTGAATGTTGGTGCTCCCASCATTAGCAACATAAATATTCTTAGAAGCATTTAATATAATTTGCTTTCATGAAGTGTGCTTGTTTTAATAGAATAAGTGGTCTTTAAAAGATGAAAAAAATAATTACCATGTCCATGCAAAGTCAGTTAAATGCAATTCCTTGATAGGGATAGAAAGACCTTGGCCAATGATTAACATGGCAACAATCATTTATGCAGGGGGTGTCAAGAAAAGTACAGATAAAATATAAAGCTTCCATTTTGATATAATCTCTTTCTCATTACTCCCAGAATAGTTTATTGTTTTCTTCTCAAGGACACCTGACAGTGCTGCAAGCCCCAGGCATTCTTCCCTGTGAGAAATTACGAATGAACAAGTGCTCCCCTTATCTGGAGCAGTGTGCCCTCTGCCTCCTCCAGCAAACACTCAGAAGTAGATGGGAAACAACARAAATTAGGAAAAAAACACCAAGATTTTTCTTAGCTGTCTATTTATTTGTAATACCATTACTGAAGAGACAGGCAGAGACCTACCAAACTTGTGTCCATCAGTCCCTTTAGCACTTGGATTTAGGCTGCTTTTCCTCACAAGTGATTTGAAAGATGCAGCTCCAGCTGGCTAAGCCACATTCATAATGGGAAGGCAAAACCAAACATATGAATGTGAGATTTGCAGATAAAAGGAAGAGCAATATTCCCACATATTAGTGACCTTTGAAGTGAACAGACCTAGCCAACAGGTCAGAGTAGATCCCACCAACCACGATCCTTCATCTTTTCCATCTTCCTGCTCCTCTTTTAGCAGATTAGGTTTTCCTCCAACTGATCGATGCAGTTGGTGCACACACAGTTAATGGGTTCCTGTCTCAGCGGCATGGCAAGAACTGTGGGGTCCATAGTGGTCTTTTCCTTTTCACTGCCACTGCTTTCTTCCGCTGCCGCATGTGTTCTCTGCACCAGAGCTTCTCTTACTAGGTGGCACCTACTGTCAGGCCAGACATATTTCCTGCATCTGATGTCTCCTGAACAGCTTTCAGCCTTACTAAAGTTCTCCTTGCTCAAGCTAACAGAAAGCTCAAAAGCCTCTGAATAACAAAAGTTGGGCTTTTTTGTCTTCACGAAAGTGAGTTTGCATTTTGACACAACATGGCTAAGGCTACTCATTTTCCAATTTTTCACAGTGTCRAGGAAAACTTACTGAAACCTGGCCATACCAATAGCTCAGTAAGCTGCAGAACGCATTACTTTGCCTTTTAATACAGCTTGTCTTGGGAGACTATAACATCACAGATATTAACTTTAGGGCACACATACCTGTTATGCAAGACTAGACAGTGTCCTGCTGCTCTCCCCTGAACTCAGGGGCAACAAAGTATCCAGCATCTCTTACATGTACCTCAAGCACAACTTGAAACGTAGTGTCATCTTGTAACAAAACAGTAAAAAGTACAGAAGTGATGGTTTAACCCCTGACAAAAGCTCCAGCAGGCTGCTTATAAGCCATATGCATGAAATCATGGCAGATAATTCAGTGCTCAGGCAGAACTTCAGATTCTTTAAAAAAGGTTCTTCAACTGTATGAGCTATACTAACCTGAACTTCCTGAAGATTTGAAGAAAAATATAAAGAACGATAATGAAAGRTTTTTATTTGTTTTAAGGGAAGTAAGGCTAAATTTTAATCTTCTGCTTAGTAGTTGCACAGTCTCCAACTAGATTTCATGAGGAGAGTCAGTCACTGGACTAGGATTGAAGTTGTRCTATGTAGTTCTATTGTTAGCAGGAGTAAATAAGTACACTTCACCCTGTTGTACCTCAATGCCAGTTTCACACTAATACCAACATTGTTAAGGATTAAAACAAACAAACAAAAACTCCACAGCCCCCTTGCCCTCACCTTACAGCCCAGTCTGTTCAGAATGCAAGTAGACAGCCACAAGAAAAACACCTCAACAAAACAACAAATCCATCTTTTGATTGGTGCAAAAAATATTCCACTGATTACAAAGCACGCAAGTTTCCAAGTATACTTATTCTCCATATTGAGTTGCTGGGCCTGAGCTCTACCCTCTCCGTCCTTTTACCAAATTCTCAGGCATTAGGCACCCATCTTTTTGTAAGCATCAAACACTTATTTTTTGACTAAGGCCTACTAGCATTCCCAAATGGGAAAAATGTTAGTTCACATTAGTGGACATCCCCCTACTATAACATTATTACAATCAAAACTGGGCAAGAGAATGTCTTTAAGCAAAAGGATTCGACATCAGAAGTGCAGCTGTGGTCACTACTCCCGCCTTGATCTTGTGCACATGTCGTCTTCGTCATATTCACCCATCAACTGCAACATATACGTTCCAGTATAGAGAAGAAACTGTCCAGTTATTTGTGCTGCATGGGATATTAGCTGAAGCACTTTCCTGGAAGAAAAGTAATTTGTTTAAGAAAAGAATCACCAGCAAGATTACATTACCTCTTTCTCTCCACCCACAACACCTCAATGATAAGTTAAATTGATATACTTAAAAACYATCTCATTCCTTCTCTCTCCTGAGAAGCTGGTCGTTTTTGTACCTTCTTTAGGAAAAATACTTGATCAACAGAAAACTATTGACATGCTGGCAGAATGCGAAACCACATTTAACAAAGCAGGCTGTCATCCTGCTAGACTGTTACAGACCTTCTGCAAAGCCATCACTCAAACTACCCGAATGCCACAGAAGACAACTTTGGCTGAGAGCCCAGCAGCATTCCTGCTGCATAAATCCACCTCATGTCTCACCTTTGTCATTCACTAGTACAACCCTGCATGTATCTCCAAGCCACAGACCAAACCTGACGAGATGTGAAGCTGAACAATCACATTACAGTGGATACCCAACAGCAAAACAGGTGAAGCCCAGTGAATTAGTGCTGGCCAAGCTGCAAGCCTTAAGAATTCTCAGTTCACAAGTATTCTATTTTTTTAAATTTAATAAGTATCAGCATTCAAATATACAATGCTATGTAAGAATCAGTCCAGATCCATAAGCTAACATCAGGTAAGCATCAGAGGTCAACAATATAAACTGTGGGTCACCAGGGAATAGAGATAGTCATATTTGAATGGTCATTTATTCAACTTAGTTGTAGCTGCATCTTCCTTCCATTCTGCAAGAAACAACAGGGACATCAGTACTAAGAGCTACATTTGAGTCTCCTSCCCCAGAAGTTAGGAGGGACCATACAAACATGAAGCTGAGGCATTGGGTAGCAGTACACAAAAACTGGAACCATTCCAAAACTGGAATGGGATCAGTTTCTGAAGATGCAGAAACCAGACCAGCCTCTCTTCTGCATAAAAAAGTGGGAAGATTTTCTGAATTCCTGTCTGCAAAAACATGCAGCTGTGAACCCTCCGCTTCTATTCACTTGTCTTTTGAGCTTAAGCAGAGAAGCCAAAATCTTCTTCCTACGAATTAATTTTTAACCCCACTATCATGAAAGGTTTGCAGTTGAAATCCAATGCTTCAAAATAGTAGAATACCCTGTGCTTAGAGCCTGTGAAGCCTTTAAAGAACACTGTGCCCTTATTCATGCTTCCCACACGTGCCACTCCAGCACGTTCTTCCTCCATCACACAGAACAGGCCAAGAAGCTTTACAGTTGTACAGAAAGTTGCACCTGGTACTGGGCTCTCAAGCAGCTGCAGTGTGTCACTTGCACACAAGAGCAGTTGCCACTAAAGCCATGGAGCAAGTTATTTGTTGAACTGGACATTTGATCCTTCAGTCAGATGCTCCAGGGAAACACCACGAGGGGAAATGCACTAATCAGACCTGGCAGGCTTCCAGCCCCTCCCACTCATGAACAACTGCAGCATTTTTAAATCCTCTCCCTTCACACTGTGCATGTGGGCTCAGGGARAGGCCATCAGAGTTAGCAATCTGGAACTCATTAGCAGAGGGACTACACCAGGATCCTCACATCGTCTGCCTGTGATTTCAACAGCAAGTTGAGGCAGGCCATGTCACTGTTGTGTTCAAGGRTACCCAAGGTTATCTCTTCTGCCACCCCTGTTCTTTGCTGGCAGACTATCTTCCCACCCAGACACTGGCACTTTCCTTACAGCTCAACTCTGTAATATAACAGAGCTTCCAGAAGAACTCCACAGCTACTTCAGCTGTTTGCCAGCACTGCTCCTTTCTCACCAGCTGCCCTGTCTTGGCAGGGAGGCAGAATTGTCACTTCAAACTCTCCTTAGCAGCACAAGTTCCATAGCAGGCAGCCAGAGATCAGAGTTTGTTTTGGCTCAAGAGACTTGACAAACGTAGGAACAGGAGGAGTRCAGCTGCCCAAGGGCAAACCTCTGCTTTGAAGAAACCCTAATGAAGTCAGTGTTACAGGTGGGTGTAGCATGTAGCTGGATAATCACTTCAGCCTGACCAAAGAGAAGTGTTGTCTACAGCCGCACCAGCTGTAGCCTGAAAGATTAAGGAAGGGACCACCCAAGTAGAGTGGGAGAGGTCAGTCAGACCGAAAGACAGGGAACAAATTAGCATTACAATGCTAATTAGCATACCTGCATCAGGAGAGAAGGGACTACTTAAAGACTTCTAACWAAAGACTACATGTCACTCAGGGAAAGCAAAAGCTTCACTTATGACATATACATTTGTCTGTCAGATCTGGTCGTCAAGTGATAAAATGCAGCAACACCACACCATTGTGTCTCAACCAGAATTCTAAAAGACAGRCAGAGAAACTCAGGGCTGCAGCTTAAACAAATGGCAAAGTATAGCACCTCAGTRAAGGTGTCTGAACTCTTCTTGAGCTGGAGCAGAACACAGCTGGTTTTGACAAGGCACCAACTTTCAAGTCATTGTTCGAAACAGTGGACAGGACAGGTATTATTTTGCCCCCGAACAAGACAGCGTTTCCCAGCRGGAGACAGTGGTCCTTGACAAGCTCCATTAGTTTGCCTAGAGACCAGCTGGCTTGAGAACAGTGACATCACAGAGTCTTACTACAGATGACAAATCCACGTTAAGAGAGCRGAGTTTTATATCACTTCCGTTTTCCTTTGCCTCCATGTAGGCCTAGTGGTGAATTTGGCAAACAGAAACTACAAAGTCTAAGCAAGCTTTATGGCCTCTGATATTAGATCTYAAATTCCTCTCATTTTATCCCCTTGAAGTCTCCTCTTCAAAGAGCTTCCTCCTCAGCCTCCTGCCTTCTTCAAGGAAGTCAAAGAAATGTGGGGAAATTCTCTCAGCAGAACAAAGAAACTGTACTTGTACTCCCTGCAGTAAATATAAGCTGACAAGACTTTAGCCTTGGGGGAAATTTAAGATTCCATTGTAAAAAGCTAYAGGAAGTTTTTCCAAGTCAGCTATCCACCTTACAAAGGAAGGTTCAGMAGATTGGCCAGTGCGTAAGAAATAATAAAAATACCGAATTTATAAACACACCTGCTTCACAGAATCAATAGCAAGCATAGATTTTTACATTAACACGTACACCTGATCAGTAGTGGAAACACATTTACCTCAGTAGGCTTTTTGCTCCCATGCATTTGATGTCATACGAGATGGAGTAGATCTCATAGAAGGTTGCCTTGATGTTTAAGCAGCCAATAAAATCCTTAGGGTTCAGTTTGTACAGATCAAATGTGATGTTAGCTACYCCCATTTTCTTCCTTTGTCTCACGGCAACAACTCCATTTTTTGTCTAATTTARAAAGAGAGAGAGACAGTTTGTACCATGACCCAGTAAACTACAGCAAGACAACTGTTAACAGTGCAGCTCTTCAGAAGCAGTTTTGCTTCTTCYACTCTTGGGCCTGGATGTTGGTCAATTCTAAATTAGAATTAAAAGCACTGGCACATAGAAGAGCAGTCTGTAGTTTATGTTATGTTTTTCGAGTCCTGAACAGGCTCCTGAAGTTTTCCAAACAGACAATGAAATTCTAGAGTGACATAACACCTCTTGAATATTTCTTTTTTGTAGTATAGCTCCTTCAGAGTACACKGAAGCCACAGGTAATACCACTGGACAGAGTTCCTGCCATTTATTTATCCTGGTACATTCCAGCTGCTCTCTGAGGCAGCAAGGTTAATCCATACTGAAACAGGCCACCAAATCACCAGGATGGCATTAGGTCCTTCTGTTTAGTCAGGAACATAATACCGATGAGCACTCTTAGAGACAGCTACAAAGATGACATCTGTGGAAAGCCAGGTTCTCATTTCAAACCCTGGCTCATAACACCTCTTTTTCCTCCTACTAAAAAGAAACACAGGGAGGGAACCACTGCTGATTAGGCCCAGGGTTTAATAATGAGCTTTTAAGAGAAAAAACAAAGGAGAGGAAGTGTGGAAAGTCATCTTCCACCTTAAATCCAGCCTCCTTTATTGCAAGCAACCCTTGTCTGCTGCAGGGCAGACAGTGTGCTTCAAGAAAGGAAAAACAAAAAGAAAACAGTAGAGAACCCATATTTACAGAGACATCTAGTGGATGCAGGGGATCCTCTGCTCAGCACATTCCGCTCAAGGTTAACGACCTGGCAGCTGCCAGGCTGTTTTTTGCATGCTAAATGAAGCAATAAAGTTGTGTAAGACTGGGCCTTTCTGTAYTTGTCACCCCAGCCCTCAGACAGTGTCATGATAAGTCAGACAAAGTTAAACATAGCAGTATATCATTATCCAGCAATTTTATGCCTGTTTTACTTTGATAGCCTCCAAACTCCAGCAACAGGGTCCCCTATCAACAGCTTTGGACATGTAGAAGTAGCTGGTGTGCTTGGCAGCATGTCCCACACCCCTCCCCACTAGCAGCCAGAATATTCGGATAAAGCATGACAGAGCTGGTGGTACACTCCAGGCGATCTGTGGAGCTGTGACAGTCCTTCTGTTGTCACTCAGCACATTCTGAAGAGGGGCTGCATTCAAACTTCTGCTGCTGCCATGCCAGACAGAACACAGGGGAAAGGGGCAAACAGGAGTCACACCCTGGCTGCAACTTCTTTTCTGTCCTTGGACCTCATGCCCCAGAYGCAGCAGATTGACAAGCCAGTGAGGTATTTTGGGAAAAATATACAGACTGCCCACGCTGCAACAGAAGACTGAGAAAACAGGCCCACATGATTGAGCCGTACATGTACACGCACAAAAACGTTGTGCCTGCTTACAGCTCCACAGCCGGCTCTGCGCCTGGTAGAAAAAATTCCGATACTAGCTTTTTTCCTAGCGATAACCATGCCATGGAAAGAAGATTACCAGTTTGACTCTATGTTACTAATGTACAGATGACTATTCACCCGCAAAATCACTACTTGGACTCTGAGTTGATAAGATTAGAAGGTCAACACAAGCCAGTTTTTATAGTTCTTAAATATCTTGAAGCATGTAGGCTAATATTAGGTTCTGATGCCAACTTCTAACTATTTGCAAAATTAAATACAGGTGTTTTTCTAACATTCACTAAACTATTACTATGTCAGAAGGCAAAGTTGCTTTATATTGCTTAATTTGGGCATTTTTTACACTCTAAAAGCTAACCTTTAAGGACATTGTATTTTTTCACTTAATGTAGTCAAAGCCCTAATTTTCTTTATGCTGTAAAAAGGCTCAAGAAAAAAGTTATTTCTGAGCTTCTCCAAAAGCAGGGTATTTTCCCTATAATTCTTTTCAGTTGTAGTGTTTTATGTCAATTCCTGGCAGAGCTACCAACAGATCTATGTCCAAACAAGGGACAATAAAAAATTGATTTTTTTATCCAGGAAGGCTCAACAAGGAGTTAACATCTTGCCTCTTCAGGGGAATTTTTCTTCTTCTTGTCTCCTCTTTCCAACAATTTTAGCAGCCACAAACATTGTTCCATCCACTTCTACTCAAATAAGAAGCAGTCAACACTTACTGGTGTCCATTTCTGTCCTTTTTCTAGAACCATGAAGTGTGTATTATCATTCAGGGACTTGAAGAACTCTTCTGTGTCCACAACTGTGCCATCTTCCTCCAAAACCAGAGTGACTATTCCAGCAGATATAATGAAAGCATCTAAAGTCTGAAAAAAAAAAAACCCAGTAGATTTTAGAATTCTAAAGAGAGYCCATCATTTCATATTAAGCCCTGCTTATCTGAAATGCTCTCCTGAACTTCCCTAGTATTGATTTTTAGGAGAACAAGAGTCTGTGGGTTGTCTTTCTGGGATACTGTATTTAGGTTTCAGTCAGGGTGGGACTGTTTGCTGTACCTTGCTGATGAGCTCTTGCAGGCTGCTTGCAACAATTCCTTTCCGGCTGCTTCGGGAGGCATTGGACACACGGAAAGGTCGCCCTGCAGGCATGAGAGGAGGGAACAGGGTCTGTTTTGTTACTGCTCCTACAGATGCTCCCATGGATACCAAAGACCTAAGACAAATAAAAATTCAACATAGTTGTAAAAACAGTCCTGTCAAGTACTGCGAGAAGGAGGAGGACCATTGACATAATTCACATTATWCAAGTAATTCACAGATCGCATTGAGACTTGTGGAGCTTGCTTTCAAAACTAAATACTACACAGTCCTACAGGTATGCTTTCTCTGAACTTTCTCCTGCCCATGACATTTGGAAAGACTTTTAAAATTAAAACAATTTCAAGCAGATGTGGGCCACCTCTGGCCCAGATGACATCAAGGTCACATTTACAGTGAAGCTGATGGGTTGTAATATTGAATTTAAAAGGCAGCAGCTCTTACTGCGTTTGGTCACTTAGATCTTTCTCTTTACCTGCACGATAAACACTCAATGAGATAAATAATTGGTTGAAAATTATCATGTGTGTTAAGATATGAGTTTGCTTTAGGAAGACTGAACATACTACCCATATTCAAAACACCCAGTGGCAGAATGCAAGCAGATATATATATTCGAAATATAGTTATACTTGACTTCCAATCAGTCAAGGCATTTATCTTGTAAATTATATCTACAGCCTATAAAACTCCATCTAGTTTTGAAAAACACAAAATAAGGCTTGTATCAGAATGTATCAGAAGGAGTTAAATGAAAGGAAAGTTAAGATTCCAGTACATAAATGCATAGTATTGGAGCAGGCTGCCAGTGAGGCTGGAAGAATTCAAACACTTTTAGAATGAGATTTTAGATTTTTCTGGGCAATTGCATGTTTACCTTTGGTAAACCAAGCATATAACACTGGTGAATGCCTACTCCCACACTAAGGTATAGACCTGCTCTCATCTACACCTAGTGACACTTTTTTCTGCCAGATGATATTGGCTAATTCAATAGTCAGCTTGCCAAAAACGACACTGCCTGACACCTAAGTCTCTTAAAGGGAGGCAATATTTTGTCTCCCACACTCCTGCACTTTACCCCCTGTGTATACGTTTTGCTCCTTAACACTGAATTGCTCAGGGGTGGCAAAGGGATGCATTCCCATTTTGTTCTCCCACATAGGTGTAAAAGGTCAACTTTATGTAGGAGAATCTATTCTCAGAAACTTTCACTGAGGGTAAAGCAAACTGGCAGCCTTTATCTGCAGCCAGAGAGTGAATACAAGAATTTCTATAATAACAATGAAATGGTATAAAGTTACTGAACTAATGATATCCTAGTCACACCTTTTATGCAAAGCCACACTGACCATGGAGAATAATTATCTTTTCCAAACCTCCAATCTGGTCTTTAGGCATCTTTGGAATGCACAGAAAGTAATTTTTGTGACTGAACAGATTCAGATTTCAGCAAGTAATTAATTTCCTGCTCTCCTTCCGAACCACCCTTCTGGGCTATTGCGTTTCCTGGGTACACCAAGGTTTACCTTCCTCAAAAACTCCTTGGCTTTATTGGAGCTTTATTTTTTTTCAAAGCAGGAGAATGTTCAACAGTTTTGTTCTATCTCATGCTACACCTTATTGGTAGTGCTGTCTACACACTAGATCCCTGGCTTTAAACATTTTGCACGTATACACAYATGGCTGATGGAAACCTCTCTCCTCCCTGAAACAAAGCGGGTGAGGATGAGCAGTCAGTCTGGCTTTCAGGAAACAAGCACTGTTTCACATTAAAGAGCTAATAAGCACTATTCCTCCTGGAGAAGGGTCAAGACCAGAGAGGAGGACAAGGTGACAAAGGCATTGAAGCTCCAAAGAAGGGAAKCCTGCTGGGACAGGGTGTGTTTGTCAATCTCTTTGCTGACTMAGTTAATAGGCCCTCGATCACCCCACTGGTTGTGGGCAGCTCACATTCTGAATCACTGAGTCTCTTCCTCAGATAGGAAGCCTGCTTCTCTGCCTTGGGGCTTGTGACACCACTTTACAGAGCACCCTGATGTTAGAAAGAGCAGCACTCGGATTTCARGAGCTTTCACAGCTGATTGCATCTCATTCCCTCTCAAATTTGAAARCTTGCACGTAGAATAGTTACTTGAGTGATATATATGTGAGTACCGCCAATTTTTTTTTTTTTTTGTGAGGACAGTCAATATCAGTCCCATTGGAAAGTTTTCTTTCCCATCACTTAAGCCAAGSTGTCATTCACAAAAGACAAAGCATAAGGGAAACAGCCAAAACATACATGCTGACACAGAATGAAAAGCATTAGGGGCACAGCTCATGGGCAGAAGTTGAGCTAACAGGGTTCACCTCAGCCGACTCTACAAGCCATACTTTGAGCAGAAGTTTCTCAAGGAGTCAGGAWCAATCACCTCACACTGCTGCCTAGTTCTATCTAAAGTGAGAAATAGAACAAACAAACAGATTAATAAGCCAGSTCTTATATTATCTCCACCACAGTCACTGAACAGGAACAGTGTTAAGAAGTTATTTAACAGTGATGATGTTTCACCTACATTTCAATAAAATCTGTCAATACTGTCTTTAAACTAAGCCTGCTTATGAAGGCAATCAGTCTGGGCTCCAGGGCAGGTTGAGGTTCCAGCTAATGAGAAATAATAGGAAACAAAACCCAGTATGATGAAAACCAGCCAGATGAACAGAGTGTGAACCCTTCCATTTCTGGGCCTCTTGCTGAAAGCTTGTGTTTATTTTGTGTGCCACTCTTCTTCCTAGRCCATGGGCTCAAACAGGCCAGCCTACACTCAGGGCTCTCAGAAAGATCCATTCTTGTTGCAGCTGTCCTCAAAGCACAGAAAAACCAATTCCTGATGCARGGAATTCCTCTGCTAGACTGGAGCTACCAAAAATAATTTCCTATTGAAAGCTGACCAAGCTACAAGGAAGCAAGTGGTGGAAAAGAACCAAGGTGCAGTCAGTTTTATTAGAAAGCTGACTGACATGTTAGGTACAGACAACTGTCTATTATTTTATTATTCTTTAAAGCCAAAAGGATCAAGTCCTAGCTCTTCCTAAAGGAAGGAGGAATCCTTTGTGTTTGCAGAAAGCACAAAAATATATTTATAATTGAAAGATCAAATATCTTCAGACTCTAGAATCTTATCCAGTTTGTTTTGGATAACTACAGCCTWTTAGAGAGTGCTTCAGAAATGCTGCCACAAGCATTCACTCTAGCGTCAAAGCTAGTGGAAGAGATGAATTAATTTTTTTCTGGAGAACACAGGGATTAAAAGGCTGCCTTGAGCCCTGTACACATATTTCACTCTTTATCTTTGTTTGCAACATGCCCCATATGTTTGTCTAAGAATGTGGTGCAACGGTCTCCAGTCTCACTCAGAAAAATCAGTGTTGCACAACACACTCCAGGATACGGCACGGTTTGACTTTTAGGTTAGGGTTCACTGGCAAAGGACAGCGGCAGTAACAGCGAGGCAAAACAAAAGTAAAAAGAAAAAGGTCGGAAATTAGTCAGGAGACTTAGGGCTCAACCAGTTCGCAGCGTGGCTCTCCTGCTAAAACACAAGCTGTAGAGACACCACAACCGCGGCTGGCAGCGGATGCGTTTCGGAGCAGCGTACAGAGCTGTACCTCCATGGATGCGGCTGGCACYCCGGAACGCGAGCGGAGCCGGGGTTGTGGCCACGTTGTCACCAAGTCYCAGCGGCTCCCGGCTACTCCGGGCCTCCGCGCCCGCCCCGGGCACGCAGCCGGGAGCCTCGGSTGCCGAGAGGACACTGCACCTCCARGGCAGCTTAGTCTGCAGGGCTGCTCCTGGTGATTCCCTCAGCAGACCCTCAGCCAGGCCGAGGAAAGAGAGCGTCCCGACCCGCTTCTCCCACCCGCGCCCATCAGGTTTAATCCCCCAGCAGCCCCGCCCGCCCCGGCTCCTTCGCACCGCGCCGTCTGCTCCGGCAGCGCTGGAGCCGGCCAAGGGCTGCTCAGGCTCAGGCAGCCCCGGCAGCCGGGCCCGCCGCCGGGCCAGAGGGATGGAGAAGGGGCGGGAGTGTCCCGCACTYACCGCAGCAGCGATCCCACGCATTCCCGTGCCACCTCCATGGCCCGCCTGGCCRGGGGGCAGCGCCGGTCACGCCGCTTAAGAGCAGCGGGCGGGGCTCCTCCTCCGGCCGCGCTGGCCCCTCCCTCCCTGCCTGTCTTCCCCCGGCGGCACCGGGAGTCATGCCCTGGCAGAGGGAGCACTGCCGGGACAGCCCCGGCGGGGCTCAGCGCTTGTCCRCAGCGCCAGGGATGCAGGAACAGGTGCGCGGTAGCGCGCTTGGAGAAGGAATGTTTCCTTCAGGAGATGCCTAGTGGCGTACCTGGGACAGAAGCAGGAGAGATTTGGCCCAGCGTGTGTGGGAGATGCACTCTGCATGTTAGCTAGTTACAGCTAATATAGTAACAGGGGAAGCCAATCTCATTTGCAGCCTCCCGGCATTAGAGCAAATCAACAGATTAAGTGTCTCAGCTTCTGATTTTAGGGCCTGTGAATAAGCTTACAGCTCGGATTAATGTGTACAGTAGCTTCAGTGGAGGTATTTGCTCTTACTCCTACAGGCGGGGGAGCAGCGACTTCTGTTTACTACACAGGAACAAAGGCAGTGTTTCCTGTTCACGTGTGCCTATGGGCACAAACACAGTTCTTTTGGGCTCTGGAAACGGGTTCTGTTGCTTGCAGCTGTCCGACCGCTATTGTACAGGAAAAACAGAGCCATGAGCATCGGAACCTGCCTCAAGCAATGGCAGGTTCAGCATTTGCACCCGGAAACCCTGACACTGCTGCTCAGGGAATGACTCCAGAGGCCCTTGCCACCAGCTCTCAGGTTATGCCCCAGGGTCAGGAATAATTAGTTACCTGGATGTTTTTCTTGAACCAGCCTGTTTAGGGCAGAAAGGACCACTCAAAGTACCTCGTACTGTCCAGGTTTTTTTAGCAGGCGGACTGACACTTGCTAGACCTCTTCTTCAGTCCTCAGCTTTTGAGGCCTTTATCAGCTATTAAGAAATGAACTTTTTTTTGACCAGGGCAAGTTGTTTTCTTGGATAGCATCTCCTTCTCAGCCTGATAGAACAAATCTCCTTGCTCCTTTCCTCAGAGCAAAGTCTGGACCAACAAACTTCCCCCTGGGAAACTAAGCCCAAACTTTTATCTCTTCCTCCTCAAGGTACTTAGTTCTTGCAGGTGGGTAGAGATCCTTCTTGTATGTTAACCCTTTCTTTTCCTGTTTTCTATGGCAGTTTTGTTACACTTCTGCAATTAGTCCCTGATAATATGTCATAGAGAGCAGGAATTGGGGCACGGTAAAGAGTTCTCTGAGCACTGGACTCCAAATAGACAGTTTTCGCCCGGGTTTGTATCTTGTGGTTGATTGTGAGGCACACCTGATGTTGTTTCTGCAAAGCGGTGCATTTTTAAGGAGTTCTTAGCAGGTGTTTCTCTTCTGTCAAAAAACTTGTGTGTATACTGCAGCTTTTCCTGCTGTGGAGGGAGAAAATAGGGGAAAAGAAGGTGTTTTTTCAGTTGTGGTCTGTCTCTACCTCTGTCTGTGGAAGGGAAGGGAGAGTGCCCCTTAGAAACCATATGGAAACTGCAGTAACTGTAAGGATTTTTCTGAACAAGCTGGGGTACAAATGTCTGGAGGAGGTGGAAATTTTGGTCTTTCAGAAGCTTAGTTTTTCTCTGGTCACGTGCCTCTTCCCAAAGTTCTCTGCAGAGATATCTGACCAGCGCAGCCACTGCTAAGCAGCTCCCCGGGGTGACATCCAAAGCCTGCCACAGCTCTGAGGCAGGGACAGTGTGTTTTGCAAGGACAAGCTCCTTCAGCAGCATTAGTGCTTCAATTTGCGTGGCAGTTGTAACTTATACAAACACAGATGCCTAGCTAGTGCAAACACAGATGTACAAGAGTAATAGGAAAAACATGTCCTTTTAAAGACTGTCCTGATCTGTAAAGGAGAGAAGGATATTGCCTGTAGTTTTACAAGCTGCGCTAATACTCCATTTTTCTTTTTTTCTGAGCAAGCAGCAGTAAAACCATCAGATGGATAAAATCACTGGCCTAGGAGCTGGGCTCCTCAGTAAAGAAGTGTCTTTGAAAGCAAGACAGCATACAGATGGGATGTGCTCAGAACCCAGTGAGGAAGAGTGCAAACCAGTAGCAGGTGCCAAATCTGGCAGGCCAGGGCGATAAAATGAGATCTCGTTAAAAATAGATATGATAACATTCAGTATAAAGACAATAGCTGTAAGAACCAGAATCATTCCACTCTTTTACAGGGAGAGAAAACAAACTGTAGGCCGAGGTGAGGGGGCCGGAATACTTAGCAACATTTGCTTCAGTCATCAGCTTCACATAATGGAAATATTAATCATGCAGGGGACAAAGTATGTGGCTGATGTTGAAGGGAGTGAACACTAGAGGAGGAGTTAAATAAGCAACCCTGTTAATCCCTCTTGCTAAATGACTCTCTTACTGTCCCCTTGCTGAGTTCAGTGACTGCCTCCGTACGTGTTACTTTCCACTGCAGTTCAAGTTAAACAAGTTTGCTTAAGTCACTCCTCACAGGGGTCATATTGCTATGGAAAAAGGCTTGCATCTGGCATGTTTAACAGGCAGGAGGAAGAGGCACTTGAAGCAGTTTTGCTTGCAACTTCACATTGGTGAGCATGCAGTATCAGGCCAGGTTTTCCTAGTGCACTTTGAGAAAAAATTGGCAGATTGGAACAAACTCAGAAGAAAGTGGGAATGATCTGACATGCAGAAAAACATGGTATATGGACTCTGTAGTTTGGGAAATGGGAAGACTGGGTGGAGATATGAATCATGGGCTTCAATGATTTTGGAGAACTCTGTGAAGAGGAATGGAATAACATTTTCTTTATACCTACAGGGGTTTAACCTGTAAGAAAGGAGAATTAGATTGTCCATTAAGAAACATTTCACCTCTAAGTTGCCTRTTTTGTGCAGGGATCAATTGCTGACTGAAGATGTGAAGTGAATTAGACACAGACATTGCTTGGGCCAGTGGTCAAGTAACACAAAGGACAAGTCTGGACACTAAGGATCAGTTTGAACATTCCTTCTATTTCTCAAGGCTCTGACAAATTACATGAACGAGATTAATGCAGAATAAAGTGCATCTCTACATTGCCTTCCTTGACCCAAGAAGGGAGTGCAAGAAGTGAACAGATGCATTTACAGCAGCATTAGCAACAAAGGCAACCTAACGATTAGAGGGGTTGGCTTAGATTTGTAAAAGCGTTCTGCCCTTTCCTGTTTCCAGTGAAGTCTGATCCTGATTTCTGTTAGAACCACTCTTGTGATCACCCATAAGGAAATTTAATTGTTTCTTCTCCCTTCCATAGAGAATCAACTTTCTATTCTTCACTGTGTCCTCAGAATAACAATATTTGTTTCTATTCAGCAGATTTCTATCTCCACTGCCTCTGGTTCGGTTTTATTTCTGTCAGGCTGTTTATGCTAGAGATTTTGTTGTTCATTCTTAGTATTTGTGTTAACCACTACTGCACCATCAGTTGAAGTTTTTAAGAGCAAATTAGACAAGCATCCATCAYAGAAGGTTTAGATACAGCTGATTATTTTGGGAAAAGACTGTGAAGACGATTTCACAAGGTTGCTTTTTATTGTTTTCCATCTTTTTCAGAATCTTTGCTAATGAAACTGTATCTTGTATTATCTACCAGCTTTGCAGGAGCAACTGTTTTTGTCAGCTGTACAGGAGGGGATAAGGCTCCTAAAGGTGATCTGGCTGCTCTGCATGGCCATGTAGAAGAAGCTGGGAACATTTTTTGGTACTGATTAAAATCCTCTGAAATTGGCTGGAAATGGTTCTGTGGCCAGCAAAGATTCTGATGTCGAAAGCTCTGTTTGAACTAAAGACCAACCTTTCGCTGCAGTAAATAATCTGGCCCAGAAAAAAACGTTCTTCCGAGATTTCGTGGGTGGATATTTTGTTTTATTTTGTTCTTTTTTATTTTCAATGATTTTGACAATAGGATTCCTCCCTTTGCGATACTGTATGTGTGAATGAATTGCACATATTTGTGGGCAGCATTTAGCTGAAAGCTGACTTATTGAGAGCATCAGTGTGACAGCAGTAATGAAAAGCAGAAATGTTGCCCAGGAGGTTATTGAAGATAATGAACTGGAAACTTAATATTTGTTTATTTTGATCACACCAAGGATAATCTCAAATATTTTATTTTACATTTCAAAAGTTGCAACTTCAAAGATGTATAAGCTCTAAATAAAACAAAATCACTTTTTTGTTCATTAATTTCTGATATCTTTAGAGTTTGTTATTGTTTAGTGATACTCTCCCCAGAAAGAAAAGAGATATTCAAGAAGAAATATGAATTTTAATTTAGAAGCACTGAAATTTTCTTTTATGCGGCTTTTCACCACAAAATGAGAGGTCATGTTATGATTTTTATAGAAGAGCTTGAAGAGCTTCAGACTCCAGGCAACACTTCAGAAATACTGAGCCCCAAATTGAACTGAGTTCACGCTTCCTTGGTAGCTGCACTAATTAATTAAAAATCCCTAGATTTAAAAAATCTTCCTGGACAAGAAGTATCTTTAATTTATGTCTTATGCATAATTTCAAAGTTTAATTAAAAATAACAATTATTGTAGTTTGGTTTTGTCCAAAACAAAGACTAAGGCTGTAATAGTCAGATGGCTTAATGAGTGACTTTCCTGAGGGTCCCACTGCATTTGAATCCATATATTTCTGCCCGTGACGTGTTGACCTCTGAGCTTGAGCAGCAATTTTTAAAGGATGCACAAACAGGAACTAGATTTACAGATGCTACACAGTGATGTATGTGCATGTTAAATTTCCAAAGCAGCTCCACTAAGATATTTTTAAGGATCACAGATTGAAACAGACTGAGAAAAGTATGGCTATCACTTAATGCTTTTAGATTCTGCTCAGGTGCTTTGCCCTCTGCACAAAAATGCTCTTGGTAAGCTGCAAGAGCTCCCAAAGTCAAGTGCCTGTCAGACCTAATTTGGAGGCTAAGCCTGACTTAGGAGCTAAATGCTTTCTGACCAGAGCTGGCCTGCCTCTGTACCCATCCCTGCAAAATATCCAGTCAGCCCTCAGACTCTGTCTTTCTTTAATTTTTTTTTTAACTGTGACTATTTGCATATCCGTGTAGCTGTCTTTTATAATCCCTTAGGAACAGGAGTTTTTACCCATTGCATTGGTTTGTGGTGCACCCCAGCACCCCAACACTCACTGCCTTTAGGTGGGGCACACTGCAGAAGGAGAATGGGTTTGTGCTGTGAGGTCGATGGTTCCCAGATCGGAACAGCTTCACTCTTCCCTCATTTCTAACACTGCTTGGCTGCAGCTTCCTGCCCCTGGCCACGTCAGCTCCAAAGTCCTTGTCACCTCCCACCTCATGCCCTCAGGTCTGTTTGTGCCTCCCCCACTGGTGCCAGCCCACACAGCTCTCACCTGCCTGCCCTCAGGTTTGCCTTTGCTGGGTTTGATTCTGGCCATCGGGTAATCTGTCCAACAAACCAAATTAGTGTGGGTCACAACACTTTGCAGCATGAAGTTACTACACCCTTTCACTTTGGTGAAGCTACAGCATTGATAGTAAGTCTGGATGACTCCTGAGAAATTATGCTGTTCCTCACTCTGGAAGACATTGAGGAGGTTATGAGGCTGCCAGCCTTATGTAGTGGTCACATYTGAACCATTCTTCCTAACAGATACAACAGAAATCTTATAGCAGCTCACTGAGGCTGAAGAAATCTACTTATTTTTATAACTTGCATGACACACACATGTATTTAACGTCCATAGGCTCTCACTGTCATGGTGGTTTGTCATAATCATGGAAGGAAATCTCCTACATGGTCAGTGGGGCTAAATCTTGCAGAAGCTGAGAAATGCAAAGGGATGATTTTTTCAATAATTAATTCTCTGTTCATCTGATGGGTTTTCTGCTCAGACCCAGCTGAGTGGGTTAACAAAACAAAGACAGATGGCAGCAGATTATTTCAAACACTTCTTTGTTAGTGGGTAATCAGCACAGATTCTGTCACCTTCCCACCCCTCCTTCACTCAGAGCTCCGTCAAAGCCCATTAAGTAAATGGAAAGACTCCTATTGATTTTGATGGGCATTCGGCCAAGGGCTCTGTCTCAACAATTTTCTCAGCCAAACTTTGGCCTAGTCATAATTTTTTAATGTTTTGGAGTTGGTTTTTTTGTTTGTTTATAGAGAAAGAAGAAAGTAATGCTGTTATAGTCTCTCTTGGAACTACTGGGGGAGAGGTCAAGCTGTGGTTTTATATGCACAATATAGTGTCATAAGCATATCCAAGGTAAAAGGTCAGCCTGTTTTAACTCTGTGAGTTTTATGCCAATTAAGTTCAATTTTTAGGGAAAGAGGAGACATGAGGGATATGGCTCAAATATGTACTCTGTTTGCCTCCAGACCTGCATCTCCTGGAAGAGGTCCTGGAGCAAGCTGTCTTTGGGCTGACTACAGACCTGGGAGCTGGATCTCCTCAGAGTGGATTCTTAAAGGCTCTTGGCTGTAAGTGTCTTGTGAAGGCTTTGGCCATCCCTGCTGACATCTGTCAGGTGCTGCCTACTTGCTTCTCCTTTGAGACACACTTTATTAGATCAATCTGACATTTTGGTCTAAAACTTGTTGCTGTCCCTCGGACAACCTTGTAGAGGTTGGTTGTATTTCATGTTATTTCCACAGATATAACAGAAGCACCTTACTCTGTTGCCACATATTAACTCTATTCATATCTAATTGGCTTTTCTGCATGGCACAGATCTTTCTGTGATGCTGGCTCCTCCCTACCAGTGTCAAATGTCCATTTTGCTTCTTACAAAAAGAAAAAAAAGGGTATGTGTAGACCCACAATCCCTTATAACCAATCCTTTCGGTCTTAAGAGTATGTGTTTAGTCTTTCCCTCCTGACACACGTTCTCTAAAAGCGCAGAAGCATTAAGTGTGCAGGGACCGTGTGTTGCTTGACAAGCACTAACCAAAGACATGCATCATCATAAATTAATGCCTCTCACAGAGCTCAAAGAGAGCTGTAGGACAAGGCTCTAAGGTGCTCCTCTTGTGCTTCTGTATTGGAGCACATCAGCAATACCGGAGGTGCAGGGTGAGTCCACCGCTCCCTTTGGCCAGCTGACTGTGCATGGCCAGTGTTCATCCAGGAGGCGTCACAGATGCGTGGATCCGGGTGCACGGGCACAGAAACCCATCCCAACCTAGAGCTGCCCTCTGTTGGACAAGCCAGGCTGSCTGAGTCAGTCTCCAGGAAAGGTTTTCTTGCGGATGGGCGGGACTCCAGTTAGGGCAGGTTACAGTTCCACAATCCCTGAGCTGCAAGGTGCTGAGGGATGGCGAGACACACTGGTGCAGCCCCAGGCAGCAGCTGCATACTAGTCACATTAGAGACTTTTCAGGAGAACTAGAACAGAAAGGGATCAAATGTTGCTAGATCAATAATTGGATCAGGTTTTGGCAGAGTGCTTCCCTACAGCCCTGAGAAGGAAATAAAAGAGACCGAAGGGTCTCGTGTATGTACCCCTCATTTTTTCTTACAACTCCACGCAGAAATAAACATCTCTCTCAAATCTGTGCAGATTTACAAATGTTTAAACATTCAACAGGGCTTCTGCATCCTTATGTTAACTTCTGTCCCTCAAAGCCCTTTGATACAGATAGAGGAAAAATTGCCAAGAACTGTTATTTTCTCGGAAACAGATAGTTCAAATTCAAAGTGAAATAAATATACTTGGCTGCCAGCAGGTGGCTCTCTGCTAAGAGCGAGCTCGGTTCTCGATGTATGCGTAGAACTGAAACTGTTTAAAACTTTTTTTTTTTTTAGGCCAACAGGAAGATAATAAAGGTTTATAATTTGTCAGTAGGAACAATACTGGTGAGATGAAAGATAAGTAAGTGAAAAACTCTTGCTTGAAGGAAACTGTGGCAATGCTAACTTTATGCTGCTAGTGAAAATGTCTAGTCTTTTTGAGAGAAGCCATGTCAGCTTTGCTATATATGCAGATTTTCGGGTATGGCATCAAGCATTTTGTTTCTGTTTGAGGGTTTGGATTTTTGTTTTCTTTCTTAAATTCCTATTTTCAAGGTGTGACAGCACTGAGTGACCATGGTGTTAGTGGAAGCACTGAAACTTATGATTTTATCTATTTTGTTGCAGTGAATGCGAATCTTTCCACTGAGAATTGCCGCGGTGGGTCTCTGGCAGAGTTGCAGATCAGAGTGTGTCTGAAGATGATCCAGCTGCAGCAACAGCTTCATGAATATGTAAAAATACATCCTGGTTTGAAGTTGTTTGCAAAGCTGTCGAAATGACCTTGATGACCTAGTGCGGGAGGGTCTGCAGCTATTGAAGGTAAAGGGCACCCCAGGGAACCCCTGCACCCTGAGCTGGGCCTGTGACTTGTTTCTCAGTTTGGCATTTTTCGGTCTTCCTTTGGAAAGTCAAATCGTGTGCTCCTCTGCATAAGTGTCTTGTCCAAAGGAAGTGACAATTTAATGAGATAAACAATATAACATGTACTTTAAAAAGGAGGAATGTGCTTTCCCAGTATTTCAGTTGTCTTCTTATTTCAATGGTGGGCAGCAGTTGTCCATCATAAGCAGGTGAGAGGATCTTGTGTCAAAGTATATTTAGGAGTTTTTACGAGAATGGTGAATTTGAGCTAGGTTTCAAGAAAGAAAACAGGCTTGCACTGGATRAGTGGGCTGTGGAGAGAGTCCAGTGTCTAAGGAAGGGGCAAAAAAGGAACAATATGTTAGCCACAGTTAAATAGTCCTGGCCATTTCCATAGCTTAGGATATAAGTAGATTAAATGTACTTACAGCACTTACGCTGAAGATGTTTTGATCCTTTTCATGAGATTGAGAAAGAAATTACATCCTTCTTCAAAATTCAGTTCTGATCTTTCAGTCTTACCAGTCCTGTTCTGTGACATTSTGCTTGGCAACGAATCATTTCTCTGCAAGGTCCTACTTGTGGGTTGGAGCAATCCCAAGCACAAATCACATCACAGAAGGCCATTGGGTCAGTTAAGTGTGATTTTCCTTTCATAAATCCATGCTGACTATCCCCTTGTCCTTGGTGTGTTTTGAAATGGTTTCCAGCAGTATTTATTCTGTCACCTTACCAGGGATTGAGGTGAGGCTGGCTGGCCTGTTGTTTCCAGGGCCCTTCTTCTTGCCCTCCTTGAAGACAGGAGTGACATTTACCTTCTTTCAATGCTTAGGAAAGTCTCCAGATCACAACAACATTTCAAAGACAATAAAAAGTGGCATCACATTGACATCATCCAGTTCCCACTCCACTTGTAGGTGCACTCCATCAGGTACCATGGACTTGGACATGTCCGGTTTGAGAGGGAGAGCTTCAGCTTTAAAGCCCCTCCCATGGGAAGAAGCCTCATTGTGGCTTTTTCCAGACCTTTCTTCAAAACAGATCATATCACCTTGTCTTGGATGTGGCCAGCTAAACTCCTGGGAGTGTATTCAGGGTCCTGACAGTGAATTTGTGATGCTGGCTGTTAGGATAAACTGTCTGATTGGCAGGAGTAAACGGGAAGTGGAATTCAAAGGAGCCATAACAATGATGAAACTCTGGGGTTTGCGCTTCTGTCAGTCGGGAGAAGAAAGGAACTGTGCACAATTTACTGGTTTTAATGAAATTATACTCTTCTATGGCTAGTATGAGTAATTTTGTGTTTATCTCATCAGAGCGTCCTTTTTGGGCGCAAGGTTTGACTATACTGCCTCCCAAGTGGATTTATTACTTTTCAGTCTCTTCTTCAGGAATTGGAGTACTCAGAACAGATATAGCTTGATTTAAGCTCATGTGCTCACAGAACTTGCTTAAACTAAGAGTTGTGTACAACATGGAACAACACACTTTCTTTCTTTTACTATTATTATTATAATATTGATAAAGCATATTTAAATGAAAGTATATAGAAATGAAAGCTTCACAATACTTGAGAATATTTTTAATTTAACACACTGGTCTAATGACTTCCGTGATCACTGATTTGTAGCATTCATTAAAAAAAAAAAAGAGAAACTCTTTAACTTGCATATGGTACAATACAAAATGCTAGTTTCCAAAGGACAAAGCATAACATTGCAGAAGATAAACAAGAACGCAACGTGGATATTTTTGCATTTTTAAATTATGCATTCATGACGAAATCTCTGTGTGATAGAGATGAGCTTAAATTCAACTGATACTAATGGTTAGAGAGCATTCTTTGAAATTGCACATGCTTACAAGAGGAATTAATAAGGTCTTTGGTTTCTTGATTCAGAGTAGGTTATCAGGTGTAAAACCCATCTTTACCTTGCCTGTATAAAATATCTAAAAGCAATTATTCTTAGCTTTCAAGATAATAATTACAGAAGGATGTCTTAGATAAGAAAATTTTATATTAATTATTAGGTCTATATGAATTATAATGACTTTCAGGTTTTGTTGTCCGTTTCCGGATGTACACTTAGGTTCAGATTTACTACAGACTAGTAAATCAGTGTGGGATATGCTGGTGTAATTAAGTAGCCTTAATMTCTTTTCAAGTCAGGCTACAACTTGTAAGACTAATTCTTCTTCCCACTGCTGTTTTATGTGTAGATTAAATAGTGTAGGGATACAGTGCATCTGAAAAATATCTCACATAAATTATAAGTGATTTTCTCCTAAACTTTGGAAATGGTGTATTAAAAACTGGTGAGCCCTTGTACATTTACTTCTATGTTTGAAAAGTGAATGTAAAATATTCTAATATTCTATTAATATTGCATGTCTCACCCCTTTTACAAATAGTAAACGATTCCACCAGGTGCAAGGCAGGAACAAACCGGCACTACCTTTCTAAGTTTCTACACGTGTGTATAATAACAATTGTATTTTACAGTAAAAGAGCCCTTAAAATATTTGTTGTCTGAAATGTTAAGCACGACCCTGAGGCATGCTGACCACCTGAAGTAACACTTTGGAATCACTCAGTGTCTCCAGAAATCCTGACTACGTGTCACCTGATGCATGTACGTGTTTGCATCACAGAAGGATCCTAGCTGTTATTTCAGCACAAAAACAATTGATAATGTTGCTGAATTACAGTCATGCTGTGCCCTGAGCTCCACAACATCACTGAAATTGTGGCCCCTTGTGCCAGTAGAGGTTTTGGGCCCCATTTTCTTAAACTGGGTTCSCTGGCGTCATCTGGCTGTACTGCTCAACATGACCCACATTAGACAGCACTTGGCAAGAGATGATATATGTGTTTCTCAGGAGAACAAGGAGATGCTTATTGCAATGGACAAACAAAAGTGATGGAATTCCGATTTTAATTCTGTGTTGTCTGGCAGCCTGGCTAATAATGCTTGAATTCATTTCATAATAGAATAAACCAGTATTTCTGCYGTGAATATATCCAATTCATGGTCCAATAAGTGACCACTAATGTCATAGTATTTCGAAGTCCTGCTGCATCACTCATACAGCAACAGTGCACTTTCATATATAGTTTTGCTTTCTCAAATAGCTTTAAATTCAAATACCACCACTGCATATTTTTGGCTAAAAGAAAATCACTGCTAAAGGACACAGACCTTTCACACTTTAAGAGGTTTCCAGCTTAATGTGATAAAGTTTATCCCTTCCCTACTGACCTCTTTAATACCTAACATAATCTTTCTGTGTGAAGAATGTGTCTGCAAGCTTTTTTACCTTAGAAAACATCTCTGAAGAAATGTTTTTCTTTCCACTGATTAACACTTTGGGTTTGATTGTGACAGCTGGCTGGACATACAAACACTCAGAAATTTAAAGACAATTTTTGTGAGCCTTTGTATTAATAATTTGTAAATTAAAAACTTRCTCTGGACTCAATTTTAATCTATCATATCTATATGCATATATAAATATTATTGTTCTAACATTAAATTAATATTGAAATATAAGACTGTATGAAGTATATGAATAGTATTTTTTTCCCAAATAGTATTGCCACATATCCATTAGCACCGATCTTGATAGTAAGTGCTTGGAGGAGGAAAACATTCCTATTTGGAGCTGATTAATATTCCATGTTGCAAACCAGGCATTATGGAACCAGAAAAGGCTTTCCCTCCATGATCAGATACAAAATTCTGCCTGCATTAGAAGATTTTGTGTAATTTTTTTCTCCTGCAAACAGGTACAACTCCACTGACTTATCCAGTTCATCCTGGTAAGTGCTGGCAGGAAGACTTAGACCTCAATTTTGAATCTGTTTGCTTCAGTGAATTGGAAACAGCAGTTTTAGTGGCTATATTATWAAAATCCTGAACATCCACTAAAAAAATAACAGCTTTTAGTAAAACTAAAGGTTAGTAGCTAACTGAAGAAGTATAGTGCAGTAGGTTGTGACATTAAGGGAGCATAAAAGGGTGCAGAGGATGACTGTATAAATACTGTATATTGGGGCATACACTGAAGTATTCAGTGATTTAATGGATTTCAGTAACTGCATAAAATCAACTGCAATTAAAGAGCCTTCTGGTCATTGACCAATTCCCAAACCACCTGTCTGAAGTGGGTCTCTCTGACTACCTTGTTACCAGGCGGCACTGCGGTACCTTTGTTGATATGCAGGGACTTCACAGCTACAGTACACAAAGGAAATTGCACATGGTTTTTTTGTCATTGAAACAGTAACATTCAGTATGCTGAGATACAGAATTCTTTTTCTTAGTGTTGTGAAACACACACCTTCCCGTTCTGTGATGAGAAACGTCACACTTAAGTCCTTTTTACTCTAAAATTCACTGTACAAATATAATGGGATGAAAAGAACAGAAGTAGAAACCCACTATTGTAATGCATTTTAAAATTAAAACTTTGGAGCAAACCCCAAGGAAATTCAGAGTTAGTGTCAACAGTTATTCCTCTTTGGAATAKAATTAGTTCTTCTGCTACTTGAACACAGTGTTCATATTAAATGCAGCATCCTATGGTGCTATTGTCATGCCTGGGGGATGGATTAAAAGAAAATGGAAATTTCTCCTTCCGCTGTTGGAAATAATTTGTTGCACTCCTTAGTGTTGGGGAGATGTTTTATGAAAGACTTAACTTTCGTAGACATTAGAAAACTTTAAAATGGAAATTTCTGGAGGAACAGTAATTCTGACTTCCCTACATGTTCAGTCTTGGCAATATAGTACTGAAGTAGAGCACATTTTTGTACACAATTTCCCTACTACCACAAAAGAAAAAAAATTTAAACAGCCTTGGCAGCTCTAGGAAGTTACCAGGAAAAAGGTGTGGTCTGTGTTAATTTGATATAGTGGCTTAAGTCTTATTTCATTATTCAGAGATCCCCGTGCACATCTCCCATGCAGACACTGAACAGATCCAGCCTTGCTGAGGGAACAGCATAGCTCAAATACCAACAGCAGAATGGCTACTGGTAAGTGATATTTTTATTCCTTTAACTAAAGCCATGGCCAGCAGGAACCAAATTCTAGACAAAATATGGAGAATGCTGCCTGTGGGCCCCTAGGTAAGTCCTCCAATTCATGTGTATTTTCTTCAGTACTGTGAGATTAACTTGTATGATCAAGGTGAAGATATCGGTCCTTCAGCACATCTGAAACATGCCGAGACTTTTTCTGTGAAATCTGACAAGCTCAACAAGACGCCCCGCAAAGGAATCGGCCACGGACCATTTTCCTGCGGTTTACTGCTGTTTCCGCTCTTTATTCTACCAGAAAGCACCATTTGAGACCAGACCAGCAGACTGGAGGTATAAAATGCTCTCTACCAGTGACGGATGCAGGCATGAACTGGGATAGCTCTGGGAAGCTGAGCACATTTGCTTACAGAGGAAGCACTTGCTTTTCAGAGCAGGGGCATCTTTGTGCCAGTGTTCAGGGAGAAAATCTTCATCTGTCTTGGATACATTATGTACTCCATAATGTGTGCAGTGGAAAACAGTTGAAGCATTTTACAACAGCTGGCAGGAAAAAGAGTCCACATGTTTAAGCATTTTGGGGGATTTAAGTTTCTGGCTAATGAACTGCACTATGTGTGCACAATGAATGCTTGCACTCACAGGGAGAGCTGCTGGGCACATGCTGAGCAAACTTTAATTCAGCTACCGAGAAAAAAGGAAGAGAGGATAAACTCCAGTACAGTTTATTTCAGTCAATATGTGCAGTCAAATAGTTTTAAGGCTGCATTTTGATGCAAACTCTGAACTGGGGTACTGTGGCACCATCTGCGAAGAGAGCTGTCCTGCTTGCCCTCTGCTACCCTCACTTTGATGCCTGAAGTCAGCTGCTCGTGGTGGCCAGGGACTGAATTGGCTTGGGAAAACGATCTGCCTGGGAAATAATCCCTTTGTTGTTTACTGGGGTGCTTTGCAGGCAGATCACTTCACTCATCTGGTCCCCTGGAAGGGTTCAGAAATGTTAGTCCTGGCACACAGGCGGCAGAGGAGGTGGGGGAGATAGGATTGTTGCTCTCCACGCACACGGCCAGTTTAACATACTTGAACTACAGCCCAAATAAAAACCAAAACTGCATCGCGGGCACAAATGAGAACTTGTGAATGGGTTTCCGCACTTCTCCCTTCCTGCCATGCTTGGCTCCCAGCTCTGCAAATTACTGGTGTGTGCCATTGAAGTGGATGCACAGATTCCCCTGCTTTGCTGAGCTCCAGGACGCCAGGGCACAGCAGCCCTAACTGGGTCAGAGACTTTCTTTGTCCAAGTGAGCTGAGCTGCTGGGAAACCTCGCCGGAGCCATGAAGCAGCTTCTCACACATGCTCCTSTCCCAGAGCAATGCGGGGGATGGGGTGAGGAAGGGGAGTGGATGAAGTGGGACTGAGCTTCCACCACACTTGATTCCCTGCCAGCATAAGCTTCCTTACAGGGCTTACAGCCACGGCACAAGCCCGAGTAAAGCCCCAGCTGCTCCCACGGCTGCCAGGGTTAAGCACCCTGGAATCAGAGCGGTGCCACCAAGCTCTGCATCTGTCACTCCGATCTCCTCTGCGCTCAGGAAGTGGGGGGAGAGTGAACAAGAGACAAGTGAGCCTATTAGTATTTATTATTTGTATTATTATAGCACCTCAGTGCCTAGTCGTGGACCAGAATCTCATCCTATTAGCACTGTGAAAACCCAGAGCCAAAGTACTATAGTCCCTGCCCCAGAGGGCTTACAATCTCCTTTTTCAAACAGGGGTACAAAGAGATGGAGRGGGTAAAAGGGAGCAGTGACAAAACATATATCACTGTGATGGAAAGTGTTGATTTTCTGGTAAGAACCATCAGCTTTTAAAYGTGTAGTTTGGCTTAGATATTCCTCACACAGTCAATATTTTCTATTTCTCATGAAAAAAAAATCAAGAAATCACACAGAACTTCAGGTTATATTCAGTGAAAAACATTTTTCATTGCAAGAAACACACACAAGGTGATTTTTAAAAAACATTGTTTAGTTTGTATCTTCTAAGCAGACATCTGAACATGTTTACAAAGTCTACACATGCAGTGTATAAAAAAAAGTTTAAAACTTTAAACCAACTTTTCTGGATCATTCCTTTATTCAATTTGCAATCTTGCAAAAAAGAGACACCTTTTAATTAAATTTTTGAARAAAAAATAGAAGTGATTTCATATGAAGTGCATTTCTTGACACACTTGTATTTTCCCTGTGCTTATGATTTAAAACACAATCTAAATAGAAATTATTGTCTAGATACAAGGATAGAGAACAACTGTGTATTTAGGGAATCTATGTAACTGATTTTACAGTTTTTTTCTGATCGAAACTGTGATTACAACTTTGTGCAAGAAGGGCATATGATTTACAACTTTTTGCAAGCATATCTTACGTGCATATTTTTAATAACTTGCCTGTAAGGAGCCAAATCCTGCTGTTCTGCTCAAAGTTTCTCTAAAATCATCAGCTCTTTGACACCATGCTCTATTCTGCTGGTCTCCTACTGTGTGTCATAGTTAATACTGTGAATAACTCTCTTTGAGTTAAATATTCCTGTTTTCAACTATATATTTTAACAAATTACTCTATGGTAGTAAGTGTTTGCAGGTTTGAGTATCTTACAGAGGCCTACAGGACAGTATGATTTATCCCCATGCAGAGGGATGAAGCGAAACAAAAGTAGCTGGGCAGTTTGCAAAACRATTAAACATTTTCCATGATCAGCTCTGCTATTTGCCATTTGGACAGCCTCGACTGGAGTCGCCTAAGTAAGCTATACTCTTTACCTGAAAATAGCTTCCAAAATTAGCTTTCTTCTTTCTATGCATTCCCTAAATTGCTGTAAACATCCAGGATACCCATACATATACACATACACACATGGGTATGTGTGTGCATACATGTACATACATGTATAAGTGTATATACATCTAACTATATATACACACACAGACATAGATCCATGTACATATATGGATACAGAGCTATGACGTAGTTAGGAAACAACAAAAYCATTTTTATTGCATTCTTAAGTATCATAGAACAGGGGTATTATAGGCACACATCTTAACTACTCCTCCTTTACTACAGTCCTAAAGCTCCTTTACCTGAGATCTGCATCTGTAAAAATAAAGTTCCATTTTTTTAGCTGCATGTTACAAAAAGACTAAATATCAGCCCCACAGATATGAAATTACAACTTAATTTTGAGACTAATTTGCTACAAGTAAAATAGTCTATCTTATAAAAAAGATACTGCTGAAAGAGATACATATTAAAAAGGAAACACGATTCTTAGAGGTTTAAAAATCTCCCTACKCCTTCCCACATCGTAATAAATTTATAAAAAATATTTGACACAGAAAATCTCCACAGAAAACATCCTGCTGAAATCACGTACCCTTTTAAGACACCCATCTTGCAAACATTACACGGTTCAGGAGGGCAAACTCCATCACAACAAGTACTTAATTTTCGTCATCCCGCTGGTAGTGAATAGTTTGTATTTCCTGAGCTATGAACATGGCCATCTCTCTCGTGCCCGCAGCAATCACTCGGCAGGACATCAGATCCAGAGGTCCCCCTGAGGACAAGAGGATTAACGAGAAGTGTCTTAAATATAAGCCATGCTGTAATTAGATAGGTTCAGAAACACTGAAATGACTTCATACGTTGGGGTGGGAAGGACAATCTAATTCAACAACTCCTATCTGGAAATGTCTGGCAAAAAATTATTTCAGAAAATTCTGGATACAAGTTGCCCTGAGGCAGCCACTCTCTCAGTCCCCTCCAAAGTCAATGGAAACAAGGGTATTTGCTCACCTGAAGTGTCTATCACAGTGCCACCCGCCTCTCTGATGATGACAGTGGCCGCTGCCAGGTCCCAGCAGTGTAACCCAAACTGGTAATAGGCGTCTGCAGCGCCGGACGCCAAGTGGCACAGGGCCAGCGTCGAGCTCCCAATGACACGGACCCTACACCCCATGGTAACAGAAAGGAGAAAATGTCTCTGACTTCAGCCTATGTGTTGAGATCACAACTCTTACAACACACTTGCTTCAGTCTTTCTTTTTTTTAATGACTTTTTTCAATGGCTTTTTGGTCACAAATGTGAGACATAGACTCTAAAATATCTTACCCGTGTGCTTGGGCCTTGAGCAGTCTCTCAATGTTACCAAGAAACAATTTCAAAGTTTCAGGGTCACGTTTTGGACCAATTTCTGTTAAAATTAAGGCCTTCGAGATATCTGCAATGGTAGGGAGATGYTTCCATTAATTCAATAGCTCCCAGGTAGGTTCTGTAAATTTGTTTTTAAATTAAACACTAATGGACTTTTCACACAAAAATAATTTTCATGTCCCTTTTTTTACCCCAAACTCTTTCACAGGATAAGTGACAACTTTGCATAAAAATTCAAGCAAGAGTAGGTTTCTCATATCAAATGGTCTGATCTAAACACACTTAAAAAAAACAAAAACAAAAACAGGAAGATCAAAACCCAGAATGTATTCTTACATTCCTTCTCTTTCCATACATTGTTTTATTTCATTGACCAATCACCTTTTGGCAAATTCACTAATATTAGCCGTCAACTAAAAATAATCCAGTGWCCTAGTAACTATTAATGATGTTAATTCTATTCATATTTGAAAACAGGATGGTTCTTGAATAGGGAATTTTAATGTAATTTGTTAACCAATTAGAAACATTTGGGAGTCTAGTAAGAGGAAATAAAAGTTTCTCCCTAAATCACCAGTCACCCAGTAACAGCTCATTCTGGCATTTCAAGCACTGAAGACACCTTACAACGGAAAAAAACCCTCTTATCACAAATTAAAGCAGTGTCTTTATTCATAATAGTATATGAATGTTCTATTTGTCTTGTGTTCAGCAAGGGCAATGCTGTCCCAGAGCAGAAGGAGATACCAGCCTTGGGTACAGTCAAAGGAGAGACTCACAGTGACTTGAAAGGAGTTGAAGTAGTCCTCATGTGAGATCTGAATACTGCCAGGCTATAGCAGGYGTGTGCCAGTGTATGTGGAGCTGGTTAGTCAAATGTCAAGTGTCCCTGCTTCTGCTGTGCCAGCCGAGCTCAGAGGTGTTTAAGGGATGACAAAACTCAAAGGTTTAGCAGTTGGTAACTCATTAACTGGGCTGTGCCCAACGCCAGGTGTCACCTCCTACCCTGGGCTGAAGGTGAGGCATTCATTCAGATAGGGAACATCTATCTGGTTATTACAGCTACCTGCATAAGCTGAAAATTCTCAGCAGAAGGAGCAAGGAGGTTTTTCAAAAGCAAATTAGGCTGGAGTGAAACACCATTCAATTAAACAGGCTGCCAATGAATTTAGTATTGCAGATGAGCCTTATGGATTCAAGCAATGTGGCAAAACGGTTGGTGAGTAACAGGGATGTAATCAGATTAAAATTTACAGGGTGTCACAAATCTTAACTGTAGGAACATGGATTTAACAACCACTTTTTAAATTACTGCATTAAAATAGAAAAACACCAATCCAGGCACGCTGTAGGGTACTTGTTGTTTAGCCACAGCTGAAAACTCTGGATGGTGAAAGCAATCTGCCTTAGATTATTTTGCCTAACAGACCCAATTTATAATTAGAGAACATTTAATGCACACCTCATTGCTGAAATGCACCATTCACACCACACCATAGCTAGGTTCTGACTAAGACAGTTGTTCTTTTGAGTTTATAAATATATTTCTGACGCATAAATGGATCTCTTCGATTTTCATAAGGCTATGGGTAGAAATTGGATGAAGAGACTAAGGCAACTAAGACAGAGGTCTCTGCTTAGGAAAAGGACCTGGCTGATCACAAGACTCAATGGGATTTCAGGAATTCAAGATATGAGGTAAAATTTATTGACTATTTCTCATTCTGATAGAGGACAAAAAGAAAAAGCAGGCTTGGTAGAAGAGATTTAAGAGTGATATGGATAAATTTATGAGGAAAAGATCAATTCTGTTGACCCCAGAAGATTAAAAAAAGAAAATCCATTTACAGTATTAGCACATGTAAGGCCTGACATGAATCTAAGCATGAGAAGAAAGTTTCACTCAAGATAACAGGGAAGATGGATCCTTCATTTAAGTGCATCATAACTGCGTGGACTCCTGTACCAGAACTCTACAAAACTGGGTGTTGACAAAGAGCAGTGTTTGCCTGGGCTGTGACTTCAGATGATTAAATCTGAACAATGAATGTAGAGTGTAGATCAATGTCATACAACAATAACATTCCCTGAAAACAGAAGGCAGGAAGCAACATGACATCTTAGATCTCAAACACACCATGGCCACTTCAGTTCCAGGGGCAGGTACAGGGAAACAGTCTCTCTTCCAGGGTTGGTTTAATTCACTGAAGCCACAGCCCTTACGGAGCAATTGTGATTTAGAACACTGTAAATATCAGTGGATGTGAGACTAAAGTAGATCCAGCCTCGCTGGTGAAAATTTCCCACCACCAAATGATGTATCTCAAAACAAAAGAAAACTTCAAAGCATTTGAAAGGGCAGAAGGTCTAATTCCCTTGCTATGTTCTAGACACCCACATAGACTGGATGTCCAGACAAAGGAAGACAGAAGTGACATGTGCCAAAATTGTTCCCTGCTCAACTGGAGACCAGAACTCTCTGACTCCAAAAGCAAGTGAGGCCATTTCAACGGTGCTTCATCCAGCCCACCTAGGAGCCCCCCTAGTTCTTCCTAATAGTCTCTGCCAGAATGGGCTTTTTTGAAATATGAGATATTTAAGAATTGAAAAAATGTGATATATAATCAGTGATTAAAATATTAGGGGTCACTGACTTTTAAATCCATCTCTCCAAGTAGGGAGACCCCAGCTCACTATTAATTTAGACGAATAATTAATAAACTTCCCAAATTTCAGGGAAATTTTGATGCAGGGTCTGCTTGGGGCACTAAGGAAATCTGTATGTCAAGTTGCTTGAATTTACTGTGTTTTGAGCTTATTAAATCTCTCTTTGGTGCAAAATTTTTACCATCTGCTGTGTACAATGATGTACGTTTTTGGCATATGTCTGCTTCCATCTACAACTGAGTGCTACGCTCTCCTCTGCATTTTGATTAACTAAAAGAAAATTTCTCTAAACAGATCAGATTATTGTTTCCTATAATCATTAGGTAAACAGACAGATCTATAACTTGGTTTACCACCAAAAGAATTCCATCAAAGTGTTGACAAAGTGTTGCTGGCTGTTTGCACATTGAAACATACCTCACACACCAGAGCGAGCTGTTAAAGAACCCCTAATGAAGCATGCAACCTTTAATTTACTGTTAGCACATATGCCTACAGACATAATACACTCTGTGACGTACAAGTTTATTGGAAAATAAGTGAATAACAGCCAGCATAGTACTCTGAATTTGATTCACCATTCCCATTGCATTTTGCTTTTAAAAAGTTATTGCCGTGCTCAGCTGGAATGAAACTGGTGAATCTACACGTTCTTCCTTATTTYAAACAATGGCTGTGAAGCAAAATAATTTAGCATTATTTAAATAGTTCATATTCAGATGTATATTTTAAAAAGAAATGGAGGAAAGTTGTGATTTTTCAGAAAAAAACAAACACAAAACAACAAAATTATCATGCAGGTGAAATACTTTCCATCAGGATAATGATGTTCATTATCCTAATGATGATTTGCAACAACTCTGAAACAAAATTAACATATTCCTTTTAGAGTTCTAACAAAATCTAGACCAACCTGTCTCTTTTGATACCTGAAGCCTTTTGTCATTACAAAATGCCCCTTGACCTCTTCTACCAGTGTATAATCGTTCTTCAGTGCAGTGGTAAATTACACCAAATTCAAGCTTTAAGATTTTGAAAAGGAAAGAAATGAATGCAACTCAAATTACTCATCATAAATATAAACAACTACTAATGGCAGAAAGATCAGCAATATTTTAATTGGTACACATAATCAAAGATTATACTGATGCTAATAAACTGAATAATTTTACTATTACTGTGATATTGAGATATAGGTCATATAAAATTCAGTTTATAAAGAGAAGTCAATGCAATGTGTTCCTGATCCTCTAAGTTCTTACTTGCAGCTTGTTTCTGTTCACATTAGAATAGACTAAATGCTGAGTTTATTTCAAACTCAATTCTATGCTTTTCCTGAAAATACTCTAAGGCAAGACTCTGAGTGGTTTTCTTTCGCTGGTGAGCAGTTACTCCTCGAAGTGACCCCACTGACTTCAGCTGGACCCCGAAGATTTGTGGCCCCAGGATCAGTCGGGCATCCCARCTCAGAAGTCACAGCACAATTTATTAGCAGTGGATGCTTTTGTCTGCACTTCAACTTTTGTGGTGCATTTAATTTGCCTGCCTTTTCTACCAAAGCAGTACACTCTGGTCACTTGTTCAAACCTTTCTCTGCAAAATCCTTTCCTGAGAATCTCTTGAAGTTACAGGACTCCAAGAGGAGGAGTTCGGACAGAAAYAGCGAACACTGTGACCCTCAAAAAAAGGCGTAAGAATGTGCGACACCGGGATTTTTATGGGAGATTCTGTTTACCAATGAGAAGAGGGTCAGAACTTGACCTTTGGTATTTAAAATTTCTATTACTTTAATAGCCTTCACCAAAAGACTTTAAAGCACTTTACAAACTTCAAGGGTCAGGTCTGAAAATCACCCCTAGATGATTAAATATTAGCATTATTTAATTGAGGGGTACACAAAAATTAAGTGACTTGCCCGTGGTGTCAGAATTCGGCCACAAGGTCAAGAGACGTGCTAAGATTCCCAATCTTTTCCTGCTGCACTCGGTGCTCATCAGAGACAATTCMAAGGGAATAGACTGTCCTCGCTCCCTACCCTGAGGTCCCATCTAAACCAAGGGGGTTTTTTTTGAGAAACACTCTATTAATAGGCTCTTTCCCTGAAGACATCTGCAGGAATTTCTTCAGTACTGTTCAAGGCTTATATTCAGGCCAGTTCCCCCGTGTGTACTTTGGCTCCTTTTCAGTTTACTCTTTTTTCTGTTTTTCCCATTTGTTTAACTGAGGGAGATTTAACAGCATTCTTTATTTTTGTTTCAGCTTTGTTTAGTTTACATAACCCAAAATATGCAGCATCAAAATCATGATGGTGTTCTAAAAAACATAAATATTAGAGGAAGCTGTCTGGTAATAAAATGTAGTGTTCAAAAGGATCTTTGGCAATGAATAAATTTCAGAAAAGCATGGAAGTGCTTCTCTGAAGTTTCCACGTTTGAAAAGTCTAACCAGAGAAGTACACAACGTTATTCTGTTCAAAYCAGTAAGAGGTACTAGCACACCTGAAAACTAGGTTGTTACAGCACAGAATTCTTGCTGGCTTCACTTAAAGCTATACATATATTTAAGATTGTTGAATTAGGCTGAAAGAGGCACATTCTTTGGGAATTTGAATCACTAGTTAGTCTGTAGATATACATCAAACTGTAAACTATCAACTATCTGATGAAAAGGCACTAGAATGAATGAGTATAGGTAGGAAACTCAAAATGGCACATAGGAAGGCTAGATACTTTCCCACCCTCGCCATACTCAAGCTCTTATGTGGTCAATATAACTATTTTACTATGTTAAGGAAAATACAAAGGCATATTAAATGAACTAGGCCTGTAATTTTGCACTCTTCATAAAATCAGTTCTACATTGACTCATAGCAGGAGTTAGCTTTCACAGATACTGCCAGCAGGAAAGAAGCAATAATAACAACATAAGAACACTGCAAAAGACGTTTAAATTATGAAGAGGCAGCACTATATTGAACTTCTTATGATTTTGTCTAACTAAACCTTGCTCACACCAGTACTCCCTTTTTCTCCAAATAAATCCCATAACATTTATAATAATTCATAAGGATTCTCTTTTCATTGCCAGTTTCCGTAAGTAAGTTTTGCAGGGCTACAATTTTAGATGATAGAGTATGATCAGATGTACCTAAAAAGCATGGAAAAACCTGAGTAGTGACTGATTTTTTAAAAATTTTGTTTTATTAAAGGTTCCCACATGGTTTTGAGGCTTCTAGCCAACTCTCAGGTGTCAATCTTAAAGAACATACTTCATACCTCTTTGTTAACAGCAAATCCAATGCTCACTGCCACTGTTGGAAATCTGTGAAAAATAAGAAATGAAGTAGTACAGATGAAAAATCTCTCAACTTACTCCTTATGCAACTCCCTTAGGCAACAAAAGCCCATATGGAGTTCTGTGAGTTTACTTGTCAAAATGCACTTAACATTATCCTATTTCTCCTTTGTCAGCCTCTTTAACTTTTTTCAGTTCCTTTAAAAATATAAGTTAATATTGGAGAAGGCAAGAAATAAACACATGAAGACATCACAATTTTTACTCTAAACATGTAGTATACTTTAAGTATGTTTTTGCTTCAGTGTAATTGAATTATCCAATATAAAATCACTAATGTTATAACAAGTCATTGCTTTTAAGAGCATATTTTGTTCAAGCTAGGCATATAAGACAGCATTTAAGTAGCATGAAGATACCTTGCTGCTGACACCAACATAAAAAAACTGCAGTTCCTCTATGCTCTCCTTTTTCAAAATGATGATCATGTATCTAGTTTGGTCCTTTTGACTACGATATCATTATTGCATTTTAAACAATGAAATAAATTAACTTCTTAAAGGCGCATTTTAAAAAGTCCTGAAAATATTGCTAGAAAGAGGAAATTTCACTTAATTGTATGAAACATCATCACACGACACCCCCCACCTCCCCTGGAATTCTGTGTAATTACACCAAAAGTCAAGGAAATGCCTTTTTTTTTGTTTTTATGAAAGCTGCAGTTATTTTAAGCCACTAAAGCAGAGCATATTAGAGGATTTTTAAGTAGAAATATTATGAATAGTCATTAGTTTACAACTCCTAGCACTCGAATGATGAATTAAAAGTCTTCATTTTTGCAGTAATGACCTTTAGCTTTCGTTTTGTAGTGGTACTTTAGAAATTTAAACCCAGTATCTCCGTACAACTTAGTTTTCAGTGCTACTCTACACACATGCAATAGTTGTACTTCCCAGGAAGAATGAAGAGCTTGTGTCTGAAGGGGAGAAAACACCACTCCTAGAAGGAATGTGTAAAAGCCACACCAGGCATTAGGCCAAGTGTCCTGACAGCACAGCCTTGTTCCTCCAGTGCAGCTCAAGTCTCTGCACGTCCACATGCAGTGGGTTGTGTGTAAAGGAGCTGTGAGCCAAGAGCTGTGGGTCATTAGGCAACCAGCAGAAACTTCAGCTCACCCTGACATAACAGCACAAACACAGCCTCCCTCAGATACACGATGCCAGGTACCAAAAGATAAAGGGGTGACTCCTACGTGTGAGTCAAAGGAATAAGCCTACCAGGGTAAAGCACCTTTGAGAGGAAGGGAGGATTTGTGAGAAGCAACGTTTTGGTTTTTGACGTGTTTCCCAGTTCACTGTCCATTTACCTGTGCACAAAGTTGCACGTTCCATCAACAGGGTCAATAATCCAGGTCGGACTGTCGGTGAGGACACATTTTGAGCCTGCAGCAGTGGATTCTTCTGCAATAAACCTGCATTTGGGGTGGGGGTAAAACCCAGAACATTACCTTAGATATGTGACTTGGAAAGTACAACTCCACCTTTCTGGTTTTTAAGAGATAACTTCTCTCTCTCTCTAAAGTTTTTGTATAAATGTAAACACACGTATTGCTTTTTTAATTTAGGAATTGCGAACTTTCATAGAGACTTTAAGGGAGGGTTCTCAAATCTATAGCATACTGTTTTACATGGTAAAAAAGAGCTCTATTTATGTTCACTTTCCCATTATACCGTTAAGGAAGCATAAAAATGAATGCAGAAATGGATCTGAACTGGTATGCCTGGAACTCTAGAAGAAGACTTTTTAATGCAGAATGTGATTTTATGGGTTAGGCCTGTCTCTTGCAGTAACTAATATAAACTGCAAACTGTACCTGCTTCTTTTTTGCAGTCAAATTCAGTCAGCAGGAAATAACGCACTCTTAGAAAATCCACAATCTTGCTCTTACCTGTATTTTTTAMAGTAGTCTGACTTAGGAAATTAAAAGGTTTACAAAGCTGAACTTTCTTTTTCCCATGACCCACAAAAAAATCAACAAATTATTTTTCGTTTGTTGTTTGGATGCACAAGGCACAAAATGAAATCTGAGATCATCATCTCTTCTGTTGTTCTGTCCCAGTTTCTTTTAGTAGTTTTTTTCTCCTTTTTCCCTGGGAAACGAACATCCAGTTCTGGCACATTTCCTGTCGACCTTAATTATCCCTGCTCTCCCATAAACCGCCCAAGGTCTCTTTCTATAAGAGAAGTGCAGGTGCTACTCTCACAGATTTTCATAAAGCCCTACATGTACAGAAGGAGTAGAATCCAACTGCTAGTACTGAATCTTGCTGGTGGTTCCACATTTGAACAGCTGGCAATGGTATTCAGAGTTCCTGCAAATGCTTGAAGACAAAAAACCTTCTCTCAAAGACACAAAGAGAACAAAATGGATAAAATGAAGAGAAAATGTCTTTCTATTCTTCCCTAGGAATACAGTAGCAGCTATTTTCTTTTGTGTCTCCAACCTGTACTACATGATTCCACGTAACACTTGAAACCAAGAGCTTAAAATGTTCTGCAGACAGCACAGGAGGGGACTTCTTGAATTTTCCAAATGCTATTCTGCCTTGACCTCAGTAGAAACAGACTGTTTTGATGGCATTATAGACCCCCAGCCAGTACGAAGGGAGAATTAGGAAGTGTTTATTACTATTTTCATCTCCACTAAAGGAAACAGCTGAAGGACAAAGTGCTAGTGCACAACTGAGAAACGAGAAAGACTTGAACAAGTGTTTGAAATTCTCAGTTTAACATAACACTTTGCAGACTCCTTGCTCTAAACATTCCATTATTTTGTCTTCTTGGTGCTGTATCACTCGATTTTTGCTTTTACAAATCCTGTAATTAGCATCTAAACCCAACCATGCCTTGTCTGTGCTGCTGGATGCAGAGGAGGTTCATCTTCTTGCAGGTGCAGTACCTTACATCCCACCTCAAAATATCCATATTCCACATAAATTATACTTCTCCTTCAACCCTCTGCCAGCGTTGCCGGAGCCTGAACTGTTGCTGCTGTCTTGGCAGTCAGAGAAAGGTGAAATGAAAACCTCTTTAAAGGCAGGAGCATTTCTGTGTAAGATGATTTGCCCTCCAGTATCGTGAGCCAGTCCCTTGCCTTTCCCTTACAGGAGGTGCAATGCTGCAGTCCCCGAGCTCAGAAATGCTAACCTGGAGCTGGGACACAGCAGTGCCACTGATAAAATTTTCATACTCAAGAGCAATTTTTCCAAAATGGATGTAGGACAAAGGAGGTGCGCATTTTAGGAAATCTGGGCTAATGGCTTATGAAAACACTCCCTTGCTGCTATACAATACTGGGAAATGCGAGAGTCCTACAAGGTCAGCGTCAGATATGTTGCTCTATGTCCTGTAAAAACCTGCAAACTAAGCAAAACACTCAGCATGAAGTACTGGAGACCAAATTCTAGGAACAGCTTGAGAAGTGGGAGGGGTAACCATCTCATTAAAACAGTTAATTTAATATGCCAGCCTGCCAGCTCCACTGACCTCTCTTCAAATCTGGATTACAGTTTACTCCCACTGAAAATGAGTCTAGTAATTTTAGACAAGCCTTAGAGTACATCTGTTCATACCATGGTGCCACTCTGAAATTCATTGCAGGAACAGCAGGGAAGCTGTAACATAGCATAAACTGAAGCAGGAATGATACTGAATCCACTGCAGGAGATTCTAGCTGGGGCTGTCCCTTACCTATCCCCTTATGGAGGTCTGAGGACAGAAAGTCAGGAAGCTAGAGTTGGATGTCAGCCTCTAACTGCTGTATCCTGGTTTTAATGTTACAGAATTAAGGCCACAAATAATACAAAATATGACAACTTGTGTAACAAGAGCAAGAGTAAATGTTGGCATAGCCTTTTGCAACCAGTAGCCCCTGGTATTCTGGCTGTGCCTACCCACAACTCAAAGATCTATCAGAAAAACTATCCTTTTGGAAAGACTCACTTGGAGCACCTCAGAATACTAAAGAGTGAGCAAAGATGAAAAGTTGAGTGAAGCACGAATGAAGATATGTATCACTTAGCCAGGAAGAGAGAAATAAAAAGAAACTTGGGAGAGAATTGCTTTTTGAACATATTTTCCTAATATTTCTCTTTACTTCTGAATACATTTCCGATATCTTGACTCATCACTGCCACAGTGCAAATGGCACAGATTCTAATAAGATCCCTTTTAATTTTTCTAACTCCTAAAGTACATTTTTTGATTCAGAGAACATAGAAATCATGATTATTTGGAAGAAAAAGACATAACAGAAATCTTCAGTGCTGCTTTTAACAACCAGGTTGGGGGAAAATCTGAATACAATTTAAATGATCCTTTAATGTTTTCATTGTACTTTAATTCAACCCTTGACAGCTATTGTAGGCTCCTCATTGCAAGTATTTTAATCTAATCCGGTTAAATTTAGTTTTAATCTATTGTTTAATCCAAACGCATTAATTGTCTGAACAAATTCTATCCAAACCTAACAATCAACATCAAAAAAACAAAATGGTCTTGAAGAAGTGGCAATTCCTTCATTTACTTATAAAGTCAGAAGTTAGCTGTACAGAGTTGATAAAATCTGGGATTTTTCTGTTCCTAGGTCTGTGTTGACCTTACAACTTTTGTTCCCATTCTGAGTAACTCGAGTGTGTCTGATGATCCACATTTTATGTGAAATGTATATGTTTTATGTTCTCTGCCAGACTGCTAAAGGAAGAAAAACATGAGAGTGGAGATGATAAAAGAGCACAGCCAGCAATAGTAGAACGAATATTACACAAATAATAGGCTTGTAAAGCCTGGCACTCTCTTGAGAACTGCAGCCAAGAACCCACACATTATGCTGTACAGTACTGCTTCAATATGCCATCACATACAACACGTATTTAGAAAGCCATATTTAGTACAAACTATGCTTTCTGCTCCTTCTTATGGTGTTGGTTTTTTTGCCCAGCGGCATTGCTGACAATCAGATTAGTAGCTGAGCCCTCCAGATTTTCATATTTGTTGATTTCTGCACAGTGCTAGAATGCAAGGCTCATCCCCATCAGAGATGCCCACAGTTAGAAGGGAGTCAGAAACTATTTAAGGGATACACAGGCTCTGCACTGGCTCTGCAAAAAAATTAATTTTATCCACTGAAGTTAAATCTAGAAATCAATTGCAGAGTCTCTGCATCAAACCAAATCTGGCAACTAATACAAACCCTCTCTCTAATCTGTGCATGCGCTGAGTTATTTTTGAGTTGACCACAATAATTCAAGAGGAATTGACAATCTGATCTACTTTTAAAACCTTGGGTTTGTACCTCATGTAGTAATTTATAGCCTGTTTATATATAGGCATCAAATCATGATGATAATGATAAACAGCCCTACTTCTCACTGATTCTAGGATTCTATAGAACACAAGGTAAATGTGATTAAATATACTTGTCTTGATCTGGCAAACATGTATGTGTGATGGCAACAGGGAGTTAAGGAAAGGTCTGCAGGTTGGGACCTTTGCTATCATATATTTCTGCTATATTTTTATAGATATCCTTAGCATAATTATTATACAATAGGGAACAGGCCAGTATTTTGAAAATCATGAAGATCCATATGAAACCTTCATCCATGATGTCCCTACAGGGGAAACACTGCTATTAAATACATATATTAAGAAATGTATATTAAGTTCCCTTTAAATGCCAGTCCAATATGCAGCACTTAAAGGACAAAAAAAGGTCATTCATAGTTTCTTTCTGTAGGCACTCACCTGTGGGAGGGAAACTTCTCTTTCAGAACAGAAATAATTAAATTTTCCACGAAATGATCAGTTTCTGTCACAAGATCTGCTGCAGATGTCTTTGTGGACACTTGTTTTTCCTCTGTTAGAGCTTTCCTAATAATCTGAAACAGAAGTTCATAAATCAGATTTGTTGGGCATTCGGCCTGTGCATACTAAAATAATATCTTCACTGAAAAAAAATATAGCTAATCCTGAAAAACAGCTGTAGGCCTAATTCTACCAGAGGCTGTTCCAATTTTTTGACAAAAAATCCTTCTCAGCTAACGAGTATTCTTTGGGAACATGGCATCTTGAATCACTCTCCAAAAACCCCTCTTGACAGTTCAGAAAAGAATTGGTGAATGGGATGCAACTAATGGAATAAAAGGATCATGGCAGTCATCGTGATCTAGAAAATTACGAAAAGTACACACAAGATAAGAAAGACCCTCAAAGCTCAAGCATTTTTTTAAGGAACCCCCTTTTTCTTTTTCTTTTTCTTTTTCTTTTTCTTTTTCTTTTTCTTTTTCTTTTTCTTTTTCTTTTTCTTTTTCTTTTTCTTTTTCTTTTTNCTTTTTCTTTTTCTTTTTCTTTTTCTTTTTCTTTTTCTTTTTCTTTTTCTTTTTCTTTTTCTTTTTCTTTTTCTTTTTCTTTTTCTTTTTTTCTTTTTCTTTTTCCTTTTCTTTTTCTTTTTCTCTTTCTTTTTTTAATGTACAGGGCCAATACCCCACTGCTCTCTTGCTTTGAAAGATATGCAATAAGGCAAACTTCACTGGTTTCCATTTTGCCAACAAAGATACACAGGTTTTTCCTTTTTGTGGGTTTTTGGAACTTCAAATGCTGACCACCCACTAGCTCCCAAAGCATTGCCATATATTTAACAAAAACAAAAATTGAAGCTTTCCCTAGATATGAAACCAATGATTTAAACCTGGACTCTCTTCTGGAAAAGTCTTTGTCTTGTTCTCAAGGGTTTTGTTGTTACAAACTCAAGTACAAATGCACATATGGGAAAACAGTTAATGAGAGCTTTTCCCCTTTTTTCCCATTTTCTTTCTGTCGGTTTTTTTTTCAGTTCGTCATTAAAAAGAGAAATAAAGAGGCAGGATGCAAAAGGAGATCGCTTATTTTTTGACCAGTGAAAATGATAAATTATTTGAAATTAAGAAAAGCAAAACAAAGCAAAAATTAAACAGCATTTATTTGTTTAGAATTATATTATTGAAACCCAGCAGCAACAAGATCAATATTCTGAGTCCCTTTTAAAATTTATGTATTTCAATTGTTTAACTAAATTTCGATTGACCAAAGTATTTTAAAATCCTTGAGAAATATTCAGTGACCAAAGAAAACAGTTCTGCTGTATTATGTATGGGAAAGGGACCAGAAACTCCTAAACTTCAGTCTCAGCTCTTGGTTTTCATAGTATAAAATACTGTATTTTAAGGGTATGCTGATTGTTCTGACAAATAATGGATATTGCTGACTGTTGCCTGAGTAAAGAAGGCACCTGAACCAAAATGTTTCTGCTTTGTGAGCTGTAAAACATCAATTGTGCCCATTTGCTGAGCTTGTGAGGGCAGGTTAATACTTTTCAGTTTGAGGTGTTGCTGAAGTTCATTATTGTATATCAAAATATTAACCACATTTAATCTTTTTACTCCTCTCAATGGCCTGTGTGGTTTTCTTGAAGGTTTTACCATAGAAGCTTAAAAGCGTAACTCCAGCAGGGGCCTTGGGCTCCTCTTCAGCCCAAAGCAAAATCCGAAACACTCCAACCACCCTCAGTTGTGTATTCTAAAAAAACCTGCTATGCTGATACCTTTTATTTTATTTGCTCTTCTTTACTTTTGTATTGTCTATACTGCTTAGAACTTCATATATTGAAATAGGTAATGAATGCCCTCTTTTTGACAGAGAAGATTTTAATTTCTTCTTAGCAATGCCATGTTCTTGACTTCTATTCGGTTTCAACACATAGGAGATTGAGATTTTGGCAGCCATTTAAATCAGTACCACTGCTCAGTACAACAGTGAGATCACACCTGAGCCTTGCTGGAAAAAGAAAAGCAGAGATGAAACCACACTCCCGTGGATGTGCTCTGCAATCAGCTGATTTCATCGTATGCTCCAGCACTTGATCTCTCCTGTTAGAATACAATCCTTTGCACATCTCAGCTTCAAATGCAACATTTTTCATTTCTGATCTTTTATCGGGTTGTTCACGACCATTTTTAACTTTACCTCTATCCTGGTGGCCAGCACGAGGCTCCAGTCACTTTGGAGGTGGGAATAGCCAAGCGTGTGCCTGCGCTGATGGCCCTCTCACCCACCACCCTCAGTGGTGGCTGATGGCCCTCTCACACACCTCCTCTGCGGGCCCACACCAAGGACCCATGACACACATTTACCATTTGCCAGCCCCACAATGAGCTGCTTCTCCCCACCTCTTGTGCAACCAATACGTCAAGAGGAGGGCAGGAGAGAAGCCATGATGCTGGGCTGAGGTCACCAGCCACAAACGGGCACCATATCTGTAGACGCTCACCCAGCACCAGGTGATGCTGCGGGATGGACAGGTCTGATTCTGCCAATTCTCTGCCTCTTACAAAGACTCTGATAAAAGGGACTCATATGCATTTGCTCCAGCTTGTACAGGTGTGCAATCCAAGCCAGAGTCCCACACAAGGATCACATTTCCTGCATAACTGACGAAAAAACTTCTATTCTTTGAAAAATGATCAAATAGCTCAGAGCAGTGTAGAATTCGATTTATGTTGAGTAATCCCTAAAAATCACCTGCCTACAAAGAGTGTTAGAGCCTGGTGCCTCAGAGTACTTTGACAGTATCACTCAACTCCTCTCCCTGAGGAAGCCTTACAATAATGTTTGTAGATACCTACTGCAATTGCCTGGTCTTTCCAGATGGACATGGACCTCCCTAAGTCTTACTCTGGGTAACAGGCAGCAGGCAAGCAGACCAAAGGACCTACAGGATGATGAATAGAAACAGCTGATTGCAACTTAATACTATTGTACAATGAAATTGGCAACCAAGGTGTGGTAACTTGGCTGTAAACATATTTTACTAGACTTTATAACTGCTCCAGGGGTTGCTCCTAGATTGCAGAGATTTTTCAGTAATTTCGAAGCAACTGGTTTTTGGGAGCATGGTCTTTCAGAGCAATCACTGAACACTCTTAGCCCATGCTGCCTCTCCTCTAATACAGATCTTATCCTAATACCCTGCTTGGGAGCATTTGGGGGTTATGCAAAGCAAGGGGCATATTTACAGCACTACATGCACGAAGACCACATCACAGAGCAAGACCCAGGTTGTCTCTGCTCCTTCCTTCATTTGCCATGGAGCAGGGGAAATGGAGCCACCAGGGCTCAGTGCAGTCACAGTCCTGGACTCTTCCTTTTTTAATGCCTGTGTGAAAATAAGTCCATTCATTCCAGAATGAAGCAGAGGGAGGGCCAAGATGCCTTTCCCCCCAATACCTGTCAGGAGAGACACCTACAGTAGTGTGCTCATGTCAGATATTTTATTTCACCATACTGCTTGCACTCACCACACACTTCTGGGAGCTCCAAGATGGATTTGCTTGCTTGCAATACTGTCCTGAAATATTTGCTCACTGATAAAATCAAACATCTAGATAAGAAGCATAAGTACCTGCAAATAATTCAGGAAATTCCAATCTGGTTTGCTAAAAAAATCTGTCCATCTTCCATAGAAAACAGCCTAACAATTTCCCCCGGCAGCAAATATGGGGGAAAAAAAATCTTGGCTTTTTAGAATATCAGTGGAAATTTTTTATTTTTTTTTTTAGTGGCATTCTGCTAGGTCTCTTGCATCTCATAAAATTATTTTCTGGGAAGAAAAAGAGGAAAAAAAAGAGGAAAAAGAAAGAGAAAATGTAGTTTGTATGGACTTCAACATGGTATCTTCTAGTGTCAGTTTCTTACCCTTGTTTTTATCTGGATGCACGTTTACTCATTTTGGTGAAGTTTCTCCAATTCTGCAATTGGAGAGAACTGTGCAGATATTACACAGTGCTCTCAACAGTATCAAAGACACAGAGACTGGTCATGCCTGATTTTCTTGAGCAAAAAGTCATATTAAACCTACGGGTGCACTCTCATGAACAGAGCAAGCAGAGTTTACTCACAGAAAAAAACCAGAAGTTTGAAAAAGTGCAGTTACATGTGGCCTTACAGAGTGAATGAGACATAACTTTAAAGCAGGTCAATTACAGAGATTACAAAACCATGGCCATTCTCATTATGAAACAGCCATATATATTAAATGAGAGCCTGTGATATTTTGTAAAAGTAATAGAACTAAACAGGATGGGCAAGAGAAGCAATGATTTTAACCTTGTAATACTAGGTTAAAACCTAATAATCACTCCAGCAATACCACTTTTGACACATATTCACTTCTTTATTTGGCCTTTAAGTTTAGAAGACACTATTCCTGAGTATAGATGCCTATCTGTTGGAAAGAAGATATATTTCACTTGTAGTCATGAAACATAATGCAATACAAACCAAATAGTAGTATAAGCCAAAAGGGGAGACCAGAAAACTATATTGCTGGTTAACTTTTCCTAGAAATCCAAAATCTGGAAGTGCATGTCTTTCTTCAGGTTGGCCTCTGTGCCAAGCCTCTTGTAGACACTTTCTAATGATTCCGACCCTTCCTGGGAAATGGAGTGCCTTAAAAGAAAGGCTGAAATGGCAAAATTCATGCAGGGATGGAGACAGGTCTTAGACCTGGGAGGACAGAGAGAGCAAACAGATTTCTGGGGATGAAGGTGAAGGTGGAAGGGTCTGAGGGATGGGAAGAAAGGCAGAAGAAAAAGCTGAACTGACTAGTGGAATTGACTGGTTTTGGTGATCAAAATAACCCCCATTTTTATCAGTCGATTTTCAACCAAAATCCAGTTCTACCAAACCCATGTTACACTGCATTTTGTGTTCTTAGCTCTAGTTTCTTTTGGCAATAGCTGGAAGTGGATTGACACTTAAAAGATAGAGCCATACCTGCACCTTTTCTTCCAGAAGGATCTCTGATGCCTTTTGTAACAAAAAAGATCCTTAGCATGACAAAATTAATTAAAAGGAAAAAAAACCCAGTTTCCAAAGTCCTGCTTAAACGACATCTTTGGCTGGTTTAAGTTTTGCCTGCCAAGGAATCAGCTATTTCCTGCCAGTCGCAAGGTAGCAATAGCAAACTGTGAACCAAAAAGATTCAAGGATTAATCTTCTGGAATGTTTACTTCTTCCAGGAAAAGGTGCTCAGCTGAAATGACTGGAGAAGATTACAGCTGTCTTCACAAATTGATATTTTGAGAAATAAGGTGTAGAGGCTTGAGCAAGTCATGAGTCTCTCTTGTGAAACGGCTGGCGGAATAACTATGCTGGAGAAACTCCTGTTTCAAGAGTCTGTGAGAGCATGACCTGTCATCCTGATTTGGATTATCCATTTAGTCCCTATATTATTAAAACAAGTCTCCTCTCCTCTGGCATTCTCTCCATCTTTGTGTTTTCTACTAAGGAGAAGATACATTTAAGAACACACACTAAGGAAAAGTTATGGGTCTTGGACTAAAGACAGAAAAGGGGGCTCTTTAAATTGCAGTGTATAGGGACCAAGTGTGTTTCAAAATATAGCAGAACGGAAGCAAAAGAGAAATACGTCTTGCTGAGGTTTGTGTTTTACCCAGTTTCTCCATCAAAAAATCTACTGATCCCACTTCTTGGCTCTGTTAGACCGGTGGAAGTTTTGCTGCTGCAGAGTAGGGTCGGGATGTGTCCTGAGACGACTAACCTGCTGCTGTGTCAAAACACAGATCTGAAATAAGCTACTACAGATCTTCGCAGAGACACAGCTACTTGTCCCTAGCAAGTGAATTTCAGTCACTCTGAAGACTCTGCCTTATCTAACAAGTCAAAACCTCCCTGACACTATTATTTTTCTCTGCACAAGCTGCTCAAAAACAAATGTCCGCCCCGAAGGATGCAGTCTTCGAGAGATGGAGCCGAGGGATGGGGGCCCCCCAAGGCTGTGGCTCTGAGGGATGGGGCCCCCGATGGAAGTGGCCCCAAGGGCTGGGCCCGCCTAGGGATGAGGCCCCCCAGGGATGGGCGCCCCCCGAGGGATGCAGCCCTCGAGGGAAGGGGCCCTAGGGGCTGGGGGTCCCCCAAGGGCTGGGGGGGGGGGGTTGGGGGCCCCCTCTGCCGCCATCCCTCCCGCGGCCGAGAGCTCCGGCGGCGGCCCGGCTGAGCGGGTGCCGAGCCCCGCAGCCCTCCTCCCCCTCCCCAGCTCTGCGCACCAGCCCAGCGCCCGCACGGCCCTTCCTTAGCCAGCGCCGGGAGAAGGCTCCTCCAGCCGCGGAGCAGCCCGTGCCGGCCCCATCCCGGAGGGCAGCCAGCAGCCCGGCTCTCACCTGCCCGGCGCGGCGCGCCAGCTGCACCGCCACCTCCGCGCACTCCTTCCAGGGGTCCCCGCCGCCGCCCGCCGCCGCCGCCCGCCCTTCCTCCTCTTCCTCCTCGCACGGCTTCATCGCGGCGGCCGCGCTGCCCGGAGCGGGGCCGGGGGGCGCGGGGGGCCCGGCTCCCCGCCCAGGAGCGCCCGCCGAGGAGGATGCCCAGGGCGCTCACACCGCCCAGCGCTGTCACTGCGCGCCCCGCACCGCCCCTCCCAGCGCAGCGGGGCGGAGAGAGGCGGCCGCCGCGGTCAATGGGGAAGGCGGGCTGGCTGCTGGGCGCTGACTTTAGGTGAGCCCCGGGGACGGAGGAGGGCCGGGAAGGCGGGGGGTGCTGCGGGGAGCAGCTCCGGGGCCGCGCCGAGAGGGCGGGATGCGGAGAGCGGGGTGCGGAGAGCAAGATGCGGGGTGCGGAGAGCAGGATGCAGAGTGCGGAGAGCGGGATGCGGGATGCGACATGCGGAGGGCAGGATGCGCCGCGCCGCCATGGCCGTGGCCGTGCCCCCGCCGCCCCGCCTGACATGGCGCCGGGACCGCCGGGCTGGGGCTGGGGCGCTCCTGTTTCCCCCGTGGATGAGCAGGAGCCGCCGCGCTCCTAGGCCGAGCGGCCCCCCAGGGGCCCCGCTACCCCGACTCCCCAGGGCCATCCCGGGGAACGGGGGCCCGGCTGTCGGCGTTACCGGGGCTTTGGGGGAAAAGCTGACGGCTGGCATCGGCCATCTCAGCAATGAAAGGGGAAAAGTGTGGGAAAAGCGGCCTCGGGAGTGGAAAGGCAAGTTCAGGTTTTAAAGCTCAGCAGCTTGTTAATGCTTGGGAATTCAAGTGTGTGGTAAGAAATACATTGCCCTTTCCATTTTCCCCCTGTCTTCGTGTCTCATTTTGGATTTGTCAAGGATGAGAAGAAGAGAATTCAGAACCCACTGTTCCAGAATCCGCGTGAGCCAAATTGCCGTGCCGGCAGAGTAGGGAACAGAGAGCTGAGCGATTCTGGGTCCACCTCGTAGAAGGAGGGCAGCCCAGGATGAATACATGCTTATGCAATAGAGCAGCCAGACTGCTRTGGCTTAAAACACCGAGTGAGTGTTGGGAACACACACTTTATCTGTCAGAGTGAGGCTTTTCCAAATGACTTGTTCTGATGCACACTTGGCATCGAATGGGAAAAAGGAGAGTCCAGGGGTTGAGTCTGTCAGCGTAGCTTTTTGAAAGAGCCATTAAGTACATTGAATGTATGAAATTTGTTATTGTCCTTCAGCACCTGCTTTGTGGTTGAGGGTTCCATTTTCAGGGCTAGAATAGAGATGCTTTAGTGATGAACACATTTGCATGAAGAAAATTGCATAACACCACCACTTACTATCTCTGAACACAAAATTTATTAATTTTCTAGAGACCAGGCTAAATTAAATTGATTTGGGTATTCTGTCTAATGTAACAGACCCTATGTCTGCACCTATTTTCTTTTATTGTTTATTGTTCATTGTTGATCTCGTAGGACACAGATGACTTTGGGATRAGAGGGACGCTCTTGCCATATGTAGTTCACAAAAAATAATGGATACTTTTTAAAATAAAACACCTGGACCTTTTCCATCTAAAGCAAGTGACTGAACTTCATGGATTGTAGCACAAGAATTCAATGTCATTATTTAAATTTCTAAGCTGCACTCTGGCAGTGGTTGCCACAAAGACAGCAAGGCTGTCAGTCTACTTAGTGAAATATTTTTTAGTCTCCATTTGGAATTAGGAGAAAAAGGTTAACAAACCCTGAGACGGTCAATTAATTAATACACAAAGTGTAAAAGTTTGGTTGAAGCATGAAACGATGAAACGTTGTTGAATAAATCCTCACCAAATGTTTGTTAATCTTTCTGCTGACTGATTATTCTAAGTCACTTGTTTCCTCCAAACACGTACCTGCTTTGTTCTTATGTAAGATTAGTTTCCTTAAGTGCAATAACCCTACAAACATGGAATATAATTTGGACTAGTACAGAACAGAATTGCTCTGGATTCTTCCTTAATCTTAGTTTCCTCCAGGTTTTGGAAATTTGTGCTTTTTATTGCTGCCATAGCATGAGGTGGCTTCAGGACCTTCCCTAGAGAGTTTCTGTGCAGGTCCAGATGTGTAATTTCCTGGTGGACTGCTGAGATGTAGTATAGACAGACAGCTTTAACTTTGGTAAATAAGAAAATGTAGTTAACCATGGCTTTGCATTCTAGGAAGCATCTCAGACCATAATAAAAGTGTTTTCTGTATTTTTCCTTGAAACACAAAGTTTTAATTACCAAATTCACCAACAATAAAAAGTCTATACCTATTTCTGAAACAGGTTATATCCTATTCTGATGCAGTGCAGATGGTTTCCTCTCGTATGTCTCAGGTCTGCCTCAATGCCTGGAGATTTGTTGTTATTAGGCTGCCACAGGGGCATTTGGAGGACTGTTTAAGGCATGTTTTGAAAGCAGGCAGTGGCATTACAGTGTAGTAGGCAGGATGCGCAAGTATCCTCACTGAAGGTATCTACAGGAAGTTACACACACATTACAGAGAAATACTGTTACAAAGAGGGGGAAGTGCTCTCCTCAATATTTTTCTAAGCAGGAGTATATCCTTTTTCTAAGCAATGTCTGGAAAATAAGCATTTGGCCAGTAAAATTTTGGTGGTAGAATATTGATAATAGGATCACCAGAGGCTGAACTTGAGCGGCTAAAATACCTGAACGAACCCTTGTTTTTTACAGATTCATTGCAGCTATGTGGCTCGTGCAGGTAGATCTAAAACAGAACTAGAAAGCCAGCAAGAATACTTCTTAGAAAATCAGAGGCTGCAGCTAGTATTTTRAGGCCTTCCAAAATACTTAGCAAAAAAATACAGCTGCCTGTAAGGCCTACAAACAGATAGTAATACTTCTCTTCATCATTTTCTTAGTCTGTGACAACTGTTTATTACTTTTCTGAAGTTTATTTCAAGCCATCCTTAGCCCAGACCTGCCCAGGCAGTGTGAGCTTCCTCCTGTGAGCTGCTGGGTGATTTTGAATATCCGTTCACCTCTGAGCAGGTTGAGGCTGCTCTCTGCCTTGCTGGTTCAGACTCTCGGCTCGTCTTTCATAACTGCCAAGGTCTTTCATAACCTCTGATCTTTCATAACCCCAACGCTAGCCAGTTCCTCTCACATGCCTTTCGTAACCTACACACACGCCACGTGTTTAATCTCATCCACTTGGAATAGGCCCATCCTGATGAACCTGAAATACAAGTGTTTCTTGGGTGCTCTGTCTGCCTCAATCCTCCTGAGCCTCAGCCAGATTTGTGTGGATGTTGGACTTCCTTCCCAGAGACAATGAATGCTCAGTGGAGGGGAAAACCTGTTCCCTCTGACCTCAGAGGAGAAAATGGAGCCGAGTCCCGGATTTCCTTCTCTCCCGGGGTGTGAASCCCTAATTGACTTAGGTGTGGCTCAGCTGGAGGTGGCAGTCTCCTTCCCTTCCTGTGCTAAGTCGCTGTGCAGTGTTCATTGCGTGGCTGCTCTGTGTGTCACAGAGGGGTCCCCACTGCGGTGTGCTCAGCCTGCGGTGCAAAACCCAAGGTCACTAAAGGGGAAGCTGCTGCAGCTGGAATTGGTTTAATTCTGCCTCAGCAGCCAGCTTCCCACTCTCTCCTTCGACAGCAATTGCAGGCTGCAGTGATGTAGTAAAATAGGTTGTAGTTTTGCAGAGAGAGGGTGACCTCGCCGTAGCTACCTGGCCATCGACATGGAATCCTCAGATGCCTTCCAGTGTGGATCTTTGTCATTTCACAGGTTTGACAGCTGATCTCCTAATAGGGAATTAAATGTGACAGCAAGTGTATAACAGCTTTAATGAAAACAGAGGGAAAAAAAAAAAAAAGAAGAAATCTTTTGCAATTATTAGCCTGAGTGCGAAAGAGTGTTTCCTCAGCGTGACAGCCAGAGGCTTGCTGCACTGCTATTAAAGCACTTCAGTGGGAATCCATGCAGATGGCTCTTTAACCCAGCATAGGATTATATTGGATTAGTCATATAAAATTGTTGTTTACCATCTCTAGCGCTTTTCCCCGGAGCTTTTATCAGGAATCTCAACAAAGCATGTAGTTCGAGCCTCCCTTTAAGAGGTAAGACAGATGAGCAGCTTTTTGTCTGTGTAAACTGCTACAATGTTGTAGGTTAGGGCAATCGTAATGTTGCAGGGAGAGATTTTATAGCTGGTAAAAGAGGTTGGTTGGCCCAGATTTTCAGTTGGCCTACAAGAAGGGAAGGCAGATTGTAAGGAGATGATCTCTCCTTGCTGGACTCCCCAGAAAAGCTGTGTTGATCCCACTTCTGCTCCATCACAGACCATCAGAAATTCCTAGCACTGGCGCCATTTTTCATACTGGTCACTAATGAGTTGTTTATGGCATAATGCTTGATTAACACACTGTTCTAAGTGGTGTATTAGATATTTCTTGTGTTCCCTTTCTGTCATGCACAGCCATATTCTGACCATCTTTCTTCTCTATGTCCAGAAGGCCCAGCGATCACTGCTTAGACGCTGTCCTCATTTTCCCTCCTGCCACAAACTAACAGTCTCAAACACACAGTGCAGGACTCTCCCTTTAGATCTACCTTGGGGGTTGGTTAACATGGAAATTTGTTTTTGCTTTAAGGTCCAACAGACAGCTCTACTGGTAAAATGGCATCCTTCAGTTTTCTCTGGAGTTTTCAGACCGTCTCTGTCATTCTGGGAAATTTTCCCTTACAGGAGGTATGGCTGCAAGACCTTTCCTGAGGTGTGAGTGCCTTTGATTCAACACAGAGATGTTTTTCTTCTCCGTAGTGAGTTCTGTGACAAGGTAATACAGTCCCAAGCTGTTACACTTTTTCCTAGACCATGTCTGTGGGTGTAGAATGAAAAGGGATTTTTCCCTGGCCTCGAAGGGAGAAGCAGCAGACTGCCTCTGCCATGTGCATGCCAGTATTGTTTTTTGATCCACTGAAAACATTGAATATTATCCACTGAAAACAACCTAATGTTATAACTTGATATTTCTGTCACTGAAGGGGACACAGAACTTCTGTTCACAGGTGTGCTGTGACAGGGGTGCCCGAGGCCTAATTTGGTTTAATAAATACTATCTCTGTTTGGTTTTGTCAGCTTTAAGATTAAACTGACTTTCTCATATATTACAAGAAAATATTTTTTTGTTTCCAATTCTGCAAACAGTCATCTTAAATCCAATCATGTCTTGGTGCTTTTCCTCTTGATATGCAAGAAATGTTCATGTTTTGAACTGAATTCTGAACTTTTGCATGTAGCTGTTCTGTGGTTGTGCCAAGACTCGGGAAAGCCAGACTGCTTCTCCCTGTTTCAGGGTAGGTTCCTGAACACAAATGGGATTATTACTCTGTCCTAAGATCTAAACAAGATGGGAAAATGGCCTTTTCCCCATGTTGGCCATTTTGTTCGAGGTCGTTCCATGATTTTTCAACTGGCATTTGTCTGTGAGATTGGCAGCACTGATGGTGCCAAAGAACATACTGGGCAGAAAAACCTCGTAAGCCTTGCCATCTTCCAGCCTGAAAGGGACTCAGGAAGGAGTTGTTGCTGACACAGCTGGTGGATGGAATAAAAGAGATTAATATGGGGCAGGTGAAATCTGTACATGTTTTTACAAAGGCATGTAGATTTTCACAGGAGAATTTTAATTCCTGGAAAATCTGATGAGTATAGTAGCTCCCTCCGAGGGTTGAAAGGATATATATTGACCTTTAATCCATGTGGAAAAAGGGCTACGCTTGGGAGTTATTGTAGGGTTGCATCAGGTAATCCCATGCTTATATATTTTCTGACAAATCAATGATTTTGGTGCACATGTAGCTGAAAAAGAGTGTTATGGGTCACATTCCTGCTGTTTGGCAGCAAGTAGCAGGCTCAGCACCGCTGGAATCAATGACATTTTCATTTGTGTGAGCCAGCAGGAAACGTCTTTGTTCATACCAAACTACGTTAAAACAAAAATGCAAGGAAAAAAGAATCTGTTCAGCAAACGAGCAGAATAATAGTGTAGGGAAATGTTTCTGCTGCAATTGTTTACAGTGGAAAGTATCTTAGTGGTATTTCATACATTTACTGCCACAGAGTTTTTTAAAAATCATGTATTGCTAGGATCTTCAGAAAATTAATGTTTCCTCACCAAATACATGAAAGTGTTTTATCATTTGTATAAATGACAAATTTTTTTTGTATACATGTAGGCTAACATTATCTTTTGATTTCGGATGCTTCAAAATCTGATGTCCAGTGCTACCCACCAGCCTTCGGCCAATTTTACAAATTCATCAAGTATCTTTAATTTGGAAGAATGAATGCTCATTTTGAAGAGGAGTCTCCCAAAATCAATGGCCATTTTGAAAATGTTTGATCATAATGTACATGATTAAACCAACAAGAGCTTCAACTGTAGCTTCTCCCAAGAGTTTCAAGACACAAGCAGGGGTATTTTTTGGTGTTATTTGGATGGATCAATGCTTGTTTAACAAAATCTGCATCTTACACAAACTCCTTGCAGGTCTAGCTGCATAGCTGAGAAACCTGGCTATTGTCTGCTTCCTCTGTTTGTCTTCAATTCCCTTGCCAGTCAAGGAAGAGCAGGAAAGAAGGCACAGCTCACTTTCAAGGTCAGAAATCAGGAATTCTTGTTTCCCTTTTAGCTCTGTTGGCCTATTTCCCAAGTTTCCTGTGTTCTACTGGTAACAATTCCTGAGTTTGGAAAATATTTGGGTCTTAAAAACTGCGCATAGCTGCTACATCATCAACTCCTGGGTAAGCAGGAGAGCAGCAGTGTGCCCAGAACTAGTTGTGTGTTCGTACAAGAGCTAGGGAAACTGGGTCTGCAGGTTTCACATATGAGAATCACAGAATGGGTCAGGTTGGGAGGGAACACAGTGGATGATCTGATCCAACCTCCCTGCTCAAGCAGGGTCATCCCAGAGCACATTGCACAGGATTGTGTCCAGATGGTGCTGAATATCTCCAGTCAGGGAGACTCCACACCTCTCTGGGCAATCTGTTCCAGTGCATGGTCACTGCACAGTGAAAAAGTTCTTCCTCATGTTCAGATGGAACTTCCTGTGCATCAGTTTCTGCCTGTTGCCTTGTGTCCTATTGCTTGGCACAGCTGAGAACAGTCTGAATTCATCCTCTTGACACTCCACCTTTAGATATTTATACACATTCATGAGGTCCCCTCTCAGTCATCTCTTCTCGAGGCTGAACAGGCCCAGCTTCCTCAGCCTTTCAAATGATCCAAGACGTATCATGGGATTGTTTCCTCTGCTACTTCTGATCTGTCTAGGTTGTTCTCTGAGTGCTGCCTTTGCCATGCCTACTCTAGTTTCTGCAGAGGCCCTGACTTAATCCGTCTGGGCTTTTTGTTTTACTGCTACACCCATAGTATTTAAAATCCCCCAACTAACCACAAACCAAAACCAAACACCTGGGTATCATAGGAATGTAAGTCCTAACGAGCCTTGCTCATACTTTGTACAGTATTATTCTTTGATATTCAAGTGATCTTGCCTTGCACGGTATAAAGTGATTATGACTACTGACATTCCCAATATTGAGGAAAAAACTGTTATCCTACTTGTACTGTCTACAGTGAGATACTCGTATGCTGGATTCCACTGTACTGATCTTTCTCCACCACACTGTCTTACACTATAGCTTCTCTTTGTCACTGGAAAAATTATTTCTGAAGTAGTAATTTCACAATGTTTTGCAAAATATCAGGATCTCTATTATACCAGAGTGTGTTTTCTTCTAAATTAATAACATAGGTTCATTGATATGTTGGCCTAAAAGGGACATTTTGTCTACTTGCTGTATGCCACTGTGCTGTGCATATTAGGTGTACCTGTATTCAAAGTCATGCCTGATCGTTCTCTGATGTGTTTATTAAAATCTCTAGTGAGGAAGAACTATGTGTGTTTTTTTCTTTGATACCAAGAAATTTTCTCTCTCATCCAATTGAACTGATCCCTGTTGGACAGTAACTTTATTTCTGCTCACTCTCCTCTGGAGGACATGGGAAACAATTACCACTGCCCTTTACAATAACCAAAGATAAAGTCAGTTAAAATGATGCTGATTCCAGCCCCTCGTGATATGCTGTATTTTCCTCCATATGTAATTTTTATTCCTGTTTTACAGACTCCTCAGGACCTCACCTGAGATCTTGTTTGTACTGGATAAACCAGAATAGAACTGAGTAATTGCAAATCAGGGCATTGCTACTCCATCTGAAAATGGGATTTCCCTTTCTCTGCAGCACCATTGCATTGCTGCCTGGTACTGTAGCTAGTTTCATCCAGGTGTCCTTTTATCAAGAAGTGACCTCCTTGTTTCCATAGTGTGAACTGTCAGTTGCCAATTCATTCCATGTTAGTTGCTGATTGAAGTAGGAATTTTGATGCCAGGCTGTTTGGGGTCAAGGTGACTTGTCACAGGCCCCAAGAATTAGCAGTGTTGGGTGGCTGCTTCTGTGGAACCAAAACAGAAATCTTCACAGGCAGGATTCCTGGCACCAGGTAACACCACAGGCACGTCCTTCTCTCACATGGACTCTCAGGTTGTTGACAGCCTCAGAGCTGGGATCTTATGTCCATTCAGCTCAGCACAGTGAAGGCTGAGCTGAATATAGACAAAGCTTTTACCTTTCACTGTGACCCCTGTGTGAAGTTCAAGCAGTTGACCAGGTGGGTGACCAGGTTGATAGTGGAGGAGGAGAGATGCTGGGCTGTTTCCTGGAGCCAGAGGTGTGTGACACTTCCCTTAATCTGATTACAGTTACAGTTCCCACTCACAGCCTAAGGTGACCTGTCTGCTACCATGTTTTCAGTAAACTGTAGACTCCCAAGTAGGCAGTGGTGAACTCCTGTCATCTCCCTGTTCTTTTCCCAGGCATGACAGGCTGAGAAAGTTGGGGCTGTTCAGACCTCAGCAACCTTCCAGTATCTGAAAGGGGCCTACAGGGAAGCCAGAGAGGGACTATTCATCGGGAATTGTAGTGTTAGGACGAGGAGTAAAGGGTACAAACTGGAAGAGGGGAAATTTAGGTTAGATTTTAGGAGGTGGTGAGGCACTGGAACACGTTGTCCAGGGAGGCTGTGGATGCCCCAACCCTGGCAGTGTTCAAGGCCAGGTTGGATGGGGCTTTGAGCAACCTGGTCTAGTGGGAGGTGTCCCTGGCCATGGCAGGGGGGTTGGGACTAGATGATCTTTAAAAGTCCCTTTCAACCCTTAACATTCTATGATTCTATGATTGGTTCTATGCAAAATTTGCCAGGCTTTGCAATCAGGTGGGCTACATGGTCAAGATGGAGTGACAGATGGCATCTGGCAACATTTTAGGCCAAAAAAAAAGAGAAAAAAAGATGGAAACGTGAACTTGTTTCTTTAAGAAACAAGGGAGGCAAGATTTTGTACAGAGACAGGAGATGCAGAGAACAAGAGAAGACCTAGAAGTGAGACCCAGTGAATAAGAGAGGAACAGGAAAGGTTTTAAACTGCCAATAACAAAGGCTAGGGAGACCAGCAGGCAATAATCGCTGCTTTGGGTCAGTCTTGCTGTGATAGCTGGTCTTCTTGTGGCTGGTGAGTGACTGCTGTCAGTGTGGTGTCTGTAAGGTCCAGTCCGTCATGAGGGTGGGATACTTTTGTCCTGCCTGTATGCCCTGCAGCCTGGTCTGCCAAAAACATCAGAAAAATACAAAAACCAAACCACAGAATTGCAGAACGGGTCAGGCAGGAAGGRACCACAGTGGATCATCTGGTCCAATCTCACTGCTCAAGCAGGGTCATCCCAGAGCACAGTGGCAGGATTGTGTCCAGATAGATCTTAAATATCTCCAGTGACAGAGACTCCACATCTCTCTAGGTACTTGTTCCAGTCCATGGTCGCCTGCACAGTAAAGAAGTTCTTCCTTATATTCAGGTGGAAGTTCCTGAGCATCAGTTTCTGCCCATTGCCCCTTGTCCTATTGCTTGGCATCACGAGAAGAGCCTGGATCCATCCTCTTGGCACCCTCCCCTTTAGATATTTATACACAAAAGGCAAAGCCCAGCAAACAGTAGCAATAGCAAGCACCACAAACACCAAGGATACAGCCCCCCATCCCCCGTGGGCAGCAGCATTACCAGGCAYGCTGTTATCTGCTGTCATCTCCTGYCTCGGTGGATGTCACTGGGACAGGCTGTACCTGTTGTGACGGGTGAGATGCAGAACCTGCTTTGGCAGAGATCTCTCACTTGGCGTGTGTYGGTGTACAAACACATCCGCGCAATCTGTGGCCGGCAGAGTTCCCAATCCCCCCACTCGGTGCCTGTTACTCACAGAAAGTCACAGAATCAGCTCAGATGGAAGAGACCCATCAGGACCATCGAGTCCAACGCCTGGCCCTGCGCTGAACACCCTGAGAATCACACAAGTGAAACAGTGAATAAAACTAATGACAATCTAAAAGAGACACGCCGAGGCCGAAGTGTTTTTTCCGCCGGCCACGGAGGCTGAGGCTCACGGCCGCGGGTACAGCCGGTCCCGGAGCAGGCACGGCGGACGAGGGGAGGGAAAATGCTCCATTCCTAGGAAGCAGGGACGGCGSCGCTGCTTCCGGAGCCCTGGCGGTCGCTCGGCTGTGACGTCCCTGCTCGCGGCCTGTCCCGCGGCCCATCCCGGAACGTCCCGCCCGCTGTCCCGGCGCTCCCGGCGGGAGGCATGGCCGTGCCCGTCGTACACAGGTGCCTCCAAGTGAGTGCGGCCCCGGCTCCCGGGAGCCTCGGCCCGGCCACAGCGCCCAGGAGGGCGCGGGAGGCTCGGCTGGGCCGGGTTTGCCTTCGGGGCAGCGCTCAGGCCTAGAGCAAACGCGGGGCTCGGAGCCGGCGTTCTTTCTGCTGGCCCGGAGCATCGGGTGTGCTCAGTACCCTGAAGGTTAAGGCAATATAGTTTTTAATATATATATATGTATATATGAAAAATATTTTTTTATATGTACATACATATATATACACACACACACATATGTGTGCTATATATACACACACAATCTAGTGTGTATATGTTATATATATAAATATGTTGTTATATAGATATATAATATATTGTTKTATGTATTGCTATATATATTATATGTTACATAAAATATATTTAGTTATATATTGCCTCATATATTACTATAAATATAATATGTATTATAGATGTATGATGCTTGGAAGATCTGCTAGTGCAGCCGTAGTTTAGTCTTTTCAACTCTGGSGAGGTTAGATCAAAAATAAGTACCAGCTTAGTTGCAGAGCTGATGTTTGTAGCTTAGAAGTATAACCGAAAACTTGGATGTTTTGTCCCTCTGTGATTACTTTTCAATGCAAAACTAGTTCCCTATGTTCCTTAATGAATTATGAAGTTACGTTAGAAGCCTTTAATATACATAAGCTTTGTTTTAGTCAAACATTCGTAAAATTTGAAGCCAATTGTTCTTATTGCCATTTTCCATTATATGCTTCTATGGTTTAAGATAAATGTAGTAAAGCTTTTGGGAGAGGATTTTAATCTGAAGTGTTATCAGCTTAATTAATATTTGATCTGAAAGTGTTCCTTGATTTTTCTCCTTTTAATTCTCTTCCTTTTTCAGCTCAGTGATGAAAATGAGCAGTTAGTCAAGAAGGTGAAAAAACTACACATAAGAAATAAGGAGCTAGAAAAGAATCTGAGTCAGATCCAAGAACAACTGCGTCTGCAGCAGTTAACGCGTGTCTGTGGCACAAGTAGAGAGTAAGAATTGTCAAACATTTCTGTTTTGCATCAAAAGAAGTGGAACATTTCAGGACTTTTATCTTCATGTTCTTAAGATGAACTAGGCATTATCTAGTCTACGTATTTTGAGGAGCCATCTGAGGGTGGATGAACAGGATGGTGGGGTGGAAAATGCAGTAGGCCTGTAAAGGAACAAAGGACATCTGGGACATCTTGTACAAAATTTATTGTTGTAGTGAAAGAGTTTTGGTATCAAAAAGTGATACTCCTGCTTCGCCAATACTATCTCCCCTCAAACTGCGGAGTTTTACACTGTTTTTCCACCAAACAGTAGTAAGATTGTTGAATAGCATCAGTGCTGTTTARAAGATTTAGAAACTGAGACCTTAGGACCTGAAAAACTGTAGTGCTAGTGGTTTGGAGAGTGTCCTGCCAGGATTTAARTACTGGTTTGCAAAAATCTTCCAAGTTTAAATTTTGGTGTGTTTATGATCCTGCCTGGAAACTTCTACTGTAAAATCAAACTGAAAAGTAACTTGGCCTTTTTCAGTTGCTTTGTTTGATCCAATTAAATTTGTGAAATCTGATTTTATTAAGTTGTTGTGTTTATTTCATTTAAGTGTTCAAGTTCAAACAGAAACCCATTTATGGCATAAGGTTGGAGGCAGCAAGGATATTGTTGTAGAGAGTGACAGTGTCAGGTGAGTTCCTGGAAGTTGCGTCTTCACAGATTCAAATATTCTTCTCTGTAGGGTGGAAAATGTTGTTCATGGTTAAGTCAGTTGATTTTTTAACTGTTATGCAGGTGGCTTTCAGCCTTTGAAACCACAGGATATCATTCACATTTTAAAAGGAACTACAAAGTCTTGGATTAAACTTGAGAATAGCTCTGAACAAAGAACAAAATGGATTTATTTCTCAAATCTTTCATTAAGAAAAATTTAATGAGCCAGGAACCTCCTTCATGTGTTTATGCAGACATGAGACCTTTTTTGTAGGTTTTTTYAACCTAGAATATGTGATTTCATCTTTTATTTTGTGAGAGCTTTCTTAGGTCATTTTATATAGCTCAATGTTATGTGTATATAAAATTTATAGGCTGCTACTGTTYTTGAAATAAGCTAGAGAAGTAATTCTACTTTTCAGTCTAATTAATTTTAGGATTGAGCCACTACTTACTGCAGTTTGCCAATTGAAGATAGAATTAAATTCTTGTAACTCCTTTTCTGATGCAAAAAGTACATTTTTTTGTCTTTAAGTAAATATATACTGAAACATTTTAATAACTAGACAAGCTACATAAAATATTGTTCCATCTCTCTATGACTTGATTGTAAAATTGTAAAACAAACAGGYTGCTCCATCCCTTCAAAGGCTACTTTTTGTCCGCTTGCATAAATGGGCTGTGGATCTTACACAGATGGAGGCAGTCCCTACTGCTTYTTTTTTTTTTTTTWAATACCTTTAATGTGTGCCAGACTCTCTTTGCAAGCTACATAACTGCATAGGAAGGCTGGGTGGCTGGCTCTGGGCTGGAACTGAGGACCTAGTTAAATGCCCATGTAGAAGAAGTCCAAGTTAGTCTTTGAATTGAGTGCTCTACCTGCCGTGTATGGGATTGCACATAGATAACCTGACCTAGCTTTATTTTTTTCTAGCATCTGTTTGTATGTTGTTTTACAAAGCTGTGCTATGCTACAGGATTGCTCATCCTGCTTGTTGTGTGCAGTTATGACTTAGTATGAATGTCAGCTCTTATTGGAATTCCTAAAAAAATAGGAAAAATGCCTCTTCATGTTCATCAGTTACATTGCAGGCCTCATATATGTTGACTGAATGCTGTGAAATATGGTAGGAAATTAGTGCAGCAGAACTCAATGCAAGATAATATCAGAGGGAAGGATAACATCCCTAATCTGTTTATTTGACATTTATGTTACCCACTCACTTTCACATAGATTTCATTCACTCATATCCTCACACCCACACACTTGGAAGCAATGAGGTGTTTTGTGCAGCACAGAGAGCTGGGGACTCTGCCTCTTGGTTCCTCATCATAGGTTCTTGATTGGTGGCAAGAAACTAGTTTCTGGACAAACTTTTAAAAATCCTTCAGGAGTGTCCTTTTGCTATTCCTGTTGTGCTCACGGGGAGAGGAATGATACATGTGCCACACTGCAACGTCACTGCCACCCTCCTGTTGCTGATGTGTAGGTCTTCCATCAAAGAGTGACTTGCACTGAGGTTTAATCAGAGTGGGGCCATGTGTGCTGGACAAAAACAACAAGGTCCTCGGTCTGGCTCAGTGAAAGGGATTCTTTGCCATTTGTACAGACCATTCTTTTAACTTGCTGTGCTGTTATTTTCTGGTGCTTTCTTTTTCTGTGTTGACAGTCACATTTCATTCACACCCACCTTGAATATTTCTGTTACGAGTCTCTGCAGTAGAGCTACAGCCCAAGTGATCTTTATGGGGTGTCTCTAATAATTTTGCCATAAAGAATGCACATTTTRTTGTCTTTCACGTTTTACTGCAATTTGTGCATTTCTTCTGTTTTAGACTACTTCAGATGTATAATGAGCTACAGAAACTTTACGTTAAAGAGATCAAAACAAACAAGGAGCAAAATGAAGCAATTAAAAATCTCACTGTAAGTAGAATTTGTAAGAGATGGTATCAAATGGCCAAACATAAGCTTTGAAGGAGACTGAAAAGTAATTCTTACATTTGTGAAATGAGACCATGCGTTTCTTTTTATACCTACTTTGTTTCCTGTGACAGAGATAATGGAAAGTAGCCTGTAGTTCCCTTTAAAAGTGAACTCTGTCACTGGTGTGTCTGTAGCAGAAAGCTGTCTCCCCTTTCCTTGCTCTTTTCTTTACTCATCCACCTACCCCTCCTTCCAGTTGTATATGCACCTTCTGACCTCTCTTACATCAGCCCTGGTATTTTTCTGTATGTGTCATGAGCTGATTTATTTCAGAAATCCAGCAGTAAGTGAACCAAATGAAGGCAAATAGTCTTCTTTCAGCTAGCAAGATCCGTGGGGTTGCTGTGCAAACAGTCTGGCATCATAACTGAGGTGGAGGTAGGGTTGTGTGGCCAGGAGCAGATGTAGAAACTTTCAAGTGGGTGTTGCCTCTTTAGGCACTGATGGAGTATTGCAGCTGACCAGTCTAATTTCAGGATTTGTTTCCACTTGTATTCAGGTGAACTGTGTTTTTTCTATGCATTTCAAAAAAATTTATCTTGACAGATTAAAATTCATGAGCTAGAGCGTAATCTCCAAGAGCAGAGGCAAAGAATTGAGCAACTGGAATGTAAAAAGGTTTCTTGGAAAACTAGTGCTGTTTCTGGAAAAAGAAGTCGAACTCCAGAGGGAGGAATAACTTCTCACAGGGACATTTCTGAAAAGAAGGAATCTTGTTGCAGTAGGTATTTAGGTAATGGTACAGTTAATTCTGATGATGTTCCTTTCAGTATGCTCAGCAGTGAGAGTGCATTTCATTTCTGATCTAGAGGCCACTCCAGACTATTTCTTCTACTCAACCAGCAGCATCTAAAATGAATTTTCATTTTTGAAAACCTGTTATGTAAAAAATGGCATCTTGTAATCTAGGATTCAGCCTTGCATTTGTTTGTGATAAAATGTTTGCTGTTTTCTGTTTTTCTGAAACTGGTCCATTGGTGTAATCACGGGTGGGAGTGCTTGGCTGTATTTAGTGCTGTCTGTTTTTCTTCTAGTAAGATGTATCTGTGCAGATCTCTTGGTAATAATGTTTGCTGCACCATTCTCTGGTTTTCAGACACTGATACACAAAATAATCTGTTTTTAGCCTTAAAACATTGGACAAACCTGGACAGTGCTGGTTTCAGCACGTTCTTCCTCACATGAGTAATTCCAGAAGTTAAGGTGCAATGTTCTTCCACTTCAAAGCATAGAGAAGAGATGGATGAGATCATAAAATGTAGGCATAATTTTCAGGAAATGTGCTGTCAGCGAGGGCTGATGTGACCCTCTCATAAGTCAGAAGAAGGTAATCAAGGCATGTGATGTGTGTTTTGTGGATTGTAAAGTAAAATAATCCCGCATTCTAAGTATCTGGCAGATTCAGATTGTCCAATTGGCAGATCCTGTAATCTTTCATAGTAGCTGGGAATGTGCTGGGCCAATTCTGAAGAATAAATCACTTTATTAAAAAGGTACTTTAAGAAGCTGAACCATAATTGTCTAGTATCACAAAAGGTAGGCAGCTCTTGAGCTGTAACATGATTCATATGAGGGGGAGGTTGACTGTAATGGTTGAAGTCTACATTTTTTTATTTGAATATAGAGCTATTGTTGAAGGAGATTAAAAAGCTGAAGAAAGAAAATGGAAAGTTGTCTGCAGAAAAGAGAGCACTAAAAAATGAATTAGCTGGATTAGACAAGGTAATTTATTTTAAGACAAGCTTAACAGTAGGTGATTTTTGAAAAACTAACTTCTGCCTGAACTGAAACTTCTTTAGGCTGAACATATGTTATCAAGCAAATTATGTAAAAAATCAGTGTATAGCATTTTGGGAGAAATGGAAGTGAATGACTCCTTGAAACTTTCATGTCCTACAGTGATGCTTGGCTAAGGAAGACTATTTTCTCTTGAACTTAAACATATTGAAGTTATGCCTCTGACAGAAGTCCAGACTTAGGGAGGGTAGAGGCTTTGAAGTTTTTGTTAGATTGATAGGTGTAAAAAGTGAAAATGTGAACATTTGGTAATTCTTAAGGTTATGTAACAAGAGGAAGAGATCTAACTATAGCAGACTCAGTTTAATGTACTGACATAAGATTTTATTTTCAGCAGCAAATTGTTTAAACTGATTTTTGCTTATTCCTTAAGTCTTGTGCTGGTATTTTTGTTGGTTGTTGTTTTTTTTTTTTTCTTTAATCTGTTTTCTTACCTTGTGGTCCATTCTCAGAAACTAAATAACATTATGGTAGCTTTCATTGCAGGGGTAACAGTAAAAGAGGGTGATAGTTCATTGGATGTGAAACTTGTAGAACACTGAGCCAGGGTGAGTGCTCGATCCCTGTATTTGGGTATTAGGGACAATTTGTGGCTGAGAGTTTCATCTTGCAGAAGAGAGATACGTAAATCTGAGGTTGTGGCTTTTTATCAGTGACTCTTTTTTAAGGTAGTTTTAAGTCACTGTATGTTATTTAAGATGTATGTAGCTGTTCATCTAAAACAATGCTGGAAGAATAGGCAGGAAAAAATGTCAAATATAGGTGGTTATAGGTAGGTACGTTGTTACTGTGGTACACAGAACATTCCAGGTTTGGTGAAAAGAAGCCTTGGGTGAGTATACTCTTCTGTCCATGTGTTTCCCAACAATTTCTGACTTCGCTTACAAAGGATCAGAATGTGACATTATTCCCTTGTCATATTGGAGTGTTGTTTTGTAGCTGTCTGGTAAATCAATACTTTTTCCTTTTTTAAATTAATCTTTCCTATTTTTAGTCTTTATTCCAGGCTCTAACATAACTTGAAGTCTGCTTGTGTGCTCAGGGCAGAGTTTTAAATTATTACCTAGGGTTGTAGTTGATTGCTGTGTCTCACCATAGCTGTGTTTGCATAACTCAACCATACATTGATAAAAATACAGGAAGTGTCTTTGAACTCTGGAATAACTGAACTGCTGACTAGCTCTTATAGAGAATGTCTTTGAAAGAAAGTTTAAGGTGAATATTTTTGGGTTTTTCTAGGATTTTTTTGAAGAGGTAGAAGATCTAAAGCATGCTGTACAGGAAGCTGTGAAACTGAACAATGAGTACGAAAAGTGCTTGAAACACATAAGTGTAATGTGTGGACTTCCTTTTACAGCACATTTGTAGCTATTGGGTAATTTAATGGCAAGTAGAGTTTTCACATACTTTTTATACCTATTGCAACATTTAAACCTGCCGTTGCTTAAGTGGTACCACATTTTGTTAAAATTATAGATTTAGTAATATGATCTCAATATGACAAGTGCTTGGAACTGTTGTATTTTGTGACTTTGATTTTTTTTGTTTATATGTTTTTAAATAAACTCTGATCTGCATAATTTCAACTAAGTTTCAAACCCTTCTCTTTCACACTTGCAGAATATGTTCATTGTGGAAGTGATTGTGGGTGTTTATGGGAATACAGTAAAATCATTTCACTTTGAAGAATTTCCCAGTTTACCCTTTCCTGTAAGTTACATAAAATCAAAGTAGCTGTGTAGATTTGGCAGTCTTTGTAAATTTCAGATCTAAGGATGTGCTAATGCAAACGGAAATAAATTCTAACATTAAATTATTGCAAAGGGGTTTCTTGGAAGAAAAGTGCTAAACCTCTGCTTGGAGTTTTTCTTTAATCACAATAATAAGTGAAAAATTGTGGACGAAGGAAGGATTTAGTGTTCAGAATTGGAGAGTGTATTCAGAAAGATGGGTCAGAGAGTTGTTTTGCATCATCAAAAGAAGAATTCATCAGAAGCTCTTATTTGGTTGAAGAGTGAGGTACTTGAAGAGCTCTGATATTTGAAGAGCTGAAAAGGAAAGCAGGGGTGCAGAAAGTCACAGTCTACAAGGCAGAAATTTTGTGTTGCTTTAGGGAGGGCGAGCTTAGAATGCAAAGAGACAACTCTCAGCTGCAAGTGTAGCTTGCAGAATCCTGTGAGATTTGAACCTGAACTTGTTTGTAACGACATTCCACAAAAGTTTAACAGTTACAGAACTATATTTTTCTGAAAGTTGTAAATCTCTACCTTTGTGACATTGTATGGGAGAGTTGGGTGAAAACTGCATTGCAAGGCTGGAAATACAGAGGTTGCTYGTAACCTAATACAGCTTCTTTAGCTTCGTAAAAATACATGCATACTCCTGAGGGATAGGACTAGGAGTAGGATTAAGACTCTTGTATCCCTTGGTTTGTTAGGACAGTTTTATGTAGTTGTAAATTAATAAAATTTGTCTCAAAGCATATGAGGTGTTCAGAATTATATATATATTCACTAAGTGATAGAGAGGGTCCAGAACTCCTTGCTTTCTGCTCTGGCTATAGACCATTGTGTTCCCTTGTTTCATTCTTGGCCCACTTGTAAATTAAAGCTGGATAATGTTCTGAGATGTGGAAAAGGGAAACAGAAGAGGAGCGATGCAAGTCCGCATTGCCAGTAAACATGGTGGAAGAAAATAGGAAGAATAATGTGTATGATGGAAGAATTGTAAGTGTAAAAATGTTCCTAACATTTGTTAATAAGCAAAATAAACACGAATGCTGGAGAAAGAAGCAGTGCTACTCACTGGAGCGTTTCCCCCCCCAGTTTTGTTGTGTAAAGTTACACTTTTAGCATGTTTAAACTTTGGTCCCGTTGTTAAATGATTCAGTAATTGTCCCCGTCCACAGGCTGAATTTTAAATGTCGTGCGAAACACGAATCAGCGAGAAATCCTTCAGTCTTTTCTCGTAATTGAGATCCTCCAGCTCTGGTGAGGAACCAGGTCCTAGCGTGATGTTAGCGATGAGCCGTGTAAGGGGGAGCAGTAGCGACGCGGAGCCGCAGCTCCACCTTGCAGCGTGTGTGCAGCCCCAGCAGAGGTCAGYTGGGGTGGGATGGGATAGGATGGGAGCAGCCATGGGCTGGCAGGAGGGCAGGGATTTCTCTCAGCCAGTAGTAGGAGCTGTCTTTCAGCTCGATCTGCATAGCTGACTTTCTGGGAGGTTTGGTTGTTTTTTTTTTTTAATTTCCCTTTCTGCTTTTCCTTTCGCTATCAGGAATGCTGGCAGTGTAGGGTGCAGATGGGGCACTTCTGGCAACTTCCACATCTGTGGCACAACTCCCTAAATAGTAACAATTAGCCGCAGAAACGCCGGAGAGGGAATGTATGTGGAAATKATCTGCTCCGTGGCTTTGATCATGTCTGTTGCTGCTTGACTTGTGAAAATGCCAATTTTGCCTTGAAGATACTTWTATTTCCTACTAATTGCAGGTTTGGTTTTTGTTTTGCTGGGGTTTTGTGGTGGTGTTTTTTTTTTTTTTTCCTTTTCGTTTGATGGAATAATTTTGCTCTTGAAGATGGGATTTGCATTTATTTATTTATTTATTTATTGGGCATGRCTAGTGCGAGTTAAACAACTTACTGGCATTTTCTGTTCAAATTAGTACTGTTTTTGTTGGAAGAGGAGACTGCCTAGGACTATCAAAGTCTACTTCCAAATTCTGGGGTAGGTGTAGCTTGTGCAGGATAAAGCCACATAAATGTGTGTGTTTAGATAAGAATTTGCCTGCGTTTTTGTCCTCTTTGCTGTGTCAGTTAGCAGATGCTTCTGCTTTAATCTTGCCTCCCTGTGAGATGTACAAGCAAGGTGCTGTTATTTTAGTTGTTAGTTAAAGTGCAGATGAGATGAATATTAAACGAGTTAATCAGCCTAAATGCGTAGTTTCACTGCATTGTGGAATTGTGACCAGTGGCCTTCTCCTGCTAAACCAAGTTTAGATAGAACTGAATTCCATGCAATTAAGTATTAGTCATGCTAATGTCAGATAATGCATATTAGAAATGTTTCATAGTGCAGACTAATAGTTCTTTGTCTCGAGTAAGTACTTTGTAGTGCTGATATGGGAAGCTTGTGTTTGAAAATAAGTGGCTATTATCAAATAGAGGTTTTGGTTGGAAAAATAGTATAATAATCATGTGTCAGTTTTCAGTTTCCATGAGACATAAATTAAATAGGCTAGTGCATAGGACAATGAAACAATGTAACTTTGTTCTGTGTTCTGCATATAACTGAGGCCAGGATTTTAGAAATGATCCACGAATTTTGTGTGGCTCTGTAATTTATTCCTAATTGTCCCAATATTTTGGGTCTCAATTTTCAAAGGTACTGAATATTCACGGCTGTAATCAGATTTAGTCAATTCGGACGTGGGCTGCTAATCACTGAATACTGTGTTCAGTAATTGCTCACATCCTGGGTATTAGTCCTATGCTAGGATTTTTCTATTGTGGAAAGCAAAATTGCAATCCCATTGTTGGGTGGGGGACGAGGGCCCTTTGTGGATTTCTCTGGAAGTTGTTCATGAGCCTGTGAAGTAACAACTCTGTAGCTGTCCTGGAGTCCCTTTACTGTGACCATGACTACACTGTTCACTTTTAAAGAGTGGGCCTTTCAGACCCGCAGTGCTCTTAGAAATGAGACCCTGAGAGGCTGGGCCTGGAAGCCAAGTGATTTTATTTGAGTAGGGGCTGGTAACTCTGTCCTCTCCGCTGGGATACTTGTTTCAATGCTGAAAAACTGTTCCTGCCAAGGGCTGAAGAAGAAACAGAACATGGCAGAAAAAAATGCTGTAGTTTCGAAAGCGGTAAATTACCTGTTTGGGTTACAAGGTATCCAAGGCAGAAGACAGCAGTAAATACAGTTACCTGACCAATTTAGGCTCATTAACACAAGTTTCTCCATAGCTGTAGCAGTTTCTTTTTCTGAGGCTTAGACGTTTCTTGTTTTCCTCTTGCTAGAAATGAAGCAGCCTTAGTTAATTAGCCGTGTGTCTGTGCCTGTGTTCCTGGAAAGCTCCTGTAAACTTGTTCTGGGATAGTAAACTGCTTTTGGTTCTTAGAGATTGCAATGAGCTGTATTAGTGGTGGTAATGATATTGATTTGATGTAGTCGTGTTATGTATTTGTGCCAGAAGATATCCTGTGGGAGCTGTTTAGCCTGGGGAAAAGGAGGCTGAGGGGAGACCTTATTGCTCTCTACAACTCCCTGAAAGGAGGCTGTAGCCAGCGGTGTGTTGGTCTGTTCTCCCAAATAACAAGTGATAAGACAGGAGGAAGTGGCCTCAAGTTGCACCAGGGAAGGTTTAGATTGAATCCTAGAAAAAATTTCTTGATTGGAAGGGTTGTCCACTATTGGAACAGGCTGCCTACGGAAGTGGAGGAGTCACAATCCCTGGAGGTATTTAAAAGATGTATGGATGTGGCACCTAGGGACATGGTTTAGTGGTGGACTTGGCAGTGCTGGGTTAAGGGTTGGGGTCAATATTAGAGGCCTTTTCCAACCTAAATGATTCTATATGGATCCTAATGGATTTTTTTTCTTTTTGTTGCTGCTGCTGTTCAAGCTAAGCTCTGTCTTTACCTACCTTTGACCCCTACTCACAGTGTTTTCACTGTGTATAATTCTAAAAAAAGCATCATGCACCAGGATCCTGGCTGGCTTTAATTTGGTTTCCTTGGTGCTGGTAGGAACAAGTGCAGTGCTGTGCTCAGCTGACTGTCTGTGTGCCTGAAGGAGAAGACCAGCTTTACTCTTTAGGTCAAATATGTTTCCCAACCTTTCAGGGTGACAAGAAACTAACACTGTAGGCCTTGCCTTGCATGGTGGCTTTCCACAGGGATGCTGATTTAATAAATATTTTATTTTGTGTTTTCTCCACAGGGATGTTGTACTGACAAAAAGCCCAACGTGGTCCTTTGCGTAACCCCAGCTGTTTTCATCTGAGAGAGGAGAACGGAGCCATTGTCTTATGCTGGTACTGCAATGCTGAGTTCCAGCTCGACCACTGTGAAGAATCTCCCTCTGAAGAGAAGGCTCTCTTTTCTGCTGAAACTTGTGTGCTTTGTCAGCTCAGTGTTAATATTCTGTGAATTTTTGATTTACTATGTGGTAATATTTCAATGCTGGTGGCCGGAAGTGAAAGGTGGAGCTCACGTGGGTGAAAAAGAGACTTCAGCTTCAGTGCTAAAGGCCATGATTTTAGCTGATACACACCTACTTGGTGAAATCAAAGGACATTGGTTGGATAAGCTAAGAAGGTAATTATTAATTTCTTTGAATAATCTCTACCCAGTTTTTAGAGTTATTAAAAATAGCTAATGGGACAATAATTCACTGTTCCATTAAGCAGCAATTCATTAGAATTGTAATGAAAAAATAGACAAGCTGGTATTACTTCTTGCATGTGTTGGTCCTGATTGTATCGTGGTGGAATTACCCACCAGGTAAAATGCACCTACTGGTACTTACACCTGATTTTTAAGTATTTAATTTGATTTTTATAATATATTTTCATATTTCAATGTGTAGGAGACATTTTCCTATTCCCATTGCCAGGCTGTGACTGTGTACTCAGAGCTGAGGATCCAGAGTCTAGGGAATGATGACTGATTCCATATTTTCCCTTCAGGGAATGGCAAATGGAGAGATCTTTCCAAACTGCCTTATGGTTACTGCAGCCAGATATTGTTTTTATTCTGGGAGATATCTTTGATGAAGGAAAATGGAGCTCACCTCAGGTATGGCATCATCAGCTCTCTTATTTCAAAAAATGAGGATTTCTTGAAGGAAATGGATGACAGAAGAAAGCAGACTAGGTATGCAAGGCTTTGTTTAATACTGCTACCGTTGTCTTATTGCTAGAAGTTTCTAGTCTTTTAGACAGGAGTTTAAGTGTTGTGATTCTCCTTCATTTTTGGTAGTATCTTGATGATTTTGCCCCACATCTAAAACTTACAGAATGTGAACATCTCAGTGTGTGCTTYTGTATTATACACTTGGGATGGGCTGACCTTGGCTAGATGCCAGGTGCTCACCAAAGCTGCTCTATCACTTCCCTCTGCAGCTGGAGAGGGCAGAGAAAATACAAAAAAGACCCTCCTCCTTCACTGGCCTTGGTGTCTGCAGGGCTTTTCCTCTCACAAATTCTCACTTCTCTCTTTGGCTGCAGTTACACAGTTTTCTGTTTTCCCACCTTCCTAATTATGTTATCCCAGAGGCACTACCACCATCACCGATGGGCTCGGCCTTGGCCAATGGTGGATCTGTCTTGGACCCGACTGGCATTGGCTATGTAGGATACGGGGGAAGCTCCCACAGAAGCCACCCCTGCAGCCCCCTCAGTACCAACACCTTGCCATGCAAACCCACTACAGTACCAGATGTCCCCTTTGATGCTGTGGAACAGCACTAATTTCTTCTTGTTTTTTTTCCTGCAGGCATGGGCTGATGATGTCAGGAGATTCCGGAAAATGTTCAAGTATCCCGTTTCTACTGAGCTGGTGGTCATCGTTGGGAATCATGACATCGGATTTCATTATGAGTAAGTCTTGCCAGTGAAAGGACACGAGGGCCCAGAATGAGGTCTCAGCATGCACACAGTAACTGCTCTTGTGTCTGAGGGACCTGTTTTGTGCTTATAGGGAAAGTTTTTGATCATGATCAAATTAGAAAGGATCATAATTTAGAGTAAGGCCTTAAAAGGCGTCCACCTGTGCATGAAACAGGATTTAGGGAACTTTTACGCTTCTCTGACCATATGTGAGGTTATTCAGAACTGATCTTTTTGCATTGGCACAGAGTCCTTGAAGCTGCTTTTCATTGTACTGGGCCTCCTTTTTAGGAAAGTGTTTAGTCTGAGCGTATTTCCTTTCCTGTTAGCACAAGAGTGCCCTCCTCGTGCTGGTGCTTGTACTGGTGGGATGGGTCAGAGGACACAAGGGATGTCAGAGCATCCTGTGAATGTGTGAGCTGGATAACGGAGCAGCAAGCTGCATGAATGGTCAGCAAACTGTAAAGCAATTGTGTCAGATGAGTTCCAATGGCAATTTCTTACCTCAGTTGCGTTTTGCTCTGTGACACAGAATGACGACTTACAAGGTAAATCGATTTGAAAAGGTTTTCAACTTCACTTCAGGAAAGCTAATAACTCGGAAAGGAATAAAGTGAGTATATTTAATTTTTTTCTAATTGAATAGTATGGGAATGCTTAACTTAGAGCCTTTCTTTCTTTTTAATCATCTACCTTATGATCTGTTAAACCTCAAACACTTTGTACAAACCTGTAGTTTGATATGGACTGGAAGCTGTACTTTGAGCTAGGTAAATTGTAAAAATTTCCTTTTAAATGGAAAAGTACCGTGGAATCAGAATCCATTTCTCTGGTTTGCCTTTATGCTTCCTTGCAGCTGGTAATGAGCCATGGCTGTAAACATAGCAGGATTCATAAAGAAACACGAACCAACCTCCTCAGTGTTTACAAATTAAGAATTTCATTAATTTTAAAAACTTCTTTAGTCCGCAGAACTTAATTCCTTGTTTGAGGAATGTGGGAACACGGCAGTTGCTTGTCCACGGTTTTTCCACAAGGTGGGGTAATAATGCAGAAGCTGGTTTTGGCTTAGAGCAGACAGTTTGTTCTTACAGCTGTGTGTCCGTGGCTGCACTCATCTGTGTGCCCTGTTATCTCCAGACACCATGCAGGAACCCGATGAGGGAATGCAATAGTGGGTTTGTGGAAAGGTGTTTGTGTTTAAGTCTCAGATTTAGGAAGGGAAGGTTCATTGCCACTCTGTGTTTGGTACATGAACTGTCAGGTTGTAATCACTCATGGAAATGTGAGATTCCAAACCTACAAGTTTACACCAGTTCCCTTAATTAAGCAAACATTAGAAATATTTAAATAAAAATTCTGAACAGGTCTGGAAATGGTTGTGTCTATTTTGGGAAGATCTCCGAGCTTCATGAATGCTCAGTATAAAGCTGTTGCTTATCATGCAGATGTTGGGTCCTCTAGATATATATTTCAGCTGTTTCAAAAAGAATTATTAAGGAACATCTCCACGTGTCCTTTGATAGAAACAGCACAGCAGAATTCTTGCATGCAGGTGCAGATTGTATGCCCAGTATCCATTACCTGAAATGACCTACACTATTAATGAAACATTCCTAGATAAATTATTTTACAACAAATCTGTGGTATAAAAGCAGCTTAATTTGCTAAAAGAGAATTAATTTTTTTTTTTTTTAGTATCGACTAGTATCTCTTAGGTGAAGGCATTCAGCTCATTTGTGTCTGTGAAACATATTGAATTGAACTGGGGATATATCTCAAGTCCTGAAAGTGTGACTAAATGGGTATGAATCTTGTGGCACGAGTTCAAAGCTGCTTTGAAATCTACAGGGAAACCCTCTATTAGAAATAAAATTCTATTTTCTGTGTCAGAGACTGCAAAGTACGAAACTAAGTTTGTTCAGGGTAGTCAGCCAAATGCAGTGCTGTTCTGCTTTTCAGCTGTTCTGAAGAAATCCAGCATCTCTGTCTCTGAGGTCTAAACTGTGTGGGGAGAGAAGCAACTTCTCCTTTCCCTCAGAATTTAGTTTAGTCGTGAACTTCTAACCTTCCCCTAGAATACAACTTAAGTATCCAATAAAATATAAAAAAATCTTGAAGTGTAAACATGAAGCATAAGGTATTTGTGCAACCTAATTAACAACTGGTTATAAAGGAGCCAACCAGGCAGAGAAATGGCTATGGTACAGATACTCAGAGAAGGATTTGTAGCACATGATTTCAGGAGCTGCTACATTCTGCTATTTCATTGAGCTATGTCCAACTTTGGAACACTTGTATTTCATAAAACGAAGTTTATCTCATGCGCGTGCATGAACGGCAAATGCCTTCCTGTCCTCCCCACTTCTCTTTGCCCATGCCCTGGTATTTTCCAGCTTTGTCCTAGTGAACAGTGTAGCCATGGAGGGTGATGGCTGTGCTGTCTGCAGTACCTCAGAGGCAAAACTTGTGGCACTTTCTCACAAACTGAATTGCTCCCAGCAGGTAAGAGATTATTAAAGATCTGATTACACCAGCGACTCGTCTGCTACAATGGGAATAAGGATACTGTAGCAATAGTCAGGATATAATCAGACTCTCCTGATAAAAATCTCCTTCCAATTCACATTGCAACTTGTTAGCAAATCTCTCTTCTCATTTCTCCCTTAACCGTTAACTGTGTTGCTTTGCGCTAATGCTGTTAACTTCCTTGTCAGTGCTGCCAACAGAGTAATTTCCTCTGTTCCAAGGAATGGCGGCAGAAATTCTGTAATCCTCCCTTTGACTCAAGATACATAATCCTGCATTTATATTTATGTATATTATTCTGTTTTATAGCCTTCAAACATATTCTTTTAGGTTCCTGATTCTACTGCAGTCCTTTCTTGATAGCCTAGTAGTGCTTTATTTGTAGTATTTTTTCGTCAAATCCAATTGCTTCTTGTATTTCATTCCTCTTCCCTGTTTCATAGGCCAACTGGACACACAGTAGGCAGCATGACTGACTGGGCTGACAGTCAATCAGGAAACCAGCTCCCAGTGGAAAAATTGCCAGACTCTCTCAGGCTGCCCTCAAATTCCTTTGCCTTGTTTGTGCAGCAAGATCCTGCTGCTGCTTTCTGCATTCAGAAAGAGCACAGCTGTATTTACAGCACATACAGAATGGGGAGTAACACTAGTCCACAGTAAAACGCTTAAAAGTTCATACAGTGGATAGTACTTAAACACTATTCTGAGCTAAACTGCTAAACAAAAAGAAAAAAAAGCCAACAACAGCCCCACCCTCTCTAACCGCTTAAAACCTAGCTATTGCTTAAATACCTTTACCCCTTCTATGGCTTGATTTTATTCACAGAAACCAAATCACTCCAACAAAAGATGCAGTGATGTGGAAAAGCTTCCAGCTTCAGAACCCATCCTTTTACAGGTGTGTCAGAGGTGGGGTGAGGCAATATATTGACATGTGGTTTTTGTATATTTATGACGGTTCCAGAAAGGCTGGATCATTAACAAATGATCCTTGCTTTTAATTACTCCCAGCATTACCCTCTCTATCGGAAAAGTGATGCTGAATGCACTGGAGAAGATTCTGCTCCTCTGGAGGAGAAGAACATCCCCTTTAAAGAAAAGTACGATGTACTGTCTCAAGAGGCATCACAAAAGGTTTGATTTATGGGAACTTTAGGGATAGGGGGGTGAAAGCGAGACATGAGTACAGATATAGATGGATTAAAAAATGGTGGTAAGGCTGTTGGCTGAGACAAACAGAGCACAGCTGCTCCTGTCTAATGAGGTCTGTGAGAGGCTGCTGCTTAGAGCTGCTCCCCTGAGGATCCTCATGATCATGGCCTTGGTCCTGCTGCGTTTCCCAGGTACGGCTCTTAAGTGCTGGCACTCCTAAGTCTGCTGTGGTGCTGTTACCTCCACTTCAGCATTTTTTACTTTCTGTATTGTGAAAATTATTGACACACCTCGTAGAATGCCACAGTTTTCCAACACTTTGAAAGTAGCGCTTTTGCTTTAGAAACTACATTAGAATTAGAAACTACGAGAGAATACAAAGTACTCCCTAAAAACCTAATCGTCATTATTTCTTTCCTTCTGCATAATTGTCTTCATTCAAGATTGTCAGTACAAGATTCTTCCTTAGACAAGAAAATAGCATTGCCTTACTAAACGCAAAGTTTTTTTCTTTGTGATATCAACAGCATGCTGTTGCCTTTGTTCTTCTGATCTGTATGGCCAAAAAAAAGAAGAAAGCCCAGTATTTGGGATCAGGGCCAAATGGGTGTGATTAACATTGCAGTACCAACACATTTCTTACTGGAAAACAGAGGTTTACAGAAGACACTTTGCAAGAATATTAGAATTGCCATAATTTCACTTTGTTCAAAGAAAAAAAAGGGGGGGGTTAAATTCAATTTTGTTTTAGCTAGGATTTAATTTTTGTGCTTTACCATTCTGTGTTCTAGCTGATATGGTGGTTTCACCCCCGTTTGATTCTCAGTGGGCACACTCATAGTGCTTGTGAAGTGTTGCATGCAGGGAAAATTCCAGAAATCAGTGTCCCGTCATTCAGTTGGAGGAATAGAAACAATCCTAGTTTCATCATGGTAAGTTTTAATTTTTTTTTTATTTTTGTCAGATAACTTTCATAAATAAATCAACATGGCAGTCAGCTATATTTTAAAACTGATTCTACCTGTAAAAACGGAAAATAAAAAAAAAATTGCCTACCCACCCAGCCCACTCAGTACAACTGCATCCACTTTATAAAGTACATCTGTGGGAGCCACATGTTCTGTGTGGTACAAAGCAATGCTGTTAAAGACCTAATTTAGTATCTGGGTACATTTTCTTAGAAAGAGGGTGCATTGTAAACTATTGACTTGTAAAAATAATCAGTATTGTGCACTGAACAGTAGAAAGACTAGTTTGGCTTGGCTGTTTTACCAACTATGAAAACAAGACTGTATCCACCTCAAATCCTTTTGCACGGTGATCATGGTTTTCAAACGTGTGCATTAACACAGTGAAAGTGTTTGTGACGTGCCCACAGTCTGCCTCCTCATTGCCAATTCACATTTTATACAGTGTGTTGGTTATGCTTGTGCAGGCAGTTCCAGTGCTTAGTATGTCCTTAGAGGTAAATCAATTAGTTCCCCAGTTCAAAAATACAACAGAACTCTTAGAAACTTGGAGTAAGAAGCAAAACCTACAATCTGTTTACAGTGTAGTCTGTGACTTGGGGAGGGGGAATCTTTCATGTGTGTTTTACTGCTGTTGAGTTCAGGCTGCTTAATACACAGATAACCCCAAATGTTTAAATTCATTTTATGCAACTGTTAGTATTTGTTGTTGAAAGTAGTTCTGTTTATTCCATATTCCTGAGAGTAGCTGCCTTTGAACTACACACACTCTCTGCACACGCCAGACAGTGCATCTTCACTGCAAAACAAGAGGTTGGCTAATTAAAGGTGCACCATGTTCACTACTGTTTCAACTCCTCAGCCTCGATCCGTTGTGAACTTTAAATTAAACTGCAAAGTCAAGCCAAAACCCAACGAAGTTCTTTGTTGTTGAAGTTCATATTCCTAATTTGGATTAGCCAACGTGTTTTTTTGCAGCATGTACTGGGTAAGGAGGAGGGCTTGGGGGAGGAAGGGGCACATTCACAAAACCTAACTTTAGCCTGGAAAGGCTCCTTCCAGGTGGATTTACAGCAGCTAAAGTTAGGCTTCTCTTGAAGGCAAATCAGACGAGGAGCGCAGCTCTCTGTTTATGCTAGATGGGAAGATTGGCCCCCGGGCTAACGTTGGCCTGGTGGATATTCCAGTTAGTGTCCAGCACCGCAAGGTATGGACTCTTCAGCCCCCTGGAGAAGGCACTGGTACTAGGAAACTGGCCCCAACCCTTGCCACCCAACATAGGATTTAGAAATTAGAGATCTGACAGCCGTGGTGTTTACTCCTGATTCAGAACCCACTGTAACACAGCAAAGTGACAGTCTTCATTTCTTTTCCAGGGCAGCATAACACCAACTGACTTCTCCCTCCAAAAATGCTTCCTTCCATTTGAGAGTAGAGTCTTCACTATCTACTGTGCAGCAGGTGCTCTGCTTGTGATCCTGGTACTAGCTCATGTTCAGCTTCTCACTCCACCGTTTTATTTTGCTCAGCGTTTAATCAGTAAGCATAAAGCAGTATGAAGAGCCAGACATCTGCATTCAGTCACTGAAATACCAAAGCTGAGAACAGTCAAACATCAGACTATATTCATGCCAGCAAATGACCTAATTTGATTGCTAGTCTGAAGGCAGGTTGCATTTACACATACCATAGAAGTCCTATACAGCTGATATGACTACTACAGGATAAATAATTAACTGAAATGAACGTTTCATGCTGTACAAAAATACTGTATTCGACAATCAAATGAGTCCTTTTCCTGCTATAATTTTTGTATCAAATATGTATATTAAAAGTGTAACTGTACATTATGTAAATCCTATAGCCTCATCACTTGTCTGCACTAGTGTCTTACCCTGGTGGAGGCCAAATCCCGCAAACTGGAAACATTGCTCTGTTTTATTGCTGCGTGGCCCTTCAAATGTTGTACTTGTGTTTGTTAGGGTCAGGCAGAATCTAGATGCATCCGCACTGAGAGATGCAGATTTCCGTAACCTTTTTAGGGTTTTGTGTATAAAGGATTGTGGTTTGGGACAAGAAGTCTTCTGGTTCCTGACACAGTAAATTGTTAGCTGACTATAATTTGCAGTTATCTGTCTACCAGACAACAAGGGGAAGAAGCTTGTGGATCCAGTTTGCTGATACACACTTGAAACTGCTTAAAAAAAAAATTAGGGTGACACCTCAAGCTGCTATTTTCAAAAAGATGTGCTATGATGAGCTTAAAAAAAGAGGGCCCTATTGCATCCCAGAGATCTGTGTGGTGAGGGGCCCTCCAGTTGCCGATCTCCCGTGAGAAGGAAGGTCAAATACAGCTGCAGTAACATTATCCTATGCCTTGGCCCTCAGTCTCTGGACAGACAGGGATAGGAATGTGCGTTATTTTACATTCCACCAAGTTCYGTTGGCTTTAGTGTAGTGTCACCTTTGGAACTGCACTAGCTCCTCCCTAGGGAGGCACAGGCCACCAGCTGTGCCACAAAGATAAATCTGTGTGAGGGAAGGTGGGATAAACCTACTGCTGCTCCCCACCTGCCCCAGAAAAAACAGAGGGACTATTTCACACCAGGACCAGTCTTCCTGCTGATGTTCCTGCAGAGGCTGGGAGCTCTAACCTGAACTCCTGGGCTGGGGCTAGTTTTAAAACAAATACTATCTTTTGTTATTCATTCTATTACTTTCTTTGGCATGGGAAATAAAAGAATTTTGGGAATTTTTTTTACTATTAGCTTATTCCACATAGCCTTTGACTTTTTGGGAAATATAACTAAATTGAGCATAGAGATTTCTGGGAAGAGGAAACAGTCATATTATAGTATCTGAAATGGGATTATTTTATATTCAACTGGAAACGAGTTTTCAATTGGTCTGTAGTCTGAATTTAAGAAGATGACTGATTGGGGTTTATAGTTAATAACGATACTTACGGTAAAAAGTTAATAAAACCTGCTGATTTATATGCCAGTGTGGGGACTGTGTTAGCTCTTCRTCTCTCCCTAAATTTAAAATGAAGTGGGGGGAATGGTCCGAAATGTGGTAGAACACTCTATAAAGTAATGTAGTCTAACACTTCTCTAGGTTTCTGTTATTGCAACTGTAATTTTAGACATTTGTACAGGTTATCTTGGACACAGGAAAAGTATATAGTCACAGACATAAAACACCTATGTATAAAATATAAAGCAGTGTTATAGTTACTAAAAAGGACATGCCTTATTGCTACAGCAATTCTTGCTTTTTATATATTGTACTGTACCACAACTTGTTTTGAGAATGTCATTTGCATAAATTATTCAAGTTTGAGAAATATTCACACATTTTGATTCTACAATATTTAAAATAAAACAATTTTCTAATGTGTCTCTTTATTAAAAGAGAAATAAAAATGTCATCTTGTAATTCTCTTAGGCCAGACACAAGGGTTTATACACCTTTTTTTTTTTCTTCTTTCTCGCTATTTACTTGCACAATGAAAGCCGCTGTTGGTACAAAGATTGAAGAGCTCTATATAATGGTGCTTTACACATTCACAATCGGTCTGTGCAATTGTGAAGTTCTATGAATGACCAAAGAATTACCAAACATATTTTCTAAATATAAAGGACGAAAAAAAAAAAAATTCTTGGTTCCCATTAAAACAACACCAGGTTGCAATTTGGACACTTGAATGAATTCCAATGTTTTAAAGCTGAGACTTCAAAAGAGAAAGGCATGTTTGCTGCAACATCCGGTGACTGTAATACCTTACTTGGAAAGGTAAGTGGTTAATTTGCATAATTTATAATTTTTATACTAAAGAGCATTTTTATATAAACCAGAAAAAAACCCCTAAACTCTACAGATAAAGTTCTTACCTCCAGTCACTGCTGCAGGTAAGGTTGACATCAAGCTGTACAGCGCAATCAAAAACATACTTACATCTTAGCTCATTTTACAGGTACAGCCATAATCAAGGCACAAAGATCTTCTACAAGTATTTTTCTTCAATAAAGTTGTACAAAATAATATTACATTTTACAGTCTGTACAATATAATAAACCAGCAGTAAAACAAAAAAATATATATAGGGAGAGGACTGTTGTCCAAGAATGATCGGAACTAAAAGGATCATTTGTGGACAGCACAAATAACATAAGTGAGGGTGGTAAATTTTCTGCCTAGATGCAACAGGCTGAAAAGTAGCTGTAATTCAAATGCCTGAGGTGTGCAGAGACACTTAGCTCCAAAACCCCAGAAAAATTGCTTTGTCTTCACTGTTCCTCTCATTATCTACTCTACTTCCTGTGCCAGTAACGGCTTAAAAGAGGAGGTCACTTTATCAGTTGACCTGCAACTCAGAAATGCTAAAAACTGTGACAGAGTAATAAATATTGTGGTGCTGCTACATTGTGTGTCTACTTCCTCAACAGTATTTAATAACCTGATACAAAGTGCATTAATCTTTTTTTCACCCATCAAGTACTCTTCAATGTCATGTTAAAAAGGAAACCCACACAGAGGGATAGGTATGACTTTAGTGTCATCCAGCTGACATACCGGTCTGAACTGAGGTTAACCTGCTGGAAAAAATTTAGCAGGTCACGTTCAGTTTAAAAAAAACAAAACCTAGGGGAACAGAGGTAGCCAAAGGGCTTAGTGGAATGACGAAGAAGTGGCATGTCAAAATAAAGCACAAAAATAGTCCCAGAAAAGCATGAAGGGAAAATAACCCAAACTTGCTTCAAATCAGCTTTAAGGTTAAATAATTAAAAGTAAACAAAGTGAAGAGACTGACATTTCTATAGTATATTCTTCCACCCTGTGTGGGGTAGTATCAAGAGAAAGAGTAAGGAGCAAAGAATTTAAAACCACAGGTTCCACGGTGATCCCCCTCACAAGAGTTCGTACTGGCGGAGGTGCATCCTCTGAATGATGTCTCGACAGTCGTTGAACACCCTGCGGATATTTTCTGTGTCCACTGCACATGTAAAGTGTGGGTAGCAGTAATGCCGGCCATCTCCACTCGCCGTGCTTATCCTCTGTGGAAAAAGTGAAGTAAAAAAAAAAGATCAGGTGCCATGCCACGAGAAGTTTCACATCTCAGCAGTCTACAGACTTATGGAGAACCAAGAACCCTGGGAAATTCTGCATTTAGATCACTAAAATAAGTAAATAAGAAGTAGGAAGGGCTGTGGTTTGGTCCAGTATGAATGACAAATCTCAAATGAAGATTAAAAAACATTATGGATACTACTATGGGGTCAGTATGTGAGTCCTTTGTGGGAGCCACCGATGCCATCTTCAGTTGCACAAGCTATCACCATCTGCACATCACTGTGCAGCTAAACCTGTGCTGCTGACAGCTGTGCAGTCTGCCATGCAGCTGTCCCAGGAATTATGTATCTTCTTTTTTTGGTGCCATCATGTGGCAAATTCTTGAACTCTTGTTTTAAATCAGCAACACAAAACAAACCCTCCCAGCTGTGAAGCCAGCAGTGGCAAAGAATAGCATCCTAATGCTTCTGCTTGTTTGAAGGCCCCTCAAGTTACCTTCACTTAGAGCTTCTATTATGCCAGCTGAAGACTTGGTATCATAATTCAGCCCAGAACTTGGTGGAATTATCACCAGAGTGGCTAGGTTCCCATAGAGTAATAAATCATGCACAAATCCAGTAAAACATCACACCATGCAGAATTACATTTTCTCAAGGCTACTGCAAAACATAGTTAGGTTCTAACTCAAGCTCCAGCATCACTTCACCTGTGGTTATCTTGTTAAAATTCCCCAGGATCTCAAAAAATACTTTCAAAAAAAAATCTTAATTTTGTTCTGTATTACTATAGGACTGATAAATAGAAATCCATTCTAGATCATTACCTTGCAAAATATAGATGGAATGTCATGAAAGCGGGAGGTCAGTTCTTGGGATAATTTTTAAGTATTTTCTAAGTTTTATTATAAATTACACTGGCCTAAACAACAAAAGACAATGTTCTATCTCTCTCTGGCTACATTATATACTTTTAACACAGGATTTATTTTACATGTAGGATTGACCTTTTAAATAACTGCAGCTACAGATATGCAAAACTCTAGACATGATTTACATAATTAGATCAACAAGAAATTGCAGACTTTTGCAGGTAACTTAGGTAATATCAGACATATAACACTGATTATACAGAGGTGTTCCATACACAGTCTAAAAATTGTTTTCTTGCTATGCTACACTCAATACCTAGTTCAAGGCTTACCCTCATGAAAAATACTAATAAATGCTTTCTTCTGTTTATCACACACTGATTTCACTAATGTCTATGGCAATAATCTGCCCACAGTGTTCTGGTGACACCTGGTTACATACACAGCATGCCAAAGGCTGTATTTTCAAAATATTAGGAGTTTGTCTACTTTTGTCACCTGACAGCACTTGTAGTTCTCTCATTTTAAGATAAATGCAGTATTTTTACCCCTACTCAAAACTCATTTTGAATAGTAGTGTGTTACTCAGCACCAGTTCACAGGGGAAAAAAAAATCCCCCCGGGACACTGATGAAAGAACATTTACTTTCCAAGTGGGAGTACTTAATACCAGCATCCCTACACTGCAGGGGCCACACAGATTTGAGGAGGCCTGGTCTGTGTGTTTGAACAGCAGCTCCTTCACCTCCCAGATTCAGGCTTTTTAAAAACCAGCATGAACCAAGAAGGCCATGCCACTGTTCTAACAGGGCCTGCACTGGGGATGTATTCAAACAAAACAGCAGCAGCTGGAGAGTCCTGTGTACAAAACACCAAAATGGGGCTGGGGAGCAGCCTCACCAAGGAGTACACACACACACAGCCTCCATGAAGAGTCTGGGAGGAGAAGGATGTGCCTGAGTTGAAGGGCGGAGGATTTCCTAAGAGATGAGTTTCCAGGACCAGGAGATGCCCTCACCAGCCCAGCCCTGAATCATGGGCACTGGCTGGGTGTGTGTCAAGCCATCCCTGACTGAAATCCAATGGATCTCAGCCCTGCCACCCAACCCTGAGGGGCCACAGCCTGCACACCAACCCTGAAATCATGAGCTGACATATTTTGCCTTTCTAATCCTCATATACCACTGTGTAGCAATAATTATTGGAAACATGGTCCATTTTAACCTCCTCGTAAAATTCTTCAAATTACATGCTTTAAATTCGCCACTACCATTCCATGCCACTACCAGGCAGAGTTTTAAGGGGTGCAGCACCATGGTGGTGATTTTCACACATATCCACAGCTTATGTAGACCTGCCATGTTAAAAATCACAATAAAGCATAATAAACACAAGCTTCTCCGAATCATGCCTGAAAATTTAACAGAGTGGGACAAGGAAAAGGTCATAAATGAAGATACTTGGGAAAAAAAGCATAAAGCAAACCCAAGGTGGATGTAGGTAGAAAATATACACCTTTCCTTCCTGGCACCTGGTTTAAGGCCATCAGACCCCTGCCAATCTGTACACTGAGCTTATTTCCCCCGTCCCCTTTGTCACTCCTTTTCTGAAACCTCAGCCTTTTGTGCCTCACCCAAAGGAACTGAAGTCACTGTTTCTACTTGGCCTCTTCCCACCTTGCCCTCTACACACACGGCCACATTACTCAGGTCACACACAACCTATTCAGACCCTCTGTGGGAGGGGTCAATTGCAAGACTGTCAACTCAAACAGCCCAAGAGTTCAAAGCAACTCTTTAGATGACTCCATCCCTCTGTTCCATCACACTGACAAACCCAGGAGAGACACATTACAGAGGAGATGCTCTCTGCCAAGCCTGCAGCAGTTGCAGGGAAATGGGGGAGAAGCTGTTCCAGCCCCATGCCTGAGCCCCAGGGACTGCCTGGCAGGTGCTGGCCCCAGCCCAAGTGCTTCCCCGGCCCCCAGCACCCACAGGGGTTTCTTCTGTGGCTGCAGTACCTACGGCCCCTCCCACTTCATAGGTGGCCTCCTTCCCTAATGCCCGTGAGTCACGGCAGGTAAGGACCTCGCCCCGATGTGTTTTCAAATAATGAAAATAGATACAGGTGGGGAGTTTCACTCAAGTTTCCCCATAACTCAGATCTCTTAGAGCCACCCCCCTTCCTGGCTGGATGCCGTCACCTGCTTCACAGCATTTCAGCATTACCACAAGAGAGGTTTGTCCTGAAGTGAGGTTTTTTGGTAACTCTTACGTTAACACAGCGCAATCTGACATTCTTCCTCAGAATCCGGAAGGCTAAGGCGGTGAATGGAAATCCCCAAARTGTGAACACAGTTAATTGCTTCTTTCTTGGTGCGTCAACAGCTGTAAATCCTTACAATACTCGTAAATGCATAATGACTTTAAAATTCTTAATTCTAATGACTCAATTTGTTACCTCAAACACACACACATAGCTTCTACCAGTAGGGCTTGACAGATGAACTTTGGTTCTGGTCTCTGTTACTGCTCTGCATTATGGAAACAACTCAGTATGAGTGAAACCATAAGTGATACTGGGTTAAACCCTCTGTTTCTGATAGCAGAGCTGGGCTGCGATGGTGTGCCTGATAACTGCTCTTACCTTCAAAATGTAGACAACATTTCTTCAGCCTTTTAGAGAAAACCTTAATTGCATGAAAAATGTGACTAGACAAGGAAACTTTCTCATGTTTCCTCAGCAGGGCCATGACACCAGCCCTAAGGTGAGGCAAACCTCCTAACTGGCACACCAGAAATCTTATTTAAGGATAAAGTCATAAAATCTGCCTTTTTTTTTTTTTTTTCAATCCCTGTTGCCAGCTGACCACTGCCAAAGTCCTTGGAGGAATGCAGGATAAAAGTAAGAAAGCCCATTTATTTACACATGGACTGTACATGACCATTCTGAGCACCAGAACTTACTTGCTGTGTGACAGTTTGCATGGCAGGTGACTTTATACAAAATGGGCATAAAAATGTGCAAGCACTAAGGAAGGTTCTGCAAGATGGGCAGCTGAAAAGAATTAGGGAATTGCCAGACGCTGTCCTCTCCTTCTAGCTTTCTGCAAAACCCCATCAGTTTTCCCTAAATAAACGATGCCATCTGTCAGTATTTCCTATGATAGAATCACACATAAGATGAAAATTACTCACTAAAAACTCATCCCGGATGAAGAACTTGGCTCTTGTGACTTTGGGGTCTTCTCCTGCATCTGGTGTTGCTGTTCAATTAAAAACAAATGACATCAGAAACACRAAAACCAAACAATCATCCACTTGTAACAAAAGATTTAATAAGGAGGAAGTAGCCCTTTGGTGCAGAAATTGAAATGTTTAACATCTACAGGAGATTCCCAGTAGGTAATTCTAAAATGAAGGGTACTGTAAAACCTGACTATGCATACAACATATTTTAGGAACCTGAAAATTGCTGAAATCATTGCAACAATGTCATTGGTCATATCACAAAAAGGCTTACTCATATCCCCAAGTTTGTTCATATAGATATAAAACAAGTGGGAGTTAGGGTTTAGCTTTTATCAGAAAGTATGACTAGAAAAAGGAGCTGAGCTGTTCAGTTTCTGCAGCAGAACAGTATCTCCTGAAATAAGCTTCTGCAGGCAGGAATTTGGGTTTAAAAATGGTTAGTCCAAGATTACACTTTGAAAAAATGATAGCATTGAAAAATCTTTTGATATATATATATATATTTTATTTCCAGGCCCCAAGTCAGCAGAATACTTCAGATATATTGCCCATCAAGGGGTCTTGTTGAGCAGGAGACTTGTTGGTCAGTATTAACTGTTTGTTGGCAGATGAAGTTGTCACTATCTAGGCCATACAAAGACTATATTTACTGTAAGTGTAAAAAAGAATACAGTGAAGAGATAACCTATTTTTATTTCCTTTCAGTGTGATCTCTCATCTAGGATACCAAAAGCAGATGCTTATAAACATAATATTGTAAAGGGCAGAATTTATCAGAATATGGAAACATCTTTCATCTATAGTGCTAGGGGTAAAAATAGAGCAGCAGCACAATCAACAGCGTATTGGAATTCAGTGCTGTTGCCCTTAAATAATGTCAGCTGAAATTGAAGAATAAGTGAACAACTACAGGTTAAAAATAGAGAGCTGCTTCATGTGTGAATATTCTGGATCACTCTAGATATCCACTGTGAAACCCCTTGAGAAACACCAGAAGCTACTTTTTTGTGACAACTGGCTTATTATAAAAAATGCTGAAAATTCACTCAAAGTCTGTCTATGTGGCGTATGTTTGACAGGGGGAAATAGGGGTGACAGAGACAACATTTCTTTCAGAAGCCCTTAGCATTACAAAACTGGTGCCAGGTCAACTCAGACTTTAGGACAGTTTGTTTATCCTCTGCATCTGAAACTCAGAATCACACTCCTGAAATTTCAAACCTCAATGAAYGCTGAAAATAGCTTATTACCATCTTCACTTCTATAACCTAAGCTGTTGCTGGTGGTTGGCAGAGAATGAAAGCCTTTTCTGACAGGTGGCTGCAAGCACCACACCAGGGGCATTCCTCAGGTAAGGCAGAGGCTGGTGGTCAGAAAGTGCAAGTTTTACCATTTTTGCTAGATAGAGACCTGAGACATTTGGGAAGCCCTCTGCCTGGTATAAAACTGGTATAATACCAGAGTTGACCTATGAAATATGTTACTGTGGTGCAGGAATCATTGTACTTCTTGAGGAGATAAGAAACCAAAACCATGTTAATTGCTCCATCACCACAGCTCTCTTCCTATCTATTGATGTGGTTTTCCTCCATTAAAGTTCCCTTGCTGGTCTGCTAGGCTTCTCATCAGTATTTCAAAGACTGGAATTTGCAGTGTTGGAGGATGCAGAATGGCTGCAAAATTAAGTCTAATGAATCCCTAAAAAAATTCAGCACTGTGGGAGGCTCAGGCAGAAGCATCTGGCAGTGGCAGAGACATGTCCAGCTGCTTTGCTTTCCTGGGACTAGTGGTTGCTCCCAAACAGGGGAGGGTGCTCTGGAGCCAGAATCCCTTCAGACCCTGCCCACACTGGGGTGCCTCTGACTACATGCTGCTGGCACCTCCTTACCTGACCAGCAGCTCATGTTAAGGAACACTGTATACTTGAGAATTCGTGTGTGAGAGAACAGACAGAGATAGAGACAGGGAGAGGAGCTATGGGCTGGGCCATGCCAGCAGGTCCAATCCAGCATGGGGAAAAACCTTACCATCCTCAGGTACAGTATAATGCGCATATTCAGGAAAATAATCTTCAATTTTTGATTTCCCTGCCAAGACTTTTTCAGCCAGCATGTCCTGTTTATTCAAGAATAAAATGATAGAAATGGTCCGTAACCACCTGTCAAAAACAAACCAAATATTTGTGTTATCTGACATGTTAATCAACGAAAACACATCACATCGATAGAAAATTTACTGGCTATCCCTGTGTGGACAGAGAGTGAAGTAGCGTGGAACATACTTCAACAGAAAAAAAAGATGATTGTTCTGATTGGGTTCCACCTGTTCTGGTGGGTATATTTCTAGGGTCAGTAAATACATCTATAAGAACTCTAGTGGACACTGCTGAAGGGGAGCAGTTTCCAAAATTTTTTTCTAAATTACCTTTTAAATATCAAGTTGGCAAAATGATGACATTTTCTAGAAGCACCACAGTCCACAACCAGACATTACTGTCTGCTTTATTTGGCTGTGATGAAGTGGRAAAAAAAAAAAGAAGGCTAGAAAGCTGCCTTCCCTCAGACTGCTCTGTCTTAACTACTGTTCATCCATACAGATATCCCATCTTTTAGGGTGGCCTGTATGACACCTGATGAATGAAAAGAAAATAATCTCTCTTTTCTTCCCCAATTAATCCATCACTGTGACAATGTGCCTTGGGACTTGCAGTTAACATTCTTTCTTCACTCAACCTTCAATCACTTCTCAAAGCAGAGCATCCTCACAGGTGCGTGCTGAAAACTTYATCACCTTATTTTGCGTATTGTTTTTAGTTACTCTGTACCAGGAACCTATTTGGACTACTAGTGGGTTATGTATCTGTGATTTACAGGCACTGTGGCAGAATGGTAATTTAATGGCAGTTACAGTCAGTTTAGATCTGAAGTATCACCCCACAAGGCAGAGGTACCCTGCGCTCTCAGAGGTGAGCCTTACGAGAGCGGCTGCTGCGCAGGGACTGAGTGCAGCGAGCTTCTCCCGCCGCTGTGTTTGAGGAGGAGATCAAATGTTCCTTGGAGGATGCTCTTGGTCTCAGCCAAGCAGCACAGTGAAGCCAGGAAGGGGTCTCCCCTGCTTCCCTCACAGCAGCCAGCCTGGAGGCGCTTGTCCTCCCCAAGCTGTCCCAGGGACAGGTGTGCACCGTGGGGACACCCTGAGACCTGGCCCAACGTGGCTATTTTCTGAATAAACAATCTGAGCACACAGCAAGGGGAGTCCTATTTTGTAAGCAGTTGAACTGTAGTGAAATTGGGGAGGGTGGGTGGGAAATGAGGATTGTTTTACCTATTATTCCAGATACTTTTGAAAAGGTCCAGGGATTCCCGTAGTCTGTTTGTATTATTGTCTTCCCTTATTACCATGTTGTAGCTGCTGCATGCCACAACGAAGATGATAGCTGTGACATCTGGGCAGAACACACAAAAGAAAGAAAGACAGAAAGACAGAAAGACAGAAAGACAGAAAGAAAGAAAGGAGAGAGAATAGAACATCTCCGTTATCCCAGCACATACTCCTCAGGGCAACACTGCCATTACTCACCAATCTGCCAAAAATACCAGAAAAAAGTTATCTCTAACACTGGACTCCGGTACTAGTGAGATACTGTGTGTGAATATGAACACTAAGCTGCTCACACCTCCAAAATAAAAACTGGGAGTATTTTTACTTACCATTAAAGCATTGGATCCATTTTCTTCTCTCATCTCTCTGGCCACCTACATCAAACATGCTGTTAAAAAGCCATAGGATGTTATATCACTTATGTGCACTAGGAAAAATCACATGAAGCATGCACAGCACGAGCGTTCAGTTTGAAAATCTGACAGTCTCAAGGACAGAGGCAGTAAAATACTGCTTGAAGAGGAGAGAGATCTGCTGATGCTGTGCTGCATGTCAGAGACAGCTGCACTGCTCCACCTGCCCTGCTCTGCCAGGAGAAGCCTACTGAATCCATAAAATCAGAAATACCCTCTTCAAGAGCAAGCATTGGCCTTTCCAGTACACAGAAGCGTGTACGGCATGTAAGGCTGGACCTACTGTTCTACAAACAGGTTTCAGGATATTTTGAAGGGTGTTGGGGAGAGGGTGTCTTTGTATGGAGGAGGACATGAGGGCAGCTCTGTCCTGTCAGTGCTGCCACCTTTCTGGGCAAGAACCYGCGAGAGAAGGCAGTCTGACCGTGGGTGTTTTACAGAGACACAGCAAAAAACTTYGACAAACACAGAGCTTGCAGCCCTCTGGATGAAGGCAGGATTTCCACTGACTTCTGTGAGCTCTTAACCCCAAAGGTATTTTATAAGTTTACAGTGCTAYACCAATGAAACAGTTTGTTGAAACAGCCACCCACAACCCCAAAATATACATAACTAATTGCTCTTTTTGCAAAGCAAGAGGTAATTTTACTAGGACCTATGGAGAGAGAGCTAAAAAACCAAACCAAACAAATTAAAACCATCCACTCCCACCCTAAGCCTACTATAACATGCATATGTGAGCACAGACATCTGAATGAAGTTGTTAAAAATTAGTATGATATTCATAAATCATTACTAATAGACTTACTGGAAATTTACTTTATCTACTTGAAATCTTGTTTCAAAAATCCCTGATGTCAACACTCTGCATCTTAATAGGTCCTGGAAATGAGAACACAGAAGCTGATTAGTAAGGCTTTTTCCTAACCTAATTTTGTTTTTAAAAGCTTGGAATATTATTTTCCATGAAAAGTCTTAAATGTTTCATTTAATTAAAGTTCAGTCAGACCTGTTGGTAAATCTGCATTTGTCCATACTGACATGGTGGATAAACATAAATATGATCATTGCATTTGGTTTGTGCACACTCAGAAAGCAGGAGACCCAATCTACCTTCTCCTTACTGCCCACTGAAACCTGTTCTTGGTGGTGTCCAAGTACGGTATCCCTGGTATGTGATGGCGATAATGAATTCTGAAGTTACATAAAACTAAGAAAAATGTTATTCATCCTGTAAAGTCAAGTATTCAAATGTTAGAAAACTCCAGATTACAGTTGCCCAGGCAACCTTAACTCTGCCCTCTTTTGTATTGAATGAGACAGGAATCCTATCGAAATAATAGCTTGTGACTGAGTAATTAAAGCTCTGTTACAGAGCACAAGGGAACAGAATTTAGCTTGTAGAGAAATGTGGCATTTCTTTCTTATTTTTCAGACTAGCAATACTTTACAACTTCACCAATTTTCTTTTAATAAGTAAAAAATAATTTCCTTGATTCTCAAAGGGAGTAGGCAAGAGCAATTTAYGATGCCCCCTTCCTGGGGATGGAAGAAGGCAGCCAGTGGTGTAGAGCRCCAGCACAGCTTGTCTTTTTACCCTACCCTACCATCTACTGCTTCAAGTACTCTGGTAGCTGGCAAACCTTGGCTGCTTTGACAGCTGCATGCACTCAGCTRAAGGCCACTTATTTAATTCTTTTAAGTATTTTATATGTTACTGTCATTTTCTGTCACTTGCTGACATTTATTTGTTATGGTGCAAAAAAAAAAATCACAGAAAGCAAGGAAATTGGAAAGAGGAAAGAGAAAATTAGTGATTTTTACCAGTTAATTCAGCAAGACAACTGATACACCATAACAGGATGAAAACAAAAATAAAAGAGAATCTCTCCTTCAGAGCAAAACTTTTCTGCCTGTCAAATATCAAGTGCCTCTTCTGATCTTTGGAGATACAGGATGTTTCTTCCCAAAGGAAGTATCAGTAAAAATTTCTAGGTGATGAATGCCTGCTTCAGATAGAAAGGCCTCCCAGGAACAAACAGGCCAACACTAACATAAATAATGACAGCAAAAATAAGGCTTTGCTTCACTGACTTCTCTCTCCAGGTGAGTGATATTGATGCTAAAACCATGAGGCCATGAAGCAAATCCCAGTGCTACTGCTTTGGTCTGAAAATGTCTTGAGGGCTTTAATAATTGATCCTATATTGGGTCAGCTATACAATTTCACTTTATAATACAACACATTCTGCTTTTTACTGACTTCTCTTTCAGGGTGCATTCAGAGTGACTGGACGCGCTCGTGGTTATAGACCTAAACTAGGTCTGAAGGAACAGGCTCTGCTCCACATACTTCCCTGGGTGATCTCTGGCAAGTCACTTCATTTCTCTGAATTTCAGTTTCTGATTACACGATGAGATTTGACAACTCTATTCTTTTTTAAGGGCATACACCTGTTATACACCTTGCATGGTTAGACTGAATTATCCAGTGCAGGGATTCTCTTCTGCCACCTGTATTTGCAGTTTATGACRTGGCCCACAATCTTGGCTGAGACTGCTAGATGACAGTGGGATAGCAGCATTGAAAAATAACAGCCTGAGAATGTTTGTTGAAGAGGCATCCTGCCCGAGGAAACCACACAGCCTGAGCTCAGGGAAGGCAGCCCAAGCCAGACAACATGGTGAAGCCCCTTCTTACTTCAAGGCTGCACCACTTCAGCCTTAACATGAATGTGTTTGTCATTAGAGCACTCCATCAAGATGTATCACAGCATCTGGGAAAAGAATGTACTGTCCTGTAAATAAGGCTTAAATAGAAACTAAGCTGCCCACAGGAGATGGGCAGAGACTGGAAAGAAGGAATCTGCATGCCTGCAGAGAAGTCCACAAGGTCTGCTGCTGCCACTTGTGCTCTCCCCAGAGTTTGGGCACCAGATCCACTCCAAGCTTTTGCCTCTGAAGGACTCTTCTAATGGACATGGGCAGTTTCCCTCTGGGATCACCTCCACCATTGAAATAAAGCATTACTTCWGTGTAACAAAGGCTGGTGAGGGAAACCGTAGGCTTTTATGTTTATGCTTTCTGTTCTTTGCTCCATTCACCTTTTTTGTGCGACACAGAATGGGAAGCAAGAAGAGATAACAGATGTACTGCAGGAATCACCGACCTACATATAACAAAAGACAAGCCTGCACCACCAAAAAGCCTCTTCTTGTTTAATATCCACTACTTAAACTGCTAGACCATATTTTGATATTCTGCCATATGCCCTATTTCAGCTGCAGTTGGGACTAAAATAAATTACACAGACAATCCAGATGAATGGGAGTCTTGGTTCAGACCCTGCCCCACTATTTTTACTAACCTGATCTGTGGGTGTGTAGTCATCCATGCTGACGCTGTCAATTCTTTCTAGAAAGCTAGAAGAAAAACAAACATGCACTTAGATATGTAAAATACTGTCTAGTAGAAGAATTTTCACTACCTTTTCTATTTTAGACTCCTGCTGTGAAGTAAAACACAACTTGAATGGTAAGGTTATGAGCCTGATGATTTCCTTATGTTGCTTCAGGTTACATTTTATAAGCCAAACAAACAGTTTACCAGACTTTGTTTCAATATAGCACTTTTACCATTATGCAGTACCCACAAGTGGTCCAACACAGTTAAAACATTACAATTTTGTAAAGTCCACTAAAAAATACTACGACTAACCATCTGTCATAACATCATATGGTTAGTATGATGAAGATTTTGGAGTTCAAGAGAGAAAACGCAGTGAAGGGGTGCCTTTATTTAGCATAATGCTGATCAAGCATAATGTTATGTTAATTAGGGTCTCAGTAATGTTAGCAGAAATGCTTGTTGGCATATGCAAAAAGCTTTGGACTGACTTGCTGCCCTCTAACACTGCAACTAAAGCATAAAAAGTGGAGGTTAATGAATCTGATTCTTTATGTCATCAAAACTCAGTGAGATGCATCAAACGAAAGAAAGACTTACARCTGCAGGGAAGAGCAAGAGAAAAGAGAACCAGAAAAACAGAGGGGAACTACATTCTGCGATTATTTAAAAGATTTTTCAAGCTTTAATTCTTTCCTAATCTGTGTTAGAATGGCAGCACTTAAGGACATAAAAACGTGATTTTATACTTATTGCTAAAATAGGCAGGTTCTCCTCTCTCACTTCTATTCATTTCTTAGATCTCCTGTGAGCCCAGCTGGCTCATTTTCCCCAGAATGTCTGTATGACTTGGAAGCTTTCTTGAATTTATGCATTGTTATTTGGTATTCGGCAGTGAATATCCCACCGGCTGACACATCCCACTACAATATTATCAAGATTTCTTTATCAAAAGGCAAGTTTTCCTCAATCTTACTTGAGTGTGCATGTGCATCACATGTCCTACTTAATTGCAGTGGGAAAGACAAGAAAACCAGTGAACTCTTGACTTAAAATGTCACTCACTGTTAACATATGGGTCACACACACCGACCAGTTGAAAAAATAGCCCCCTAAAAGCTGTTTGTAATTCTCATAGCACTTTCCCACGGGTATGAACTGAAAGGAAAAGAAAATATACTGCCTATATATTTACTTACAGTATTTTTCCTTTTCGAACCTCCATTGTTATATAGGAGGGAAACAAAATGCAGTATCTACAGCTAGAATATCTGGCTTTTCCTTCTGGATGGTCAAGGTGTGAAGGTTAAGCATAGGGTTTTAAAAAAATCACTGTTCTAGGGCAATACAATGGGTACCTGACAACAAAACTATATGGAAGAAACTCAAAGCTAAAGAACGAGCATCTTTTCACAAAACCTCCTTCCTTGCCAAAAGCACAATAAATTTATATAAGGATATAAAAGTACATCTTTATAGTCAGCTATAGCCACCACGGGAAAGCAGTTGTATTCAGACTGAACCTTTTGGTCAGATGATTTTCATCATCTTGAGAACATTAATCGAGCAAAATTTAACTTCAGTTACCCTCACAGTTTATGCAGACACTGGAGCAGAGTGATGCAATTTTAACTGGTGCACCTATCATTAACAGAACTTTCATGTCTTGCTTGCAGCACAGGACACGAAAAGAGAAGGCGAAAAAGCCCAAAGCAAAAAATATCTCCAAGCTGAAACTTCCAGAACACAGAGTAATTTTCCTTAACATGGTTCTGTTTCTAAGTCTGTTTCAAAGTACTGACTACGGCTGACACAAAAAGGGATCTAGTTAAGAGTGTGGGCTGAAGCCAGTGTTTGTGCACAAATACAACTCCATCACAAATCCCGCAAGACAGTGTGAATTGGTGGTTTTATTTTGCAGAAGCATTTTTTCTGAAGTTGATGTATAAATCACAGAAAATACATATTTTCTCCACAATATCAGGACCATTTTGGCAGAATAATTAAACATAATATTTAGTGCTAACTCACACCTTTCTCACCTATACCACAAATACTTAAGGAAGGTTACTGATTGTTAGCACTTGCATGTTTCAAACAGGCAAATGATGGTAAGGAACAGAGGAGTGAGGAGTAACGCAGTTACACTACACACAATCCATGGCAGGTTTGAGATAMGAAGATATCTTCTTATCTCTTAAGGAAGAGATGTCTCCTAATTAGATGTCCTACCGATCAGATGAAGTCATCTTCCACTTAGACATCATCAACTTCTTCCCAGTAAAAGGACCAGATTCAAATACCATAACTGCAACACCACAGCTAAGAAAGAGCCAGCTCTGACAAGTATCATGTGCTTAAAAATATCATTTGACATAGCAGCTGTACCATTTTATGCTTGTAAGGTTGCTGTCCACATGTAATATATATTATAATAAATGCAGTGATTTACAAGGTTTTACCTGCCACCTTGCTGTAACAACCTGCAATATCATCAGCATCCAGTGAATCAACACGCAACTACTATTAGGATTAGGATAAATTTTGTGGCTTTATAGGAAATAACCTTTTCAGTGCGTGATGGACAGGCTTCCTAAAATTTCTTTTGCAACTACATCATTAAACTTGCACTGAGATTTCTAAGACAGTGAAACACAGACAGCTACACTCTTACCTTTTCAAAAGAACATCAGTTCTTGAATATCCTTCATACAAACTTTTTACTTGGCTAATTAGCACAGCATCAAAAAATAGTTCCGACAGGCAAATGTACATGCTAGGTACAAGTAATGGATTCCACATGAGACAAAGAGTCAGTACTGCCTCATTTCTAAATACACTAACTTCATTCTCATTACTACATTAAAACGGGAAAACTGAAATTACTTTTTTAAATGGCTTTCCAGAGAATGTTAACTTCACCTAACCCTAAATGTCTTGAGTAATTATGTTCTGACAAAATATAAATTCTTTCATACATACATATATTTACAGATCATCAAGTTCTGAATTTACATGACTAAAATTTCAATTTAAAGAGCTTAAAGTACAGAGGTACCTCCCAGCTGTGGCAATGCTCATGTCTCAAAGAATCAGTGTGAGGAAGACATAATAACCGAAGAATGAATAAAAATGGACACTAAGCATCACTTCTTCTCTTTTTAGATCCTGTTTTTTTCAGCTCAGGGATATAATTATTTTCACAGAATTATGCCTTTTTACAATACTGACAGGTCTTCTATTTACATAGCTTCTATAGAAACCCATACTCAGGATTTGTGTTAATTCTGCAGTGCCTGTTTTGCATGCATGTGCAATGAACTTCAAACTCACGCATTCAGTTAAGTGGTGAATAAAACAATAACATGATACAATATTTGTATTTCTACTTCACAATTGTGGTTTTACTTATAAAGGATTCAATCAGATAATTAGTATGACATTTAGGTTCTTCTTAACTTTACAATAGAGTGCTTTACATTTCCTTATGCAGAACAGCAGAAACCACCTTTTTCTTAATAAATTAATTAGGCAAGGTATTGGAAGGAAGGTCTCCACTGCTCAGTTTGGAAATGCAGTGGTTTGGTTTGCCAACAAATTAAAGCAAAGTAAAATGGACTGATAAAGTTAAAAAAAATCATGAGCTACTGACATTATTATATCTATTATTAAGCTGATCTGTAGATTTATAAATATCTTCAGTGAGTTTCCTAGGAAACTCAGCTGACACTTAGTTTGACAAGCAATCTCTAAATTTTATATTATGCAAGCTGTGAACACAAAAGTACAGGTTTTAGATGTGCCTGCCAGTGCATGTGGGAACTATCAATAAGCATTATTCTCTTTAAAAACCATGGCAATTTGAGCAGCAGTAGCAGCTATATAAGAATTTCTGAAAAAAGGACTCATAAATGCACAAATAAAGAGGAGGTAATAGTACATGAAAATCCTTTTCTCACTGAATAAATCCCTACATGGCTCTATATAGATATTCTGACCCCACAAACAAAATGACAATTAAAAGAAAAATCGTGTCTTGAGAATAATATGATTGACAGAAAACCCATGCTATATTTGTACATGTACTTTGATATCCAAAGAATTGGAAAGATGAAGTGCTAAATCACAGATCAATACAACAAACTGGGCATTTTAATAAATCTTTATCTACTTCAAACATTTTTAATGCTCTCACTCCAACATTCTAATGGCCTTGTATCAAAAAGTTGCTGTGGAAAACAAGAAATCAAACCCATGCCAAAATGCTCGTCTCTTTAAAAGAAAAAGGTAACACAGCAAATCTTTAAGTTCTCAGACTGTAGAATGTCAAAATAATCTTCAAGTAAGTTTTCAGAGTCAGCAAACCTTTATAATTCAAATGGACCTTTAAGAGCTTCGCAAAGTCCTCAGCCAAGCTCAAACGAACACGTATATGTGTATGTGTATGTGTATGTGTATGTGTATGTATATGTATATGTATATGTATGTATATGAAACCATCCAGGACTAGGACTTTTAATTCCACTCTCCTTGGATAGCATGAAGTCACAGGTGAGGCAGGCACTTCACAAGAAAAACACCTACCCCAAGCCTCTGGAGAGCTGAACTGAAGTTCTCAGGGACAACATCAATATGGAGCCTTTCCCCCCCCATAAAATACATTTTTTTTTCTTTTAATCAGCTAAGGCATTATAATCCTGTTAATTCTTCCTGCAGCATTTGAAACAGGAAACTGTGGATTTCTGGTTTTCAGAATACCTTCGGCTCCAAGGCTGGGCTTCAAGCAAACTCATACTATTCTGATATATTTCTTGGTAACCAAGAAAGACATAATGAAACCAGCCTCTAGTAATATTCTAACCCCTAAAGGATTCATTTTCCCAAGTCATTTGCTGAAAATATCAGCAGAAATCCCTCAGAAGGCTTGGCAAAATTTAGCGGCTAAGGATTTTCCTGCCAAATTTAAATCATCACTATATTTTAAATACAGCTTCCATGTGATGGAGGAGTACTCCCCTTCTCTCCCTCCACACCACTCTGCAGTCACTTCCCACCAGGAGCCAGCACGAGTGCGAGGGTACAGCGGGGCAGCGGGAAAAGGGAGAACCAGACCTGTTTGGGAATCCACCCTGGCTCACGGGTGCTGTGCCCCAGTTTTGAAGCACCAGTTGCCGCATAAGCTGTAACGGAAGAAAACACCCAAAGCAAACACAAGCTCTAAAGATGCTGCTGGAACAGAGCGTCGCCTCCAGAAGGGTTGGGAACCCACGGGTCTGTGCTGCGCTTGTCACACGGTGTTGGCACCTGCTCCATGCTCCGTGTGCTCCCGGAGCTAAGAAGTCTCTGTTTCACCAGCACCGCGACCCCGCTCCCCGCGCCCCTCCAGCCGCGGTGACACAGGCGGTGGCGAGGGGTGACACGGGCGGTGGCGGGGGGGGTGACACGGGCGGTGACAGCCGGGAGAGGGCGCCTTCTGCCCGGCCCGGCTCCCGCTTCCGCCCTTCTCTGCCCGGCACCTTCCCCGGAGCGTGTCCGCAGGCGGAGAAGGGAGGCTCTGCCGAGTCTCACTGTGAGGTTTTCGCTCAAACACAGGTGAAACCTGAATTTAGCAAAGATCTCCTGAATTTACCTTGCGTATCTTTTTTTTCAGTTTGCAGTCCCGTACTTGTCCAGGGCCTGCCAGCCTCCCAGCAGACCTCATGCTGTGCTGCCCAGGCAAAGGGCTGCGTGMGGATGACCAAAACCCGGCGGGATTTATCCAGAGAAACGCAACGTCACCTGTCCGCAACTCCCAGCTCGCCAGCAAGGCCAGCCTGCTGTGTCAGGAGATGAAAAGGTTAAACAGGAGGCCAAGAGGGAGAGCAAAGTACAGTCATGCCTGAAACTCGCCGTCTCCTTACCCGCCCAGGGAAGTTTGAGGATCTGCGGTTCAAAGCATCTGCCCAGCCCTCTGCTCCGGCCAGGGGCGACGCGACAGATGGAGGCGGGTCACCACCAGCCTGCTGGAGACCACGGACAAGCAGCCAGGATGTGGCATCCTGGGCTGTACAACTTTTGGCAAAGCCATGCGTTTCCCCACAGCAGCACCAGTCACTGAGCTTGCTCCAGAGGGAGGGGCAGCAAGAGCGGGAAGGGTCTCAGGCCACCGATGGTGATCTCTCCTGGATACTCAAGCTGTGCTGCACGAGCACTCGACAGAGAAGTGTAACCCGTCTGGTTTTGTCACCCTGGTCATGGCTGCCGCCAGCTGTGGCCCCAGGCACCATGAAGTCGTCAAAAGCACTGCTGTCCTGAGATGCTTTACTGGCACCAGCAAACGGTGGTCCCTGGTAATCACACGAAGTAGGAAAACTCTGGTTTAAACCCTCTTTACCGACAAAAACTTTGGCCAAGACATTAAAAGCAAAACAGATGACGATGGCTGCAACCAAGGGCTCATATACCAYTCATCAAGCCACCCTCTCCCACAAGGAGCCAGACTGCTGGTGGCAAGCCAGGGCACATTTGGCGAGGAGAAAGAAAGATGGCTAAAATCCATAGTTTTCCTGATCTGTGGGTTTGGTTAAGGGAGTTTCCTAGCAGACATCCATTTCAACCTCACTTTCCCCACCGCTAAGTATGTACTGCAGAACATCTCTAAGGCTTCACAGGCTTTGGCATGTGTCCAGCTATTAACCTAAACAAATGCACAAAAAGTTCAACTGCATTAAACGTTTCAGATATATGAGTAATACCCCCTTTCTGCTTAATAAGAGCAATCTCACTTTTAACTGAAAACATATGAGCTAAACTAAAAAATGGATAAACAGTATAACTTCCATAACTGCTTGCCCCTACTGGTTCCCTAAATTTGTTAAGAAGCAGTGAGAATTTTGGGAAATGCATTTCTTCCTTCTAAATTTAGCAAACTAACCACTTTTTGGCTTAGCAGATGTTTTTGCTTTCCGAGCGAGAGGCCTACGGGGATCATCATTAACCCTCTTCTTAACATAAACACTGACTAAAACTTAAATCTGGAAAACTGTCATTCACACAGAAAGGTTAACAGGCTCCAGCAGAAATGAGACTCATCATCTGCAACTTCTGCCACATGGGATCTCAGAAAACAGGGAAGAAGACAGGCAAAGAGAGAAAACAGAAGAAAGGTAATTTATTTACTTATTTTTAAAAGGGACATTATTTTTCAACTGTGTGTGTTCAGACGTTTTATTCCCAGAGGTGCAAGYGGTGGAGCTGCTGCAAAACACAGACTAAGAATGACGCACTGATAAAATCTGAAGCTCAGACTGGCACATGTGGACCCTACATTTACACTCACCTTGAATCCACTGAATTCAGTGTACCTTCTTCCTCATGAGCGGGTAGTCCTAGGCAGACAATCGTTCTGTGCATATTGATACAGCCATGGAGTATTTAGATAGACACAGATTTGAGTTCTGCAATGTAAAGGCTACACAGAGCCTTTGCTAAAGGCTACACATTCTGCAATTTTAAGTGCTAYCTTGAAGATAATAACCTGAAAACAGAAAGCTCATATTGCAGTATCCAGAGAGATCTGGATCCYGACTGCTTTGTGAGCTGATGTATGGCAGATTAGGATCCCTTTATCCACTGTCTGAAGGAAACAACTGTTTGACATCTTCCAGCAATTACACAGAATGGTGCTGGAAGGGAAGCTGAAAATACCTGGAACACCAGACGAGACACATGGGCAGAATGCAGCTGTCCCACCAGGACCTGCAGAATGTGCCTTTTGACAGAATGATGATAGATCAAAACCTTGGGTTTACAGCCCACTAACTAAAGTACATAGAAGATCTCAGCTCCATCTATTCTGGTGAATTCTTCAAAAAGAACTTGGACTTTTATGTTCAGGAAAGCTGAACWGTGGAAAAAAGCCTTGATAACACACAAAGATATAAAATGCATCAGGTTTACAAGCACCAGATACATACCACAGCGTTGCCAGAGGATGTCAAAAGTTAACAAAATGTATTTTCACKGGATGTTGCAAATAGAGCTTCCCCTCTTGTTTACAAGTTTATCTTCTGTCATAATGGAAAAACTATTTCAGTGCAACTTAGACATTCTAGTTGATGGTTTTGTTTTCAAAAATGGTTGCACTGCAGATATCATTTTAGTGTACACAAATCCACCAAGTACTGTGAGCCCTAAAGAATGCCAAATCCAGGTTACAAAACAGCACTGGTTGTTGGAAATTGAAGATCACTTACTCTGATGGAAGTGGTTTGGAATAATAAGTCTGTTATGGTGACTGCCAGAAAGGAAAAACCAGTTTGACTGGAGTTTTCTACAGGAGATTGATAGAAGAGAAAGCAGAAAATCCCCAAACAGGAGAATGAAAGGTAACAAAACACAGACTGAAAAAGAAGTCACGGGAAGTTTGTGTTTACCTGTGGCGCCAGTCCAAACTCAGTGCAAGAGACTTGCTGCCAAAAGTTCTCATGCCTAAAAGTCAAGCCAGATGATTCCAAAAAGAGGATGCTARTACCCCCCAAAAAACCCAGATGAGGAAAAGTGAATTCTTTAGGGTGGTGAATGCTCCTGGCCAGGAAAAGCACACATGCATGTTTATTAGTGTTTTCAGATCTGTGCATTTTTGCTGACACATAAATTAAAGGAACAGTGTGTTAGAATACTGAGAAAAATGAGAGTGTATCTGTTTCCTTTCACCTATCATGTGTTTGTCAGGTGTTGACATGACCCAGAGAATTGACATGGCTGGAATCCTAGTAAGTGCTGGGGTTAAACAGGAGAACTGGCACTAGTTCCAAAGCCTAACATTTGGATCACAGGACCAGCTCTCATGAGAATGTCTTGGAGGCTCCGAGACATAGGATCTGGAGTTCCTATAGATAACAACCGTTTGAGGAATATGAGGGCTCCTAACACCCATCCTACCAGACAACAAGCTTTCTAGGACTGCATGTAAAACCTGAAGTATGCCATCAGTGCAAACTAAGAAAACAGAAAAATTTTTCTGTGGAAAAGTCAGGAAGGTGACCATCTTTCTACACAGTGGGAGAAAAGAAACTGTTAATGCTGACCTTGCAGAGCACCTGGTACAATTTCTTTTTCCTTACTGCAGTTTATGAAGTGCGGTGACAGATCATTTCTCTTCTGCACTCTTTAATCCTTGTCCCAGCTTTAACACTGCACTCTCATAACCTTATCTTGTGTGAAGGACACGCTTCACAAAAGGTAAGGATCATGCTGGACACAAACTATGAGTAATCCTTTGATGTGCTGGGCTGCCCTGTGGYTCACCAGCATATTCTCAGAGTTACTGTAATAGGATATTACCTTGTCCATGTTCAAGGCAAGAAAACTTACACAATATGGAAAAAATTAATGGCTCAGGAATTAAAGGCCAGAAAGATGATGAGGAATGACATCCTTCCAGCGGTTCCTGAGCATTTAACCACCAACCAACCAACCAACCAACTAACAGAACCACTCCACCCATTATTCAGAGGTAGACCTGTTGCCTTCCTTTTAGCAAAACAGACATGGCAACTGTTCACCTTAAATGGGAAGGACTCAAAACTTGCTCTTCCCAAAGTTGTTCATGCCATGCACCAGAATTTATTAAGGCTTCCCTAACTGTAGTCTAGAGAAGATGGGTTATCCTTATTCCCACGTGCAACACACTTTGGAGCTGTTAATGAAAAACAGTATCAGGTAAGTATCTGTCTGTGATCATCTGCCTTACAAATTACCAGGTGAAAGTAAGAACATCAAGCAGAGGTCTAGCAGTACAGATACAAATGCTAGACATMACCATTAGAGTCAGAAGAAAATTCCTGTATCTTTACAAATGCTGCTGCTGAGACGTTTTCATTAAATCACCATTATCCTGCCCATTTTAGAACAGGATATATTTAACCACTGAATGTATTCAAGCAATTGGTCACACCACCTACGGCTCGGCTGAGTGATTACCTCGGGTAGCTGGAGGAAGGCAAGGAGCTAAAGCGAGAAGATGAATTGTTACTACAAAAATGGAAGGARAAGAATGCAGTGACTATGTCCAACTTGCTAATAATTGGCCTAATTCCATTTAACAGCTATAAGCTATTTAAACAAGGGTTATAAAATTTAGTGTTAAAAACTAGGCCTACAACCCTGCTACCTGTATATTTGAGAGTGTCACATTAACACTGTTTACTATTAATAGAGCATTTTGTGAAAAGCATTCCTAATGCTGCACTCTCTTTACATTCCCATCAATTTTCCTTGGCTTTTTCAGTGTACAGTGCATTTGTGCTATTAAAACAACAATACAATGAGTTGAGTTTGAGGAACAAGGAAAATAATTATGCAACAACCTCACTATGTCCTGCTTCAAGTTACTTTAAAGATTAGGTTACACTTCTGTTTTTCATCTCTCTACTCCGTACCCAACAGGTTGTTGTCATTTTGGGGGTTTGGTTTATGAAAAGCWGGAGCAAAGGTGTCTTGGTTTGTGGCTAGCAGAGAATTTGGCACCACAGGCAATCCTTGCTGCTTGGGGGCTCCACACTGAGATGCTGGCTGCCAGTGCCCACACACCACCTATGGCCCGAGGTGGGAAAGCTTGGGAAGGAGGGGGCTGAGCAGCACTGGGCTTGCTGTGCTGGTGCTGCAATATAGCAGCATGGCCAAGCCAGCCTGAGGACCTGCAGGGAGCCACCTGGGAGCAGGGCAGCTGCAGCTTCTTGCAGGATCGTGGCCAACATCACCACCCCTGAGGGTATGATGGTGTTACTGTGAGAACAACTTTGGCCTTTACAGCTGAAAAGTCACCCTGCCACTTGCTAGGAGCTATTGCTTTGTACCACATTCACGTCTGCAAGGAAGAGCAGAAACTTGATAAAAGCTAACTTATTGAAAAAAATCCACCGAGGCCAATTTTAAATCCCGGACTACTTCTAAAACTCCTAACAACAGGCACCGAGAAGGAAGTTGAACTTCCCAATTTGTCTTCTCCACCCATACAGTTAGTGGAAAAAACGTGGAAGATTTATGCAATAGCAGCTGGAGAAGGCTGAAAAGGAATATACAAATAAGGCATAAATGTCAGAAACCCAAAGCCACTTGTCAGTTCAGATCTTAAAACGTTGTCTTTTCTCTCTTTTTTTTCTTTTGAAGAGAAGATTAAAAATACCATTCCCAGCTTGAATGTAACCTGTGGAAATGAAAACCAGGAATCATTTTTTCTCCAAATATGGAACCATCACTCATGTGTTTATGTAATGATTTATAGCTGGTGATATGTAGACAGGTCATCCTGCGGTCAGGCTGTGAGGGCAGGTGCAAGTTTTGTATCTTCAAGGAGAACAGCAGATGCGTTTCTATCCTTTTGCTTTTTCTTTCTCACTTCCAACATGAGGATGCCCAGAACAACAAATTCCCTAACAGGTTCTCTTTTCCCCATCAAACTGTGTGTACAACATTGTGGCTCTGAGAAGGAGYGTGCCCAGCACCTGTCCTGAGGGCAGGAACAACTTTTGAGATGGTCTCTAAGGATCTGACTTTCTTTCACAGAAAGTCCAAATTAAACCAAATTCTAATATAAAAGTTCTTAGGACTGTTGCTCAGGAGAGTTGAGTGCCCTCAGGAGGCAGAGCCAGAAGGATCCAAAGTAAAGTGTGAAGAAGAACAAGGACCTTTCACTTTAGCCTCTGGGACCTTGGCTCTGCTATGAGATGAAACTCTCAATAACACAGAGTTGGACATTTTTCAACCAATAAATCTGGGAAGCTTCACTAAGTGATACCAGACCTAAACTGCAAAGTTACAGACAATGCCTCAGCCGTGTGCAAGGGACTACCCTATGGAATGACTGTCTTTGCCCAGTACCTAAAAAATGCATTTTTAAATTAATGGTATATGATTTTTAAAAATGCTCTTCCCTGCCTTAAAAAGCCTTTCTCCAAAAGGGCTTTTAATAATAAGGTGCRCTGCAGTTCAGTGCAAATAGAGGGAAGATTAATTAGGGACCAGACATTTTATTGAAATCATCACAGAAAAAGAATCAAACCACAAAGTTTTGTTGTTTGGTTTTTCTACTTCCAATCAAATGGGATTTCTGATCCCAAATACCAGAGCAGAGGTATGGCAGCCAAATCTGCAAGCATTTATTTTAATCAAATAAACACACAGATAATTGCTAATCTTATAATCCCTTCAAATTGTTAGTAACCTCCTTAATTAGATTACACATAATCCAGTCCTAACACCAGCACTGTAAATACTGATCTCTTGCCCTTTACAAATGTCTGCACTGCWACAGGGTGCAGCGATGAAATGCATTAGATGTCAAAGCACCCAAAGTTTACACTTCCTTCAGAAAAATACTACCTTGCTTTGAGGGGCATTACTTTGCTTGGGGTCCCATTGACAAAAATTTTATGTAAATCCAAAAGGTACAGGTTTACAACATAACTGTGATATTTTGAAAGCAAAAGCCATTCTTTAACTCAGCAGAAATTGATATTTCATTGGTTTTACAAGATGCTTTTTTGAGAAGGTCTCAGTGCAAATCATTCAAAAAGCGAAAAACAATAATACTCATATGTAAAGAGACAATTTCTGACTATGGTTTTTACATTTCAGTATATTTTATAGTATTTCTAATACCTTGAAAACCCTACAACAAATGCAAAACAAATCAAGAAGTGTAAGTAATAAATGACCACACATCTTTAGGACATACATCTTCATTTATTGGTTACGCGTTGGATCTGGGGCTGCTTTGACCTAAATTCAGCTCAAGCACTGCAATGCACTTCTGAGTAGATTTGGTGTCAAAACACTATGTGGACAAAAGCCAAATCACAGAAGTGAGAAAATGGGGATGTTTCCAACCATTTTTTATGCCCTTTGCTTGTGTTTCTTCCCATCTCAGCACTGAGAAACTGTGGCTCCACCACCACACTCTGTGGATGTCCTGGGTCACCTCTGCCCCTCTAGATGAGACATGGACATTATGTAGACTGACAGCCCACACCAGTAGGAAAGAAATGATGACCAGAATTAATCTGAAGCTTACTAAAAGTGCACTAAAAAACTGCTGACCCTTTCTTCAAAACTGACACCATCTTCAAGGTGAGTTGTTTTCTCACAGAACCTACAGGTAAGAGGGAATTTTAATAACTGTAGAACAAATGTAGATAAAATAAACACAAACAAATGGCAAGATATTCTGACTACATGGCAGTTTTGTACTTCCCCGCACTATTTTTTTCTTTTGTCAGAATGATTAAATATTTCAGATATACAGGACGATGAAGCTCAGTGCAAGGAAAGCTTTGATTCTACCAAGACCCACTCATAAGCCTAGTTTTAAGGATGTAAGTAATCCTACTGAATGTAACAAGACCTTGGAATTCAATGTGAATGCACACATGCTTAAAAGATTAGTAATGTGTGCAAAATTTTGGATGTCTGGAGCCTGAATGAAGGTTTTCCCTGAAAGCAAATGAAGACCCTGCTCTTCGCTCACTGCAGCCCCACTCCAAATCCCCCAGTCAGAACTACCGTCCAACAGCATGTGACATTGCACACCATGTCTCTGTACTTGGAAAGTACAGAGGTGGCTTTTTATTCTGGGGAGTGATCACAACTATGTCATTCTCCACAAGTGTAATTATCTTGCTATTAACAGTAACCTGTAATTTTTCTAAAATCCAGCAGCTTAAGATACAAATTGTTAGCCCTCTCTCATATCTTCCAAGGCTTAACACAGGATATAAAAATACAATAAATAACACTCTACCTAACAGTGGTTTTGCCCACATGTGCCCCAAGGGAACCAACAGTCCCCAGTGCAACTCCAGCACCACAAGGCTCCTCTGCAAACTCCATCAAGTCATCATGAACAAGCCATCCTCCAGCTTTACCTCCTAGTGCGGCATGTTGTATCTTAAATACTTCTCCTCATTGTAACGTGGATGATCCTATGAGGACACTGGAACAAAGACACAGCCTAGGTCACTTTCTAGGAAGTGCCTGCTGTCTGTCCAGTGACTCCCATGGGGCAGTATCATTTGCCACACTAAACCAGGGGCTGGTCTGTAAGCTGAGGGGGCCCCAGGCCACTCACTGCTTTATAAAGCAAAACCTGCACATTCATTTGTGGAAACAACTTGGAAAACTAGTACCGTGCTAAGGTCATAATTTGCCATCATTAATGCCAACTTGCCTTTTGAGGAAAACAGCCTCACAAGTGGTAAGGAGGTGCTGTTAATTATGCATGCAGAATTTGTTTTCCAGTGTAATTGATTTTCTTCAGCAGTTCACCTTTAAATGTTTTCTATTCTGGCGAGGAGTACAACATCATGCAACACCCATGCCCTGCTTAATTACAGCAGGAGAACAAAAAAAAAAGACCAGAATGATTAAGCCATAGAAACTCAGTACTGTACACCCCTACCCCACCTCTATTCTTTTATAAAGTGTTTTTAAGATAAAATTTGTCTCACTGAGAATCTGAATGATTATGATATTTATCCTTAAATGTGACAGAAGAGAGAGGTGCCTGGGAGTAGAATACAGGAGAACAGCATTGGTGACCCAAYTGGACTTTTTTGTATTTACTGCTTCAAACACAACTATGCTGATTATCACCAGAAGTCTGGTAATAAGTTGGCTACAATTAAAATTTAGTACGGATGCCCTATAGACACTGCTTGTCAAAGACATGCCCATGCATAACACTGAAAACACAATTCAATATGATGAGGGATTTGAAGTAAAGTTTTACAAAGGAGCCAATGCACTGTGGCATCATAATTTCTACTAAAATGACCAATGTTGTACCATTAGACATGACCTACAATTGTTAAGGTAAGGAACGAAATGAAAGATATAATGAGAAAGCAATGTTTAAATACTAATAAATAAAAATAATATTGCCAAACTACACTCAACTGAGAAAATGAATTATGACATGACATGAAATACAGATGCAGCATTTTGAAGGAAAAAAATGCATTTCCCATAAACCCACAACCAATCATTTTTAGGCAGTGCATATTCTCTGTAATTGTTAATAAGCCCATTTACCTAGATTAGCACCAAATCTAGGCAAGATGTATTTTATTCTAACCATCCTCAGAATATACATTCAAGTGATCAGGACCGCCCCAGCTAGCCACACAGCATCTTTAGAGTTTTATAGATATATACTGATATACATTTGTATCAGTGTTGAAGAGCTTTATTCTGTTATTTACATCATCTACTGAGCATCTGAAGGAACATCCCTGAACACAGCAGGACAAAGAAAATTGTGCAAGGAGCAATTTAGATAGCAGCATATCAAAATTGAAACTACGAAAGAAGGAAAGGTTTGCTTATTTATAGTACAAAAGAAATTCCATCTGGTTAGGCTGTGGGTTTTTTCTTGCAGAAATTAAACAGGAAATTAATTTCTCCCCTTCCCTGTCTTACAAAGCAAGGCATTTTCACTTATGATGCCAAAAGCTTGATATTTGTAGATTTGTCTGCCATCAGTCATTAATCAGCCTCACACAGTTTATAGGTAGAAGGATATTTCCTGACAGATACAGAAAACAGATTTAGAACTGAAGCTGAAAATTATATAAAGACAGATATATAGATACACATCTTAGCACCCTGGAGTACATTTCCAAAAATAAACTAGTCAAATGGTTATCTTCCTAAAAAAGCTGATTGCATAAGCATAATTACACTAAACACAAGTACCTGCACTATCTCTGTGCATGTTATAAATAGTTCAAAGTTACATTATACAGTCTTATTCTAAAATGCTATTGTTCTAAGTTCATGCCTTCTCTCACAATCCTTTCAAAAAAGGCCCTCAGCTCTCACCACTAGCTCAAGTACTATTTTCTGTCACTGCTATATAACTTGTTGGAATCCAAATACACTACCTTCCACCTTGCAACCCGCACTCATTATCCAAAGAAAAATTCCAGCAGTTAAGAAAGTTGCTTGATCATATCACTCTTTCTCTACAAATGGCCAGGATTCCTCTGCTTGCTTACAGAGTCTTAATTTTGTAACTCAACAACTTTTTGTCATCTTGGAAAAAACAACTGAGAGAAGTGTTTCAGGATACAATTTATTCAAGATCGTCTTCAGAGACCTTAAGCTGAGACCGCTGAGAAGGATATTCAGTTGGATTCAAGGATCTGAAAATACCTTCGGCCAAGTACTAGCCGAGGGAAGCTATATCTTCAGGATGCACACTGAGGAGAGAATGCTGGGGTTTTTTCCCACCTGTCTTGCTTTGTGACATAAAATCCCACGTACAGAGTTTGTGCAAAAAGAACCGAATTTCAGCCTAGCAAGAAGTAGAAGGTGAGCATAAAAAGCACTTCTGAGAGGAAGGAGATAAACCGGCAGTGCCAAGCATTACCATGTAGCACTGCTCATCGGTGCCAATGCAGCACTCAGACAATCACTGCTGTAAATAACACAAAATATGCATATTTTCCATTAAGTGGTTAAATCCATCAGATTGGAAGCTGCCTGATACAACTCCAGTTTAAATTCATCTGTCATTTAAGGTTCAAGACCGGGGGGCAAACCTAACCCCAAGGAAGAAGCCCCCTGTCAGCAAGAGCAGTTTTGCTGTATGACACAAGCATGACAGTGCTGTGGGAGGGGACCCTTTGCATGATGTTTTGCTGACAGCCAGGCCTTTGCTTAGAAAGAGGATACAAATGAACTGTAGTTTGTACCAATGATGACAATTCCGATAAAATCACCTCCTTGGCTCCATTTCTGCATGTTGCATACACAGCATGTAATTCTTCCCATACGTGATATATAATGATGAACATTACAATTGAAAGCAAACCGGCTGATATTACTTAAAGTTACTTAAATAACTATGTATTTCTGAAAAAACGCAAACAGAGACTCAAACAAAACAAAGACAATCCACAACAGCAGAAAACCACCTGTATGCTTTACTCAATTATTTTGCATAAAATGATATTTCTGCTTCCTGTTGGATATTTACAACAAAGCTTATTTGATGTTTAGTCCCATAGGGGCAGACTTCTTTTTGCCCTGCATCTATCTTATGAAAAAGGTGTCTACCCATCTTTCAGATACTGGAGGAATTAAGTAATTTCTTAAGAGTGGTCAAGCATTGGAATAGGTTGCCCAGGGAGGTGGTGGAGTCACCATCCCCGGAACTGTTTAAGAGGTGTCTGGATCTGGTGCTGGGTGATGTGATTTAGGGTTTACAGTGGCAGTGCTAGGTTGATGGTTGGACTTGGCGATATTAAATGTCTCTTCCAACCTTGATGATTCTATGATTCTAAGTAAACATGCAGCTACGAGCTTATTCTACTTCGAGTGAAATTCATGCAGCAACTTGACCTTCTTTCCTAGAATGAAATCAAGCACACTTTGCAATTTACCTTCGAAGCTCAGCAAGGGGTGTGGAGGCTCCTAAATACATCACATTTGCAGAACAAGTAAGAGGGGTTTTCCCAATGTGTTAAGAAATATGATTATTAAAATCCAGTATCATTATTTCAAATTATGAGAGCTGAGAATCATGGTGCAAGATGTGGAAATGAAGAAAGAAAAAGAGATAAATATCAAAGAAAAGACCATTCGCATAAGGAAGAGRAAATGCTGAACTAGAGCTTACGAAACTCACATTACAGAAAAAAAAAAGACACCCACAAGATACGTACATAACTATGTATACGAGAAAATTATATCTCAGACATTATCTTCATGGTGATCCACAGGCATACAGAGAATCACTGCAGACATCTACTGAAATTTAAATTAGCCAGCTCAATTATGGATAGCAGTGTATCTGCTATGTCAAGGCTTTAGCAGTTGAGCCTTGTATTTTAGAAACCCGGCTGTATTTAAGCTTCTTTTTTCTGAACAGGTGCCTAGACTGGTTAGGCTAATGGCAGGCTGGGTGTGTCCAGACAGGCTGCAATTGCACCTGTAGTCTGAGTCAAAAGATTCAAGGAGCCTGAAAAGAAGCTGAAAAGAGAAGAAATCCAGAAAAGAACTTCTGAAATACATAAATCAGTGGAAAGTTAAGACTCACGTACAGCAGCTTCTTCACCAGAGACTGTGGAATAAGAAAATTACAGCTATTACAAGCTGTTTACAAATATTATGTCCTTGCAAAGGTTTTGCAACTATATATAATAACATAAGCTTTGATCTAGTTGTATTTAATTCACTACCTAATTAAAACAGTTATATCCGCCAAAGTTAATTTAAGCAGTCATATGTTAACCCAGTATAATTCTCAAGAAATCTCCTTCCTTTACAATTATATTGCCATATGTTAATAGGATGGCTTTTAATAGATTTTTTATTTACATAAACGTCATAACTGACCCACTGAAAGATTGTATCCTAGGATCCTAGTAAAGTAGCATCTGTTCTAAGTTCCCCTGTAGCTAGCAGATTCACAGCAACTATTACTCCAACTTGCAATTTTTCTTGCATCACTAAGAGCTCAGTGCAATTACTTCCTAAGTGTGCCATTTCTGCTCTATGTTTCATTCAGTAATATCTGTTTTATAGATGTTTTAGTGGTGAGCTGAGCTGTAGAAGCTATAATTTGTGAGCTGGCTGTGACGTACAGCTTGGCCTCACAATGTCTCGCAGGCACACCGATTTATTTATTTTGCTTACTATTGATAACACTGAGGTGTGTGTTTGAAAGGCTGACACGGCATGCAGCGAGCAGGAGATTCCCCACCCACCCTTGCTGCCTGCCTTGGTTTCCTCCCAGGGCTGGGACAGGAAATGCGGTGGTTGCAATACACGCAACTCCCAGCTCTTCGTAAGCAGTGTCAGCTCTGCAAAGGCTACTTGGTGTGGCCACAAACACATAAGTAGTTACTAACTTCTGTTTCAGTGTGGCAGATCTGCTGGGAATAAACAGCAAGTTTTTTGTTACAGAAAGCAGAACATCATTCGCTAGCATTGGTCAAATCACAATTAGCTCCTGATCTTCAAATTCTACTTTTCTGAGATATAAAAACACCACAAAAATTCTAGCTGAAGACAGACCACTTTCCTGTGATTTATAGTTATTTCAAATCAAAATGTTTTCAGCTTATTTGTTTTTTGAAGTTACAACGGTAGAAGCCATTCTAGCAAAGCCAGGCATGAAAATGTGTTGCAATTTGCACTTTAAAGGGGAAGAGATGKGTACTGGAGTAAGGAGGCAGCGTATCTGTACAAAGGAACTGACAAGAAGCAAATTCAGGCGTTTATTCAGAGATATTCATGGCCATATCTTATCGTAGCTTGTGCTAAGGCAGCATGGGACACTTGGAATCTCAACTCATGCAGCAACTGTGGATTCTGAGTTCAGCTGGACACTCTCTTGGTTTGGCTACGGGCATTTGAAAACATTACCAACACAAAAGCTGTTGCTTTCTTTTTTTCTACATAAAGTGATAATTTCTATAAATCATATAAAATATTTTTGCTACCTTTGAATATGAGAATGTTGAACACACTTAAAGATTCTGGCCCCAAAAAATCAAAATACCTTCCTTAAAAAAAAGAAATGCTAACATCTGAATAGTTTACAAACACTTGGCTCAAAGTTCACAACTTTATCATTATTGCATGAATTTAGAGTGCATGAAATATTCTTTAACAATATACTGCTTCTACTCTTTGTTTCTTAGCTTTTCCTGCTCCCAACATTACATTTGATGTTGATATTTTTCCCTGGCTGCAACTTGCCTAAAATAAAAGATAAACAAAAATGTACAGCCAGTGGGTCAGATGGGGCTAGTTCCTCTTTGACATCAAAGTCTATTGAACTCACAATTCCAAAAAGATTCACAGCACCTATTCAGGACTCATGCCATGTCCGATGTGCCTGAGAGCTCACCCGTACCGCTGTTCCTTCCAAACCCGGATGCCAGCTTGAGTGACTCTTCCCCAGCCCAGGGGAAAAACCCAGTCAGGGGCAGCAGGGTGGTAACACGAGGGACTCGCACTCAAGGGCTCTTTTGTGGCATTAGTGACACAACTGGCATTGATATTTGCATTTGTCTTGATGTGTCTATTGTCTATTAATCTCGTCTAACCCTTTTTTGCATAGGCTGCTACTGTAGGGAAATCATATAATTCAGTTTAGGCTGATGTCCTTCTCCCCCAGGTCGCTTTTTCACAGCTATTTGCATTTACTGTAAGAGCAACAATCACTCTTCCATTTCCCAGACTCCTGACAGACAAACCCCAACAAATACAAGCCCTGTAGTTCATTAAAATATATGCACCTGCAGAATCAACAAAGGATACATCACCTGAACAGGCAGTTTTCAGGAAGAAGGGAGGCAGCCTGTTTTGGTGGTTTTTTTTAAACTATCAATCGAAATCAAAATTTTCAACACCTTTTTAAACCTTTATAAAGATTGTGCCTCAACTGCTTGAGTAATACTAAACTGATGCTACAGACTGACCGTAAGCTTTTATGGCATGGCCTTGGCAAGCGATTCTAAGTAACAAACTGATGGTCTTGAAATTAATGAGTTAAAATCTATTTGTGCCTTTGACAGTATGCAGACACATGGAAACCAAAGTAAACTAACTAAAAGTTAATCTTTGAAAGGTTCAGTGAGTATTTACTCAGGTTAATGTATAATTTCTGAGGACAGATGCATTTCATGCAAAAATTCCAGAAAATAAAAATACTAATTAAGAATAGAAAACCTCATAGAAGAATATATCAACCCAATTCATGTGTAAGAGTGAAGATTTGCTCATATTACTCTTCTGCTTGCTGAAAAGCAACATCTCCCACGCTGTAAAGCAGCGCTTTTACAGCAGGGACATCCCCTGTGCAGTGGCTCTGCAGACAGCTGCATCTGTTTTTGCTATGCTTATGTATCTTCAGGCAACAATTACACTTGAAAAAAGATATAGAGAAACTTTCTACATAAAAGAGAAAATTTCTAAATAAAATGCCTAACGGTAAAGACTGCATCGAGTGAGACAATGGGACACCAGGAAACATGGAATTCTTATTAGGCTCCCGTGTTTGCAAAATAGGAAAATCTCCTAAGAAACAGAGCTGGTGCATTTGCCTCTCGCGTGAGGCTTTGATTTGGGTTCTTTCAGTACCTGAAGCTTGTTTTTTGACAGCGCCCTTGTTTTGTTTACAGCACATTGCTGGGATACTCCCTTTGATTCAGCCTGACACACGTGACGCTCCGCCAGCTTCTGTTCTGCAGTGCTGCTGCTGCTGCCGCTGCTGCACTAAAAATAGCTTCCGCTTGCTTTGGCTCCACATCTAATTTATGGAAACTCACAGAAAAAAAGGCCCCTGTTAGTGGGTGAGCGACATACGATTCTACAGCTTGTGCTGTTCATCTCGCTGAGATGCATCGCTGAAAATTTACAATTTAAACCTGCAGTTAATGGTGGTTAAGGGGAAAGAAGATAATGCTTAATATGTTTAATTTATTTTTAAGGTGCTTTAATGATAACTAAACTGAAAATGTTGGACAGTTGACTATGCTCAAAATGTAAAAATGTCTCGAATGTCTGTGTAAAAATGCCTCGAATTCAGAACAGAAATTTATGAAGGGCTACTAGAGCCCACACTTGTTTGGGGAAGTGCCGTAAGGGTTTCCTTAATTAGTTCACAAATTGTAGTAAAATTATAAACCTCCTGTTTGCTCTAACAGCTTTCACATGTTCTATACAAACTCCTTGTTGTGCCATAAAAGTCATCATGTAAGTATGTCCTTCAAGATATGTTGATTTTACAAACTTTGCCACAAAACCTGACTCTGTGTGAAACAACATTTTGCATCAACATAAATCTGACATACATTTTTCTCTGAAAAAAACTAAAGTTTATGTTAAAACTCAAAACTAAAGTAAGTTCAAGCAAGTGGTTACATCTCTTTCTACAAAAGAATGGGTTTTAATCTTCTAAAGTGGGATTTTTCAGATGTTCATTCACAGCACCATGTCTAGGACTGTCACCAGCTGAGCTGTAGCTAGTTTCCAGGGAAAACCAAATCAGAGACATGGATGGCAGAAGTCTGGTATCTGTATTAATGTACTGTTTTTTAATGGTTTAAATTTGAAGCACTGAAGTAATGAATAAAAATTCCAAAACTGAAAAGGAAGGCCTGTTTTAAAAGCTTTTAGACTGAGTAATGAAGGCTGTAAGGAAATTAGGATTCAGATTTTATTTTAGATATGAACTTTTAAGTTGAGGAAAATTCAGATGGCTATCAGCAGCTTAAACAGAAAGAGATTTCAAGGCTTTACTCTTGTAAAAACCAGCAAACAAACTAGCTGGCTTTGTCCAGAAAGGCTCCCTGCATAAATTTAGCAGTCTGTTTGCAAGCTATCAATTTAAGGATTGGTATCTAAACTGTTATCCAAGTAGGGACATTACTTAGCAACTACTACGGCTAAAAAGGAATTTTCATAAGTCTCAAGAGAGGTTATGAGTTATTGACCAAAAAATTCCAACAGAATCCTGAAACCAGTTTAGGCTGGCTACAGTTAGCTGCTTATGAGTTACATGACTAAGTAATGGTCACAGTGAGGCTATATCAACTTATTTATGCAAAAAATACTGTGCTGTGTTACCGTTAAAAGGTCTTTAATTGAACAGGCAATTATTAACTTCAATAGATCTTCTTGGGCAACCCCCTTTTTTTAACATCCTGCCATGCYGGGGAGAGGAAAGGACAAACAAAACCCGTTACATGCATATGTGTTCAGAAAAAGGGTATCGTCTATGAAAAGAATGAAAACCAGCAGCTCTGCGGCAGAGTTTTTGTGTACAACTGTGTGTGATGGAGAGGGAGAGGAAGAAAGCAAGGAAACAGTATGATTTAATGCTCGCAGGAGTATCATTTTCCTTTCTACCCTAACCATTGAGTTCTTTTATTTTCAAGGAGTTCAAGCCACAGCTTTAAAAGCCTCTTTTTTTGTATCTGGGGCATATAAACATGAAATTCTGCTTACATTCTTAATTATAAACGTGTATTGAAAAACCCTGGTCTATCTCCAACACCAAATCAGTTTGATAGCATTCAAATCAATGTTTACAGTCTGGCACTTGTTGCCTTTGCAGCCTCAGCTCTGTGCCTCTATGCTGCTGATGGAAGTGTGAAGCATCAAGTCCCACAGCCTTGCACCGCAACTACTAGAAAGCAAATGAGAGATGGTGTGTTGATCCGAGGTCTTAAGCTTAGGAGAGCAGAGAGAGCAGGGGCAGCCATCCCTTTAACCATCTAACACCCTGCTCTGCTCATCTCCCCTGTCARCACCAGGGTAACAGCATGTGAACACAAAGCTCGGCCCTGCCTTAATATAATTCTGAATGTTACATAAGTGCTTGATAAACAAAGCAGGCAGCTAGAAATGAGATAACCTAGCCATGTGTATATTCAGCTGACTACTTACTTAGATTCCCAGCTCATATGCTGTGACTGTGATAAAGGGCAAGAAAATGGCCATAAATACCAACCTCTAAAGGCATTCTCAGTTCTTTTAGGACAATTTTTAACACCATGTGCAGGATAAACATGCCAACATTTTAAATATGGCCAGATTACACTTTTTATTTCCTTTTTCCTCTCCTGCTCCTAGGAGTGAAATGGTTGGCAACACAGGAATCATTTCAAAACCATTTTCTGGCCTACCCACAGTGACAGAGGACAAGTCACATCTTTTACACGCACATTTAAAAATGAGCTACAAACTAAATGATGCTTCTTAGCTTTGTGAACTTAATTCCAGAAAACAATTAGAGTGGGAGCTTCCAGACACATTATCTAAATGTCTCACCGCACAAAATACATATGCAGTGTTATGAAAGATCCCAGGAAAAATCTCAGACACAATCTCTAATGTATACCTTTCCTGGTCAGGTGAGAAACATTTAAAGCAATGTCAATTGCATCTGTTGTCTTACTGATGAATGAAAAAAGCATGAGGCTGTGAAAACAAAGGCCATAAAAATAAAAATGACCCAGCCTCACACTGATAAGCAATGATCAAACTTCGTATGTTTCTAGTCAATTAAAAACTATTTTAAAAAAGTATACAAGTACCTTTAAACAAAAACATGCTGCTCCAGAAGAGCAGCTAGAAAAGCCAGGGAAAGGAAAGAAAGAATGCATGGAAAGTGCTGATAAAAACTCCTGAACAAAATGAAACAAACCAAGAACCCCAAATGAGAGTTTAAACATAAGCTACACTTCTAGAAATGTTATCTTAGCTGTACTAAAAATATACATCAAAATGCCCACTACTGCTATCTGAAGCTCCCTTCTGGTGGGCCCTCTTCCTTTAGAGCAAACAAAGTCGTAGTAATAGCCAGCTTTCCTCCAACTTCCCCTGTCAACAAGATCCGCTGGTGGATGTAAGCGGTCAACCACTGCCACCAGCTCTACAAACTTCCACATTTCTCTAATCCTATTCATTGTCCTGCCTTATTATATTTCTAAGTGGTTTAACAGCACATGCCAGTATTTTTCGCAACTCTTTGGAGGGGTGCCTGTTACTTCTCACCCATCACCATCTCAGGTCAGACAGGAGGCATTGTCCAAACAGCACACACTTCTTACAAAGTCCAGAAGAAAAAGACGATCCCAATCTTTTATATTCAATATGATTGGACTCGTACTTTCTCAAATATTACAACTTTTTTAGAACCACAAACCATTTTTAGCTGCCCTACACTAAAAAAAGAGAAGCACATTCTCCCATCTGGCACATAAAGCAGTGTTTTTCATGAAGACAGCTTTCAGGGACTTTTTTTTTTTTAATTGGGAAATAAATCTAAATTTTTATGCATGTGTCCCTAACTGATGGAAGGAAATTGCTTGCCATGAGATTTATCTTGTAGCTACAAAACATGCCCTGTGGCCATCTGGTCATCTGCTGCAGAGTTGAGGTTGATGAAGCAAAGGGATACGGAGACATGTTCAATGATCTCTCTCCTTTGGGGCCAGAGAAAGGCTTTATTGACCAATTCTATGCCTCAATTTATCCCAGGCTCAAGCACGAGAAGAAACAGAGACAATATTTATCTATGCATGCAGTTTTACAGGATTGCCATGGCTCATCCTATCACTTGAATCAGGATGTGCAAGGACCTTTTGAAGTGACTGAAAATTTTCCTCAATTGAGAGAATGTAATTTTTTACTGTAACTTTGGGATTAAGCGCCAGGGTCTAGTTCCAGAGGAACACGGACCACTCATCAGAAAGTCTGGTGGCAGCTACGACRTGGTCAAGAAACCAGCTGCTGCAGCAGATGCACCAGGCAGGCCCAAAGACTTATGTTTCTGTCTCCTCCCAAATTCACACATTGCAAGCAGTAGAAGAAAAGCAAATCAATTCAGCATGCACGGTGGTAGTGTCCCATGCTGCGAGATTAAAAATAAAACATGGCATATTTGTGAATTACAAATGTTGGCTGATGCAACTCTGCAATGTACAATCAGCACTTCCCCTAAAGTGCTGCTGTGTAATTCAAATATGTTACCATTTGTGCTATGCCTTTTAGCCCTCAGAAATTACTCTCAAAAGGTTACCTTTGAACTACCAGAATTATGTTCGTTTAGGAGGACTAGCTGCCACACATGCACAGATCAGTCAGTGTACAGGCACAGCCTCGTAAAATCAGCTGGAAAATCCACATTAAAAATAGCAAGTTTGGTTGAAAATCCAGTGACAACTCTGGGAACTGCTTAAATGTGAACCTTAAATACAAACATGAATTATGCTGGGACTACTCACTGCATGACAAAGAAAACAGTATAAGCCTCAACACTAGAAAACAAGTTTATGTTAAGAGTTGTTATCATTATTAATTGCTTTCCTTCCCAGTTCTATCAGATCACAAATAAAAGACACAGATCTTAGTTTCTAAGTTTCAACTACCAACCAAGGCAACTAGAAGAAAGTACTTATTTTAAGACAATGAAGTATTATATATGAAAGTGAATGCCTACACTGTTTGTGTTCTTATACCAGAATGGGTTCACCTATAAAAATCAAAGCCACTCAGAAGAGATTTTTTTAAAGGTCAGATCAAGCAACAGACCTAATTAAAAAAAAAAAAAAAGAAAGAAGACTGAGCCAGCTTAGAACAGGATATTTCTGAACTACAGAATAAAGAAAATAATTTGAGCTTTAATGATAGGCTTTTCAATTCTTCTGAAAAGTTCCTTTTCTTTCTGCAATTCTTTTCTAACGGCAAGATTTTGCTGCACTCTCTGCAGTAGATGGGACAAACAGCAGAGCAAACATGCACTGGCAGCATGAAGAGAGATTGCAATGGGGCTGCTCCACTGCTAAGAACGCAAAAAGCCATCCCCACCACAGCCTGTGGATGGAGGAGATTACCGAGAATGCTCCTCCAAAGCCTTTCTGGAAAACTCTCTTAGGAAGAGCCCTGGCATCAATGCAGCTACGTTGATTAAGGGTGTGACTTTTCTCATGCTCCTCTTCCAATAAAACCTCAGAAAAGGCCAAGCCTTTCTGTAAGGAACAGTCCACCCAGGTCTATTGCTTTGCATGCCTAAAATGGCCAGGTGGCAGATGAAACTGTAATATAATTTAATCAGCAGGAAACTAAATAGTATATATAATCTTAGCAGTCAGTCCTACAGAAGGACACTCCATTCAAACATTGCCTACCTGCACTGTATTTAGTAAAAGAAGAGATGCCTTCCTGTATCTATTCTAAATGCAATAACCACAGATTACACAAAATTATCCATTTTAGAGACAGATTATTGCATCTAACTATTCAGAGCCCTGAACAGTCACTTTCTCCCTAGGCTGCTGGATCACTGGAAACCCATGGCAAACAGTTCCTGCATGAACTCTTCTAAGTGACAAGATAGATATGCTGGTCTGCTGCCTTCACTGATGCTTCTGACATGCAGTCTGAATGAACCACCAGACAATCTTTTGAAGACAATATTCTTTGGGAATTTAAACACATCTGGGTGCTTTCTTATCATCGAGCTTGGCTCCTCTCAAGCATCCTCCATGGAAAACGCTCTTTCTATTAAGTGGAGCATCTGACATTTGGATTGCTGTACTATGTTTGTTTTACATAGTCTAAAGCAAATAACCCTCAAATAACCCTACTGGAAAATATCTACATAAATATCTACACTGTTCCCGACAGTTCTATAAGCATTAATGTTGGTCATAGACTTATCACATTTAAAAGCTCTTTGGTGTCTGCATTTCACAATGAACAACTCAGGCTTTGTCTACATTTGGCACACAGTAAAACCACACTGACTACTGAACACAGTTTTACTGTTATTATAGATAGGGAAAATAGTTCTTAACGACATTTGAATTGGTCACATTTTACACACTGGTCCTTATGCACATTAAAGACAAAACTATGAGCTAATCCTTTTCCAACATGGTGTATTTTAGCAGTGCAGACAAAGAACTGAGCTGGTTAGGCAAAAACGTTCCTCAATAATTTTCTAAATTTTCCCCTGTTGTTTAGAGGAACTTGCAACAATCTTTGCATCACAGATTAGATAAACTAGTTACGCTGCTTTACTTGTGTCCTTAATTCTAATGTAAATATTTTTCTAAAAACTTGAAAACATCTGCAATATTCAACAAAATTTAAAAATATTTAAAGTGGAACTAGAAGATTTTGGCCGCATTCACTTTACTTTCACTAAATCTCACTATTACGATTCACATCCCAGCTGTTACAAACTTTTAACTTGCTCTTATCTAAGGCTGTAGTGAAATGGAGCAGAGTTCATTTGGTGTGCTGTACAAAGACAATTGAGAAGGACCAGACCTGTACCACACCGAACACTTACCAGGAAGTACTGAAGCTGCACTGATATTTTCTAGATAGAATAACGATGTCTTYGGCAAAGAGTGGCACCAACAATTATTTCACAGCAATTGGAAAGACAAACTGGTATCTATGACTGCACTGTACTGAAAAAGCCTCCACAATAACCTTTAATATCAAACACAGTAACAGCTTTTACGAGGTCTCAAGAAAGGCACTACCCTTTTCTTCTTTTCACAGATAACTAAACTGAAAGACATGCATGAAGTACCCAAGGCCAAACCAGGTAATGTATTCTCGATTAAAGCTACATTTCAAAGCTCTTTTTCCTGATCTGGTTTGCCCTTTCTCTTCCCCTGTGTAAACAAGGAAGACAAAAGTCATAAGAAACTGAAGTAATGCATAACAGATACCACAAATCAGCATGATACATGATTACAGCCTGTTGCGAGCAGCTCACAAATTGAGGAGAATTCAAACAATAGCACATGTTCTGTGATTTGGACATTGAGAATTCCCTTGACTCCGTTTCCTGTGAGCAAGCTATTGAGAAACACTGACATTTGGGCAATAAAAAACACACCAAGAGAGCTCTGACTGCCCAGTACAACTGCCACTGTAGTTTTCCTAGCTGTAAACCAATTCCTCCCACTTCATCTCCACTGTTGATTTGTCACAGCTTCTTTAACCAGTGCTGACAAYGGGCCATTCATATCACTGTGCATTTTATCACACACACAATTTCAGACTGATCCTTAGAAAGGCATCTAACTGTATCTCAAACTACCAAAAAAAAAATAAAAATAGAAAGCAACATGCCATAATTTGCAAAGGACAGTGAGCAGGGRACAAACACCCCCCCCAACCAAACAAAAGAGGAGGAATGCTTTCAATTTAGTCCCATTCTTTAAATAGAACAGAATATTACAAACAGAAGAGCCCAAAGATCCCCAAACCTATATACTTTCACTAAGTAGTCTTACCAATAAGCCTGCTGTATAATTTTAACTTATTGTAAACAGACAACTTACACCAACAGAACAAAAATCAGCCTTGAGCTTTGTGAACAAAATACAATGCAACATGGGCACAGTCGTTCTAAGAAACCAAAGCCAATTTACTCCTAATTCAATCTTGCACAAGAACAGAGAGTCATGCAGTGACCTGAAAGGATTTTTGGTTTTGAAATGGTGAAACACTGCTGTTTGCAATATTCTAGGAATACACACAATACTGGACCATCATACTTCGTTTTCAAGTCTGCAGAATATCTCTGGCATGATCTGATTGTAGTGTGAAGCTGCAGATTTGGCTCTACATCCACACCCACATCTCAGCATACTCTTCTGAAAGGCACCCCCCCCAAATAATCCATGAAATATTTATAAGCTGGAAACTAAACTGTGCCTCAGGGAGAGAATGGTATTGGAGCCTGGAAGACAGGATGAGGAACTAAGAGGCAGAGCCCCATTTGGTGCAGGGGGAAGAAAGGGGAGGAAGGAAAGCAGCTTATTTCCAGAGTGCTCTTACCTCCTCAAGTTGGTAGCAGATCTGGAAATCATGACTCTGGGGAGAAACAGTCTGTGTTACCTGCAGATGTGTAACACATGCACCGGTGCTCACACAACTGYACACACAGAAAAACTTTCACTGCAGAAAACTGCATCTGGTAAGCCACTTCTACCTCAGAACACCGACCAAGGAATGCAGATGAGTGAGTCAAGGATCTGAATTGATACCTGTAACTACATTACATTTAACTCAGGGGAGATACACGTTGAGAAAGGTCTTTAGTTTAAACATGTGAGCAGCTCCTGGGAAGAAATGCAAAACCCAAACCGGGGCCCCATCATGGAATAAAAAAGACAATGAAACAGCTGCAAATGAAGGGAAGCACCTCTTCTGCACAGCCAGTTGCCTCAGTTGTGCTGTGCAGTCTCCTGGCACAGCCCATGTCACTCAAAACCTTCCACTGTTGATGGGAAGCATTTTTATTGCTTTTCCTGTTTTAAGTACGTTGAAACTTAATGCAATTCCATATATTTCCCTTCCTTCACACTCCTTACTGGTCTCCAGTGCACAACAAAGAGAAGATTCATTTCAATGCCCTCTTCTATTAGCATTTTGAGAAACAACTAGGATTTGATTATTCCATCTCATAGCAAAGAAGAAATAAGTGAAGAGTCCTCACATTCCTCAGAAATGAAGACAAGTGCTTCATCCAACTGGGCATTTTAGGATTTAAGAATTTCAGTTGAGGCCATATAACTGGAGAAGAAATGCTCTTTTGTTACAAGGCAGTTTCTTACAGACAAAGAGGACTTCACACAAATACATATTTCAAAAGATTAAGGTTCTAGGAACTTTGCATCCTGAAGCCAGGTTCTACTTGTTACTTTATTTCTGTCATCATCTGAGAAGTACATATGTTACTTACCTACTTTCAAACTTTTTAAAATCAGAAATGCATATAAAGCTCAATCTTTGACTTGTCAACAGTTTGAGTATTTATGCACAACATTTGGGAATTTCCAGCATATTTCAATTACAGTTTCTGATGGATTCTTTTCACTTAAGAATCATGAAGCAAGAAGAGATTTAGTAAAAAAAATGAAAATGTCTGTTCTGAAAAAAATGCCCATTTCTCCCCCTTTTCTCCTGCTGGTATGCTTTGTCTGATTACATTGATACATTAAATAGAAAAGGATGAAATTACTAAAAAAGGTCAAAGGAGTATTGGGAATAGTACATAGATAAACCAACCTTACGTACCCAGGCAGATATTCAAGGTACCTCACTGCAACTGACAAAACCGACACATTACCTTCTACCTCAAGAGCCCAGAGGCCCATATCATAGCAAACGGTCAGTAAGTGAAGAATAAAACAATTAACAAACGAAATGGAGTAAAGCAAAGAAATGGATCTGCAGATATTATTAGTAAGTGGAGAGAAAAAAAGGAAATATGTCAGCCACCAAATTTAGATCAAGACCACAAATAAGTCATAGGCCTGTACACTGAAACAGAGGAAATAGAACAATGCAAATGAAATCCAAATATGCTGGATTCTGCTCAGAAGACTTTCAGCCAGTGTTGCAATAACTGTCACATGTGTAAGGTGAAAGAGCCCCACAAAACAAGCATCTTTTATGTATAAATATCTCCAAAAAAAGTGTTATAGCAAGATATGCCCCTGACTACCTTTTAAGAGAGAAAATTAATAAAACATCAGCAATTCTTAACTTTTCAAGGGTTAGAGGAGGCCAGTGAGTCCCCTGAAGAAGCCATGATCTATTTCAAAGGTTTCAGGGATTTCTGTGGAGGTACAGGGAAATTACAAGGAGGTACAACACTCAGTAGAGTGTTGCGGTTACACAGCACAGTTCTTGACAATCCTTTAGTGGAGAGCTTACCCCGTTTTCAGGCAAAGAGGACAACCGCACACCTGTTGAAAGAGAAGCACCTGTCCCAGTGCTCTGAGGTTCACACTAAAATTTAGACAACTACAATGAATCCTATCAGAGGCAGAATGAAACTGGGACTTTTCATGTGGAAAGCCTTTCCTATTTTTTCCTCTGGAAAAACGTGTAGTTGTGCTCCTAGCCTACTAGTGCAGACAATACCCATCTTCTGGAACAATGAGGCTAAATGAGATGAAGAAACCTATCTCGCCTGTGAAGAAAGCCACTTGTTTTAAGCTCATCCCACAGGCTGAAGGGTTCAGAAGAATGAAGTATTTTTGGAACTGTCCTTCAATTACTTCCTTTCTAAAGGAATTCACAGAATGCCTATGGAAGACTACTTTTTCATGATTTTTTTTTCTTTGCTAAAGTAATTTTTTTTCTGTATTTCAGTTTTTGTGGTCTTTGTACATTTCTGACAACTTCACAGTATCCTTATTTAACTCATATGTATTTTAATTGCCTTTTAGCCAGGCTAGCTAATTGCTCAGAATGCAACAGTGTATTTACTCAAGTTTCTGAACATTCACCTGCATTGTGCTCTTCATATGATGTGAAAAGAGAAGATCTCACTAGCAATGTTTCTCTTTGGTAGTTTCCAGGATCTTATGTGGTGGTGGTTTTTTTTTCCTTCCCATATCCATTCTGCTCATTTCCATCAGGACATAGGCTAATCCCCCTCAACACTGTCTAATCCCACATATTTAACATTTGCCTTCATTAAAGAGACATAAGAGACTGCATTCCTGCCAAAAATACTTGGTGCTTTATTACTTTTGCTTTATTTGTGAACCCATATTTATTATCTTCATCCACCTACAATCTTGTCTTTTGTCTTCTTTTCATCCTCTAAATAGATATAACTTGTTTACAACTTATGAAAGAGCATCCCTAAAATAATTTTTAATCATCATAWAATCATTCTTTCAACATATTGTATTTTATGATTATCTCACTGACAGAGGCATATTTATATTCGTATATTTATAAATCAGTTAACCAATTTCTACGAATAAGCTCTAATAGAGGTCTCAGCCTTGTCATTTTTACATAACATAACTTGCTGGTTATTACTTTGGCTGTACTATCAGGCCAATCCCCTAAATTTTGCCTGTGTTGGTTGGCACTGACAGGCAACAATGTGCACTCTGCACCACAACCTCCTCTGGAGAACCTCCCACCTTGACGTCAGACCCTACAGACACGAGCTGCCTACAAACCACATAGGAAAGGGGTGACTAACCAGTGCAGAACACAAGTTAAAGCAAAACRACAAAACAAAAACACCAAACCTTCAAAAACAAGCAGAAAGACTTCCACGTCATTAAGAGAAAATGAAACTTTGGGAAAACTAGTGACTACATTTGACCCCTTTCTTTTGAACAACGGTAACAATGTTGATGCAATGAACTGTAGTTTACTATGATTACTTCAGTTCTGTAGAACGTAGTAAAATGTTTGTTCCCTGGCATCTGTCTCTTTAGAGAAAAGCTTTTCAAAGCAGAACCCAGGATGTTTGTGGTGAAAATCTAGTTTTTGGCAAACTTGATAGAAACCAGGTTTCTAAGATCCTGACAATGTAAGGAAATAGGACAACCAACTCAACGAATATAAAAGTCATGCTGGACAAAGAAGCTCCTTTATCCTCTCAAAGCTTACTTCTACATTCCATAGATAGAACAAACCCTCATGGCAACACTGGTTTTTAGCATTCTGCTGCTCTTTAACAAACTATTTTCTAATAATTGCTATAGTAGTATTGGCAATTACAGATCTGACATTGTTGTGCCAGTAAATAAGTGGAGGCCAAGAAATTACACTCATGCTGACCACTGAACTTCTTCACAATGCATTTGGAAGGAAACTTAATAAAGAATAATTATCCAAAATCTGTAACACTGGACTTTCCAGATGCTAACAGCCAGAATGCAGGTTTTCCCAAACCCAAGCTCACCTTTCTGAACCAAAAGAAAGGTAGTGAAGCCTTCTTAAACACAGACAAAAAAACCGCCAGGAGGCAAAGGCAGGGAATAAAGAAATGTAGCAAGAGTTTTGGTCAGAAAACGTACTTAAGGGTTATTTTGATATTCAGTCAAATTCATTTATGTAATAAAGTATCTGAAAAACAAAAAAATCACTCCCAACCTCCCTGCCATGTTCATGAAAGGAAACCAAAACTGGAAAGTTGTTCTCAGAAAACCCATACAATTGATTCCAAGATTCACCTTTTCCTGCATTAGCATTTAAGTGTGAAACTGCTTAAATTCATCTCTCTTTTTGATTACAATTGATGGAATTATCAGGGGAGTAGTAAAATGAGAAAAATCTAATTTTTGAATCACTTCTAGAACTAATGAACTTTCAGAAATTTTATTATTTGGTATGTCCACTAAACAGGATGTCTACCGATACATTTTACACATTTTCTTTTCCACTGCTCAATTTAGGCTCAAATTAAACTTSGTGTAGAATGCCACAAGGTAACAAACAATTCTAATTAAATCAGAAAGAATACTTTTACAATAGACATAACTGAAACAATTTCTCTAAAGTCAAATAAACCTTTTGAAAATTCTGGCAGCATAATTGTTGTCTTGTACTAAAATGAACAAAATTAGCTTTAACTTAATTATGAGAAGTAGAGAGACACCCTTGAACTGCTTAGTTTCCCAGTCTGATTTGCCTTAAAATTGGGATTACAACCAAACTGACAAATAAGCCGACTCTATTTTGGTTTAGTCTGAGGTGTAAAATTTATTTTTCAAGTATAGATACTTAATCTTTAGACTTTTTCAACACAGTATAAACTGTATTTTATTTTCTTATTTCTTAACTTCTGCGTTCCACCATCTTTCTTTTTCCAAATCTGTCAGTGCAGTGTTAATTTAGAAAAACACCACCACCCAAACCGTGGCTTCTTGTAGATCCTAACATAAACAAGGCTGTGTACATATATTAGTGCAGAGGAGCCTGTGTACGCAGAGTCTGGCCAGTGAGCAGTTTCTTAAGGATGAAATCTGACTCTTGGCCTTTCTTTATCCTGTCATGTGAAACTGACTACTTGAAAAAAGAAAAACTGACCATCTCTAAGTGAAAAAATACATGTGGCATTTAAGGAAACTGAAACCTCAAGTGTAAATAATTTGACAGAATCCCATATAACCCGTCATTAAATTTTCAGTGCTCTTCTTTCTTTTTTAAGCATTCAACTCACAGTTATTATATAGTTGTTATATTAAATGTATTATGTAAACGTGCATTTCACAGTAGGTAAGGTTTAAAGTAACAGAATATGGAACACACTTTTTGTACAGAGCATAGTAAAAAAAAAATCTCACAGACAAAATTTGAAATACATTTGTGTTACATAATGATAACCTTATTAACAAGGTGATGTATTCTTTAACCAACTAATCTCTGCCACTGAGAACATGCACACAGTTGACAACAAATTGTAAATGAACAGATTGAATTAAATTCTGTATCAATCGACATAARCTAGAGAAGTGGAATAAATGTAAGTGACTCTTGATGTTCCCTGCAATATAATGAAGCTGGCTTTGGTCATAGTTTACTCTTTCTCCCACGCATACACTGAAGAGTCCTAAATGAAGAACAGCATATAAATAACACCACAACTGACAGAATGACCCACAACTTCCTTCTGAAATCCACTCATAAATCCTGCATGCAGATTCTAGATAACCGACACGGGCAGTTTTATTTCATTTGAAGGCATTTTGAGATGCTGACACTGAACAATGATTCACAATCAGGATTTCTGGAGTTAAGCTGTATCAGCATGTTTACTGTACTCTTTCTTTCACTTGCCAGTAGGGAATATACAGGTTTTAAGGTTCTCTTTCTTGGCAGTTATTTGTACTCTAAATAAGACATAAACTTTCGAAGCAACTTTCAAAGTATGATAATTGACTTTGTTATTTTCCATTCATATGTTTTAATAAGACCACGTATTATTTTTAATGTGCAAAATTCAAACAAAATGTCCCTCAGTGAAGTCCAGTCTTACAGAGAATCCTTCCCTTCCTGCTGCTCGGATTCTGGCCATTTTTGCCAGTCACACTGGCCCACTGTGCCAGTTCACTGACTCAGCCCTGTACCAGCACCTATTCATGTCTGTTCTCACTGCTGTGATGCAAAATAAACCCAGTCTTTTCTCTTTTAATAATAAATGGCTCTTTCTTTATTATAAAGGATATTGATGCTTTAAGAGTGTATATGCTGAGGGTGACACTGAGTGTCCTGGTGCTTCAGCAGGCTTTTGCTCATGCTCTAAAAGTTCCTCAAGTGTGTATTGCAAACACAATTGCACAAGCCCGCAGTTTAACTTAGCAGAAAGGATATGGAAAAACATATCCTCAAATTAAATACAGGATACTAATAGAGAAAACTAAATGCAGACAAGCTCAACTGATGGACCTCCTTGCAATCCTCCAGTTTGCTTAACAGATCACATGTCCAAATGAGGCTGAGTTGCTGTGTTACACTAACATGTCCTGCACCAAGTATTGCCCTGTGTGTGCAAATAGGAAAAAAATTTAAGAAAAATGTTCAGCAGTTGTTCAGGAAAAAATGAAAAATTTGATGACTAGGGGAGGAAAGAACTGTTTCCTCAACAGAATAAAGCCAGTTTTGCTATACTTTTCAAAGGAAACTAAAATTGTCTAATAAAACGTCTTAAGAAGAGTCAAAGTGTACTTTCATGCATTTTTCATAACTTTGCCTGGTCTTTAGACTTTATTACTCCTTTAAACTGAGGTTAAGGAATATTTTATGTTTTTCTGCCTTGCACTTTCAACCTTTTTGCTTGTTCTAGAGCTGCAGAAAACAGACCCAGTCATACACAAAGAAGCATGTGGGAAAATGTATGGTTTAAATTTATGTCTGAGCAGCCCATCTAGGGCTGCATGAAGGCTTCTCCAATGGTAATTAGTTAATAAGAAAAAGTATTTGTCTTATTAATTTTAAAAGGCAGAGAAGATGCTGTGTTTATAAACTATCTTCTATCTTATTCTTATATTTGAGAAGTGTTATTGTCTTCTCTAGGTATGGAAGGCATTTGAGAACTAAAGTGGCTATAAAACAGGGGGGTACATGCCCGTTTGCCATTCTGGCTATTTGTGACTGCTGTTTTCATACTGCGTCATCCTCCAAACCGAAAATACAAAGGCATTTTGGAGGTTTCTACAGCTACTTCTTCTTCCATATTTTTGTGCTTCTAACTACTGGTACTATAACAACATGGTTGTATTTTGATTACCAAAATTAAGATAGAATTGGTTAAATCTAACGATTTTTTTTTCATAAACAAAGGCAAAAAGGGGAACAACAATGATAAAAAATCACAGCAACACATGAAGCTTGCTTCATAGAAAGGTTATTTCATAGAATTCCTAGTGCATATTTTAAGAAACCACAATTCTGCCTCTCAAGAGTGTGGTCTATTAGTTAGTAAACAGTGAAAAATGCAAGCGTTACACACTGCAGAATGACTTTTGTCCTATCTGGCAACCACCTCTGTTTAGAATACTCAGCAGTAAGGCTAAAGTGATTACTCTATAAATATAACCTCTCTCTTTTTTTTTTTCCCCTACTACTAAATAACAATTTACTGGTTGTTTAAGGCTTATAGTTTAAATCAGGTAAGTGGAGAAAACCTGTTCATGAAATAACCAAACAAAATTTGTTTCTAATTTAAGCAATGAATTTTTAAGGTTTGAAAGTGATACTGCATGAAAAATGTTAAAAAGAAAAAATGAAGAAACTTCATCATCACAATCAGTTGTTTATATATGAACCAGAAAAGAATTTTAGATGGAAGAAAAATTACGGTTTTCCTGTATCACCATAAAAATTCTTAAAATCTAGATACATGAAACATTCAGCATTAATACTTTTTCCTCATTTTTCTAAGTAAAAAGTATTTGTCCTATATTTAATAAGCAGTTACCAAGTGTAAAAAGAATTGCTGCTTTTAAAAATAACATTCTCTAGGTAACAATAACAACACCAACAATAAACATAATGCTTAGCTTAATTTATCATAAATCCACCCACATTTATTTCACCACTCCTTGTGAAGAAAGAATACACCAGACTGCAATGCCACTCTGGACAAAAGCAGATAATGCCAAGGGAGCTTTTCTGACCTCAGACTGTAAGAGGGAATTTAGGGATGACTATGTCCATGCCAGCAATTAAACCTTATGTCTAGAAGAGCGCAAGGAAAATCCGAAAAATGCTTGGTTTGAAGAAGTGCTGCTGTTGAGAAAACACTTATCCTTTTTCTTACTTCAAGAGTTGAATCTGGACAAGCTTTTTTTTTTCAATTATTCTACCTAAAACTAGGATAGATGTCTCAGAAATTGGCTGAAACCCTTCTCCAAGATAAAACAACTGCAAAGAAAAAGAACATGTGTCTTTTCCATGTATATCAGCTCAAATATAAAATCAATTTTCTTTGGCCAAGCTCACATCCCTCGTGTTTGCTTTCCTGAGAACTTGCATAATCAAGTTTTATTAGCCCAAATGTTTGCATAGAGACCAATTTAGGCCTTCACACTCAAGTATATCAGAAGTGGCGTATTTCATCAGGGAAAGAAAACTGATAGACAAACTGGGACCAAGTACTGGTTGAGGTCAGGGTTCCCTTAAATCCTTTGTCTACTTCCTACTCTGAGGAACTCAGTGAGCTGAAGTGCAAGCCTGCCAGCTAGGGCCACTCATGCACATACACTGCTATTTCAAGTGAATATGAGACAAAATGAAACTCTGGAACCTTCTAATAAACCTGAAAGGAGTTGGGGTTTTTTCCTAACAACAGTGCCTTGAGCAAACTGTGTGTGACCTAAAAAGAGAATTGGATGCTGTGCTTCTGTCTTTTTTCTCCCCTTCCCAAAGTGCCTAGTTCTGCTGGCCTGCTCTTCTGGTCTAATACCACCACTGCCTTTCCTCGACAGTGTCTAAGCCCTGTAAGCGTCCCTGCTCCTTTTTTCTGATCGCTCCAACTGATTTTGCCAAGTCAACTGAGAGCTGAGTAACCAAAACTAAGTTAGCTCCRTGCTTACTTTACTGAAACACTGGACGGACATCACCAGGCCGGGGCTGCCTGATATTCCCCAAGGATGTTCTGAACTGAAAGGAAAGTTTTTACCTTTTCATTGCCACATAAATTAATTCACTTAGATTCATGAAGTTTTTTAAGACACATAATCAAGTCACCATCTTTTTTTTCTGGGTCGTTTTTTAATTGAAAGCCATCATGCCTGAATCTTTATTTCTTTTGATCTGTTCTACATTTATAGAACTTTTCTTTGTGGTTCCCTTCCATGGATACAATAAAACTTGGGCATTTAGTAACTAGTATGAAGAAACTGAAATATTAAAAATGGAAATGTATTCATCTTATAGGAAACTATTTAACTTTTAGAAAACTGTCCTAGAATCACAGAAAATTTTAATTAACATTTTTTTGCCTATTGTTTATATACTAGACCGTTCAATGCCAAGACATCACTAAATCACAAATTGAAAATTCCTTATAGATTTAGAATTTGCTGAATTTAAAGTATGCGAATATAGACAAAAATTACAGTTCAAACAGAGTTCAAATAAGTTGAAGTTRGATGTAAGATTTATCATCAGAAACAGAACAAATCTGCTGAAATCTTCTAAGTCAAATGGGGACACAACTAAATCAAATCAACTTTTCAAAGTAAGTATCAGTTTTTGAGATTAAACTTGAAATTTAACTTGAAAGAAATATTAAATCAGAAGACAGGGAAAACAATAACCTGCCAGTTTTATGATATTAATCTTAGAAGAAATATATGAAGGTCATTAAGGAAAGAAGATGGTTGATGACCATGCAATAATACAGCCTCCAAGAGTTACATAAATGTCTTTATAACTAGTTATAAAGAACGATTCTGATCTTTGCTGACCTCTGGTTTGGTCACAGATTTGTATTTGCTACAAATATGACATGCTGCATCAACATGACGTGCACTAAATGTATTCCTTAACARTGAAAGAAGTGCAGATACATGAAGACTCATGTAAGAATATTAAAATGATCTGACAAGCAGGCTCTCATTCTCATTCCTGTGAAAGAATAGTACCCTGGTAATTTAAAAGGATTAATTGGAGATCAAGGAAAACTAACTTTCAGGCATAATGTAAATAAAACATTTGCCTCTGTGTCCTTCTACTACCTCTGATTCCAGTAAAATATTTCTCCCACAGTAATAAAGAAAATTAGGTTAAGTTTTAAAAATACAGAAGCTCCGTACTGCAGCCAAATTAAACTATTCCAAAATACACTGTATTTGTAACTCATTTAACAGTCAGCAAGTTTGGCTGCTGACATTATAATTTGCTAATAATGCTTTTCAGTATTTTTAAGTCAGCCACCCAACTTGTAGTCCAATGATATTTATAACACATGTTGGGATTTTTTAGGTTTTGCTTTGTGTTTTTTTAAGCATTGAAGTAAGTGGTGACCTACTGATAATGTTCTTCCTTCACTACCAAGCAAAAGATTAGGATTTAGCTGATGGCATAGGATGCTTTTTCCTAAAGCCAGTGTTATGGAAACATTGCAAATGTTTCAAAATCCCACAGCAAGGATGTGTATCTGCATTACACTCCTTCCCTTCTCCCTTCTACCATTTAAAGATGACCATGGACAGGTTCTGAGAGAAATGCCACCAGCTCCTGCTGAGCCGGAGAGGCAGCGTCCTCACCCTCAGTATGTTCTAAGTGCACAGGAGAATTGGTGTGTGGGTATCAGAACTGTATACCCAACCTCTTCTCACATGCTGTCAGTTACGAGGTGCATGTGACTCCATCACCCTGAAAAAGGTCCATCAAATGCTAGCACAGAAATGTTCTTCTGGGTAAAACAACTACTGTTACTGTGCAAGACAAAACCACACACGCACAGCAAAGGCACAGCAACTTTTAAAACGCCTTTTCACTGACTCTGTTAGTATAATTTCAATTTTCAAGGAACTATGSAGGGGCAGATAAAAGTTGGGTGCATTTTTAGCATCTTTCTTTCTGTTAAGATTATACTTTAAATCGTCAATACCTGTGAGAAAAAGGCTGTTTGATCAGATCAATGACACAGCTGTTCCTGAGTTTCAAGTTTCTGCTCTAAGACTGAAGGTGTGTAAACAAGGATAAGTCACTTATTTAGCTGTTATCAGGTAGATCATGACATGAAAAGCACGGATACACTCAAGGAATATTTAAGTATCAAATGCTACTTCATAAAGGGTCTTGAAGGTGAAGAATTATGCAAACATACTACTATAACAAATAATCTCAGAATAAAGAAGCAGCAAGCCAGTTAGAAGATATGGAGGGAAGTGACATAGAAAAAACCCTGGTAAATTTCCTTTAACCTTTTACAAAACAAGGTAGTAGGATGTAGTTTTACATTCCAGGGGAGTGGGCTTAATTGTAGACCCAATTTTTTTCCCCCATTGGTGTTTTGGTTTTGGACCTAACATTCTTCTTGTTAAAACCTGTAGATATAGGCATCATTTTTTTTAAGGGAAAGCACACTACCACTAGCACTATAATTTAGTGTATTCCTGGTTTTGTCCGGCCCTTTCAGCACCATTTTTCAAAGCAGGGTTGTGGGACACATTGACCGTTACTGATCAGTGAAGTAAGGTTCATGTTAATTGATTTGAAATATGTGCCATTATTTTGTTTTCTTGGTCTGATGTCTTATTTGAGTGTGTGAATAGATACGATAAACAGTCAGTCTGCACTTTTCAGCAAGCACAACTCAGATCTGTACTATGGTGGTGGTGGTGAGTGAGGGCACAGAGGAAACCCACTGATTACACTTTAGGACAACTGTCTAAGTTTCTCTGTGTACAACCACTCCTTTAATTTCTAGCTACTCTGGACTGCGAGCAAGCGCCCAAGTTTTGGTAAATTCACTGAGGCCAAATGAGTTCCTTCATACACATATCTCATTTTCCCTAGCTTCCGCGTGCTGATGAATCATTTTTTCCCAAAAATGGTCTGGAAAGAGGGAAAATAAACTATGACCCACAACACCGAAATTCCCCACTGTGGCAGAAGCACGGCAAGTACTTTAGTGACATGGACCTTTTCCTCTGCTTTAGGCTCAGCACCAAGAGTAGAGAGGAGAGACAGGCAAAACACTGAGTGCTAGAACAGACTTGTGGCATTGCTGCTGACCACACTGCCAATTAGACAAATCATAACACACTAGAGTGTGTTCTCTGAAAACCCTAAATCACATAGCAACTGTATGACTATATATTTTCGCAATAGCAGTTCACATGAAATGTGTATTTTTGGTCGAAGTCTAATTCAGACCTGTGCTACTACCAAGGACAGCTGAGTTTGTAGCCCTTGCAGTGTTAACTTATTACTCAAAAAATAGTCTGTTTTCATCACCGTACTATGTATTTATGACTTGCACCTTCACAATCTACCAGACATCTCTTCTCAGAATATTTCTGATCAGATTGAACCTGTTTACAGATTTTGATTGTGTTATGCACACATGTACTGCTTCACTATGAAGGACAAAATACCAAATGTACTACTGTCTTTAATTAAATGCTGCTTATAATTTTTTCCACCTAGAAAATATATTCGTAATGCAGGTATGCATCTGGTTATGTAAATGTCTCAGAAGTTTTAATGGAATGTGAAAAGACAGAGCAATTTCAGCACTGTCTGGGTCTCAGAATTTTAAACAAAGCATTTTCCTTAGATTGACTCAACATTTTTCAAACTTAATAGTTTCAATTGAAATGATTTTATGTAAATCAATTTTGAGTGGAATAAAGATACTTAAAATTATTTGATTTTTCATACTTCTCTTTGTTAGGTGTGAAATATTTGACGCAGAAGACTTAGTTATATAATAATGGCAAACTATGATAAACCAATCAATTACTTTTGCTATAAATGCTCTGCCTATACAGAGAATTAAAATGTTAATTGCTGCATTGCAAAACTCCTAAATCTCACTCATATATTTTCTAACTTGTTATAGATGATCATATTCTTGGCTATAAATTTCCTAAAAAGAAATACTTACTACTGTGCACAGTCAATCAGTTGATATTCGTTTGACCTCTCGAAGCATGCCTTTACGCCTTCATCATCCCAAAGCTTTTTTGCATGTTCAAAGAATTCCTGAAAATCGGAAATGCAACAAATAAGAGAACATTTCTCAATTTTTTCAATCCCCAGCCTGTGTTGTTCCTTCCCCCACCCTCCAAGCTTTATACTTTAACAGAATGATAGATTACACACTTACAGAAGAAAAGCTATAAGCATTTATTAGCAAAATTGCAATAAAATATACAAAACATATGGCTACTGAGAGTTTCCAGTACATGACATATAATGAAGACTGTCTTCAAAATTCATGCCAGTCCATATATAAAATTTACTTAAGTACAGAAGTTACCTAGAAGCATGTTCACTTAATTTTTAACTGAATTGATGCTTCTGTCACGGAAAAGGCATAAAAGTGATGCAAAAAGCTACTCAGCTTATAAACATTAGCTTCCCAGAGAAAGAACCAGCCTGTAACTTTGAAAAGATTGCGCAATTTTTCCTAAAAACCACAACTTTCCACTACTTGGTATTTTCTCATGCAATATAATAATCTGATTGCAAGACTTTCAGAGCTTTTGCTCAACACTGCTTCCTCCAAACGGCTGCCTGGCACAACGTGCTTTTCCTAGCAGCTATCCCAGGCAACCCAATCCAGAAGTACCTGCCAGCAAGCTTATTTCAGAATTATTTGAAACAAGAACCAAAGCCATCCTCGCTGACAGTGAAGCCATAGCTCAGTTGCAGAAAACACACACATGCCGAGAGGTAGGTCCAACCCTGCCTGCTGGCTCCTTTGTTTCGACAGCCCCAGCTCTAGAGACTCAAGGATCCAGCTTGTTTTAAAGCTGGGAGTCCATTTTATGTTATATCATTACTGGTAAGTGACACTGTAACTGAGTTTTTCCAGCTACATCATTCTAAAATCAAAAGAAGGATGGTTAGACAAATTACTATTTCCTTTATTATATGACTCTTTCCTCCCTCAAACAAAATCGTTAAAGCAATACGTTAACTCAAACACAAGTTGTTTTCTTAACACTTCAACACTGCTAATAAATCAGCAGAGTGCTTTGATTAGTCACAAATTTGTGAAATCTAACAAATTGCTTTTCCACAGTTCAATTTGGCTCTGTGTAAAATGGATGTAATACCACTATTCAGTTCATGATCCTGTCAAAATTTTGCATAAACATCTGAATTCTGAAACTTTTTGAAATTGCTTGCCAGTCTCTCCCCACATCTTTTCAGGATTAAAAATTTCTCTCTAAAGACAAAGCTCATGGTGAAAGATCTTGGCAGCACAGTGAGTTCACTTTAACTCTGTATGGGTTTCCCAACCTTGCATGCCACGCCAGTGATGTGTCCCAAAAGGTGACACTTTGCCCATCAGCAACTGCCTCTGATCTGCCAGTAACATTTTCAGGGAAAGACAAAACACAAGACAAGATTTTCAGAACAAACTAGCACTGAAAATGAGACAGAAAAATCCATTCTTCAACAAGTTTTCAACATGTTAGAGAAAAGAACATATTAAAGCAGGTGTGAAAAACCTTTGCAGAAAGTCTTGGAAGAAGAAGCAACACTAGAGATTGGCAGATGCTTATACTGCCCTTGAAATTTATTTCTTCACTCAGTAAGGACATGTTTATTTGGTCTTTGTTATTTTAATGACTTATGTAATGATTGTTTTAAACACTGCAGATCCATCTTTTGAAGTTATGCTACAGCTATTATAAACTCTCCATTCCTACAGCAGAAGGAAAGCAAAAACAAGCTCAAGAAAGGACAAGATATCTAACTAAATAAGCAGAAGGAGAAAGCGGACACACATAACAGAGAGCACGACTGACTACAAGAAAAAGAAAGAACTGGAAAAGTCAAAATGATAAATACCAGAAAACATGGAACATTCCTCAAACGTGAAGTTTATGCTTGGTTGACACTTACGACATCACTTGCTGGCATCTTTGGCCAAAGACAAGCATTGCCTTCTCAATGGAAAGAGTGAACTCGGGGTAAGCATCAGGTCCTGAGGCAGAAGGAGCCAGCACTCCATCCCCTCAGATGGAAGCAATGTCCGACCTCAGCCCTTCCTCCCCCAGCCACTCGCAGCTGCAGGTACAGGGTCTGAGCACAGTGTGGCTGCCTTCCACTCCTCCCCATCCGGGGGTGGAAATTCCCACCCACCTGGAAAGCCAACTCTAAGGGCAACACACATGTAAGAAATGGTCCCATTCAGTCCCACACAGCCTACAGGAAGGGGACGGGATGAGGAGAAGGACGTCAGCGTAAAGGTACTCTTTTCTGCAGGGTGGGATGGATTGAGAGATCTGTTGTGATTGCAAATAAGTAAGTAAATAAGCACACAAATAAATAAATAAAGTTGCATAGCTACAGTAGTTCCTAACTTCACTTTTGTTTTTACATCCTCTGTATGAGCTTTATTTACTCTTAAAATTATCTTCTGAAAAAGGGGCAATCTTTTCAGCTCAGCTTCTGAGACCCTACAAATACATTGTAAATACAGGGTTTCCTTATCATATGCTTCAGATATTTCCACCTGACCATTATATCTCAAAGCAGTCTGTTTAAAACGACTTCCAGACTTCTAGTCCAAAGCAAATTCTATAAAACGGAGCAAATATACTTCCCTCATTAAAATGTACTGATCTACTGCAGAGGAGTACACTTGCCTGCAAATTGCCTCCCACACAGCTACTCGATCCTTCCTTCCCAGGTGACTAAAGCCTTCCAGAAAAATCCTGCTTCATTTCAAGATGCCAAGTACCATGATCCAACTTTTCACACTTGTTTTTAACCCCTTTCTCATCTGCTGTAAGTTCTTCAGTATTTTTTCTGCTCATCTGCTGAAGGCCCCCACTGCCAAGCACAGAGGAGAATTCTGCTCACAAACATATGCCAAACATATCTGGATCCCAGGTTCTTCTCCATCACAGGGCAATATCCAGACAGCAGTTACCATGTCAGCTTCAACCCCTGGAATAAAGACCCTTTGCCTGACCAGCCTGACAATCACTCCCCTCTCCTCAATCCCTATGACTCATTCCTATAAATCCTAATGCTTGTCACCTCTTCCTCCCGCCATGGCCACCTCATGGTCAAGTAGGCCCTGGTGTGGGCTTTGGGTTCTGCCCACCCTGCAGCACCTGCTCTGGGGCTGCAGTATCCTTGGGGTGGCAGCTACAGTTGGCAATTCCTGTCACGGGGAAGAGTCACATAATTCAAAGGAATTAAGATTTGCTCCAGCTGATAAGGGAAGATGGGCTAAAACATTTTAAAATGTTATCTTAGGTCAGGAAAACACAAATAAGGTATTTAAGAGTAAGTTGTGACATTCTGAGCTTACATTCTGATTTGGCCAAACTAAGATTTTCTTAAAGGTGTGACTTCTGGAAAGAAGCTTTTCAGTTCTTAGAAGTCATGAGCCAGGTCCTTTAAGAAATCTCAACTGGGACAGAAGAAAACAGGGACATGGTAAATCACACCAGTTATCTGATGCACTGTACTTGCAAGCACATGCAGTTGACTTCTATCAGATCAAAGTCACCAAAATCTACTAAAAATGTTTAGTATGCTGATGAGAACCAGGGATAATGTACTGTGCCTGAAAGCAGAAAAAACACCTATGTCATAACCATACAGATTGGCAGTTTCACCCAAACTCTTCCTTAGGGACAGAGGCATAGAAATAGCTGCACCTATTAATATACATATAAAATAGAAGAATTAATATATTTTTAATGTTGTATTTTAATTAGAGCATTAAAGAAGTAAATGATAATGCTTTAGGTCTCATGAATTACAGGTACTTTCTACATTGCATGCATTAATTTCCACCATTTATCTAAGAATTTATAGCAATCACTTGACCATACAAAACCTTGATGTGATACTTGGATGTGATCAAACTGAAGATGTGACACACAATATTTACTAATATAAAACTACTTGGAAATTTCCCACTCTTCCTAAGACAATCCAAAACCTCAGCCCTGCATTCCTAAGCTTCCTTCTCATTAGCAGATAATTTTTTTGCTATACATAAATAATCACACATCATCTAAAAATCAAGAAGAGCCAAAAGCAGGTTATGATTACTTTTCTGTTTTCAGAAGAAAATAAGATAAGATGTACATAAACGTAGAAACAGCCTGAGCTGATATCACTGATATAAACAATATGCTATTTTTACTGCATTTTAAAAAGATCTTGTAGAAATATTTTTACTCACCTATTCCAAGGAAAATTTTCTAAATTGAATGTATTGCTATACAAAGCATTCCAAGAAAACAATCAGGTAACAAATGCAGATGTACTACAGCTAAGCCTCAAGGCACTGTTTTTCAACTTTGTCTTACTAGAAATTACAGCTTGTTCTAGAAATTCAGTTTTCCTTATTTTGGAAATAAACTTATTTATTGGTAGGTTACCTTAGAAACCTCCTCCCCCTTATAACTCCTACAAAAAAATTTCAAGTAGCTAAGAAATGGACTATTTTCACTTTTCAGATGCCTAAATTGAGAATAAATACTAGTGATGATTAAACAATGACGTATTTTGATGAACAAATCTTTATGTATTTTGGAAAGGGGACTTTTCATCTAACTGCTTTACAAACCATAAAAGTTCATGTTAGGTCAGGAATATGATTTTTATTCTACTAAGATTCTTTCTGCCTTCCTTCTGGATGGAGCGTATATTTAATACCTATCCTGATGTCACCTTTCAGTCTCCCAGAAACTGGAATGTGGAAGGCTCCACTGTATTTTCTACTCTGAGTATTTCTTCTGTTCTTCTGTGTGTAAACATGGAAATGATTGCTTAGATCAATGTGAAGTCAATCTCCTTCAAGCCAAAATTTATACTCTTATTGTCCTAAGCTTGGGGACTGTAAAACAATTTCTCATCTAAAACACAGATTAAACCTGTCTGATTACCTGACGACCACTTAAAGAAGTGGCAAACGTTAACACATTTTCATCGTTCTGCCATTGTGGGTGTGATATGAAGTCATCACTTCTATTCTGAATTTCAGTTACTACTTCTTCTCTCATGTACTTCACCAAACAAAAAGTAAATCAGACAATGCATTAAAAATTCCCACCTAACACCTCCCCAGCTCCCAATGATAACTGCCGTGCAAGATCATCCAGAGAATTAATTCACACAGGAAGGGAGGTATGTGCCTCCCTACCAAGCAGAGTGTCCCCCTTTGTACTTCCCAATGCATAGTGCAGGGGGTATGTGTACATGTACATATAGGCAGTCCCATTCTCCCATCCACTGAACTATGGACAAATTTTGTGCAGTAAAAGAGTGACAACTGGTGGGGAACATTTTTGATACAATAAGTGGAGTCAAATAAAGGGTATATACGCAAACTACCCGCAGGGTTTTCTAAATGTGACATGTTTGACTCGGCAATTCAAACAATATCCTTTTGAGCATMATTTTCTGTGTACCACAGTGACAGCAGGATGTTGTGCTGTTAGAGGGGAGAATGGACAGCAACATGGTCTGGGAGAGATGACTGGGAGGAAGAATTCTAACCTAGCACTTTCTCCACCTCCCAGAGAGCTGTAAGGAAGCCTCTTTCCATGTGGTGCCCAGGGAATGACCAGAGCAACTGCATCCCAGGTGAAGGGAAGCTCAGCCAAGCTCCACCCCATGCTCCAGGAAACTTCATGGCTCTTGGGGCTGTCTGCTGCTGCACTGGCAGATGCCACAAATCTGGTTAGTGTATCAGTATTCTGTTGGCTTTTACAGCATTGTTCTTTACTTGTAAAGTAACAGAAGAATGGCAATTTAAAAAAAAGTTTGTATTTCATCCAAGTAAACACCTGGAATTGAACAGGATGAAGCAAAAACTACTTCTGTGGCTCCAGGACCCTTTTGCAAGCCTCAACAGTTTCTACTCACTGTAGACATCCTTCATTTCGGGACCCCGACTTTAAACTTGAATCTTAACCCATTTTTAAACTCAGGTGGTTGTAAAGTGATGTTCCAAGAAACCTGTAAGAGACAGTGAGTCACAATTTGCCTGAGTGACTCCAATTATTACTGGTTTGCTTGTACCAAGTCTAGCAACGAATCTTCTATTAAAATTGCTTTTCATCCCCAAGCATCTACTGAGTGCAAATGCAAGCTGTATCAACAAAAAAATTTTAAATGGACTTAATGATTAGGTGAAGTACCAGGTAAGGCACCCAAGAGAGAAGGAAGCCTGCTCAGTTACCTCTTCCACAAACAAGTACAGTCTCTCGATAATCAGCCTCTTGTTTATGAGTCAGAAGCGTCCCTTATGGCTCAGCCAGCTCCCCTTCTTAATCCTTTATGAAATGCTCTGCCTAACAAGGGAGCTGTTCTGCTGTAGGTATACAAAATGCAGCTTCTCAAACTCCTAATGCCGGCAACAAAGACAGGCAAACAGTTACAATTTAAAAAGAAAAGCAGAACACATGACTTGAATTTTCCCAACAGCAGCATTGTCAAAACCTTCATTAGCACCTAAGCAATAGCATGAGAAACACTGCAACCACGTAGGTAGGGGTGGTCAACTGGCACACAGGGACCATGCTCAGCAGTAGGGTTCAGACATTTCTAAAGCACCAGCACTTACAGCAGATTAATTATACAGAAACCTTTAAGAAAAGTACAGCCTCCACCCCCTGCAAAGTATTTTCTGGTGTAATTTGTGGGTGTGCAATAATCAATGCAATTACTTTGCTGGTTAGTGACTCATTCTGATAGGCACAGCAGCAGTTTGGCCTCTAACCCTCCTCCGAAACCCAACTTTGGATCTGTCAAAGAGAATCACAGGATAATACATTCAGGTCTACCTTCTATCCCTTTTCACTGGACTTGTTTTGCCTTTTTTTAGGCCAGATGCAACAGTCTTCAAGCATGATCAGCCTGCTCTAAGCATAACCTCAGTTCATTAGAGCCAAACATGGGAGGATGGCAAATACCACCTTCACAGAACAGAACCTGTGTTGGGGCATCTTATATGCCAAGAAAACAAGTTGGGGCAACAAACAGCATTTATAAATGTATAAAAGCCCCATTTTGACATAACCACTGCATGCCACCATGTGACACCATTAGACAAAATGCATCAATTGTGGAGCTCGCTGACAGTGTTCAAAAACCAGAAGTGCAACCAGCACAGATACACTCTACATCCTTCTCTYGAACTATTTCTGTGACTGCACTTTCAAGCTCTTAATCTACACTAAATTTCCAAGAAATGTGTACAGTTGAGGTATCAGCCTGATTGCCCTAGCAGTTCTATTTCTGCCTGCTCCAAATATGTTCCATCTGCCATCTTACTTTACAGAAATCAACAAGTTCAACTTTTGTAGGTCACAAAACCCATCTGCAAGGTCTGAGAAATATATTAATACATGCTTCAAACTCATATCTGTCAAACACCAAAAAAAGGTCCAAAAGGTCTTTAGATCACACTAGTAAAAATAAAAAGATGATTTTGTGCTTTTGTAATATCAGGCCAGCACTGTGGTTTAGATCAGCTTTGAAAATAAGAATGCATTATGAGTCAAAGAACAGTTCCATGTTTTTCCTTCTATATTTGTTAAATAGTGGCTTTTTTTTTCTGAACTAGACAACAAAGCTTTTATCATACTAAAACCAAAAACCTCTGATTCAATCTTCTAGTTTCCATTTTAATTGTGTACTTCAAATTTCAGTCTGCCATCACAAATCCTTGAACATTGCTGCCTGCCTGCTATTTTCAGGGCCACCAAGCTCTCAACTAAGAAAAGCAGGAGAGATAATTTAAGCAAATTACTTAGTTGTATATAGTGCCTAAAAAAAGTGTCGAGGATGGAAAGCTCATGCACATTCTTTTCCCTGAAAGTATTTTGGTTTCGGAGAGTCAGGACCTCTCCCTGAATGTACATAAAAGCTCTTCATTTGAAAAAAATCCACCTCCCAAATTATTTGTGAAAGTAATTAAAGATGCGTTACACAATCCTACAACATTGCTGCCCTTTGCATTTCTGAAGCACTTGTGAAAAAAAAAAATGTAAGTATTGTTATAATTCCCTCAAGCAGAATTTTTTTGTGGACAACAGATGATGACAAAGCACAAAATTAATCTGCAAGTGCTGAAGGAACAAAAGGATTCAAAAAGAATGAAAAATATGTAATGACTTTACAAAAATTTGTGAGCAGGTGGTTTATCCCTGTTATCAACATGCTGCTTACACAGTTGTCTTTGTAGAGCACTGAGCCTTGAAACGGGAAAAATTACTGAAAAACACATAATCTGTGTGTCACCTGTACTGGGAGATGTTTGCTTGCTGTTTGTTTATTAAAAGCAATAATGGAAATACAAAAGGGTACAGATTCTGTATGTCAAAATTTGAATCTTTATCTGATTAGCTAAGACTAGATAGAGCAGAGTCCATGTGGAATAAAGGACGGCAAATCAGCCCACAGCACTTTTGTCACTGCTTCTGGTGCTGCAACCGTTTAACTCCTGGGCCTTCGCAATGAACACCATATTTAATTTTAAGTCAATGTAACATCCAGTCAGCAAATATGTACAAACCACTCTGCAATCCTTGATGAAGGGACTGTTATGGAAGTGAGAAGTACTGCTGTAAGACATTTATTATAAAGTGGTAAACTTGAGGCATTTCATGGCAGGAAATATTACCAAGATTTTTATTTTCAAAACACCAGCCAACAGTAATAACTTACATGCTGTAACACGGCAAAACTGGATCTGAATCCCCCATGGTTTTAAATCTCAAGTAGTATTTTATTAGATCACATTTTTTATTATCTGTATAGTAAGGCAGTTGTCTATTCCACACCACAATGTACTCTGGCACTAATCAGTACAAAAAAATTGAGATCCTCCAGTGGATTGTGATTTCACTGAGTAGTGAAAATCATGAAGTTAATTCTCACCCACTGCTTTGAAGAGAGAAATCTAGATGTGCACTTTGTCATCTTTTGATGATGAGAATGACCCTCTATTCAAGTTTCTCCTGTCATGCTCCGAGCCCTTCTTACAAGTCTGCCTCTGTTGTCATTACTCGGGGGGGGGACTCCCCCAAAGAAGTCAGACCAGTGGAGTACAACGCTGAGGGATGCAGCTCTTCCCTGTCCCCAGGCAGCTCTCCCACCCCTGCCCATAGGGAACCCCTGCTGCTTCTGTAAATACAGTTTCAGAGTGAAGACAAGCATGCAGCGAGCTGTAAAAACACAAGACTGCAGCTTGTAAGTCTTCCAGTAAGAAGTTTCTACTACTCCCAGCTTCAACTGTTTTCCTTAAATCAGTTTTGAAGGTCATACATCAAGGAACTATTTCATCCTCTAATATGCACTTTATTATTTGTAAGTGATTTCCTACCAGACAAGTGGTTTGCAAGGACAGAGAATTGTCATTTCCTTTTATAGATTTGATTCGGAAATAAATGCTGGCAACATCATGTGACAAACGGGCAGCGTCCACAACTTGAGCAACTCTCATAATTGTATCAGAAAGTAATGGAAAAGCCAGCCTGCTGCTGCCAGATCTATTTAGCCTCCTACTCCTCTGCCCAAGCGTTATCTAAATTCTTCTGCATTATCTCTCTTCTTTTGACACTTCTTCCTGTCCTTACCCATGTGCAAAAACCTTGCTTTGGCACACTAACTTATTCATTCTTAAATATTTATAATGGTAGGAAAAGGAAATACAAGTCTTTATATCTCTGTGGCTAAACTAAACTGAGTTTCAGTTTAGTTTAAAAAAAATAAACTTTTTTTTTTTAAATTAACAACCACAAGAATAGCTATATATATATATATATATATATATATATATGAAAAAGGATTTCAAAGGGAAAACGTTTTTGTCTTTTCTATCTAATAGTGGTTGCCTTATAGAGCTATTCCAGGAAATGACTGGATACAAGTGCAGGAACTAGTAATTTTGACTATCTGAAAGTAATATAGTTTAAAGGAACCCCAGAGTTTGAAGACATGCTCACATCATTTATGGATGCAGGACTACTCTTATCTTATTATTCAGTAAGATTAAGGCATCTTAATAGAGAAGTAGTATAAGCAAACGCAAATAAATCTTTGCTGCAATTTATATAACTTTCAACATTCTTCTAATGCCAGTTCCCATGAATCTACTGCTGCTGAGCTCCAGAAAACAACCCTTTCAGACTCATTTAGAAGAAATTTAGCTAGCAACTTTAGAAAAGTAAGATTTTTAATTCCTAGTAATTGGGTCTCAATTTCCATTCTGCGAAGTATGTAATTTTCAAGAACTACGATAACAGCATCCCATTATGTATAATATAGAAAGAATGTATATACAGTAACAAATGAAATTGTTGAGGCATCAGAAGCTAAGTATTTTTTGTTAGCCCATAAATATTTTTACAACTCAGAAACTGATTAGAAGTGAACAGAAATCTCTATCTGTAGGTATAAAAACCTGTGTCTTTATGAATACAGATGACTAGAGACAATGGACAACTTGTGGATGGGAAATTCTGTTGGAATTTCAGAGCTGAAAGTCACTAAGGGGGCCCAACTTACTTGGATGCAGACATTTCCAGGGCACTTCAAAAAAACTACTTTATATAGTCTAAAATAGCTTTTTCCCTTTCATCCCAGTCTTTTATTTACTATTTGCTGCAGGATTATTTCTCGCTTCAAATGTAATCTAACATGAAAGCTGCTAATCAATATTGTAAAGAGATGATTAGTGTCTTGTGACTGCCAAAGAACTGTTAATGAATCTCAATACATGATGTTGAAGCAGGGATGTGAGATAAAATAATTGAATTGAGGGAGATAATAAAACCAGGTAATTCCTTCAGTTTAAAAGGCAAATATTGTCAGAGCTCCTTAAACAGAAAGAAGTGATTTACACTCGTATCAGAAATGGTAGGAAATGCATTTCTTTGGATTAATTAAAACCAAATAGCCACCAACTGCAGCATTGCCTACTGAAGTAAAATGCAGAACTAGTGAGTTTGAGGTCATTGATATTGGACCCCTCCAACCTGCAACACCTGAGGCGAGACCCCAAGGAGCCTCCCTGCACYTCCTCTCCCTTCTCTTGCTTTCAGACACTACCTGTGCTACAGAGCCTGTCAGAGCCACCACAGGGCCATCAGCAACCTCTCTGCAAGATGAATGGTTGCACATGAACAAAAAGGACCAGCTGGTGAACTAACTTAATTCAATGGGATCCAGAGAGAAAACCTCTGATAGATATGTGCAGATTGTGAGCAAGGCCTTGAAACAATGCAAAGACAATTCAGACAAGGACTTTTGTTGCCTTCTGTTACAAACCCCAACCAAAAGACTTCAAAATGAAACAGAAATAATGCCTTCTAGCAGCAACCACTCTGAATTTCTGGAGAAACTCCATTCCACAGACATTCAGTCTTTTCAGATCTCTTGCTTTCTGCGAATGACTGAAAGAGATGGCTGGGCAATGAAAGCATACAGGTTATTCCCAACTCTAAATATCCCCTTGAAGGATACCAGGAGCAGGTGCATTGTAGACTATTGCCTTTAAGCAATCATAAACTTTCGAGAACTGAAGGTAGTAAAATCACTAGTAGTTACATCTAATTAAACAAACAAATACAAACCAAACCTTTCTTCCTCTCTACCTGCCAACTGATCCATTGTTTATTAATCTATAGCTTTTTTAATTTTCCAAGTTGAAATACACTACTGAGGGAAAGAGCCTTCTTGATTATTCCCATCAAAGACTTCTTTTGCAGTTAAACCAGAAAATGTATGTAAACACCAGAAGTGAAATTCTTGATCAGTTGATCAGTCCAAACCTTAACACCGCAAAATAATTCAACATCTACATTTAAAGCAAACAATAAATGTTTAAGTATACAAGCGAAAAGCTGTTTTATTTCCATAAAAAAAAAAGGTATTGACTTGGAGAACTCAAGACTCTAACCAGTACTTTGATCTGTCACGCTGGGTGTATGACACATTTAGTTAAACATAAATGCTTTCCTCACATGGAGCTGTTTCTGTTTTCAAGCTGTGGCTTTCTTATCTACCTTTTAAAGATAGAGGTTTATTTTTAATGCAATATAATTTAATTAAACAAACATTTGATATATATTTTTAAGCTATTTATACAGGTAAGTTCACGACAGGTTCAGTACATAAGATGAGGGAATTCATGTAAAAACTTTGCTTTCAGGATTTGCTTTCTACAGGATCACACTTAGAAACTATGCTGCACTTAAAAAGGGAACTAAGTAATAAAGTCTTTTGCCTGTTATACTTTTGTTAGAGTGCTAATTTGTCACAAAGATTTCTTTACATGAAACTATAATAAAATGTGGATAAAGAGCAGAGTGATCTTCACAAGAGAATAATGATCCACAAACCACAGTTTTATGACTTTTCTATTCAAAACTAAAGGACACCCACATCCCCTATATAAGCTATGGTTTTTTGTTGCTCAGAATCATTACAAAAATATAAGTTAATTCTCTAACACATTCATTGACTTTTAGAAACCATATTGAAATCTGACAATAAGCAAGTATTTTAATTAACTGGATCTTCAATGCACTATATTTGTACAATTTCTACTTAATGTTTACTCACACAGCTGTTTACCCACACATTTAGCACTGTCCTTGAGCGACGGATGTTTCCCACGCAAAATGACTGCATTGAACACACGCAGGCTGCAGCAAATCTCAGCAAAGTTAGAGGACATTTTGCTTTTGCACCCCCAGGCACCTGGTGCAATGGGACCCTGATGTTGATCTGAACCTTTAAAGTACATAAACTATTCCTGTGCAAGGCTTCAATGGCCATCAACATCTTCAGACATCCCAGATGAGGCAAGGCTTTAACCATCGTTTGCTCTTGGTAAGCAGGTTGGCAGAACTGTCCTTTCAACACAGCCTGAGCAGGCTTCTGGTCTCTTGAACAATTATTAAAAATGTAGAGAAAATGCTGGCTTCTTAAAACAGCGTTTTAGTACAACAGCAGTTGTACTTCTGTTGGTGGTGGCTGCTGTGGACAACCATGAACACCTTTTTTCTACATTTTTAATAGAAACAGGATAGCAAACACACTGCCTCAGTTGATTAACAATAGCTACGGGATCCATACAGCTACAGTACACATGAAGATGAAATGTAGGTGTGCAAGGAAACCTTAAAATAGCATTAATAAACACAGTTCTATTGTCAGTAATTGATCCATGATCATCTTGTTTGTTATACACTTTTAAATTACGAGTCAGTGCTGATAGTCCCTTGACGCACAATTATTATCTGGTTCATTACTAGATATACTTCTAATGGTACGAGCTGGCAAACTAAATGATATTTATTATCAAGAGAATACTGAAAAGTGGTTTTCCCTTTAGAAGCAAGCGACAAGATAAACAAGGAAAATGTATCTGCTTCAACTGAAGTAAACTGGCTAGCAGGATTCAAGAGACATTTCAGGTCTTTGGCAAAGCAACAGGCAGCCAGAATATGTATTATTATATTTGCCATGTTTCAATTATATAAATTATAAAGACTCATTCTAAAATAGATGCCGAAGATTAGACAGCTACCTGAACCGACTTAATGCAGTTCACCAAAAATGTTAAATGGCTCCTGTCAACTGACTCCAGGTAAGCTGAGTAAACGAAATATTTCCAAAAGAAAAATTGCATTAAGTTCCTAAAAACACTGTAGACAACAATTTGCAACAGAAGAGGACTACAAAGGTATGATGGAATATCATTAAATAAATGTGTTCTTTGAAATAAAATAGATGTCTCTGTTAGGCAACAGCCACAAGAATGGAGTTGCTACATATTTAAAAAAAACCCAAGAATTTTTATAGCAAAGTTGTAAACTGTTCTAGTTTTGGGGTTTTTTTTGCTTAGAAACAGATATGAGTTGTATATCACAAAGTCTTGCTAGAATTATCACACCTGATTGGTGTGTGAGAAATTCATACCTGTGTAAAAACCTAATGTGAAAGCAAATATTTCAGAAGAGTGAGCTACTGATAGCTTAACTGCATCATTAAAAAAACCCCACGATTATGATGGTAGAAGAACTCCTTTGGTCAGAATTCCTATGCTACCTTGATAGATCAACACAGATACACTGCATTCATATGCCATACAAGAGATGTAATTCAATTTGCATCACATTTTTTTTTATTACGCTCCCTGTGACTAGAACAAAATGGTAAACTTCTTGGTGAAATTTTGACATTTATTAAGCTCACTCATCAGTTCTATGTCTTGCTATTCTTATTTTATATTTTTATATATTGGTTTTATATATGCACATATAAAAACAATTGATCCTTGTTAAATTTTAGTTCTCAAAATATCTCTCTTTGCAAACATAATCCATGTTGAAGTATGTACTGAAGTTGTTAGTTTAAATCAAGAAATTCTAATGGCAACTTTTAGAACAATTAAAACATTCTTCATTAGTGCAGTATAAATCTGATACATTCCAAAATGCAGTCAATCCTCTGACTTGGAAATTTTCTCTTTGCAGATTTACAGCCACATCAGCAACTTCCAAGTGTAATTTACACTTGGAAGCACACTGTATTCCTATGTAGCACTAACACTTATCTGCTCATAATGAAGGTTTCCAGGAACAAAGTTAGAAAACTACAGATTATCTAACATACCTCTCAGAAAACAGCTGCTGTGTGACCATATCATTAGATTACAAGTCATAAAACAGATGTATGATTGTATGTCATAAACCACAGACGTATACACATCCATCTTTGAGTCCTTTAGTTAAAACATTAAGTCGACAGATAAAACAAAGTGTTGAAACCTGAAAGTGTTTCCCTCATCCTTCTTATTTTGTTACTCATCTCCGACCTTAAGAAAAATCAGAAATAAAAGATATTTTTAAAGTTAGCACATGCATGATTAGCACATCTATTTGCATATTCAGCATCCAAACTGCTCTTCCACATCCAGAGCATTTAGTGTCAGCACTGACAACTTAAAAAGTCTTCGAAGAAAAGCATGCATTTTATTTGTGGATGCACTGACTTTTCCCTATAGGCTTGTAAAACAAACCAGTCACCTCTTGCCTAACTCAGGGCTCCCACGCTGTCATGCAAACCACTGGGATGCCCGAGCCAGAGGATGACAGAGAGGCCAATCCTGGCTCTCTCTGGAGGCAATCGCCCACTCCCCACACGGAGCAGCTCCCCGAAAATGGTTACCCCCTCCCCCTCTTTCCAAGGGCCACTGCCCAAGAAAGGCAGTGATCTGCACAGACACCCTCCCTGCCTGCCTCAGTCTCGGGGTGGGAGCCCAGCTGCGGGCACTGTGAGAAGTAAGAGAGGGATGGAGACACCACAGGGATGGGGCGTCCAAGCTTTCCCTGGGCACTGACAGTACCCTAGGAAAACGCCAGCTGATGCACATGAAGAGATTACACTTTAATTGACTTAGAGTCAAAACCTTTAACAGAGATAAATCAAACACGTCACTCAATAATGGGACAAGAAATCCCATTCTCTTAGGCTTTACAAAACCAATCAGGATTCTTATGATGTATGAAAAAAAAATCTATTTTTAGTAAGTTATTTAAGTTCTACAGTGATATCCCATGGGAAACAAGTGTTTTCCATAACTCTTTCTAGTATAAACAGTAAGAAAAACTTTTGTGCTCTTCCAAAATGACTCAAGCACAGGTCACAAAGTACTTCAGCTGCAGCTGAAGCATGTCATAGCTCTATACTGAATCATTACACTCACTTTTCAGATGGTTAAGTTTATCTGGGTTTATATATCTTGCTTAYACCATTCAGAGAGCCAGGGCAAGCATATCACAGAGTCCAAATGCATCTTTGCCATCATATATTCAGCAACTTAATTCTTTGCTGAAAGAAATACAGCATGCTTTTGCCTTTTCTTCATGAGTTTCATTTTCTCTTTGAGACTTTTATTTAAAAATTATTATTAAAGCTAAGCAATCTTAGTGTTACCTGGATCACCACGGAAATCATAAAAAGAGGGAAAACCAGTGTTTTGCTATCTGTTTTATTAACTATTCTATCTGTTAGCTGAAAACTATTAAATATTCTATCAAGGCAATCAGTTCCAGTGCTTACTTTTTTATTTTCTGAACAGTTTGGACCATGCAGTCTATGAATTTGCTACACTGCTGTTATGACTTTTTAAAAAATGTGGTTTTTTGTACCACTCATATTTCAGTATTTAGCATAAATAATGCTGTAATAAGCAAATTATGCTGCCAGAAGTACACTACTGGAAATACCTGTTCATAAAGGTGATTTGGATTGAACAACTGGGTAACAGTTCGGACAGAAATTATACAAGTCCCTGTTGGCATATTCAACATGAGTAGGTCAAGTATATGGCTAGATGTTACGTTATTTTTTGCAATTCAAGAACAGTACAAATATGAACCGATAACTTCTGCCATACAAACATACAAATATAAAAAAGCAGTTATAGTCATATCAGTGATGAAAAAAATACAAAATACACAGTGAATGTGAGTTTGCCTGCAAATTTCCATGCAACAACCCTAACAAACTATCTAAGAAAGTTCCAAATGTAGCAATAATGGGTTTTGGAGATTATTTGGGAAAACAAGTTCTGCTTATGAAACTTTTTTTATATTAAACTTTATGTATTTGAGCCAGATTCCCCAAACCACTGAAACCAAGGGCAACAGGCTAATGAAAGGGAATCATAACACTTAAGACTGTGGTGTACTAGGACAAAAATGAATAGCTATTGCCAAAGACAAATCAGCTTTTCTAACCAAAACATCCCAGGGAACAGAAGATTGCCTAACTGGGGATTTTGCCTGACAAAAGGGGTAGAACTGTAAAGAGAAGTTTCTCACTGGCTTCTTGAGGAAAAGGGTTGGCAGCACGTGTGACAAAGAGAAACAGCAAACAAGGCAGGCACTGTGGGGGAATGATTCCTTCCTTTCTGGACGATAAGCCACCAACAAGGACAGCAGAAGGAGAAGCAAGAACCTGACAAGCATCTGCCTTCAGCTGAGCAAATCCTTCAGAACAGGTAAGAACACACAATGGGAACATGCTCACTACAATGACTATTTTGGTCCAGGTCTGGTTTTTTCTTCAGTTTTTTTCATGCTGAAAGTACAGGTTGTGGGGAAATATCTTCTTAGACCTACATATGCATCCTCTTTGAGAAACTACCTGAAGAACATGACTGTACTTCAATTTATATCAGATATAACATTCCCCCATTTAGAGAAAGAGAAATTTTTGAAAGACTCCTCAGGAATCCGTTTAGGTTCCGCACTTAAGTGGCACTGAAGTTTTGAATCAGCAGCATATTTCAACCTCCAGGACATTTAATTTCTCTAATATTTGTAAAGCTCCTATGATATGGATGAGATCTAGCCTAGGACTAGTTATTTAGCAGATCTTTGTTACCAACTCATAAGCAGGATCACACCACTAACTAGCATGAACTGCTGTAGCTTCACAGGCTCACCTCAGGACTAGGGATGCTATACAATCTGTATGGGGCCCAAAGGCTGACAGACCAGTCAGAGGAAAGACACTGACCCACGTGCTCTCCATGCAGGGAGCACAAGTAAATCCATAACAGACTAACCAACAGTGCCACCACAGGGTGCGGAGAGCCAGCCAGGCTCTGCCAGTGCCACAGTTCAGTGCAACAAGTCCTGCAGCCCTGCATGGGAAGGTTGTGGTACATGATGATAGTGAGGAGCCAGGGAGAAGCAGGTGTATATTCCTGAGAAAAGAGACTGACCTTCCAGTCAAACTGTAGGGAAAAAAAATATCACTGGAAGTCTCCTGAGGTGGGGAATTCCCTCTCCTTATCATGCTAGCTCTCAAGTAAGATATGTATTTTCAACATGATTTTACTTGATGCACTGTTAAAAACCAGCTCGCTCTAACATGAGGAATAGATGGGAAGTTGTTTTTTATTCTAAACTGGTTATCTATTCTACTATGCAGCTGGGAGGAGAGGGAGAAGGGATAGTTTGGAGAGAAAGAAAGCATTCCAAATAATCTGAATAGGAGAAAAAAAATAAAATAAATATTCCTAACAGGAAATTAGGCATTCTTAAGAGGAACTTTCAAAACTTGAAGGAAGAAAGGTCAATTTTAATGACTAATTTCTTCACTTGACAAGAATTCACAACCATCACAGCTGACCCTCCAGCAATTGTAAAAATGCCCTGACTGACGCTGTCTCGTGACTTCCACAGTATTTTGCAAAAAAGTATTACATGAAAGAGTGATTTTTAATTATTTTTCTCTGGCAGTCAAAAATCTTTACTTTCTTCATTCAATTTCTGATAACCCTAAAGAYCTCTCAATCAACAAGGAGTTTTAATGTGGAAAGTATTTCACTTGAACCATAACAGTGTGTAACTCACTTAAAATCTGTAGCAGATATTCTGATTATGTTAAAGAGCAGGGGGAACAAATGTGTGAATTTGGTTATGATGGTTTATCTTCAGACTTTAACAATGTAAAGTATAGAGAAGAAAAATGAACAGCAACAAACAAGCAAAAGTTTCTCAGAATATACTGGGAATGAATGCAGTCACTGAAAATTTGTTTTCCTCGTTCTTCACAGTTTTATGGACATCCAATTAATCTAGTACAGTATGTCATAACTCTGTTTCCTTGCTGATAAAAAAGGAGAAAATCTGCAATGCTTGAAGTAGAGAAAATAAAATGCAAAAAAACCAGTAAGCATTTCATGATTTCCAACATTCATCTTGGAAGTGAATCTTTGCTCTGAAAATCAGCCTCAGCTCCTACCCTAAGCATCACCCTTATAGTGACAAAGGGAAAAGCACTCATAGGAGCCATTGGTCCTCTGAAATTAGCATGGCAGGTAACAGGAAGAATGGTGTTGGATCTTGGAGATTTAGCACTACAGTTACCCGTCCTTCTAGTTCTTCCATGGTAAAGTGGCACAAAAAAATGTTATTAATGAAAGCACTTTAGTTGAGAGGGACTGAAAGATCTACAGTCATTTCTGCCTATGACTCTTAACAGTGCTCTCTGTAAAAAACCCCAACAAACTCAAACATTTGGTACCCATAGTGTTCTGCTCTCCCTATGCTATGGGTTTTAAAGGAAGCTTTATTTCACCTTAGCTCACATATTTTAATGTATCTCCATTTTACTGATTGGACTTTAAGGTCTTTTTAGACTTTCTAACTTGTATTATCATTAGTCAAATTAAAAAATGATCCTTGATTTTGTAACAATAGAGATAAAAGAGAATGACTTTACATAATAAATAGTCTGTTACTAATACTAAAAGCCAAAATGTACCTATTATGTTTTCTTCCTATTGTCAAATTTTATCTCACTCCTGAAATACTAATTTAAAAATATTCCTTAATTATTTAACATCGAACTATTTTTCCCCTTTTGACTTGCCATTTCAAAAGTTAGAATTATTTAATACAAAATAAATCGAAGTTCAGCTGCAGTTAAAAATGACACTTTTCTGAATTTAGTAACACCACTGCATGAGAAGAATCTAAGCAATATCTTGATTTCTATATATGCTTGCATAAAGACAAGGCAAACATTTTGTAAAACTTTCACAGAATACTCAACCCAGCAATTTCTAATCATCTTAAATGAACTGCAAAAATGCACTCAGTGGAATGTACACATGCTTACACAAGTAGATTATTATGAATGCTATCAGTAAGAATGATAATTTGCAAATGATTAAACTGCAGAGATAAACAGAAGGTTGATTTTTATAACTTGATTCTGGCTTTGCCCAAAAGGATTGATGAGGAGCTGGTACAATTGTCAAATAGTGTCATGAATCCCCATATTAGGCACCTATTTCTTTCAACAAAATTCCTAAGAGATACTCCGTTTATAAGAATTAGTATTTTCTATGGTCAAGGAATTTTGAAACTATTCTTTATATGAACATATCTTATTTACTTTTATTCAGTTCCTCATACAAGACTTGAGACTTTATTTATGCAGTAGTTTTATTTAAGGCTATGTTTTTCTCAAGATTCAGAAACAGGAATGCTCTTGTATTTTTTTCCACATTATCCTCCCAGCGTACCCGAGATCCAACACTCATAGCCTCATCCTGAGAAATGCACCATGATTATTCTACATCCCTGCATACAAATTCTTTTGCTCTTTTAATTTTCTCACTTCTCTGTGTGAACAAAGTCCAGAACGGTCATTTTTCACCCTGCCCTTTACAAGTCGTTACACTACTTAATAGAGTAATACTTAAGACTATGGAATCACATATGGAAGTATGCAGCACGTAAATGATTACAAATCAGCACAGCACATCAGCATCCAGCCACGCAGCACGGGAGCCAAGATCCCACCCTTTTCCAACCAAAGGCCCTGGCATGCCAGCTGTGATTCTGGGAGGAAACTAGCTGAGGGTGAAAGTGTTTTCCAGCAAGTGAAAGGGATGAAGAGCGTGATATCTGACCTTGTTATTTCCTGGTTATTGCTCTCTGTGATGAGGAAATAGGCATTTTAGCAACATCAGCTCAAGCAAGCTGAGATTGTCTACTTTTTCATGGATTTAGATGACTTTTCCTTATGGAATGACCTTCATTTTCTGTTTGTATGGTAAAATGACACAACACACTCAACTGCTGTTATGTTTGTTCACTTTTCCAGCAGTGAAGTTTTTTAAGATGTGCTTAAAAATCCAGTATGTATGTCTTAACATACATCAATTAAGCCTACACTTACTATCTAAAACAAAGCAAATTCCTGCAAATCCAGTGAGTTGGTGGTCCTGTCAGTCCTCTGGGAAAATAGATATCTCGCTCTGCCCTCTGACTGAGAATCAGGCAGAGCAGAAATCTGAACTTCCCAGATGAGTGCTGTGACTGTCTGCCTTGGAAGCTCTCCCTGGCTGCACATTTCACAGACAGTTTTGTTAGGAAACACTCTTCCAAGTTTTCTTGGATTCTTAAAAACTTTTGGTTCCAATGAGTCAGCATTTCCAGACGAAAGGCTGCTGCACCAAAAAATTAATGAGCAGCTGTATTTGTAAAAACCACTGAGATTATATTTATCAGTTTTGTAGTCCTGACTGAACAGTTAGCTGTGCATTACTTGAGTGCTAGAACATGCCCTCCTCCCCTCCAAATGCATTTAGTACTTAAATCAGTAAGTTATTAAGAAGTTTAAAATTTTACTGATTCAAATAAACTGTTCTTTCACGAATGTGTATTCTTATGACGTGTTTGTTTCATTATAGAAAGGGGGAGTAATACAACCTCAATATGAAATCAGTAATTTCCTTATGGCTGCAAAATATAACCTCACAGAAGAAGATACCCCACTGCAGTAAATAATCAAGGTGTATTTAGAATGACCAAGCTGTTCTCTTTAATTTTGTAATGTTTAAATACAGATAAACTGTAAGGGACTTAAATTATTAGAATGCTTCATTTAAAGTATATATACTTCCTGTTGTTGCTGTAAATCAAGATCCACAGACGAATGCTTACTCGTAAGTTTTCTAACTCGACAGTATAAAATGTTTATTCTGGATATAGTTAGCAGTATTTTCTGATCATTCTCAAAGGCCTGTGTAAGTATTTTAGATCAAAGCCTGGATGTGAATTTTTGTGGACTTCAGAATGTCATTTGTGGACTGTCAGAAGACCCATTGAGACTGCGTTAAGGCATTTACCCTTCTACCGCTTTGAAGATCCAGGCAAAAGCTCCCGTTTGCCAAGGCAAGAGGACAACATACTGGCAATGTAGCAGGTAGGCAAGAATGGACACCTCCAAACACGAAACAAACGCACCTCTCTACACTTGCAGCTCATGGAACCTACTATTTGTGCCAGGACTAATTCAAGGAGAAAAAAATGTGGCAACTTCAAAATACCACTTCAAAATTAGCTATGACTGGCATACAGATAATACATTTCGATATAGTCCCATCCACACTGAATACACAGTAATTACCTGGAAATAGGTAAGTGAAGAACACAGTAAGTCACTACAGTATTACTTCTTTATTATTGCTAAGGTGGACATGGAAAAGCACAATCCCTGGTAAGTCATAATTGAATGTAATACATGCATTCTGATGTTACCATAGGAAACCAATTCCTTAAGCAGCAGTAATCCTTTCAAACTAAGTTAAATCAATTTAAAGTAGCTAAGTATTACTTGTAYCTCCGAAATATCTGTTATCGCATAACTTTTAAATATATTTTAAAATTATATATTAAATTGGAGTATTCAGAGACATGGAATACACTACTACAAAAATAAAATCTGTCCACCACACTTCAATGGAAAAAATCCTTTTAAGTACAAATATTTCTTATACTTCACTTAAGTGGAAAAAAAAATTCATACTGTGTCATGGCACATAAAAACACTCTTGCACTTTCCCATATGACTGGCCTTTCAAGACAGCACAATGTTTCTTTAACAGTTGAATTTCTGAAAGCAAATGTAGGTACACAGAGCAACATTTTCTTACAAAGGCTTCCTTACTACTAAAATAGTCCAATGCAGCAAAATCATGTTCAGGTTTCAAGTGTCATTCTTGAACTGCAGTGGTACATACCGTTTTTTATGAAGTATTCTCAGGGCATGCACTGTCTGCAAAGCACAAGTGTGACACATAAGCCTAAGTGACATCCAAGTCTAAAAGAAACACTCAGTACCCACACAGAAGATACCAGCTTACATGTTCTATTAAGAAAACAAGGAAAAGTCATTTAGAGAAGTACCATGGAAAAGCACAGTCGTTTTTCACACACACACACACACACACACACACAAAAGACTTGATTTATTTCAGAAACACTCAAGAGTATTCCTAAAAACTCCTTCCCATCCAATTCCTCTCTGTTCTGACAGATGCAGCAGAAAAAAAAGCACAAGTATTGGTATTGCTCTCACTGGTCTAACTTTAGTTATCAAATTGAAGACAGAAATTATTATAATACCTCATCTTACAATGTTTTCTTTAGATTCCTAGCACAGATTCCCTTAATCAACATGAATACATAATCCGATTTTCAAATTATCCCACATTTCATTATCCCGCATTTCTGTGGAGAAGGGATATTTGAAGCAAGCAACATGATTTTCTTAAGCTTTCCACCTCTCAGGGAAGTTAAACTTGCAACAATTTATGCTCAAATCTTAATCTTTTCTTTTGCAAACTGTCAGAGATTAATTCTCCTGAGGCTTAGTTCCTGAAATAGCTTCATAGTTGATCACACCATAACTGTACTTAGGATCTGCCAATAATGTTACAGCAAACAGAATGTAAATGAAGAGAATTAACTTTCCATTTTAAAGAGAAAGAATACAAAGGTTTGCTTTACTTAATTAGACCTAAACACATTTAAAAAAAAAGGGACAAAATGAAAGATTTAAATTGTGCTGGAACATTAAATGATCACTAAAAATTACTGTACCCATGCAGACCACCAAAGCAAACTTTTTCACAATCAAAACGAACGTCAGCTATTCATTTTCAAAGCCTAAAAGAAATGGTTCTGCCCAGGAGAAATGGAAAGCAAAACGAAAAACTGCATAGCACTCTGGAAACCTAATGTGTAACAATTTCTAAAGAAGTCTATCTTTACTTGAAGGAAAAATGAATGAAGCAACCATCCCAAACCAAGCACAGTGTGGTACTTTTGAAGTCAGATGACAAAACTGGCTGGCCAGCTTCTAGACCAATGCTGAGAACAGAGACTCCGTTTGCCTCACACTATGAATGCCAGTGGTGAACTCTTAAACCTGGAAGCAGCAGAAGCAGCTCTGTGTCCATGGCCCCCAGCAAAAGATTAGAGATCTCCTGACACGAAATGCTACCAAAAACTCTGTTCAACACAGAGTTGCTGCACACACAGACTGCACACTCCCAATATTCGTGACGCCAACTCAATCTTGCCTGATTCCTATTTGAAGACTTGAGTAAAACATCTTTTGCCACAGCTGTAATCCTTTTAGCATGTACATGTCACAGATGTGGGCTCACAGTCAGTGATTTTATTTTAATAAGAAGGACCTATAGAAGATCAGGGAAAAGGATATAAATTCAAAAAAAAAACTGATGCAGTTTTTTACTGGCTGTGCTATTTTTTACTGGCTGTGCTATTCCACAGGACTGTGCCTTTCAGAATAAACCTAAAATTTCTCAGGTTGTAACAGCTTCTGTAATAATTTATCTATTTAGCTACTGTTTGTTCCATCTCACTCATAATCCTAGCTTTAAAAAAGACCATAATTCAATGAAAATAAAAACTAAAAAAAAGGAAGCAGATACCCTTTTTCAAAATGTTAGCATTAATACAAAACAACTAGAAATGTTCTTTCAAAATAAACAAAACTCTTCTTACAGATTTCTAATGAATTCTTAATTAAAATCCACTAATTCACAAAAACCTTTGTAAGAAAGCCCAGCAAGTCCAGATTCTCTTTCCTGTCGAGGAACAGACTTGAAGTACAGAAAAATCACTTGAAAGAGTGCTGTCTGATGGATAAAAAAAAAGGCAGTCAGAGGCACGTAAAAGACTTTGCCCATGTTCCATCAGGAATTCCAAAGAACTAGATCAACTCTTTCCAGCCAGAGTACAAATTGAGAGAACTTGCACTTCCACATGTGCAGAGGTGTGTATCAGCCAGCACAGCAACATGGACAGTGTCTGTTATTGATGTGGGCATCTTACGACTACATAAAAGGATTCTGCTGCATCCCTGCGTACTCAGTTCACAATTACTGATTCCATCCCTTGAGAAGTGTGCCATGTCCACCACAGCACCATCTGTTTGCACAGCTGAGTGGGGGACACTCCTTCCTAACCACTTCTATCACGGACTGTTATCCTGGGGTTGCCCGCAACAGTCCAGACTCTGCAATGGCAGAGATGAGGTAGAAAGGTTTGACTTGGCAGCAGCTTTCTCTCAAGTCTTGCCAAGCCCGAAGTGTTGCGCCAGGAGGCACGAATGAAGTAACATTTACAATGCAGCTGGGGACCAACTGTGCCATTCTGGCTCAAAGGAAGTGACCCTCTGACTCGACAGACGTAGTGGGACAGATGCAAAGTGCCACTGAAGTCCAAAAGACGAAACTTTTTATTAACAGAAATGTGTATCATTAAGAAATCCTTATTAAACCTCCTCTTGAAGAGAACCTCTTGAGCACATAGCACAAGTCACGGGGAAAAGAAGTTAAGAGTGGAGAGCAAGTGTGTCTCCTTCCAGGCGATCCTTAACTCTTGTTTCTGAGAAGGGAATACACAGTTGTCTTAGATGGTATTTAAGAAATCTGAGTCAGGAGCTTAAAACTATGACAACGTGTAAAGGAATAATTATATATCTAGTGAGAAAGGAATGCATGAGGGAGGGATACTCTGTCCGGATGCCAGCACCAGTGACTAACAGCAAATGGTTCAAACTGGAAGGGCCTTTCCCTTAAAGAACCAGTTGGTCTCCTTTGTTTGGAGGAACTCAGAGCATTCTGCAGGTTTGAGTCTCTGCAACAATCTGCTCTGCACTTTCTGTGGATACTGCCTGATCCATTCCAACCCACTGAATCCTGCCTCGCCTCCTCTTTTCTGGAACTTGGAGATTTAAAGCTGAAAACATTTTTTTTGGTAATACTTAGTAATCATGTCACAGAAATAATGGGAAGCTTCACAGGATAAAGATGTTTTAATTGTGCTATTATGTACAAATGTACTGCCATGTAGCTGCAATGATTTTTACCTCATGCATTTCTACATCATTATACATCTTCATTTTTCATAGTGTCTAGAAGAGTTAAAAAAGACATCTGCATTCATCCCTCATAATAAATGGAAATTTATCATAAGGATAAACATAATAAACTACTACAGTCAATGCTTTTCTTTAAATGATCACCAAGACATTCTACCTTGCACTCATTGCCTATACGGAAGGGTATGATTTTAAAAAAATACTTGTATTAGAGGCGGAGTTTCTTTTCCCAACAGTTCATACTGATAGTCTGATTACTGTTTCTGGACTTTAAACACTAAGGTCCTATAAACATAAAATGAAACACAACCATGCAGAAGTAAATAAACAGAAACATTCCAAGTTTTCCGTAAGTGTTGTCTCTGATCTTTATATATTTCTTTATGATCTGGGCAAGAAATTCCTTTTCTTTTTCACAATTACTAAAATAATAATGGTCTTAGATTATGCAATTTTTCTCCTTTATATTCAGTTATAGGTGATCCCTAATTCTTTTAAGTTTTGTCTGCACAACAGAGTCTCATGAGGTGCACATATGACCCGAGAGTAATGGGAAATATTTTTGGAGAACTTTTTTAGATTTCACTGACAGTACTCCTGTGCTTTCAAAAAGCATCTGGAAACTGATTTTCTGTCTTCACGGGCATCTATCCTTTCACTGGATAGAGTCTCTAGATGGTCCAGCTATCCAACACTTTTGATTTTAGAACAGGAACTTCCTCTTCTAGATCAATAAAAAATTTTTTGCATTCCCTCACCATCCAGTTCAGATTACCCCCCATAGCAGGAGGCATTCTGAACACATTGAGATAAACTCACAGAGTTTGCTTTCCAACCATTTAACTTCAGGCAAAGATCACATTTCATTTGTGCATCAGTGTTCACTCTGACTGGAGCAGTTCTGCAGAGAGACCCTCCTCACTGCTGCGGCAGCCCTGTCCGCGAAAGTACTGCTGAACTTCTTTTTGTTATTTACAATTGTTTTTCTCTAGACATTTTTGATACCTTACAGGTTTTCATTTTTTTCTAAAGATTTTGCTTGCATTTGCTGTTCAAATTATCTCCATCAACTGGAAATTCTCACACCTATCTTAGGTTCCGCAAAGTAAAACAACTTAGCAAAAAGTGATACCTAACAGTAAAAACCCCTCAAATCCACCACTGATACTATAAAAACCTTAGGGGAATCAGAAAACCCCGAAACACTTCGAAGGTATCTTGTGCAACAAGTCCACTATGCAAAAGTGAAAGCACCAGCTAAATTTCTTTTGCTCTGCTCTACTGAGATTTTTGCATCGTCTTTTTCTTTTTCCCTTGAGGACAACATAAAGTATAATATAACGATTTGAAGATTTGTTCTGCTTCTGACCAATACTGTTAATAAAGTATCTTCCTGTCCACAGACTTCTCTACACAACGGTTTAAATTACAGTTGTTCACCTCTCTCTCTGAGGAGTCACACACATCAACTAGGGCTGCACCATTTGAGGGAACTGAAAACTAATATACTATAATATATTTGGTGTCATTTATCTGTTTTMCTGATGACTTTTCCTACACATGCAGGAATGCCAAAGATTGGTTTCCCTTGTTTCTTGCGTTTCTCCAGAAATAAAACTGTGATATTGGTGTTGGAATGAGAACCCAGGATTGCCTTGACTGGCAAACCTTGGAGATTGAACTCTGCGCCTTCGATTTCCTTTCCTTTAAGCTATAAGGAAGGGGAGGTCCTCCAAAGGGGTGAGGGAAGTTGGACTTCTTTTTTTTTAGGCTGTCTGGTCCTTTAAGTTAGGATGACTTTTGCTAGCATACCGTTGCTGCCTTCCCACAGAGAAAAGAAAGTATTTCTAAGAGGGTTTTTAAAAATACTATTATTTTAAATGAGATAGATGTTGAAATTAGTTTGCTTTTCAGTCTGATGAGAACTCAGTTTCTCATGACAAGTTAATAGTTTTGGACGGAGCATCCTGATTTGTTGACGCCTGGTCAGGGCACTCACTCAGATTTTTGTTTCCCCATGCGGTGTGTAAGGATCCTTTCAGATAGGAGCTCTTGGAGATCTTTGGAGATCAATAAGAAGAAACTATGTGAAAAACTCTGTTATCTCTATTACCTTCAAGGAAAAGAAGCAAAAAATTTATAAATGTGGCAGACCTAAGTGAGGAAGCAGATTCAGGAGACCTTACTGACAAAACCTCTTTCACAAACAACACTCAGCTTTGTGCCCTCTGCTCAAAAGTTGCGTGAACTCAGCATTTTCAACGAAGTGTTCCCCTTCAAGCCAGCCTGTGTATTCTGGAGAGGCCTCAGCTGCCAAACAGAACCAGATATAAAAAGGGGAGTCGCTCTCGACCCCTTAAAAATCAGGCATAGGATATCAATAGCTGAAGAAAATACCCGAAACTATGCTCCTAACATTTCTCTAGAAAAAAACCCTGCACACTAACTGGTGAATCACTAAAACCAAAAATCTGTGCTTAAAGCAAAGAATACCTGAAGGCAAAGGTTACAATTTAGAATCCTTAGGGTATTTTTTTTATCCATGAGATATTGTAGGAAGAAACCAGAGAGGTTAGGGTCTCATCTTCTTTTATGGCCTCAGATTAAAAATGTTTGGGAACAGTGAAAAGTAAGGCAAATAGGGCATGCATGTGCCTATTTGTGTAAAAACATGAAAACGAAAACTGCTTTTGAAAGACTCTGCAACTAGGATCACAGAGAGGACCAGCAAAAAGAAAAAAAGAGAAAGAAAGAAAAAAAAGAAAAATGAAAAAGAAAGAAAATRGTAGCCTAGATGCCAACTACTGGTTATCTGCACTGTTAACACAATAGGTCCAGTGTTTTTAGTGGACACTGTCAATGCTCTTAGTCTTAAATTAGAGCAAGCAGCTGTTTTAGGGTACAGCTGAGCGTGACATAAGCCTGTGTAAACACTTTTCTCTGTCACATTCCTCTAAGCAGATGAGGGTTGTATCTTTCTCCCTTCATGTAGAATAATCCTCTTCTCCAAAAGTTCAAAATAACTCTTAAATTGCACTTCAATTCTGCCATTAGAAAACAACCAAAAGATCAGGGGGACAATATAATTTGTCAGGTAGGTGTGTGTATCATGCATCAAAATGTCTACTTTTAAGGCTAGCAAACTTGACAGCATTCCACAAACACATTATCCCCATTCTCTTGAGCCTACATTTTCCAATGTCAACACGCCTGACAGATTCCAAAGTCAGTTTTGATAACAGTGATAGGAAATCCGTACTTYTAGTTCCTATGGGTTTCATATACAAAATAATCATAGAGCATGGAGATACATGTCTGTACCTACAAAGGAACATACTGCAAGAAACAACTGATTTGGTTTCATAAAATTCCTTGCTGTCCTTGCATTTTAAGTGGACTCAGTTACTGAGGATTTTTAAATTTGAAACATTAAAACTTCATAACCAACACTGGTAAAATCTGAAAATCCTAGTAGAGTTTTCAATAAATGTCTCTCTCCCTTCTCCTCCTTCTCTCTTCAGTTTTCATATATTTTTTGGGGCATCTAGAGGTCAGGCAGAGAAACTTGAGAACAGACTGCAACAAATGAGCAACAATTTGCACAGTACCAAAATTATTAAGTTGAAACCATGACATTGATTTGCATGAAAAGGCAGCTGACCTCCATCTTACAACTTATTTTTAAACCAAATGAACTCTGAAGTTGACAGACAAAGGGAGATAAATTGCCCCATCTTCCAATTTTCAGTTAAAGCCTGTGGAGATGGAAGAACTCAGGGCAGAGTTGCCTGAGTCCTTTACTCTACTGTAGAGAKACAAAACCAGTGGCTGAGGACAACACCAGCCAACCAGATGAGACCAAGAATTCCTGGAAAAGCTGCAGCAGAAGTGATAGGTCACAGGGAGATCCTGCCAATGAGGAAATTGTTGAAGCAGCCAGTTTAATACTCAGCTCTCACTCTTACCTTCATATGCTACATTTTTAAACACAGTGTCCCTTGAAGAGCGACCTGTAATTTCTGTGGCATGTGACTACTATATCATTCTGGCCCTGTAAAACTGTACACCTTACTTCTAGATGATCTATCTTCAGGTTGTTAAGGACAGTGGCCAACACCCACACAACAGTGGGGATGATACAAGAAATGTGCTTGCAGTGGGGAACAGTTTCAACCTGGCTACCTGAAACAGCAAGTCTGACCAGCTAATACCTTTGCTTTCTGTTATCACCTTGTACCATCACCACCCTGGACACTTCTTCACAGGTTTRCTTGGCTCTTGGACAACTGCTCATCAGGTGCTAATCTAGATGCTTTTTGTTGATGAGTCCATCCATAGAGCTTCAATGTTGTTTCAGAAGTGTTCTTTCTCTGTCACCAAGTTCAAGAAAATTTATAAACCAAGAGTACAAGCTCCATCTTCAAGTTGTTCAAGCCATAAGTTTAGGTGAAAACAAAAAAATATATGCAGGCTGCTTACTGCTTTAGAGTTCTGTGTGACATGCATTATATATAGTTGTATTTTCCTTGCAAGAAAGATGTTGATCAATCTCACTGGTTAAAGGTGCTCTAAAGTTTGCCACTCCATAAGGACACATGTCTCTGGCATGGAACAGGTATAGGCATAGAATCACAGAGAAATTTATATTGGAAGTGGTTTCTGGATCACCCAGTCCAACCTCTTGCTCAAAAGCAGGACTGGGATCACATTTACAGTTGAGTCTTAAAAAGTCTCCAAGGATCGGGATGTCACGGCCTTTCTGGGCCACCTGCTCATGTCAGGCCAAAGTGAGTTTCTTTTCCTAATATGACCTTCTCTTTTTGCACATTCTGTCAGTTATCTCTTGTTTTACCCCATGCACCTCTGAGAGGGATCTGACTTTGTTTCTGTAACTCCCCATCTCCTTTAAACGGGGGCTGATTGTTATTAAATCCTGCCTTAGCCTTCTCTTTTCAGGCTAAAGCAATCATTCTCCTCAGCCTCTCCTCACATGCCACGTGCTTCACCCCCCTAGCTTTGCCAGTGGTTCTTCCATTGGACTTGTTGCAGTTTTCTGACACTTTGGGTTGGGTGCAGAATTGGACACAACCCCTAGCCATGGTCTCATGAGCTGTGTAGAGAGGAATAATCCCTTCTCCTGACCAGCTACACTCATCCTAGTGCAATTCAGTATGCACWAGACACTGCTGACTCATGCTTAATGTCTCTGTCTGACCTCCAGGATAACTTTCAGTGGAGATGCTAACTGGCCAGCTGGTCTCCTGTCCATACTGGTACTCAAGGTTGTTTTGTCCCAGGTGTTGACACAGCACTTCTCATTGAACTCTTGGAGGTTTCTGGCAGCCCAGCTCTGCAGAAAATACCAAGGTCCTTGTGAATGGCAGTCCTTCCTCCAGCCAACCAATTACTTTATCCAGTTTTGGGGAATACCAGTCAAAGGTCCATTCCAGTCAGCTGGCTCATCCACCCTGCAGCTCCTGCAGTGAATTTGCTCCTGCATCTGACTGTCTAGTTTGGAAGAAACTAAGTTTTTTTTCAAAATACTGGCAGCACAGTGATGGCAGCACTGTGGATTGAGGAAAGCTGCTGTTGGCCAGCGTTTAGATTTCTGCTACTAAACTTGCCAACAGAAGAACAGTGGACACATAAGGGTTAGTTTGAACACTTCTGTATGAGGCAGGTATTACTGTACAGGCAAAATTGTGAAAAACTGAAGAGCAATGAAAACCCTCACCAGAACAAAAAAAAGGGCCAACAAACTAGGAAGTCAAGAACTGATTTAAGAGAGACTAGAAAACAGTTTGTTTTGTAGTCATGAACCTCCTCTCCCATCTGGTATTTACGCTACACACACACAGACCTGCGAGTGCATGCATATATATTTCTATCCTCTGAATTTCAAGGCACACAGAAACAATTAAATAATCCAGATTTTAAAAGCAGATAAAATATTTCTTTAGACAATTTTCAGACATCTGCAGGCAGTTATCAGTTTGGTTTTTCTCTTTAAATCAGATTGTTTGCCTCCAGCATACACAGAAAAGCCCTACACTAAAAAATAAAAAGTTCCTTGAGATGAAGAGAGTAATTGCTAAAAGCAGTGGCAGAGAAGAGAACTGGTAAAACCAGAGAACCTGCAGAGTAGAGGACTGCTCAATGGGGCCAGCTATAGCATTACCTGCCAAGTCAGCCACTCTGACAGACTGGGAACTAGCAAGCGTGAGACACAGCCAGTTGGCTTTGGCGGAATATTTATGAAGGATGCAGAGGCTTATTTACTGAATAATCTGGAGACCATCTGGTGGTATCCAGTGACAAGAACATTGAGCTGAAAGAAGAAAAGCCTGAGCTCTATTTCTGGCTCTGCCAACTATTCTCTGTGACCTCTGGTGGCTCAGTTTACCCATATACAAATCAGAAAAAAAAAAATCTACTCTCATCTCTAGGAAATTTTGATACTTCAGTAAGAGTCCACACTTACTGCTATTTCAGTAGTATTACTTCTTGTTTACACTATCAATAATCACTTCAGAGTTAATTGTTGGAATATTTTCTGAATATGAGTTTGCCTCCTGTATTAACAAAAAGATTACACCAGCCTCAGTGGGGGTAGTACATAATGTGGAGTTAAACCAAAAGGATTTCAAAACAAGCTAGAGAGTCTTCTCAACTGTGACATTTCTAAAATAATGAGGTCCTCTTTTTTTTTCTTCAGAAGAAAATGCACATCAATCACATGAAGGAAAGATCTGTACATCTTATCGGACCTTCTCCACACCCAACCTAATGCTCACTATCATAACTGAGCTGAAAAAAGGATAATCTAAAATACTTCCGAGTTCTGAATTTCTTACTATTTTGCTGAACCTTTAACTAATCATCTGTAGGGGCAATTGAGTAACCACACCAAGCTGATTCCCTTCACCACCAATCCCCTCTGTTCAGAAGCCCACAGACTTTCACACTGACAGCAGTAGGTGGGCTTTCTTAGATGTATTGCTGCATTTCCATTGACAATTTACTGTGGTGGTAATGCAAAATCACCCCTATTGGAGAATAAAATAAAAAAAAAATTCACCAAGGAACAGCAGCTCTTTGAGAAAATCTCCATATGACTAAAAACTACCACTAATCTAGACCCTGATTCAAGTCAAAAAGTAAATTTCTGCTGCAAGCAAAAACCTGCTATCCCCATTGAAAGTGTTTTGTTGAATTCTTCCATAGGTGATAACATAGTGGACGGAGAGAGTTTCTGCCTACCAGGAAGATTCCCACGCAAACAGAACCCAGACACCTCCCACTTTCTTCCCACAGAACTGGTCACCCTTGTCTAATCTCCTTAAGTCATCTGGTGTGTCACTGGGAAAGTGCTATCTAGGACAAAGAAGTCTGTAGGGATGCTGGCAAGAGTGGAAAGTGAATCTTGTGACTGACTGCACCGAGGCTGAGCTGCTCAGGAAAATGATAATGAAGTGGAGGAGCTCTATTTTTAATGGTGCACAAAGGCAGAAAGGTAGCAGGAGGACCCGACCTCCGCTGGTGGGAGGGAGAGGAAGAGAGAAAGGAAGGAAGAAATGCACTTCTTTTCACAGATACACGGGTCAATAACTAAACACATAACAATGAAGTTTAAATTTAAACACAGAGTTATTTTTTCAACAATGCTTCTGTATATGATAGCTCCAAACTACGACCTTTCTTTGCTGATGCTGGAAGAGATTCAAGATATTTCAGGAAGAAGCTGGGTCTTCAGGTAAGTAGATTAACTTTTATGTAGTATGTAAGATTTTCCAGACAATGTGTGGATTGGAAAAAGGCTTGTGTCAAGATCCACGTTTCTTAGGAAGTGGAATAAAAATAGCCAGAGGCCGTAGCAACTAAACCAAGTCCTGGAAAGTCAGCAGTAGACTTCCAAACTAAAAATAAGGAATACAGCTTGGAAAGCAATTCAATGGGAGACTAATACTAACTCATAAAATCGAATCTCTTTTCTTGTACTGCAATCATAGGACTGCCTGAGCCTGCATGACGCTACGTGTTTTACAGTGTTTGTATCCCTGCAACCTTATGCAGAGATTAATAAAGTATGGCAGGATATACTTACAAACTATTTAGGCAGCTTTACAATTCAACCAACCCTGCTGACAGGGGAATAGGAAGGGGAAAGCACTTTATTATTCACTCACTGGACTGAAAAAAGGACTGTATGACATGGAATGTCATTAAGAGGTTACTAGGGACATGCAAAAAAATTTTAACTACCTGCTTGCTTGTATTCTTTTTCTAAAGAACTTCTAAAATTCACATATTAAAGTCTGTTTATCCTAATATATTTTGTATACATTACAGTAAGATCATATTAAGGAAGATGACAGTCCTTCAATGTATTTATTTTCAACTCTGCTAAACTAAGACTACTGCAATACATTTTTGTGTATGTGTAAATCCATCTACACATTTTGTGAACTAATTCTGTACCGCAAAAAAATAATGCTACAAATCATTGTCACTTACTGTTGACACAGTATAAAGGCTAAAACATATAAACCTTGGACTCTTCCCATCTCTTGGTTCAGTTGACATTTCACCGGCCACCTTGAAAAAGTAAATCACTCCGGATATTAATGGCATTTTGGTTAAGTTAGTCACAGTACTGAATAAACACTCCCAACTGTTATCGCCAGATTTCCTCACATTTCCAATCAGTATTTTCACTTTTCTAGCTACACTGAATGTTTTCAGAATAAGGTTTGCCGTTAGAAATTTAAGACTGTGATATGAAAATTGAAATGATATCTGCAACTTTTAATGAGGAGGTATCATGTTTGAAGAAAGCATACCTTCAAACTACCTAGCTATGAACTGAATAATCTCATCTTGAAATTCATTAAGTGCTCAGTAATCTGAAAAGCACTACACTGCTCGTGTCTTATCTGCAGCAAGGAAAAGCAGAGCTCTGTTGTAATTCACTGAAACACAACGATATCATATTACACTTGTATTTGTAAAATGGCTATTTACTTTCAAATACAAAAGARTGATTGAACATTACAAAATAAAAAAAGAAGTTAATAAAGTAGTATTTCAGGCATCAAAACAAGTTTTAAAACCCTTTTCAATGTACTAAAAATATCAAACCATCAGTTCCATGCAGGACGGGAAGTTTTAAAGCATTCCTATCGCTAGGAACTCTCTTTACGTAAATTTCCCTCCAGCAACAACAACTTTCCCCTACTTTTAATAGCATAGCATGAAAATCATGGCTAAGCAACCCTGTATTCTGTACCACCCACCATCACTTTGGCCAGTCCAAGGCAATGATGAATTCACACTACATGAAACAGACCTATGACTGTGTATCTTTTCTTGGATGAGGAGAGCTTGGGTATGTTGCAAGTATATTGATTGGCTCCTGATGCCACTGAAGTCACTGTCAGTTTTGTCACAGAAGCCTTTGTCACAGCCTTCCAACTAAAAGACATGAATGGCCGCACTGCACCTCAACTGAATAATTTCTCAAATAATAACCTGAAGCATGTCCGTTTAGCGATTTAGTTCTGCTTAATTTAGAACAGCTATTGAAGGCTATTTTTCTTTTAACACACCATTAGACCTCACATTTTCTGTATTTTGTAGTAACAACTTTTCCCAACAGCTATCCTCTTTCTCTGTTACGTTCATTTTATGAATCATGAGAAAAAGCTAAACTGAACATTTCTAACTAGCAGCACTTCAACCGAACTTTTTTATGTGGATGTATATGTCAAGAACTACCTTACTGAGGACTTAATAACATGACATTAAAAGGGACACCAATTAAAATGCAGGAATTAATAAATTTGTAAACCTAGTTAAAAATCTGTCCTTTTTCTATTTCAAAAGTTGTTCTTTTCTGTAGTGACTGTATCCTAAAGGTGGTTTAGTATCGATAAGACCTTAAAAATGAGGCGATCACAACAAATCCCACTGGCACTGGTGATAATACACATCAGCCCCAAATCCTATGCTGTTCTCCAGCAAATCATACTCTTTATGATGATGATACTGCAGCTGTAAGACAGGATCTTTTGATGAAGCACAGGACATAAAACGTCATCTTCCACAGCATGCTCTGGAAAATTAACTTCCTGGTCAAAAATATATTTAAAAACTATTTTTATAGTTAAAAACGATTCCACCTCAAATTAGCCATATACAATTTGAATGTGCATATACTTCTGAAAAATCAGTCTTGTGTTTTGTGCACAACTAGAAAGACAGAAATCAAGATGTGTTATGCTTGACTGAAGCAGGCCGGCAGAAAAGCCTGTTCAAAAAAAAATGAAAGGATCAAAATGAAAGCTTAACTAGTTGATACACGTTTTACAACTGGTTGAAAAGAGAAAAAAGATACATTAACAAAAAAATGGCACAAGATCCAGTTTTATACAGAACACTATTCAGAACACACTGTACATCTAGCAAAGACAGACTCATGTAGCAACACACTGGGGCAACATCACACTCACACTCTGCACCTGGGTCCATCACTCCACCCATCTCTTCATCCGAATTCATTTATTTAAACTTCTTATAAGCAGAAAACCTTCCATTATCCTTGAGAAGGAAAAATATTATGCAGCACTCCACAGTTCTTAAAACATCTACTGTCTTGAAGGAGAAAGGTTATTGGCAGCCATAAGCATAAAATGTACATGTCACACTTAAATTTCAGTTGTAGCCTAACGTGCCAATCTGTTTCGGACCTTCCGCCAAGGTATGCTGTCTCCTCAGCTTGGTTTCCTAAGGGACGGAGACTTAGGCTGTCGGATCATCTRTCTGACAATCAACCTTCCACCTAACTCTGCAACACATTGGCCCGTTCAACCAAATGCCACAAAAAGGCAGAGGACTCGGAGAAGAACTCCAAGTCTAACCAGACTGCCCTTGGCTGGAGGAAGGAGTTGGTTCGACACCTCCTCACTGAAGGGAAGTTTTTAGCATGATCTCAACAGGCTACCTGTTTGTTCTGGATTAGTTGCTGATGGACACACATGGTCTGACCAGCCAGCCAAGAGGTGCCCTGACATGCACTGCCTCTTGCCCACCTGGAAGGGGACTGAGACTGCTCTGAGGAGAATCAAGCAATAGAGTTGAAGGAGAAATGGGCTATTTATTGTCACTGGAGAAATAGGCTAGGCATCTACATTGCATTTACAGACAACCAGAACTTATTAGCTCCACTAGTTACAGAACAAATTACACTTTACAGGACTGAAAAAACCACTTAGAGCTCCTGGTGAAGATCAAAAGCAGATTATGCCAACCACATAATCATTGTGCTTTAGCTAGGAAGAAAGGCAGGAGAAGGAATGGAGGAAATGASATTTAAGTTACCTGCTGGAATTGTACAAGAGATCAGAGCTGACTGCCAGAATATGCCTCTTTTTCCAATTAGGGACTATCTACTGACTCAAATTGTAGTTCAAATGCTAGTACTATGTACCAAGGATGGCAATATAAAACTATGTTAGCTCCTTTGTATAATATCCACATAGAGCTATATTGACTCACTCCTTAATATTATATATTATAATGATATTATATAATATATACTACATAAAACTCACAGAACCTTTCCCCCAAATTTAAGAAACTTTTATGATAACCATCATCATCATAATTCCATAGAACAAGTTTAAGATACAACCTACAGCTTTGTTAGCAGCATCAGCAACCTCAGAACACAACTCCTCTTTGGCTTATTTAACAGAAACTTTTATAATCACACACACAAGCAACATGGCAGTCCAAGATAAAGTCAAAATCAGATTTCAATTGGATTTCAAAACTAAAGTACCCACTAGAGATATAGTAGGCTTACTGCTATACTGCAAAATATTTGAAAACGGGTTTTCTGACAGCAAACATTTATCAACTGGATGGAATGTTCCCATCCCACGAAAACAAGTCTTTGTTTTAGAGAGCGTGCAAGAGTCCAAAATACAACAGTAGTTTTCTGCTTACCATCTAAAGTCAATGAATACAGATAATTAGAAACAGTCAGGAGTTAAAATTTAGTTGAGTCCTAATGAACATGGCTTGCTGCCACCACTTGCTACCAGTCACTTGAACTTTCAAGATACGTAGGGAGTGAAGACAATAAGGGTCCAAAGAGGTCAATGATAGAAAAAAAAGTTGCCATTTACACACCAGAACAGCTAATCATTTTGAGGTCTACAACTACCTTTAGAGGAAAGTTAAAGCTGTAAGTCATTCAGTTCCATATTACATCTAAGGGTATCAGTTTTAAATTGTTTTCTTTTAGACAAGGTGTAACACAGCATTTCTAAAACTCATCTACTAGAAAAGCACAATTTCTTGGCTAGATAAAAGCATGACTGTCCCTCTAAATGTGGGTGCTATTTTTTTCATAGTATCACAGCCTCACAGCCTCTTTTTCGTTTGCTATCAAGCTTTTTTTTTTTTTTTAATACATTTTGATACTTTTAGACATGGGACATGCCTCCAGCTCCTAAATGACCCACAGTGCAATTTACTGTAGTGTGTACTGTACAAAGTTCTTTGGTATCCACAGGAACAGTTACCAACTGATGTGAACTTCCTTCCCTAAAGAGCTTGTTTTGAATAACAAACTACTCCAGGGGGAAATACATTATCTTGTCTAATCAAATGTTCAAGTGAGGCTTATTTCATTCCAGGGTTTTACTATGCATTGTGGAAATGTGTGTGACACTGACCTTTAATTAAATCTCAACCTTAAAGGAAGACAGTAAAAGCTTAGCAGCCCAGACTGTGCATATGATTTTAAAGCTACATTTAAATGGTTTAAAGAATTAATCAAAATCTCATGGTTTTTTAGTAACTATGTTCTCTAAGATGTTTGCTTTTATGTAATCTGTATAAAAGGGTTTTCATAAACATCAGCAGTTATTTGTTCTTACTTTGTTCAATCGGGTTTAAAATACAGATATTAAGCATACCACCTGATATATGGTTTGTATTATCAACATGCTTCCTTTTATCCAAGTGTATTTATCCAGTGCTTTTTGATTAGCTGAAAGTGTTTCACACTAAGAAATACGTACTTTAGACAGAAAACAATTCAACAGGACAGCACCACACACATGTAGGGCGAAAGTTCATTTTTCACGTCAGGGAGCTTGTGTCAGGTAAAAATATAACTTGGCCTCTCATGATGCCTCCCCAGGTGGCATGAAGCAGAAACAGCCAGGGCATTCCTGAGAGGCCTTCTGCTGAGGAGACATCTCTAGGGGAGTCTCCCGCCCAGGTCCCACCAGGGAAGGAAGGGACAAGTCAAGGACAGGGAGGAAAGAAGAGGAGGAAATCAGAGGAGATATTGGGATGCTTTCTTTAGCATCCTCTTTCCTTCACCTCCACCATTCCAGAGCAGATGTCCCTAGAAAGGAGAAGAGAGTATCTAGCATGCTCATAGAGAGTTGGGAAAGCAGAGCAGGAAAGCCTTTCTAACACTGTGAAAAGCACTAATAAAGAAAGAAATAGTCTGATGAATTACTCAAGTATGCAGTGTTGATTATGTGTATCCATAACAAAAGGAAAAAACCTACATAGTTCCTGCTAAACAAATATTGATACGGAATTTTTTTGCCACTTCTTTCTGTCTACTGTCAGAAAGACAATATAATGGCACTATAAAATAAAATCAGCAGTTTCATAACACATCTGAAAAACTGGTGCAATATTCAGGTGTTACTATACATTTGCTGTAATGGTCAAATATTGTTTTTACAGTAAACACTTTACTCACACACATCAGGTATAAACGTCTTGGAAAATCAAAATAAATCCATTAAACCCCAAATACTCATCTTTTTTTGCAATTGATGTAAACTAATTGTATTACATTCCTTGAACATTCTCTGCTTGTAAAGTGAAGAGTCACAAGTTTCAGGTATTTTTAAAAATTGTACTAATGATTCAATTCCAAGTTTTATTCTGTTTGTTCTTAATGTATTTTTGACACCCATTCATGTAAATGAGAAAACAATCCAGTTATTTCTCTTCCTCACTGCTAATTTTCAGTTCTAGGCGGCTGCAGAGGTTAATTCTGAGTTGGGTGTCTTTCAATCACATTTTCTATCTACCACTTTGTAAATGTCCTTGGAAACTTATCTTAAAAAAAATAACATCATAACAAAACCTGCTTAAATTAAACCTTTAACTCTGAGTAAAATGTGAACTACCCTTGTTTTTCTCTTATTTTCAAGAATAAAGTAACAATCTTGGCTTCTATTGATATAACATACTAGTTTTGAATACATTTTGTATATTTATATTTTAGATAATTTGTGTTTAGACACAGATGGAGAGTGACTGCAGTCTAATCTAAAGAGGCTTGATTTTTTTTCTTTAACAAACCTGGTGACAAACATGCTTATGCCAATATTTTACTTCATGTAATAAAAAAGTGAACTTTCTTTCCATGTGTCTCTTTACATGCTCAGGCAACATCACCGTACATTTTCCTTGTGATAACAGAGCATTCAGATTGTGGGAAACTGAACATGGAAACTAAGGTAAAGGATGGCAGTAATACAATTTAAAACAAATTAAGAATACTGCTAGACACAGAGAAGCATTCAGCTTGCCTCTACACAGTACTTGTTATTCAGTATTTAGCTTACAATAATTAATAATAATATATTAAGTATTCAGCTAAGATGGCATCTGTATTTTTGCAAAGACTGATATATTCTCTTTCCACTTTTTCAGGTTACATAAATCCAGGTTGAAATACAAAGGAGCTTTTATTTTTCCTCTTTTTTCCTCCATGAGAAAAGAGATGAAATAATTTAATGCTTGAGTTAATACAGGCACAGATACTAGAGGTCATATTTAACATTTTTAATGGGAGTTGAAAAGTTCAACTGAAAAACTTCACTGGACTTTATGAAGACAAAACATTAGATCGTATCATATTTGCTCTCCATTTATCTCCTAAACAACGCAATTTAGCTTAGCTAAAATCTGAATTGACCCTCAGGCTTTTTAAATGTATACATTGTGAAAATTCAGGAGCTTCGCTGCTCCTGTTGAGAGCCATTTTCCTTCTGGATAGCCACAGGCTCCCTCACGCTATCAGATAATGGCTTTTACAAGGGCAAGCTGGTAGAAATGAGTTGACGATTTTCTTGTGGTAGAAGCCTCTCCCAACTTACAGGAAGAAAACCAGAAAGAAAACCATCATGCATTCTGTCAAGAAAGGCAGCGTGCTCTCTCACACTTGCTACGGTGCAACTGGAAAAATTAAATAAGGGTTAACAGGGGAATCTCACTGGAATATAAGGCAAAACTTTCACCTGAACAACAGCTATGATTCATTTGTTCTTTTAGTTAACCTATTTAAAAATGAATCAGCATAGTGCTGATATGGGATATATTGGAAAGCAATCTCTTCTGAAATGACTTCTTGAGTCTTAAATTAAGATGGCCTCTGCAGGGTTACACCAGAGGTCTTTCTAGCCCACTACCCTTTTTCCAACAGTGGATGCCCAAAAAGAGATCGGCAAGGTCAGAGCAAGGATACATAACAACAGTCTTCCAAAACTTCTCAAGAACCTGACCCAAACAGGCTTTCTACATACTCAGGAGCCCCCAGCAGACTTCTGTTTTGTGAACTCTAAACACATTCCATCTCCTATAAAGGCCATGTGAACTTCATAAAATAGCTTTGATTCTACACACTACCGCTGACATGGCATGCACTGGAACAATGCTCCATTCTTACTTTACATCCACAGGAACACTATTACGCTGGCTGATCCAATACGACGTGAAAACGTAGACAGAATTTAAACATATATATCTATATATATATATCCCCTGCCATATGGTCAAATGACCACTCATGGGATTTCTGCATACTTGTCTAGCATATTTTCAGTAAAACTAATAGAGCAGTAGAATGGAAGTGGCTTGCAGTTACACAACAAAGCCAAGAGAAAAGAATTCTTGTGACATAAGGCTCAAACAGCTATGTAAGTCTTTTGTATACTCAAGTTCATGTGAGTTGACTACTTTTGAAAGGCATCAGACTAAGCCTTAAAGCTTCAGTCCACAAAGTTAAGTTTAGAAATAACTCCAGTGAATGTAGCTGTGCTTACTTATCCAAAAGGGCAAGGGTGAGCAAGACAGACCTGTTCTTATACCACCTAACCTCTGCAAAAAATGTCAGTCTTCACATCAAAAGAAGAAAAACCAACACACTGCACTGGGTTTCTTCTGACACACAGATTCCCAGTGGCTTTTGGTCTGACTATAATCTCTGACCGTAGATACAGAGGTGGAGGAAGTAAGCCTGCTTGTTTAGATAGCCATCACCTTCCCATTACATCCTACTGCTTGTTCCCATCTCCGCTTTCTTCTTCTCCATTTTGTGTCACCCGCCCTCAGTTAAAACCACGGAAATGATGTGCACTAAAAATAACCTCTCCCTCCACCTCATTTGGTCAGGCCAAACAAACAGCTTTACCAGGACACAGCTGAGGGCACAGTGCAGGCATAAAAATGGGAAAGTGGAGTGGATAGCGATGGGGGAGGGTTGGAGGAAGGAGGACAATGGCTTAGCCTGGCAGCATTGTTGGAACAAATGCACATGAAACTAAACAGTAAGCACTCCTTAGCAGGCACTCCCAGAGCAGCGACGTGATTCAAAGACTGATGACTTGCTTAAAATATAAAACCTGAGGAGAAAAATAAATGATGTAGAGACAGGAAAAGGGCATCACATGAGCATAAGCATCTCAACAAAGTAAACGAATTCCTAAATCACTTGGCCAGTGACATGCCCTCCAGTTTGAAACATCAGGTCCCAACAAGAACCCACCCTTTCCACACTGGAAAAACCTGTCCAGAAAGAGTATGCACTGACACAACTCAGCCAGTCCTTACCTACAGCAAACAAAGAGTGCTCAGAGCAAACCGTGCTCTCTTGCTAGGAGCAAATGCCTGGAATTCCCCCCAAGTCAAGCTGACTGTCAGTCAGGATTTTCTCCCTACTACATCCTCACATTCCATAGACCAACCCTCCATAAACAGCTTAACAGACATTTTATTTTAAATTTCCCTCCTGGTGTCTGGAAGCATGCAAAACCAACATGTTTTTACAAAAAAACCCTCAAAACAAACCCACCTAATTATGCTATTTGCAAGGATGTTTTGTTGTTTCTATTTTGGAAAGGGAAAAAGGAAAASAAAAGGAAACTTCGATTTATTGCATACTTTGTATTTCCCTGTGGATTCCAACTCCTAAAATTTAGGTACGTTCACATCTATAATGTAAGCATGGATCAGGAATGGTATTAGCATGACAGTTGGCTGTACTTACAATAAGCACACCACTCCTAATGATTACAGAACCAAAAAAAATATATGCCTTTCAATTTGACAATCCTTTAAGTCAACAACATTGCAGGATGCATGTCAGCATTTTTTCCCTTTAAATCCACTCCGTTAGGAAAGTAGGAACTACTGCTAATGGGAATATGAAATGGGAGTTGTTTCTTCTTTCTTCAGAATTTGCTATCACAARCAGGAGAACTAATGAAACCTGATTTATTGTGATCTGTGTCTGTAGTTCTTTAAACCTCTCACTAGCAAAATCACCAGCTTTGTCTTAACTCTGCTCTCAACCCCCCCTTCTGAAGACAAATGCAAAACACACATCTCCAAAGAGCCTGCAGACTACCACAGATGGCACTTGCCACAGGACTCACGAGTGTACTTCCTTGTTGCAATACTTGGGAGCTGTCACCAACAGTTCAAAGCTACTCACCTGCCACCCTTCACTTGAAGAACTTTCTCACTGATGCCACAGACTTGAGATAAAGTTATTTTATTCTCCAAATTCTATTTTCATTTCCACATGCTCGAGGGGCTACAGCTAACAGCCCCTGAACCGTGTTTTTCACCCCACTGTTAGCCATCAGATGTCCTAGTTCTTGAATAGATTAGAACCTTGTACAGAAGTAAGAAAAGTCTTATACTTAAATGCACATATGTATGCCAGTGCCACGCATGCATGGAAACAAAAACTACTGCTTGCTGCTTTTAACTGAAAATATCAGAAGGCACGATCTTTGCTCCTTTGAGCCTTTACAGATAATATTCCTGACTGCATTACTTGCTTCAGCCATTTTTTCCTGCTTTTAGGGAAGAAAATGTTAGCCCCTGTCCAATTAGGAAATGTGCCTATCTCTCCATGAGAAGACGTGAATCATGTGTATCTTGCCAGGAATTAGTTTTAAAACAATCAGCATGTAGAAGCACAAGAGAGTTTTGCATATGTTACAGTCTGCTACACTGTCTGAAATAGCACCCTGGAAGCACATGCACTATTTAAGAGAAATTATCAGTCTGTTTATACAACACGGCCATGACAAAATTAGTTAGATAACTAATGAAGCCCTAGATTAACTCAAGACATGATTACAGAAAATCTAGTTTTGAAAAAGAAGTCCCAGGGGTTTTCAAACAACACGCCCATAGAAGCTTTGTCAACAGAGAGTGGCAAATGTGAAAGATAACTGCCATGACCTTGTATCTTCCAAAGTTTCCCAGATTTTCACAAGTTTTTAGCTTCTTGAGCATGAGGCGATTCATGAAAATACAGACGTAAGTGCCTGACACAGGGCAGTTGTATCTCAGTGTATTTGCGAGATCGTGATCATGAAATTCACTGTGGTAGAATATCCCAAATGTGGACTACCACACACCATGGAAGACAGGAATTTTCTCCTCTCCTCAACTTCCTTTCCTCCCTCTGAAAACACAGGCACAAGAATATGTAATTACAGCTTTTTAAATACTAAAAATTGTATTTGGCTCCCTTTCCCCTTCAACTTGGAGTGTTCTCTTTCCAAGAGTAAACATACCCAGTTTACTTTGTCTGCTCTTACTCTTGATGCTCTCCTCTGGACTCCATTTGTGTACTTCTTTTTAAGTTCAGTTACCAAAATTAGACAAAATACCCCAGCTGAGGACTCACCATTGCCAAAGAGAATGGCATAATTACTTCATGCTTTTTTGTACAACAGCCTTGTTAATGCATCCCAGAATGAGTTAATTCATTGTTTGTGGTCCATTACTACAACAAAGAATTTTTCCTGCACTACAAGCAGTTTTTTTGCATCCTGTATCCTCTTCCATTCCCTTCCCTAGAGACTTTCCGTTTATTCCTGAAAGGCTACCAGAAGGGGATGACTGGTTGACCTGCTGAAGACAACCATGTTTGACAGAATTTAATGTACAGATTTAGTACTACCAAGGTCCTATAGCAACTTGTTCTTAATTCCTTGTACTGCTAAAAAAACCTGAAAAGTGAAACAGAATGGAACTGTTTTCTTTGAAATGTACTAGTCACAACCGAYAGAGAAAATATGATGAGCAGAGGTAGACATTTAAAAATGAAGAAAGTGAATCAAAAAAAGTATTTTAGCAGCAAAAAGATGCTTTCTGTAGTAGCCACTCCTCACTATTTTTGCTCCTTTAATCACAATCTACAATGATTTTTCCCACAAACCACAAGTGCTGAATCATGTAAGACCTAAACTGACATAAAAATAACAAAATTCTGCTACTTGCAGTGTTTCTCCAAGGGAGATCAAAAAGTTCAGACCATTTTCTCTTAGTGACACACAGCATTAGGAACTGCGAAGAAAAAAAGTGGTATTTTGTATTTTTAAACATTTTATCGCTCTAATAAGAAGGGTTCCAAACAATGGTCTTCTTTTCTGCTAAATCAGGCAAACCGTAATGAACGATTAAGGAACTATGAGCAGATCTGAAAGCACAAATGTCCTCTGTGGTACTGTAAACACTGTCTCTCCAAAATCAGGCTGAAGAGCAATTTATTTTCCATTTTAAGAACAAAAATAAAGTGTGTTCTCTGTCTGTACGGAAGAAAATATTAGTCATGGTAGATAATTTTGAAAATGCTTCTTCATAAGTCATACATGGCAATATAGCAAATAAGAAGACATGTCATTACACATGAAAGCATAAAAAATTGAATGCAATGGATTTTTTGAACAGACTAGTCAAAATGTATGACAGACCTGAAAGTACCAGAGATAAGGATAATAATTATTAATAGTACCCTTTGGGCTCTGCTACTGTTGGTACAGAGGCCTTCATGCATATTCCTCTTACCTGCAACTGTGCTCAAGTTCTTGTGGAATCATAAAGTAATTTACTATAATTATACAAAGATATCAACTCAGTGACAAAAAAACTCCAAAAATCCACCAACAGCAAAACAGGAACAAAACCCCCCACCCCATGATAAAAAGAGACTAGAAAATGAAAAAGAAAACATAACACCTTGAACACTGTCGTTCTGGTTTCTCCTTGCCAACACGGTCTAGTAAAACTAGATGATATATGGGAGGGCAACAAGAACGAGCAAAGACATGGAACAAGCCCTCTGAGAGAACCAGTTAAGTAGACTCTTGAGGCAGAAAGACAAATATTTGAAGGTATATGATATGCAATCAGAGAGGCAATGTAGAAAAGACAAAATATTTCTAATAGAAAAACTAGGGAAGACCAGTGGGCAGCAGGTTTGAAGGAAAAAAGCCAACAGAACAAACCAAACAATAACCTCCAAATCAATGAAGTGGCACTTCCTCATACAACACATACTTAAACTGCAGTAATCACTGCTATAACTGAAAGGTCTCAGGTTGGGGGGCACACAAAGAAAACCCCAAACAAATCCAAAWAAAAAGCATTCCAGGAAATAAGATACACCAAAATTATTAAATACAGAAATACCACTCCCAGTCAAAAAATACCTCAGCCGTAAATCTGTAGAGACTAGAACAATCAATGTGGAAACATTACTGTGTGCTTGCCCCCTTCTTAAACTTTTTTTCCTGTTTCACTATCAGTCACGGTCAGAGATGAGATCTAGTGCTAAATGAACCCGTGATCTGAGCTGGTACAGTGTTCTTATGGTTTTATTGAGCTGTGCAAGTCAATTTAAGGTAAATTATCTAAGACACTGTGCATAAAACCTTTCCTTCTGCACAGAAAGTTATGCTGCAGCAGCCTACTGTTCAGCAAGCCTTTAAAAGATATTATTATTAAAAAAACCCCACAATATGAAAATGAATCACAGTGATTGAAAAGACCTACTGTTCACAGCTTAATAGCATCCAGAGAACTGTCACTTATCTTAAAAAGATTTTGCTTATTTCAAGTTCTGTGCCAATCTCTAACCTACACTTTACCCACCCCCAAGAAAAATCCATAAAAGTGCTCTACGACCTCCCAAATATAAAATTAACRGGGAAAAATTATTCACTTGTTTTGTTTTTCAATTGAAAGTATTTGTGATTTTTATATTAATATCACTACATAACCGGAAGCTCAGCTGCATGAATGCCGTGCTGGCAGTACTAGCTGTGCATTTAGGTCCATATATATCCATATGTTTAAGTCTTTGGAAGATCAGACCCTTGGGAATATAGCTGCCTAGGATGACTTCTGTGTTTATGGAATATTATAGTTCTTGCCAGGCTTTCATTCATCAGTGAGAAGAATCAAAACCTGCTCTGTAGAACTGAAGTCCAACGATGAAATTTAATCCCTTATTTCCTCAAAATCCAGTGAAAATCCTCTGTGGTTTGAATGGCTGGCTCTCAGAAATGTCAAGAGCCATCTTCCTCTACTGACATGAATTTTAGTCGATATAATTATTTTTTAATTATGATTTCTCACATATTCTCTGACTAATTACTCTTTTGGTCCATGATTTACCCACACTCTACTGTTGGTTAGCATGTTAAGTCTGCTGCTGTTAAAATCTAGGGAGAAATTCAGCCAATAACAACAGTGATTAGAAATGCTAATTCTAGAGGTGGAAAAAGAAAAGCTCTACTATAAGCAAGTCTTCTTTTCCCAAAAGGAACAGGCAACACTGACATCCTGAGATGGAAAGAGAAGCTAAAGTTAGAGGACACCTGCCTGCCAGAAAGAATATTCTCACTCAAATGTTAAAAGCTACAAATCCTGCCATGAAGCCTCACTCTTGTGTAATATCTGCTGGAAATCTGATAATTAATGACACAGTTTCAGTAGCAAGTGGCGACACCTGACCTCCTCCTCTAGTGACCGCATATTTGTTGCATAGTTTTTTCATTCATGTTTCTCCTACCTACACCTTTTTTTTTTCCTTTTTTTTTTTGCCTGGAGTTGGGAACCCCTCAAGGCACACAGCCTGCACCAAAGGCACTCTGACGGTGACTGATAACCAGGTCCTGCTGCTATTTGTGGTCAGCTGTAGGTTTGCAGGCAAGGGGCAGTTAGTTGTCTGCACAGAGGGCAGCGAGGACACACTTTCCCCTATTTTAGTTAACCATTCTTTGCCTTTTCTTGTTTTCCCACCTGACAGTTCTTAAATTTGATATTATTTAGCTCCTATGAAAGAAAGTATGTGGGTGTATGTTAAGAAAAGAATGATCTGCACAGCTCTGTCACTTAACATCCTATGGAAGTGAGGGTGGACGTGATCAAAAAGCATTCACCAAATTAACAGAGATAAGAGGGCTTGCATATCTTTAGCCTATTTTATCTTGATAAACAATTTCACAGTTCAAAACAGTGGGATAATTATTTGCATTAAAATATGTTTAGGTCCTACTGACAGCACTAAGAAAACTCAGATGTAGTGAATCGGCAGAAGTGTCAGAAAATGTTTACTTTTAAAAGATTTAAAAGGCAAAGTTCATCTCTAACGTCGACATAACAGAAAAAATTCCAATATTCTTCTTGCCTAAGGATAAATATCCTTTCAAAACATCCAGTGCAGGTTTTTAAAACAAATACTAGTAGATTAATTACAAGAGTACACTTTAAACCAACCAAAATTAATCTACTGATTTAAAGCAAGAAACCATAATCTGCATGCTTCATGTGACAGCTGGCATGCTTACAACCAGAGGTAGCTCTGTTCCAAGAAATTATTATAAGTTTCCAAAGTAAAAGGCAATATGAACTTGAAACTGTGTTGTACAAATTCTTCTCCTGACTCCTTTTGAAGAGAAGGCCCTAAAACTTGAATTGAATCTCTTTAACTACAGAAAAACAAATTATGTGACATAGGTGACAGACAAAACCATAAACATTTTATTGAAACTTTTAGCAGTTAACTGCAAATGTGCATTGTTCTTGCCTTTTATCTGCTTTACAGGAGTCCTATTTATATTTATTATAAAGAGCTTCTTAGATACTCAGGGGAAAAAAAATTGTTCATAATACTTTTTGGTTTTCAACCTATTTACTTGAGCATATGCAAGGTATACACAGAGTCTGCTGTTCACACTGTTTAGCTTGTTCTCTGTTCCTCAGCTCAGGTTGCTACCTTCTGCAAACAAAACATCCTGTCTGTGTATGCAGCCYATGTTGACATTAAAAAAGATAATCCGCTGTTGACAATAAGTACAAGCAATGGATGAAGCTATGGACGTGATGAAAAAAACAAGCAAAGGTCTAAGCTGGCAATGCTCAACACTGTTTCAGAAACGGGAGTGGAGATCTCACCAGGTGTTGAACAAAGGGGAATGCAGCTCTTCGCTGCTGCGCGGATGAACATTCACTTCTTTGAAACTCTAAATAATGACACTAATATTATTTGAGCAGGTGATATCCTCTGTTCCATAGGTCTCCACTGGCTTCAGTGACAAGATGAACACATGTGACGATTTACCCCCGATTTGTACTCTTTTATCATGGCCACTGAAGTAAAAAAAAAAAATGTCCCTGACTAGTAAATGTATCACTTTTACAGAGCACTCAAAAATGGCAAAAGCAACAAATCAACCTGCCATCTTTGGCTTCCGAGATTAAAAGAATTAACTGATAATAAGGACAATTATGAAACATAATCTGCTATGTTTACCTTTTCTTTGGTTGTGATGGAAAATCTGTTTTAATGTTTATAATGGCAATTCATTAAACATTTCAATACCCTTCTTCTGAAAACTGCCACTAGTGGAAGTCTGAAATGTCATCATCCTTGGACTAAAGGGACAGCATGTCTTCATTAAGAGTGTGGTTACCTTTTGCATGTATTCACATTTACTTTCATTATAACTCAGTTTGATTTACACATAAGGGAACAAACAAGCGAATTTCTTGCAGTCACTTGAAGTTCATGTCAAATCTCAATATACACACTACTTYGTAATTAAATCTCCAGAGATTTCAGTGCAACTCAACCTTAGTGGTCAAAATTACAAGAATTTCTTTGGTTTCTTCCCTGAAGAAAGACTGGGAATCAGGATCAGTCCATGACGATGGCCAGGCTAGTACACCTCTGTCAAGCACCAACCTAGGGATCAATGCCATTCCATCAGCTGTCTCTCCAAACCTTACCTCCTAGGATGGCGCAGGACTGCTGCCACCTCCGCATCTCAGAATTGCTTTCAGAAGATACCCTGGCAGCAGCCACAGCTGTGAAGGAATTTGAAACAGCAGGCCCCCAAAGCAACCACAGTTTAAAATAAATCTGTGTCCTTCACAGACTGTGGCCAGTACAAAGATAACGATAGTACAGGCTGTAACCTATTGATTCTGCCTTTCTTAAATTCAAAATCAGGGTGTACACTGAAAAACACTCGATGAACAAAAATATTCTAATGCTCATAAATGATCCTCTAATACATTTTCGGTTCTGTGAGGAGAATCAGTCACTCCTACTTAAAATGATAATTTTCAAGTTATTAGTCTTCCCGTTGCCATCAAATCTAATATCCAAATTTAGATGTAAAAATATTTTTATCCTAGTAAAATGCAATATAAGTATATGAAGTTTTCAGCTAAAATTGTAGCAAAAAAAGGCAGAATGTGACATTTATTATTAATAATTTGCAGTAGTCGACTGGATGCTGGACTGACTGTCAAAAACCCTCCAATTAATTCGTAGTCATAGGTAGAAAACTTGGAAGTAGTATCAGAAAATGTCAACAGGTTTGGAGACTGTAGAAGTAACAAGTTTTACTTAGTAGCAGTAATAAAAAATGGTAATATCTTTCCAGTTTCACAATGAAAGCCTCTATGCTGTGTGATGATAATAAGGCAGGCTGGATAAAGTGTGAATAGCAACTAAYTATCTGGGAAATCAGACTCACAATATAAGATAGCAAACATTTAATTTGGTGTTACTATGATGATGTAATAATTAATTTAACATTGAACTTGATTCATAGGCAGCATTGTTTATAAGACTTTCCTAAATAACTGCCTTTTCAGGATGAAATTAATTCTTTTCACACTGTAAGCTGTGAAAAAAATAGACTCTAAAAAACGCGAAGTACTTGTGAAAAAGGTGAACTTTTTCCATATATTTTGAAGTTGAATCTGTTCTTTAAAATATTGAGATAGGAAGGCCTAGAAACAAACTGCTTCTTTTAATTTTTTTTTTTTCTGAATACAAGTTCTATTTATTAATTTTGGATCATTTGTGATCATGTACAGGATTTCCTATGGCTCCCGATCCCAGTATTTCTACTGTTAATTGTTGGGGGCCTAAGTAGACCCCTGAGCTCCTTTCTTGGGACACAAATTTAATTCTTTACTTATTGGTATAAACTGTCGTGCGTCAGTGATTCTGGAAGTAGAGGAGGAAGAAATATGTTGTTACACTTTTATTACCGAGTAGTGTTCTACTATAGCAAAAACCTTATTTTATTTTATGCTAGACCATAAGGAATTSTTTTGTCTAAAGCAAGCACCATCCCAAACACAAACCATGTATTTTAAGCAAGAAATGCTGAGCTTCACAGAGGAGCTGTACTTTACACAAACCACTCCAATTTTAAGCTGTTTTCACTAAAATCAGAGYATTTATTAAGGAATTAAAGAAAATTATGGTATGATTTTATAATTTTACAGTTCCAGTATATATTATAAATTTGATAAGTTTAGATGTTTTGGGGTTTGTTGGTTTGGTTTTTTTTCTTCCCTCCCAGATTGTCCTATACTTGTTTGTAGTATGATCCCAGTTCCAGCCTTGTATTTTTGAAACTACACAGTTAACAYAATGACTGATTATTTCTGAAAACACTACTGGATTGACTGATCCATCAAAAGCAAATTTAAGGCTTACAGAGAATAAGAACAAAATAACAAGTAACACTGAAGTATATTTTTGATCCCAGATATGAAATGCTCGTAACTTTGACTTTAACACTGACTGACGAGAACATTAAGGATTCAGTTTGCTGATTTAATGAAAAGCAGACACACTCAAGCTACATCTGTATGCATACAGGTATTTCATATAGAAGAAAAGGTATCGCTGGGCATTGGCAGAATCTGCTCTTCACATGAAAAGAGCTCAACTTCAGTACTATTAATTAATAGGGTACAGCATGGAAATAACTGCTACCACAACAAAGAGATTTCATGGGTTACCTGATTGCTTCTTCTCCCTAATATCCACTACTTTCCAGCATCAGTTCTCCTGACAATTTTAACCTTTGTATGAAGACTAAGGAGCTGTCAACAGCTATAACAGCGTACATGTTTTCAGCTGTCCTTCTCTGACAGSTTTCTTCAGGTGTTATTAATTCAGGGTAGTAATAATGTGGTTGGACCTACACAACTTTATCATTATCTGGCCTTTCGGATACTTTCTGTGTTTATTTAAGTAGGAAAATATGTGTTGGTGTAAATATGAAAAACTACCAATGTGCATCTTAGATCACAAAACACCGCAAATGACTTAATTTGTAAAAGTCTAAGTGATTTTAAAAAGTAAATATTGACCGTAGTAGAGTTAAGTATCACTACCAAAGGCAGTTATAAAAACTTGTGTTCATTCTACCCAAAATGGTAAACAAAGCCCGAAAGTAAAAATCTGGATAGAAAGAATAATCAAGTGAAGCTATTTGAGTGGCCATATTCACTGTATTCTCTATTTTATGTTATTTTCATGTAAAATATTGTATATTTTCACACTCCCCAAAAAGATGAAAATATTGTGAGTTAGTTGAAAATCAAAAAATATAAGATGACGCTATTTTGTAACTCCTTTGGGCTACATCAAGCACATATTACAGGAACAACAATTTGTGGTCAAATAGGACACTACAGTCACAGCATTAACTGTACAACCCAAGCAAGTTTAACCACATATGAACCATAATTATCAAGTTTTTTTTATCCAGGACAAAGATTTTTTACAGCTCAACACCACAACTACACTTCACTTGAGCAAGATTTTCAGTTGCTTCAACCACTGAGATGCACACTGTGAAAACCAGCCACCACCAGGCAYCAACACAAGCTTGGATTTGAATACCAGATATCATAAAAATTTGAAATGCCTAACAAAAGTGTATGTAACTTGAAATTCTGAGCAAATGTATTTATCTTTCTTTCTTATGTCTTTATCTTACGAATACAAAGCCCTGATTTTTAAGAAGAAAACATGAAGTAAAATTAAAGTAATCAGATTGAACTTAAATTGCAATATCTGAAAATTTAAAGCAAACCACAGATCTGATTAATCTAAAGTACTTTCACTGTCAATGCCCAGATTAACATTTCATTCTTAAGAGCTGAATTGAAGAGCTTGCCGGACTAATGCAATAGCTGTAAAAATTGTATTTAAAATTCACATACTAAAATCAGCACAAGGGACTGCATCCACACAATTCACTAMTTCATGAAGTTTCCAAAAAATAGTTTGCCTCCCTAAAACATTCTTTGCAAAAGAAAATGAATCTTTTGAAAACTCTCCCTGCTCCCCAAAACCTGTGAAGCATTTACAYGTTCCCTACTAAGCACATGATTCACGTTCACTGGTAACAGGCTCGTAAGGCCCAACACTTGACTCTGTAGCSCGGTGGTAGGCGACCATTACCTGCTATAAACCTACACATAACTGATCAGATGAGCTTGATCCAAGACATATATTATGCAAAGCAACTTAATTCGGCTACATTTTTGGGGAAGACAAAGTGTAAAGGAATTATGCACTGAACAGCATTGTAGTGCCCACGAAATTCACATACTTGACTAAAGACAACTGAACTTGAGYAAACACATACTTGCACAATACACCATGTTTTCCCACAGCTACCAGCATAACATGGCCATAATATGTTCACTCTGATTCACAAAGGACAAAATAAAACCCCATCAATACAGGATTAAAATTGGAGCAGGTGAATTCCTGTTATCTTTAGCAAATATCAATTAACACTTTGTCRAAAATAATAAAAAAATCCTTTTTGATAGAGCATGCATGCTTTGATGTCAGTGTTAAAGCACTTCTGCTGATTCCACCTTGGAGCTAAGATAATGCCTAATCTAGTCAGATGGAAACTTATCTTGACTCCTGTCATGACTTGAAGGAAGAAAATACAGTGGGCACTTGACTTATTTCTATTCGTTGATTTTGTAAAAACTCCAGCTCTAATTCTTATGATTTATAGAATTAAATTCTGACTGCATCAGTCAATCAGGAGATATTTTGCAAAAATCGTACAGTCTTTTATAAAAGTAATGAAAGACTACATAAAAATTATAAAAGAAACCTAGAAAGCTTTGATTTTTTTTTTTTTTATATTAACTAAATACATCATCAAGGTAGAATAGCTAAACCAAATTAAAGAATAATTTTTAAAAAGTAAGTAAAACTATCATGGGTAGTGCTCCACAGACTCTTAAAGTAATGTTAAAAGGCTGCAAAGAGAAAATMATTTGTTTTAAAATTTGTATCACTACTAAATAAAATGTTCTGCTTACATTTTGTAGAGAGCTATGTAATTTAAAAAATCACACAAACAAAACCCCAAAATACCTCAGAGTCTAAATGTGAAGTCCCCATCTTTACTCAAGTTCTTGGAATTTCAGCCATAAATTGMAGTTAAGAGTACGATTTCACCCACAGGAAATCAATATTTTCATATCCACTTATTTTAAAGGACAATTTTTGCAATTAAATGTGTATTCATTAAGTTGTATGCAGTTTAAGAATGTCTGTCTAAGCACACCCAATACGTCACAAATATATTTAAATTAGTGCCCCAGGAGTGTTGGTCCTGTTGTGCCACCAGTGAAGCTTTTGCATTTCATCAGGGATCTCCCTTTGAGGACTCATGATAAGGTGCAGTCATTTCCCCACATTTGGCATGCCATGTATCTGAAATCCATCTTCAACTAACACACATTGATTTTTATGACAAAGATTATAYGGCTAATGTCATCCAAAAAATAACACATCTGTAATTCAACTTGCAACACTAAGGGTTTTTAACAACTCATTACCATCCATATTGTTATGAACCCTAAAAGTGCCTCTTACCTCATTCAAAGAAGGGTAGCCTTTGTCACTTTTTAGAATGTATCAAAATTTACCCCAGAGCTGTCTAAGTCAGCATTTTTTCCTTTACAAATATTTTTAAGTAAGGATGATTAGACCTAAAGTCTTGAATGTCTACTGCTAAATACTGTATTGGTTTCTTGGGCTCAGAATGCCTTATTCCATACATCAGCTATTAATTACAGAATCAGTAATGCTTAGCAAAGGATGCCTGACTAATTACTATCCAAGTATTTATTTTTATATTTGTCCTTATCCAAAAATACTAAATGGGTCAAAYGTTATTTCAGCTGGAAACCTAATTTTACTTTACCATTGGCTTAAACTGGAGTAGAATCAAGCCCTGAAGCACAATAGCACTTTTTTTTTGTCAATTTGCCTTGCTCAAAATCTTCCTGGAGATAAATAACAGTCTAAATCAAGAAAAATTTAAAAAACCCAAAAAATCTAGCCATACTTTACATTTTACAAATATTAAACTTATGAATTGAGCTGAGAAGAAATCAGAAGGGAAAATATGAAAATGACACAGAAATATATTTATTTCTAAACCAGCACTAGGTTTCTCTTCTTTTTTTAAACTTGTAACAACTTTAAAAAAAAATTTTAAATTAGGACTAGTAATTGACAGTATTTCAGATAACATGAAGGTATTTTCAGAAAACTTACTTAATTAAAAACCACTTATTAATATTTTTATTTTAAACCAAAACGGACTTTGAATTGAAATTTCAAATGAATTAKTAATTGTTTCAAAGTCCACTGGGTCCTATTCTTTTCCCCTCCAAGAAGGCTAAATTTTCCTCTATATAAAATACCAAACCATGAGTCAAATTTGACTAGATATAGTCAGCTTCTGTGAAAAGTGAGAAAATTTGCAGGCAAGAAAAATAAAAAATATCTCCAGCCCTATGAAAAGTTCAGTTTAGCCTTCTTTGATCCCAGAAACTCAAAAGAACAGATATACTACAGAGAAGTGCAAAGTATATATGCCACCATTTATTTTACTCAAACATCTAAGGGTCAAAATTCAAGGAAAAAAAAAAATCCACATAAAATGAGTAACAAATGCCTCAGAACTGTAATACCTGCATAAGACAAATATTTCATGTCAAGCTCACATTCCATTTCTAAAAAGAGTTTCTCATTTTCACTAACTTACATCCACCAATTGAGCAATTATGCAATATGTGGGTGTATCTTGCAGTCGTTTTTTTAACATCTGCATTCTGTGTTAAATTCTAACTGTACAAGATGTCTGATAATTTCTCTTTATCTTGAACCTTCAAAGTGGTAGGTTTACCAGAGGCAAAACCACACATCAGAGAATATGAGTCATATAATAAAGGAACGACTCTTCCCCTTCTCCCCCTTCCAGCCTGAAGCTATAATAACCTAAAGACACTCTATTGTAAATGGCTTCTTTGGCAGTATTGATAGCATGTACAACTTGCAATCGTTTAGCCAACAAACGAACATTTTTTAAGTCCTTACTGTATCCATAACAAATTGCTTTCAGTACCATTTTAAGGCAAATTAAAAGCTGTGCTACTGCAAAAATAAAATTCAGAATATCTATGCACTTGCTTTCATGCCATGCATAAAATATCAAACATTCTATGCATGTACCTATAAATAATAACATAAAAAGATAAAAATAATATAAGACAGCTATGCAAGTTAATCTGAAAAGTATCTCTCATTTGTCTACAGAAGATTAGCCTCCATGCAGAAATCCCCAATTGATTCCATATCAAAAGGCAACATTTACAGACAAGCAAACCCCTGCTGATGTCAACTACAATACATGAGGAAGCAAACCACCTAACTTGACCACTGCTTATGCAGGTTTCCACTCTGACAGTGCAGTAAGTATTAGAAACAACACTGAGGCCACTCCAACCTTCTATTTCCTTTTATATCCTTTTCTGTAGGCAGACAGTAACTCCTCAGACTAACATCCTGCATCTAATTCCACGTAGTAAATCAGCTTTCAACAAAGTCTTATTTGATGTGTCAATACATATGATTGCATCAGAAAATTTGAAGAGAACTAAACGCAGAACAGCATTTACAAACAGCAGCAAATAAATCCGTAGCAACAAAACCTTGCACCACTAAAACAGGTGCAACTCCCACAGTCTTGTAAGAAAGTTAACCAGAGGTGATGCTGGCATAAGCTCTTCCCATGACCATCTTCCAAAAAGTAAAAGAATCCCAATGTTTCAGTAATTCAAAGTGAAGCAACATGTTCCCCCTTGAACAATAAATCAGTGGTTTCTATTCTTACCTGTGTATAGTCAAAGTCAGAAAGAGGAGCTATACTCTTGATGTAGTCCATTCGAAATTGGTTTTCTGGGTTGGCCAATGGAACTGGGGGTATTAAAGTGCTCATAGCTGAAACTATAGTCTAGAATTGGATAAAACAAAAAAACAAACACATTAATCTGGATAAATCTAGACTAGAGGATCAATAGAAGATAATCCAATCTGATCAGCAAAATGGGATTTCTCTCATCATAATCTTGGAGAGCACAATCCTTATAATTTCCAGTACAACCAAGCATTTAAGAACAGTATAAAGTGTGTTCTTACCACAATCGCATCTTTAACATTTTTCCGAATATCCAGTATTTTCTGTTTCTTTTCTCTGCATTAAAACAGAAATATTAACACTTTGATTTTTTTCTTCCAAAGCAGTTCAGTCACTTGCATTTAATTTTTTTCACTGATCGCTTGTTTATCTGCTCTTCAATCATTAAAACATACTAACAGAAAAAAAAAAGCAAGACAAATACATTTTCCCCTTATCCATTTTCTCGCATAGTATGAAGAGCAATGCACATTCATCCCTAATACATTTTTTTAAATCAGACAATCATAGCCACATCCGCAAAGCCTCCCCTGATGGAACTGGAAGTCATTCTTTCATTTCCACAGCATGCTGTAAACATGCTCTAAATTAACAACACGTAGCTGAAGGCCAACAAATATCTAAAATTTATGCTATGGATTAATAATGATTTCTGGCAAAGAGTTCTTCAGAGAGAAAATGATGTAGCCTCACAAAACAGGATGATTTCCAACAAATAGGCAAAATTAGTTTCAGTTTTACGCTAACCCCAGCACCGGAAAAACAGCACACACTGTCATCCTGATTATGACTTGACACGTATTTTTATATTACAGACAGATGCAATATTTGGTTATTTGCTTCTATGTAAAAAGTAGTCGCCATGTTGTTGCTACACAGGGGCCTGTCAAGCGCTGCAGTAGCAACAGTGTAAAATACAGTAAAGGGGCCAGAAGGAGAAAATGCAAACATACAATAGCAGCAATTTCCTTGTTYTCACTCCCCTCCCTCCCTCAAAACGCAGTGTCAAGCCACCAAAACACAGGCATGAGAGGAGAAATTTCCTAGCCTACTGTGTATTAACCTGTTTCCAACATTTAAGGAAAAATAAGTCACAAAGTGTCAATAATTCTTACTCTGAATTAAATCCATTGACATGTAGGATTCGCATTTGTTTCACAATAGTGCTTTTTCCTGACTCACCAGCCCCTAAAAGAGAAAGAAGGAAAGGGAGAACATTGTGATACACGGTTCAGGCTGAGAGGGGTCGGAGCGGTTTTTTTTTTGGACGCGACAGCATCTCCCACCTCGGCAGCATTTCTGTATGTGTGCAYCCATGTGGCTCAGCGCTGAGCTCGATCTGTGGACGCCTCGCTCATTGCTCAACACAAGAGCCTACATTTTCCATAGCTAAGGCGCACGCCGCATCTCCGCTCTCGGCTGCGCCCGCCGCCCCGGCGGGCTGGGGCTGCTGCCCCCTCCTCGCCCTGCTCTCCCCGGCCCCCACCTCTGCCCCTTCCTCCTTACCCAGCAGCAGCAAGCGGTGTGTCGCTTTATAAGCCAGCCTCTCTTTCTGCAACTGCTTCTCTATTTTTTTGTTGGCTTCTCGCTGCGCTTTCTCATCGATACGCTGATCCTCCGTTTTGCTGTTGCCCAAACACCCCATAGCCGCTGCTCAGGGTGGATGTCAGATCGCTGCCTTCACAGATTTAGTATTTACAAGGGGGAGGGAGTGGGGGGGAGGCAGAAGACAAGTCTTTATATCCGTGTGTGTCCCTGCGACGGTTCCTCTCCGCTTCTTCCCACCCGGCTCGCTCACATAAAATGGTCTCTGGCCGCTTTCCGATCGCAGCGGAGTTGGCTGCTTCGCTCCCCACCAGAGATGCGGAGAGCAGGCGGCAGAGGTAACCCTGCCCCGGCGGGGAGGGGGTGGGGGGAGAAGGCTGTGCAAAAATCCCTAACATGCAACGAGAGGGAGAAAAGGGCTCCTCCTGGAAACCAGCCGGGTGCCGCTCTCCGCTCTCCCTCCCCACCGCGCACACAATCCCTATATTTCTCTGTAAAGGTCTATTTTTGTCTTCCTAACTCAGCACTGCCTCTTTCTGCGAGACCAGGAAACAGCCCCGCTACCAGCCCTACGCGCAGGGAAGCCGAAGGAGAAAGGTAAAAGCCGGACGGATCTACCTGGATCCTGCGGGGCCGGGGCCAGGCGGCTCTGCGGGGTCCGCGCCCCCCGCCCAGGGCCACCCCCGCCGCCCCGCCCGCAGCCCCGGCCCCCGCGCCCCGCCAGCGCTGCTGCCGCGAAAACCTGGAGCTGGCATCGCCTTCGCGGGACCCGCGGCCTCCGGGCCCCCGCCCGTGGCCTGGCGGAGGGGAAGGAGCTGCGGGACGCGGCACTGGGAGAGCCGGGGCTTTTCCCGATCTTGCCCCGCGTTCCTCGGCGGTACTGGAAGAGCCTGGCAGCTACCAGAGCGAGGGTTGGCGCTCCTGGGTCTGGAGTCCCAGGCTGGCACAGGTGATGGCTGCCATCGTGACCGACCTGGGGGAGCAGCGCCGGCAGCCTGCCCCTGGCACCGGGGTGTGGGAGCGGCCGGGGTCTGCCCGCACGTACCCAGCATACAGAGCACACATAGGCACAAACACCCTGCCTCGACTTCTGAACAAACGAAATGTCCCTTTCCACAAGTTATCRCGGCAGCACACGGGCCGTTTTTTCCCTTTGAATATTCCAAACTGTATCAGCTGAACCAGAAAATGAAGCTGTCCAAACGGCTCACGATAATGCTTAATCCGAACAGGATAACATACATGCTATGATCACCACAACAACAGATTTCGACAAGAAACCATATCTCTGTTCCTTCTTTTACCTCCATTTTAGATCCTAAAATGAAACTTCAAGCTAGACACCCTTATAGGTATTCCTATGCTTCAAATCTCTTGCCTTGCAAACCAGCATCTCAGTGCAAAAGCAGCAGTACAGCACCTGGCTCTTCCTAAACTTCCCCTGCGTAGAAATCACCGGCACTACTCAAACGTGATGCTTGTTACATTGAGGCACAAGAACTAGAAAAAGGATGGACATGACTCTGAAGTCCCAAAATAATTTCAGTTTTTATCTCCAAAAATTATTAGTCCCCCATACTTTCAAAGATGGCTTACTGAAAAATTAGTATTTTGATAGCTACATAATGTGTGAAAAATCCTGGTCCCCACTGAAATCAAAGAGAGATTGCCATCAACTTCAATCAAACAAAATAGCATTTCAACCTAGAATCTTGAGAGGCATGTGGCAAAAAGAAACTAGATTATACAAGCAGAAGGATTTAGTGTAGCTTTTTTTTTTTCAATGGCTCTCTCACTCAGGTGGGAAGTGCTGAATCAAGGAAGAGAAACTGGTACTGTCTACTTTGAGCACACACCAGAGGAAGGTGAAAAGGGCAGGACCCAGAAAAGAAACAGGTACTACTCCACCTGTGGTTGGGTACATGGAGTTTTCAGGAGACTATGGAATTCAAGTGCCAGATACGTGGTTTTACGGTAGTGCTTGATCTAGACTCTGGAAGCTTTTTTCATCTTCCTTCTTACATAGGTGGGGGAAGCTGGGGGAGGGGGAGAAGGTAACACACTACAAATAGAAATTGACAGGATCTGCCAGGCCAAAATATGCATTTTTTAAGTGTTACTGAGCTGCATTTTTTAGGACAGACTGTTTTTTTCCTATTGACATTTTCCTGTCCTGTGAGAGGCAAAAGCACCTCACATACAGATAGGTTCGGAAGCACAATTCAGGGTGACTGCTGTTTTCGGAGGCTGTCAGACACAGGATATATGATGAACAGCTTTTGTGAAGAGCAGTCATGTTTGCTCCCTGCGACAGTACTATGAGAGCTCAAAACTGAATCTGTCTTGGTTAGAAATCACTAACTGGGTCTGAATTTTCAAAGTCCTTCAGTGTCAAAAGCTGTAATTTATGATGCGTAAGATGTGTGTAGCCATATTTATTTCCTACATACCTCAGTTTGAGACCTAAGTCCCAAATCTGGCTAGTGTCAGTTGGTCCTAGGAACTAAATCTGTCTTGTTTCTTCCCCTCTTTTCCTCAGCAGTTTTCCTCTTTCACATACTAACATGGGGATTTTTGGTGCAGGCTTGTTCCCAGCTTTGAAAAGGCTCAGTGCCAATAAATAGAATTTTACAGGATCCTGGTATATCCTGCTTTTACCTTTCTCCAAAAGAGGGAAAGTTTTTCTCATTTCCTCTCTCCCCCTCGAAAAACCCCACGACCCTTTTGGGTCTCTTCCTCCTGAGAAAAGATCACACAGTTCAAGAAAGACACGCGCAAGCAACCTGTGCCCAGCAAGAACTTTTGGCTGTTATTATATTCCCAACCTTCCCTTTGCTTTTCCCGAACACAGCACTTACCCCGACATAACTGAACTACAAAATCCTAGAAGCAAGAACAAACAAGAGAAATTTCCACCCCCTTTGGACACAGCTATTTTTTTTTTTTCAGAGAGAAACCATAGCTATCATATGAATGTCTCCTCTGCACACAAACAAATTTAAAACTCTATGAAATGTTGCAGCAGTACTGCTTCACCAAACCAACTTCCAGTAAGAACTGTACACAGGAATAAAAACAAAATCCCGGACAAAGGAAAGAAGACTCTTCGTGGTCTTCCCCTCTCTTCTGAGGCAATCAATGTAGGATCCTCCTTAGGAGGATCCTAGTCCTCATGAAAATGAGGTATTTCACATTGCCTCTGCCCCTTCAGATCATGTAACATATGTATACATACATATATTTATATATGCACACATCTATAAATATAAATACACACTGAGTGTGTATGTGTGTGCAAAAAATGAGATTCGGCTTCTAATTCATGCTCAAACTTGGTGCTATCCCATGGTGAAACCAGGCAATACAGCATAAGCCCTCCTTCCCTGGAGGGAAACTGGAGACACCTTTATTTCCTGCTTCCCTCTGCGAGTTCCCCCCTCAGGCTCCACCATTTGTGAGCCTCAGGCTGAATGCTGGCAAACCCAAGTCACTTGTGTGAGGCCATGTTTGCATTCTTGTATGGAAGAGGATTGACAACCCAGCTGAAGACAAGTTCAAGCAAACAGGCACACTGAGTGGTCACCCCTTCCACAAAGTCAGTCTCTTTTCTCATGCCTGTTCTGTTTGGGGTAAGGAGGGACAAAACCCCAGTAAGAATTAATGGGGAGCTCCTACACATGCAGCTCAAGAGATCCAGTTGCCCCTCCAATCCAGAGCAGAGGTGTTTCTTGCAAACACTAGGCAGAGGTGGAGAAAGTTTCTCTACAGAAACCCTGCAGACCCTTTGCAGACCATCTTCCCTTTACACAGCCTCTATTGTGGCTTTGGTTCTGTTTCTCAAAAAAAGAGCAAATGGAAAGATGGAGGTAATCAAAAGCATAGGAGGGATCTAAGCAACTGGTGAAGATATTTTTCCTGCTTGCTAGTCTTCCTGTCTTAGCTTTCACAGGGATCTCTGAACTCTCTGCTGACACTGTCCTCAAATATGGGCACTGCACTAGGTGGGTAACACTGGTGACCTGACCTGCTTCTCCTCACTGACCTCTCTTTCATGTAGCCCATTGCTGCAAATCAGGATACGCAACTCACTAGTGAGTGAGTTTTAACCCACCTCATCATCAAACTCAGGAGAAAAAAAAGAGAAAAATAAATTGTAATTGCATAGATATTCAAGAAAAATAATTCTCTCTCTCTAGTAATAAATTACTGCTAAGTTTCTCTCTCTGCAGATGTCAAATATTAACACGAAAGTATACACTCCCTAGAAGGCTACATTTGGAGTTTTATAAGATACATGAACAAGGAACCAAAAAAATTATGACTCTGACTGTATTAAAAATACTGACTAAGGGTCTAGAAAATACACAGCACATACTCTGCAGAGAAGCGAATGTCATGCTAAAAAAATAAAACCTTCATCCTCTTGTTTAAACCCATGACCTCAAAAAAGTCATTAAAAATTTTTGGGAGGGGCTCATCTGTTTAAGAACCAGGATGGGAGAGATGTCAGAAAAGGTGAGGTATGCATTTCCATGGTGACCATGGACCTGACTCTGAATTGCCTTCACATCCATGGATTAAGGACAAATTCACTGATGCAGAAGAGGSTCAGACAATGCTGAGGGGCCTGGCAACATTCTGAGCAGTTCCTTGGCTCCTTGACACGGTTTGCTGTCCCCACTCCCATGCCATACTCCTTTACCTGGCAGCTGCCACCATGTAACTCACCTGACAAACCAACTTCTCCCTTGCCTACTTCTCTCCCACAAACCACAACCCGCCCCATCTCTGTGCAGCACAGGGAACAAAAGGGAAAAAGCGGGAATAGGGAGAAAGGAGGTGACATGATGTGGTAGAAGGCTGTGGAGTAGAGATAATAGTCTGAAGAGAAAGAAGAGTTCTCCAGAGAAAAACTGCAGGCAGCAGTCCACAGAAATGACAAAGATAGCCTTTTGCCTCCAGAAAGCATTTGTGAAGGGGAGGATTAGATCTAAGGAGGAGCCAGATGCTCCTCGGGAAGCCTGTGTGGAAAAGCATCAGGTGAAAAGCAGATTTGCAGTATGATTGCACTAAAGAAAGAGGGCAATCCTCTTTCATTCCAAGCTAGTTATTCCTTATCCAAGCTAGTTATTCCTCATCCACATCCCGCAAGCAAGCAGAGGGAATGGGGAACTTCTACTCTTCTGCTATGGCCATCCCCATCAGCTCAGGATTTCCCTTTAGACTCATATTGGTAAAATAATTACAGTGTTTATTCTTGTCTTTTGTGACTAGAAATTCCTTATCTATGAAGAGAGACTCACATGGCAGCATTCCACTCACGTCCATCTGTTGGTACCAGAGGCAGAAGCTGCTGATTGAAACTAACATAAATCCAGCAACGTCCTAAGAGCATTTAAAAGACTAAGTAACCTCCCGTGGTTTAAATATTCTTACATATTACATCGAAATAACATTGTTAAACAAAGTGACACAGATGCTTTGCAATAAGCAAAAAGGAAACCTTGTTTGATGAATTTGCAAGACTGTTATAGGATGTTACATTTWTGGCAAAACAGGAGGCACTTTTCTGACAGTGTCCCAGCTTATGGAGAATTTCACTTGGCTGGACACTCCCAAGGTGCTTCCCCAACTTCTCCCCCTCTCCCTTGAACAAAGTAACACATTCCCAATTTAAGGCAATGGAAAATTAGTTCTAATCAGTTGTTTAGGAGAGCCCTCAGGATTAAATGGATTTAAGTAAAGCCAGGCAAAACATACTAATACTGCCCTAATTTAGAAGTGAATTCATCAGTAAATAAAGAAGTCAGCTAGAATTATAGCTGAAGTTATCACTTTCAAAAAAGGAGGAAAATCTTTACAGGAGACATGTCCTGGATTCTCTGCAACATGCTGACCAACACCTTGCACAGCTGTAACAGCGAAGCCAAGTCATTTGTCTGCAGTTTATAAAAGGTTCTATATGTCATATAAAATTTTGCATTTAACAGTAAATGCTCAGGTCAACTATCATGATCTCCCTATTTGGACAGGAATAAAAAACTGGTGAGAAAATCAACTTGTGAGACACTGAACATATGCATGATGTGCCTTAACCTCGCCTTTAACTCCAACACACACATCTCAGCAAGACACTCACAGTCACAGCATGCCTGTCTCCACCCCTGGTCTTTAGGCAGTATTGTACTAAGCTAGATTGTCTCTACAGTCACTGCAAACACATCTGATCTGTGATTCCCCTGTGTTTGTACTACCCCTCAGCCTTGATATAAATGAAGAGATACTTTTTAGTTTCTTCTCAGTTGTTTTAACTTCTCTGCTTGAGAAATTAAGTTTTAGCTACCCCAGTAAGTGGCTGATTTTCGAAAAAAAGGAAGTCTCTACATAGTTAAAAAGTTACGCTCTAATTCTTATGAGTGCCTGCATGGTCAGTGGTATCCCTCAACAGAAAATTCTTACAAATAAAGATCATTGCATTCAACTACCTTAACATGAATTGAGGAATTCTGTAACTGTTTCCTAAACCTGTTTCAGGATCCCAACATGCAATTACACACAAGAGCAATCATTAAAATTTGCTTCAGGAAATAATGTTGCCAACAAGTGGGTAGCCTCACGCACCCACAACCTGATTGATATCAATAATATTTATCACAGAAATACAGCTTTTGCTTGACTGCATGACTAGCAAATCCAGATAAAATTTCAAAACTTACTGAATAAACAACACCACAGTATTTTTCTCCTCATCCATCTATATTTTTAACCTATACATCTGCTTGTAACAAATACCTGTTGAGTCATGTTCTGCTTGGCCTTTTGTGATATAGATCTTAAGTTTCCTAGAAGTATTTCTATGGTATATTTGTACAAAGCATATGATCTCTGGAWTAAATAGCTCTCACATATTTGCTCCTAATTGAAGAGACATGGCTTGTTGACCCACGTGGTCCTCTCCAAAACGAGGTTTATGTTGCAGTTAAACTTCACGCTTCTATGACATGAATTTATTTATTTCTCTGGACAGAGAAAATGGTCGATATGAAGGCTAAGCAGATACATTACTTATATAGATGACTCTTCCATCTGCATACCTATGCAGAAGAGGGGAAAAACAACATTAAACACCGTGTGATAATTTCCTGGAAAGTAAGTCTACTTTTTKCTCTTTTTCTTCTGTTTACTTACTCACTTTTTTCACTCCTGGTCTCAAACGCTATTCTGATAGAATGAGTTAAGGAAATTCAAACCTGTATGATCTTACTGATCTTATTTTTACTAAAAACCAAAAGTTTCTTCCAGCACCTACTGGGCTGCTTGTATAACATGGATTAGATTCTTTGGAGCAAATATTTCTCACAGGATCATTTCACTTGGGGTGAAAGGTGATAAAAGCATTGGTGCACGAAGAAGGGGGAAAAGTTGAAAAGTCCACAGAATGTGCAGACATTTTGAAACAAGCCATTTAATAAGTTACTGAGGAATCTGTATTTTCTCACATACTTTGGGAAAGAAAGAGTTTGTTTTTACAATAAAAATGCATAATGTGAGAAAATTTCCTAAAATATGGCAACATTTTCTCCGGGTTTAAAGTTTCAGTCCTTATCAATGTACATTTCTGTACAATCTGCATAATTGCAAGCACATTTGCTTTGGGCTTGGGTTTGGTTGTTTTTTGGTTTGGGGTTTTTCTGGTTGTTGTTTTGTCGCCTTTTTTTTTTTCAAGGAGAACTATTCTACCTTAATGTCTTGCAACCTCTTTAAAATTTTAAATCTTAACATCCTAATGATGCAGTGCAATGCTATGCAGAACTATTGCAGCAGTGTCTGAGGTTAGCAATAGTATAAGTGCAAAAGGGGTCTAATCCAGCAAGCTCAGCTAATGCAGCTGCTCAGACATTGCACTATGTTTTAAAACATTGAGAAGGTTTTAGAAAGCTTATAGCTGCTTGGAATATTTAACAACTTACAACAACACATCGTCAACCAATTTGCCTACCAATCCTAAAACATTTAAAGGCCTTTAAACTTACCCACATGCAAACTCTTCCAGCTCAGAATCAGCTACAGCACTCTGCCACCCACATCACTAAATACAATGACAAGATTATGCTTCCATGTCTTTGCAGCCTATTCTTCACAATATGCAAATCTTCAGGAACTGCATTTCTGATCCTGATGCAACAGCACAAAAGCTATTGTTGTAAGAAATGGTTTAACCTGTCAGCAACACTGTCACCACAATTACTACCACTACTAAAGATATGATCATAATCTGCCACTTAAGGATCACTAGATACATTATGACTATTGTATTCTTTTACACAGTTCTTTTACATGGACACTAATTGAGAACACTTGATTTAAATAAAATCAAGCACTATAAATTTTCATTGACAAATCTGTTCTTAACCTTTAGACAGCAAACGGTGCTGCCTGCTCATGTAGGGAAAACCAGCTATTTAAAAAGGCTAACCTGCAAAGGCTGCAAAACATTTATCAGAAATACAAACCCGTGTAACACTGTATACAAAGAAGAGAGCCTGGAAGAAGCACACAAGGATGCTCTGTCTGAACATGTAAATGACTTACATTAGCTAGGTTAAAACTCCTCAGTACCATTCAAATGCTTGTGGTCCACGCAACAATTTATAGTGTGTTTGGGAATGGACAGCTGTACATTCAGAAAGATTCAAAGTTTCTGTGTGTAAAAGGCACACAGTGCATGACAAATTTATTCTATGTCATTTGTTTTTATATAATTTTATTGAGGCTGAAAAAGATAGCAAATGCCCAAATTTGAGTTGCATATGCAGCTCAGATGCAGCTCTTCTGCATGTGTATACCATCACAGAGTCCTCCCCTTTGAAAGCCTAATTTTTGGAAATATTTCATCTCAGAATGACCATGAGCTGTCAGAGTGACCATAAAAACAAATCAAAACTAAACAAGGATGTGCCCCCCCCCCAAATTGGAGTCCCAGAACATATCAAGGCATTCCTCACATAAACAAAAATATTAACATTATACTCATAGGAATTCATGGACAACATGATCAACATTGGTGACCTCTCTTCATGAGAAATGAACACAATTTGGCAGAGGTACAGAGAAGACGGATGAAGAAGGTTAGACTGTGTGACTGGTATCAGAGGAGGCTCAGTGGAGCAGGATTTATCAGACCAGGGATCGCTGTGGTTGCCTGCAACGATCAGGCAAAGCACATAGCATGCCATGGCTTGCCTTGCCATCCATGGCACAAGGGCTGCAGGTTCCTCTGCAGCAGGAACACTGCAAAGGGCTGCTGGCAGCAATGATGTATCCAGAACCACAGGTCAGGGCCACTGCTTTTGCCTGACAGAAATCAAAGGCATATTGTTGCTTTCCAGAGAAGTACCAGAGAGCTTTCCCATGACTGGAGAAAACTATTTAATATATTCCAATCTGAACAGTTTCACCCAATTTAATAATTCTGTCTTGAGATGCTGCAAGACATGCGTAATGAGACAGGAAAAAAATCAGTTTCAAGCTGCCAGAGGAGCCTGGCTCTGATAAGAGCAGGACTACAGAAAACAACAGCAAATTCCAGCCTGGTCCAGCTCAGAGACCAGGCATAACTGCCCAAGGGAAGAGAGGGCACCTTGGCATGGAGAGCTTCTTGTCATCATGCTTCCACCTTGTCGCGGTGAGCTGCTGTTTCTGTGTGGAAGTCCCATCCAGCAGAGGGAAAGGAGGCAGAACATGGCAGATGGCCACACACCTTTTGGAGCCTGTTCCTTCTATTGTGTCAGCAAACAATAGCCTCCCACTAATCTGTGAATCTCCTCAGGCTCCCTTCATGCCTTTACCATACTGCTTCCCCAGCCCAAGTTACCTTCTCTGCTATTTACAGCTCTCTGAATGGTCAAATCTGTATGCCCAGCAAGAAGGTAAGCAGAAAAGAGAAAAAGATGTCACTCAGTCAAGGGCCTAAATTTTCCAGGCTAACTTTGTTACTTTCCATATGTTATCTCTAAAGTTTCTTGTGATTTGTAGCATGAGCCAATGGCTTTCTTCTGTTAAATGCACAGAGCACACAGTCAAAGATTAACCAAAAAGGGTGCTGTGGCAAAATACTTCCAGTACTGCCAAATTCTATGTTTCTAAGTAATTTCAATTGCCTATGGAAGCCTGAATTAGTGTTAGTATACAACGTACATTACATAACCTTGGAGTTTACATTTATGGCATGTTGTTGTCATGAACTTGTTGAACGTGTATGGGGCCATGAGCAACATGGTCTAGTGCGAGGTGTCCCTGCCCATGGCAGGGGGTTTGGAACTACATGGTCTTTAAAGTTTCTCAAACTAAATCATTCTATGATTCTATGATTCTTTTCTGTGCCTTTTTGGAAAATACTGAATGGATAGAYTGCACTTCAAAAATTCAAAAGATTGACAGACATAAAAATACAATGACTGTTCTAACTGTTAGTTATTGAAATCATGATGATAACTTAAAAAGTCATTCTTTATACTGAGCAAAACTCTGAAAGTATTTGGATTACTTATAAACTAAACAAACCAATGCTATATTATCTATATATAACAGCAAAATAATGTAATTTTTTTCACACCTTTCTCTATTCCAAATGTACACTATGGCGGTTTTTTAATTTAAATTTTTTTATTTACATGGCATATGAAAACCCTGACCCCAGATTTAAATATTATTATTACAAGTTTATGCTTGGAATCTGCTCTCTTGAACATTTAGGTGGGGTTACTATATCAGTGATAAGAAAAGAAACCTCTGCTATGTTCCACAGAGAAAATCTGCTATAATCATGCATAGTAAAGACACGATGTTACATCCACTAAAGGTTACAACCGTGCACATTATGCAAAACTCTGTAATCAATTTTAAGTAACAATTTTAAGCAACTGTAGCAAAAAGGACTAAATCTTATAATGCAGTAAGTCAAATGCGGGGTGCAATGCCACAACTGAAATAATTCTAACACAGATGTTTAAAATCTAATTACAAAAATTATAAGATTCTTATCTAATCAATTCCTCCCTTGAAATGCCTATTTCTCTTCACAGACTATAAATGGATTCAAGGTGAGTTCATCTAGAGATCTAATAATCAGTGCCCAGAAATCACTGTGAAATGGAAATAAAGGTTACTAGTAGGAAATGCAGCTGAGCAACTGCATTGCATGGCAGCAAGCCAAAATTAGTGTATTCTCAGTGATGTGTTACTAACTTGGAAAGTAAAGGTGCAGAGCTGGTGACAAGTCAAACTTGCTGGTCACCAGTGAGTGACAGGGCTTTTGCATGCAGTTTAACAACTCTGCTGATGATTCATCATTTTTAGTGGTATTAATGAATCCACTTTTTTTCTTAATAAGTTAATGCTAATACATTTTACTGCTTTTCTTCACTTAAAAGGAATACTTCTTTCAATACARTGCTGTTCAATTTGGTCAATAAGCCATCCAATGACCTCAAGCAATGAGAAAATCCATATGGACAAGCAATTAGTATCTTCACATCTCATGAAAATAAGCCCAACTTCAGTGCTAATTCACAAAGGTGGAAGAAGAAAAATGCTTCAACTGCAAACCACTCTGTATCTATTCACTACAGGGATTGTGACAATAAATTATTTTTTTCTTCTTTTTTTGCCTTTTAAATTCCTATCCCTCTAAATTCTACCCCAACTGCAGGCTAGTACAATTTGAACAAAATGCCTTGTGTGCACTGATGCCAATATGTATGAAAATTACCACTTACCCATCAACACATTCAGGTAAGCCTGAATTTCCCTTAAAAATGAAAAGCAGGCAGCAGATAAAAGCTTCCCTCTTCTCCACACAGAATTATGTAATTAAAAATCTAAGATAATAGGTATGTTATTGGTTTGTATGTACATAAACAAAAATTTTCTGTCTCTTGATATGAAGTTACCTCTTCATTTAAAACTGGTGTTTTAATCAATCCATCAACTTTATCATGGACTCCTCACCATCCAAATGCAGATAGAGTATTCACTGTTACTGGCTGAGTTTCTAATGAATGTACCCGAAATTGCCTTAGGATCCAAGGCTTATAAAAACTGTCTTACTTCAGACATTTTTTTCTCCAAATGACCAAACCTTTCATCAAAATGTGAGACAGGGAATATTCAAAATCTGTACATATTTCTATAAAGTGAATAAGAAAATAAAAATGCCAGAAGACTTAGGCTCAAGCTACTCAAAGTCAGCATATGTTGAGCAAGACTGGTTACACTATAAAATGACAGCCCAGTGATTGGATGAGCCACATGAAGAAGCTGTTCCCTCACTGGGCTGCCTGCTGGAACAGCAGCTGCACTCCAGTTTTAATCTTCAGCTCCTGACGGCTTGGACAGCCCAAGCAGGAATTATTCCAGGTGTTCTGAGAGGCCTGGCAGAGCTGGGCACACAGAACAGCTTTCCTGTGAGCTTGCAAAATCTGCAGCAAACAGAATTCAGTACGATAGCCCACAAAACCAACAGAGACACCAGTGGGGGTTCATATACCTTTCCACAGCAGCCCAGAGAAAGTGCTGATCACGACATGGCTTGTTTCATTTCAGACAACAGCTAGGCAAGGTCAGGCAGCTGGAGCAAACTGAAGACATCCTGCTCTACAATTACTCTGTAATACCACTGACATTTTTATCTAGATAGCTATCTTTAGAATAGGAAGTAAGTGCATTAAGCCATACCACCTTCCTTTTCTTTCTGTGCCCTGATCTCCCTTACTTGCTTTCCAAGTCTAATTGTCAGGACTAACCTATCATTTTATGAAAGATTACATTCTCTAATTCTTATAGATGTCTTCTTTGATAAAATTCTCTCTCTTTGGTTTTTTTCTTCCCCCCTCTAAACCATCCCCTCCTCTGTACTTTCTTGTTTGAGGCCTCTTCAATACTTGCCATCCACTGCGACAATCAATGCCAGCAGCATCAGTTTTGAAGGAAATCATATAGAGATGAGATGAGATGTATGAGAACTCAGAACCATCATAAAGGAATAATATAAACTTTAAAATCCCCTCCCTCCGACTTTTCATGCTTACAACATAAGAGCTGTCAGCAGCAGTCTCTCTTCCTTTTCGATACAGATGACACACGTTTCAGAAGATTGCTCTGAATATGTAATTGCATAAAGATAGGAACCAGCCCTTTGAAATTCTCCTACCTGATTTATGAGGCATAAAGATCTCTTACGAAAGAAGCAGTAAGACTCCTGTTTCCTGAAAAACTCCTGCTCATAGATCAGTATATAAAATTCTAAAGTGCAACCCCATTTCTCAGTGCACCTTTTAAGAGGCAGATTAGGTTTTGAATGATCTTGAACACCAGAAAAACAGACACACCCTACCCTCAAATATACTTTTCAAGAAAAACTTGATTAAAGCTGCTGAGAGAAGAACGTGGGACACCGTGAACAGAAACAAAGGTATATACTGTGCCGGCCTGATGTTAATAGACAGAGTATGTTGTGAGGTATCTCCTGTTCCTGAAAAATCAGATGTGAAAACATGGAAAGCAAAGCATGTTCATTTTATTTTTCCACAAATAGAAATATATATCCATTTTAAAAAACTTTGCCCATTGTTCAGTACCTTATCTGTATCTTAGACGCAATGATAAGCAGTGCATTTCTGCTGAAGTACCGAACAAGTAACCTTCAACCTAAGGCTGAAGGCCGGGTGACCAACCTTAGAGACGTATTTACATTGTTATTTTTAAAATACACCTTATGTCATATATTTCATTACAAATTTTTAGATTCCAAGTGTGTAACAGGGAAATAAATTAAACATAATAAACATGACTTATGGAGATGACCTCAGAGTTAGAGCATAGGAGGGACTTGGCTGCGGAACAAACAACTTCTGGAGACGTTCCAGGACTACAAACTCCCTTTTTTTCAATTAGATGATCTAACAGACCCCGTGATGATCCAGCATAACAAACAAATTGTCTGAGGACATGCCAAGTAGTAAAAACAGTAAAACATGATTTTTGCCTCTTAGCACTAGGACTTCACTCTCATTAAAAGGGGGCTCTTCTGCAAATAAAATCCAGTACTGTAATATACAGCACTGAATTCCACACTTATGGTTGTAAGAAGATCCTCTTGTTCTAAAAAACTGAAAAAATTTGCTGCAGGATATTAAGAAGTTTAATATAGGGACTACCCTTCATCAACACAGTGTAGTGGTTAGCAGGCTTTCAAGCAGTCACATTTCAGTGTTTAGGAAACAGACAGTTTGAAACCAAAATCAAAGCAAACCCAAATCCTAAACAGGATTGTCTAAGGACTCATCACTGGGTAAAAATAGCTCATGTGTTTGATCCTCAGACATGAAAACACATTACAGAAAGCTGAAAAAAAAAAGGTGTACATATATGCATATACACACACACAAACACTTTTCTGATGGTAATCACACACATGTAGACTTTAAAACAACAAAAGATATCCAGCCCAGACATAAACTAAAAGGTGAAAGAAACCCACAGGAGATGTAACTCATGAAAGCAACAAGAGCAGTTTAACAGTGAGAAAGCAGTGCCACGGGGGCTGTAGCTGCCTGCTTGTCTCCGGGTGTGCCCCAGTGCACAGCTCATGTGTTTGGAGTGCATTTTCCCCCACTCGCTTTCTCAGCTCAAAAGCTAATGAAGTCTCAACAAACAGACTTAAGTTCAAACATCATTAATTCTGCTATTAAGGTATATCACTAAGAGGTTCTCCCACTTATATAGTCATGAAGTGCTTGGCAACAAGGACATTTATAAATCATTTCTCTAAAGAAGGAAAGACCGACCTGAATTTTATTGCAGATCACTGGCTGTGTCATTCTTTACAGTTTCAAGCCCCAGAACAGTAGCAAGAAGATGCCAAATCCCTCCAAATTAGTGCACAAAAAGCTGCTGCCAAAATGGCATCAACTATTTTGCTACAGGTCCGTAACAAAAAATGTATCAATCATTCTTTTAAAGCATTATTTTTGATAAAAATTAACAGGGGCCTTCAGACCAGAGCAACATCAGGCACCTCTAAAGGTTTCAGTGAACCCATACTAATATGAGCATGGTTGCTGAATCACAGGCAAAGTACATCAATCGGGTGTCTCCTCTAAAAGCCTAGTTCAAGACGTCAGATGGCACCAGCCTTGAAGCCCTCCCCTCTCTTCCCCTATGTGGGAGCAAGGAACGAACCAGGGAAGACCTGTTCCAGTCACCCCTTCTGTGCAGTTCTCTCTCATCTTCCTCCACAGTGACTCGACTGTCACATGCCTTACAGGTCCAGAAATATTCCCCCACCAGATGCTTGCCACACTTTGGTTAAAGGACAGCAAACTGTTACACATGTCCTTCACAGGACCAAAAGCAGATCTCATAGGAGATACAAGTCTGCATTTTGGCCACAGAAGACACGTGCCTGGTCAGTTGATGGGGAAGGATTATACTGTCCAAGACTCTTCCACAGACACTTCAGGACATGTGGCCTGCTCCAGCCAGAAGATGAGCAACACCATTCATAGCAGTTTGGTTTCTGAAGAACACATGAAAGGGGCTTCAAGCTGTAGATCACATTAAAAAAAATTGGGACCTCAAGTTGCATGCAATGTTTTCGTTTTCTTATTCTATTTTCCCCTGCTTAAAAGTAACTTCTTCAGTTATAACAGTAAAGCTGAATGCCATGGAAAGAACTGCAGAGCAGCAAATCATTGTTCCAAGATGCCATTAATTTTGTCCATTGTGGGTTCTCAAATGCAAAGGAAAAAGGACTGGCTTCCACAACAGTTGCTCCCTAAGCTTTCTACCTAAATGAAAGGGAAAAATAATAAATCATCAGTTTTGTGGATTTAGCCACCACCTTTAGTGCAAGGTGTATGCCAAATGTGCTGTAAGGTTGGAGAATGCAGCATTGTACAGTGTGAAGATTTTAACTGATCATCTTGGAGCTGTATTTATATATTCCAACTATTTTCACCAAAGAAGGTTTCCCAGTGCAGGCAGGAGATCATGCTGTGAGGAAAACCTCAACAGTCTGTTTAGAAACGACAAGACTTTGGAGTAGTTGATGATGAACATTTAGTCAGTTCTGGTTTAGTACGGTCGCCTTGGCAGCTGAAGTTCTGGTGTGAGTAAGCCAAGGTATTTAACCTTAAGACAATGACTTGTGTGAACATAGACCTCACCCACTACATTTCAGTATGCTTGAACAGTGACAAACAGTAGTTCAGTACCTAAGCACACATCCATTACAGCACCACAGAACTGGCAGGTGTCCCCATCACCCTCACTGCATCAMCACTGCAGCCACATACACACATCTTAAGAAGGGTTCTTCCCTTCCCCCACCCCCTGCTGCCGTTTCTCCATTTCCAGTTTCTTCTGCTTTCCAGAGAGTCCTCTGACCCTGACATCAATGCATCCACCTCTCATAAATCTGCACCTATATATCTGTCATCAGTGTTCCTACCAACATGCTGCACCTCTTAGGGTTTATCCTTTATCTCCAGTATCACCTGAGTGCACAATGATGCCAATGATTTGGCAGACTGGGAGGTGACAGGTAGGTAAAGACTCCCCTTTAAGAACTCATATATGGTTCATTTAATTGTTTTGAATTTAGTCAAAGTCCTCTACAAAGTGTTCTTTTGTGACTAAAAAAGTCCAAATGAACAAACATGGTAATTTTCTCAACCAACATTCGTCTAAAAAACAGGTTACAGTCCACTGTAACCACTCCAGGTGACTTCCTTTCAAACAACACAGCATTAAAAAGCATGAGATTGCAGAAGGGAAAAGAACTGATGGGTCAGAAGTGACTTAAGTTCATGCAGACCTGAGGAAGACAAGGTAATGTAAACATGGAGTCATTAATACACAGAATTAATACACAGAATTGAGGTTGGAAAAGACCCCTAAGATCATCGAGTCCAATCTTCGACCAACCACCACCTTGTCAACTAGGCCTTGGCACTGGGTGCCACATCCACGCACACCTCCAGGGGTAGTGGCTCCACCACCTTCCTGAGCAGCCCGTTCCAATGCCTGACCATCCTTTCAGGGAAGAAATTCTTTCTGTTATCCAACCTGGACCTCTGCYGGCACAGCTTGAGGCTGTGTCCTCTTGCCCTGTTTGCCCTCTTTTCCCTCACTTTTTAAGGCATAGCTAGCCCACCTAAAAATTTATTTTGAATCTCTATTTGCAGTACTTCGTAAATTATGCAATTGTGACTAAGACCTGAATTAGAAAAGATGAAAGGTAAATTAGGTCATAAGGAGACAATCAACATTGCAATCAATCAAGGTTTCATAATTTTAATAAAATGAAACCATTCATCAACCACCAGATTTTTTTCTCARTCTCTGAAGAATATATGACAACCATTGAGGTTGGAGGTGGCAGAACTTTTCCTAGATACCTCCCTGATTTCATTTAATTTCAACGTTCTTTTGATCCCSTCTTCCAAAATAGTTTCTACAAATACCATCTCTACAATCTGTAGTACTGCCATGAAAGGAAGGCTCCTCAGTCCAAGGACTGAGGCTTTCAATCTATGTATGCATATGTATTGAATTTTAAACTCCTGACATTTTAAGAGGCATCTTTAATCTATTTACTGATTCTTTGTTTCAGCTCCAGCTTGCATGTTACTCAAGAGCACAGGTTCAAAAGCAACGGCTAATATGTATTTAAATGCAAATTTTAATTCCAAAAAAGSTTTGGTAGGTAAGTAGGTAACAGAGAAAACAGTGAAATGGAGGGAGGCTTAAAGCAACACATCACGAAGAAGAGAGACTGAAGAAATATGCACCTGGTCAGGCCTCAGAACTGCATTAATTAGGGAAGATGTGCAACAAGTGAGATGCTGAACAAGCAGCAGTGGGAACACTGTTGTGAGAGAGTAGCTGAAATGCCACATACTGAAGTTAAAATTCTTTAAGTGATGATCAGCATAGATAAACAAGCCTGAAATCTGCCCAAAGCAAACCTGTGAAGAGCTGTAAAAAGCAAATGGAGGTCCCAAGAGGAGAGCTTAAAATGAGATCACAGGTATTTGAACTGCTTTTGGATGCTAGAAAGAGAAAATCTGGTGCTTTTAAAAAAAAAAAAAAGGCAAGTACACCACTACATATCTCAAAAGCAAAAGAAGAGAAGTCCTTATTTTCTGTAACTGTGCCAAAATTACAGGCTCTCTGTCAACAAAAATGCAGAAATCTTCCAGCTGATTCCCCTAGCTTGGTCCCTTTCCAAGTTCCTCAGCTTTTTCTTTACTTGTGTAGCCAAAATATCTCCTTTGCCTACTGACAGATATATAAAGGCATAAAACTTTCTCCTAAATCCGTGGTTCAAACAGATAAACAGACAACAAGTTCATATGAGAATACTCTGTCAGTCTCCCTGTGACTGTTTCAGTACTTAGTTGACTTCCCAAATAAAATTTCTGAAAGGCCTCTGAAACAGGAAGCAATTGCCTGCTGGTTGTCTTTGCTTCACTACTCTTCAAACATATTCGAAGAATTCTAGAAAATGAGTAAGACACTATTTCCCTTTGCAGAAACTGTGCTGCCAAGATGAGCCCATACCTCTTCCAGAGGAGCAGACCAGCACATCCAAGCTGGACTCTGTGTTTATTGCTTGACCAGAGAGAACAAAAGCATTATTAAGTCTATTACACAAAGAGAAACTTTGGAGATTGTTCTTGGTTAGAACTAAGAATGTTGCTACACACTTAGCAGCTGCCAACCCCCCAAAATGAAAATGCCTCCTCATTGTTTCCACAAAGTCAAATTTCCACAGTGGTATGTAAACAGATAATGTTATTTTATGGAAAAGGGTACTTCTACAACAGATCAGAAAACAAAGCAAAACATATCGACCTTTTTGGATTGCTCTGAAGTTTTGCACGTTTACTGGGGACWGGGGCAAGGGGCAGCAGAGGAAACTGGTAACGTTAATGTTCTTAACTTGAGCATCTGTAATTAAGTGCATATGTAAATCTGAGATACAGGTAAATTTTTCTTTACCATCCCAAAACTAATTTTTCCAAATGTTGCTATTCTTTTCCTGCMGTATGAAGGTGACAGTTCAAACCACGGCTCAGACTGTGAAAACGTTCTCTGTCTCAACACTTTCCTTTGGATTTGGAGTACAGCATTCACTGTACAGTCAAAAAAGCAAAGGCAAAATAAAATTTCAAGTCCAAATGTTAGCCCAAGCACATGCTTTACACTTACAGTACAGTGCATCTGAAAAAATTATCCAAATTAATTTCTAGCTGATTAGTTTTCACTTGAGGAGAGAGGATGCAAGAGATAGGCTAGGCACTGAATTTAAACTGTGCTCCATCAGTATCAGTTTATATAACATGACTGGCAGAAAATTGAAAAATGGTAAGAAAAATGCTACAATTGGCATTGGTATGCTTTTATTTTTAAGCAATGTTAGCAGAATTCTTAAGAATCAAATTACTTTTGAAAAGAAAAACTGCATACAAGAATGCCTGATTGCAGGGCCAGGGTAATTAAAGAGTGAAGAGGAGAGCTAATAAGAAAAGGGGATTGAAGCTGTAGTCGAAAATGATGAGAATAAAAGGGTGATGCTCAGTAGCAGCAAAATTTAGTGCAGGTGGAGAGAAGAAAGGAGAAGAGAGAAGATCCTTATCCAGATGTGGAGAATCCAGATGACAAAGAAAATAATATAGGTATTTGACAGAAGAAGAATATTAGTGGGAGGAATGCTTGTCAGCTCCATATTCCCTTCCCTTGAATTCAAGATTGGAATAACCCTTTCCTTTACGTTTTCTTYTAAGTTTCTTTAAGATCACCTCCCCTGCTCTTCAAATACGAGTGTCATATTCTTTATAACTGGTAAAACCAGGAAAGAGAGCAGGGCTGGTGGTTCTGGTGGGGAAAGGAAATATAAGGAATTTGGCTATTCKTCAGAAAAGCCTTGACCCTTATGTAGTTTTAACTCCTTCCCTGACCAACATCTTTCATAGTCTAGCGCAAACCCACAGAAAATCCTGGTGCTTAAGTCCTGGTACTCAGGCACTACAAATCTAAATGCTGTCAACACGTACCCCGTTCTTCCCTGTGGAATGAAATACCTGACAACTTTCAGAGTTTCTTCACTCTTATGCCACTAACAATAACTGTTCACTAACGTGTCATTAAGCCTACAAACCACCATCACCTCCCCTTCACAGCTGACAGATTTATGAAATCACATCTTTCTCATAACATATGCATGATCTTCTGCATCCTGTTACAATTCCAGCTCTGCCAACATATTCCAGTAGTTCCCCACACCATTCAATAGGGCTGGAGGGTGGCTGCAGCATTCCCACAAAAATGTCCAAACTGCTGCTAGCTCTTGTCAGGGACAGAGCAAAGGAGGCATGTGTATGTGTCTCACATATTTCTCAGTGAATATTATAACACTCACCACTCTGGGAAACCACGAACTATCATCACAAATCCTCTGAATGCTCCACACCTGGACTGCAAATTCTGGGCTATGACTCCTAACATGTGCTCCTATGTAGCACATCTTCTCATTACATCTGTCATATTAAAAAGAGGTGCCAAGTCTTGAGATTTGCCTACAATTATGTTAAAGATATCTCAAATATTCTAACCAGTAATTTGCAAAGTGACCCCAAAGATGCAAGATCTGATTTGGATTGAGAGCASCACAAGTAGTAAATGTCTGAATAACAACTTGGTATGAACTAAATTAAGGATGTATTCCAATTGCATATGGATGTATTCTTTCTGCCAAATTTGTTTGTTGCAGATTTAGAGTTTTGCTTTTTGAGTAAAGGATGTGGTTATTTTCTTCCACATCAGCAGCCTGTGAATTTCTAATATGGTGATTTGAATAGAATTCCTGTCCCCACCATTTGCCTGAATTACATAAATACAATGTACTGCACAAATTATATAAATTGCACATATATAAATACAATGTATTACATAAATCAGTGAACTATCCAGCAGGAGCATTAGCAAACCAGCAAAGATGATGCTTTAAGTCACTACTGTTTCAATGGTTCAGCAGGTTGCTGTGAGAACTGCCCTGTTGAAAACCTTGGTATTTTGGAGTTGGGGTAGGGGGAGAAGAGATGTAAGAATGAGGGAAGGAGACGGAGGTTCAGCTAAAGAATGAAAAGAAATMAAATAAATAATGCAAGGCCTTGCCTATAGAAAATTCTGTGCACRTTTTGGGAGGGACAGGGTGTTTACCCTAGACAAAAATCTTGATGTAACAATTATATTCTCCTTAGTTTTCACCTCTTGGAGTGAGCACTTTTTCTTCTGTTTCTCCTATCAAAAATAAGCCACATTAAGCCTGCCACATTTCAGCAGTGAGCAATACCAATGTATTTCCCTCCAAAAAAGTTCTCATGAGTCTTACTTTTTGTGATCCCATATTACACTCATTAATACTGCCTTAAAACAGTATTTTAATATTTATGATAAAATCAGACCTACTCCTAGAAAAGCACATGGAATAAGTCATACAATGTATTCTTAAGACTAGGAAATATCGATGCCCTGCTCAATACTGGAAAATGAAGAAGGTAATGCCAAATGGTGCCTTAAATCAAAATTGGAATCACTTACACCACTTAACTGGATGAATCAAAGCCTGGAGATGAGCTGAAATTTCTGACAAAACTTAGTTCAAACCCAGCCAGAAAAGCCTCAAGGAACTCCACTGTTCCGAATTGTTTTAGCTTTTCTAAACAAATCAGAACAGCAAGTGCTATTGGAGGCATAAACAGATTTCCTATTTAAAATGCTAAACTTTAAGGCTATTGACCACATTCCCTCCCTTCCTGTCCCAATTTAAACTTGGCTTTCACAGCTCCTGCTGAAACCTGAGGTGAGCCAACTTTGAACCAAATTTAGTTTTGTCTGCTTTTAATTTGATTGGACTGGCTTTCAAAACAAACCAAGTAAACTCTCACAACACTGGGATTTCAAGTTACTGAACTTCTTTTGCATAATCACCCCCTTTTTATCCTAATATTACCCCTTATGCAGGGCTGAGAAAATATGAAAAATACACTTTCAAACYGAGGTGGGTTTTTTTTTAGAGGATACAAACCATTTACAAAAATGAAGGATGAGAATTGAAAATTAAATCAATGTGCTCATCAACACTTTAAGCAACACTCAATGCATGTAAGGGATGTGCAGAAAACAAAGCTAGCATTGCAAAAAAACCTCAAAACTCGCTGATAGTGGAAATAACTTCATATCAGGCAGCTTTTAAAAGCATCAGTATGGAAAAGGTCCCTCTTACCACAGGTCAACTAAATGGCATGTTTGCACAGTCTTACAGCCCTACTCTTGGATGTCTCACTGATTTATTCTCTACCTGCTCCTGTCAAAGTTTATTAAATCCTGTTAAAAACATCCCAGTATGACTACTGAGCAGCTCAGGCAGCTAAGATACTCCTACTTGCGTGAAAAGCTCAAACTGATTCCTCCTGAAAGAGAGGAATGTCTTATTTACCACACAGAGCTGCAACAGATGCTCTACCACAGTATGGACTCATCACCTGAAGATCAGCTTCCTGCCRTCCCTGGCAGGAAGTTGTGTAAGTTTAAAACAGAAAGAAATGAGCTACTACCTCATACATTTTACACAGGAAAAGAATTCCTAAATCATTGAAGACTCAGTTTTTACTCTTATAACTCTCAGGGAAGCTTTTCCTGACTAWTGATCCTGCTTTCTTACACCACAAGATGCAAGAGCAAGGAGGCTAAGCATTCCTGTGAAGAAAAGTTAGAAAATGGACTTTCCAGTCAGTCTTTCCCATAGCTTGGATTTATCTTATGCTTAGATAAATAGGATCTATAGTCCAAGACAAAATAAAGTTTCTGTTGACCACAATATGCCAAAATTTTACTCTTACTACTCATCTGTTTAGAAAAGAAGGAGAAAAAAGTATGTTTTGAAAATCAAGTTTTATTTTACCAGTCTCTCGACTGAGTATCTAAGGCAATCCAAGCAAAGAAGCAGCTTTGAAGAAGCTATTGCTTGAAGTGATAGGCTAATTATACAGTTTTAAAGTATTGTGCCCCACATGCAGGTAATAGAATAGCTATATATATACACACACCTGGGCTAGCAGTAAAAATATTACAAATATTTGCTTTGTTATATTATTCATAATATACTTCATTGCTCTGGCAGCAGTGTGTTAAAATCAGACAAATAGCAAACCAGTTAACGATTAATCCCTGCTATTTCTCCTACTGCCAAYGAGTTGGCTGTGGGATACCACTAGCGCTCCTGCAGAAGCAAAAGTTTGTCCAGCTACTACTTTTATTGTTCCTACTTCCTCCAAGTGAGCTCTTCCCTAAAGCCTAGTCTTTTTAAGATTTGAGCTACCAGTCTTCTCCAAAGCTGCTTTTCGCCATGTGGCCAGGTCTTAATTTCCCCAGGTAAAAGTACAGGCCTATGGTTGTTCTGTGCTACCCTCTGTGAAATACTTCTTTTCCTTCTCCAGGTTTAGCGTACTTCTGTTATTTCTTTCCCATACACTCCACACAGGAACAGTTTCCAGCACCAAAATAGCTCATCCACCACTGGGAAAAGAGAAAGTAGACCCATTTTCCTGTACACTTCTTGAAATGGTCTTCTTGCCAAGCATTGTTTCTCATCTGTTGTGGAACATGACACCCTATTTAAATGTCAACATGAGTTCAGCTCGGGCAACCAGTGTATTTTTGCAGTGGCTCTTCTCCGAGTTTCTTCCTTACTACCACCAGTTTACTAAGAGACCATGTTTACAGTCTCTGGATTAATAATAATGTGCATGTTATTTTAACCTTTATCTACACCGAAATTAGAGGAACTGTTGAATGAAGAATTTCTCATCTGTGCACAGCTATTGGTACTCTGCCATCTACACGGTGCACTGCACCTCTAAAGCCACAACCACTGAGTAACCCAGGGGTCTGTGAGCTAAAACTAAGTTCCATGGGCACCTGTGCTGTGGCTAGTGTAGACTCACATAAAAAGTCAAGGGATCTAACACTAAAGCCTGGATCTGCAGCAGCAAGGCTCCAAACGTGCATTATGAATGTTGAAGAATGAAAATTTTACATTAAAATCAACACACAAAAAAGTATTCTTTAGGTAGTCACTACGGAATCACACACTGATTTTGCAAAACTGAAAGTGTAAAAAATCTTCAAGMTCTTGGTTGAAAGACAAAACATATGAATACTCATAAACCCCCCAAATAATGTGTGTAATTAGTTAACACAGCTTCAGAAAAATATACCTATTTAAGATCCCCAGATAAAGATCCCTTGTCTTTTTACCTCTTCTGGTTTTCTGCTTTTCCATCATAGCTGCCAAAGACAGGGCAAAAGAGAGGAAAACAAAACCCAATTATTCTGTTTGTTTATTTTTAGAGTTTCTATGCCTAAGAAAGCACTGCTCTCATACAGCCATATTCTTGAAGGAAAAGAACAACTGCATGTCAACTGATAGTTGCCACAAAATAGTCACTGGGAAGATCAAAGTAGGTTCACCATACCAAGGGTTATCTTCCACTGCTGTCTCACTCTCCCAAGAGTATTTCAGAAGCATCTTTGAGAAGAGGATTTCCTGTTGCCCAAGCACACAGGCAAGAAGAGTCAAGCTCTAGGAAAGAGTTTCTCAGGATGTCTCGAGGTACAGTACTTGGTAACAGAGGAGACACTGACAGTATTATGCAAGCAAACCTAACTCCTAGAAGCCAAAGGATTTCCTACATTGAAATCAAACACCACAAGTTGTCAGGTAGTTATTTTTCAGATAGTGTTGATCATGTCTACTTTTATTTCAAAGTTAACTTTTAGGGCATCAATATTATGAAACCATATGGCTAGAACTCAGTGAGGTACTTCTCATACGTGCTTCAAAGCTTGTTTCAAAACAGATGCTACAAGTCATGGAATTACCTCCCAAAGAAGATACAGATAACATCTAAATCAAGAAGTCACAATTAAAAAAACAAAATCTTAATTGAGAGTATACAATACCTTAAAAGAAATGCAAAGGTTTAATGGGAGGGAAATGTACTGGAATAATCCAATTTATTTGACAGTCAAAGGTGCTAAAATAGGAACAAAAAAGTCTAAACAAATCAATGCCAAGTGCAATGGGATACCAATACTTCCCCACAAGGTGATCTCAGGTCTTAACAAAAGCTAAGCTTCTGAAAATCTCTACAATTCATGGCCAACAAAAGCAGAACAACATAACTGATAACTGCACACCTAGGAAATCTGATACAGTACTGTAACTTGCAACTTGTGCATACTCTTCCACTTTTCTTAGGAAATGTTTAATTTGTTGTCCCAGACAAAACAGTCTTTGGTCATCATTGATGACTATTAAATTACAAGAACCGTACCCAAATAATAACTACCAACTCTGCTGAACAAAGCAGCAACAAATAAGGATTATAAAAACAAAGACGATGCCAGAACAATCTTATTTTGGTCCTTTGCATGGACAGGAAGATCTAAGACTGTAATTGAAGACTGGTGTATCAACTTTTCCGTAAGCCATTTGCCTCCTTTCAGTGAACAAGCCAGCTGCTTTCAGCATGATTCAGGGCAAAGGTAAAGACTTTCCTCTGAGTCCTGCTTCACCTTCACAGAAGCTGTGTGGAATTGCATCCATCCAATACAAGGACAGCAGCAAGGAAAAGGCTACAAAGSAAGTTCCTGGTCAAATAATATGAGCAAACAGGTGGACAAGAGGACTGTGGACAGACAAAAATAGCTTCTCTTATCTCAAACATTTGATTATTGTTTTGGAGAACTGGAGTCTATCCTCATCTCTACATCCCTTTGTAAATTTTTTGAGAAACAGTGACACTTGGATAAAAATAGTCTGGATGAATACCTGTTTGGTAGGTTCTGAATTTAGAGATAGCATCTAAACACTTGCTCTATTATTAAAATACGGTGAATTTGCTAACAAAATTAGTAATCATTAATTCTTGTACTACGCAACCACCTCCTGGCTCTGTAACACCACATACTAGAAGCCTCTTCCCTGGGTATTAGCTCTAATTAAGCACTAAATCATTTCATTCATGAAAAAATGCTAATGCATTTCAAAACTCATGTAAGGTCATGCACCTTACACAGTGTGATCTCCACTCTTTTTGCGTTGTGTATCACCAGAACCACAGTGATCTGAAATTGTTTTACAAATTTCTGAGAAAAGAACAGTTGRACTTAGCTCACATCTCATAAGAACACTAAAATTACCAGAATTTCAAATATATATCAATTCATTATCAAAAACGSTGAACTTTGTATTCCATTGTTACATATACATTTCAGTCATATTCAAGATTTAAATTATTCCTCCCTCTCTCAGAGGCTTTCGTTAAATTCTTTTAAAAAACACACCGTTCACTGGCCTGCCTTTGTAGACCTACCAGTGCAAAATGCCTTAACATAAATAAATGTTCATAGTCAGCAGAAACCAGTGCCTGTGACCTGCAGGAACAGCGAGCACTCACAGCTACAAGCAAAGCCAAGGGAAGGGGCGGGGAGAGGGAAAGTTGGCTGAGGGGGCAGGGAAGGAAGCTGTGCTCTGAAGATATGGTGGAAATTTTGTAATTGTTTAAAATTTGGCAAACAACAAACACCTGGCAACCTCTGTAGCAGCAGATTCTGAGTTCTGCCTATGCTTTGGTCCCTCATGCAGTGCAGCAGGAAGACAGTCACACATTTGATATAGCCTCAAATCACATACCATTTTAGTAGTAATAGCTATTAATAACTCCTCTGCTTCCCAGGCAAGGAGGAACCAAGCCTAAACATACAAGAACATCAGTTTTGCTAGCTTCTGTGCCAACATGGAAAATCCGGCCTCAGAGAGTCTCACGAAACTTGAGAGAGCAGACATATGGGTAAACTATGTCTCACTCCTGCATATTTAATGAATATTTACCTTTATGGACAGAGATTTGAAGGGTATCTTTTTCTCACTGGAATCCCATCTCCAAGGAATTTAGGTCTGCTTCAGCTTTGCTTTCCACATTTTTCTACTTATTTAGAAACTATATATATAGTTAATAAATATAACAAGTCACGTAAAGCATAAGGTGTACCAAACCACCTTCTTTTTTCAGTATTTATAGATTTGGCTTAATATATTAACATGGTTAGACCACGGTCAGGTAAGGGCAGCTCTCACTGCAATAAAAAGGGCAAAGCTTAAGTTCAGCTCTAGGTATCATATCTTCTATAAAAAGAAGTTACTCAATTTAGTATTTTTAAATTTAAATATGGAATTTGAACTCTATTTTAGGGCTGTTTTCAGACTTGAATGAGCATTTGATCCAAGACCCTTGGAGCTTTAAAACACTTCTGAGAATAACTTTCTTTAGTGAAAAAATATAGTTCTCATTTAAGAAATGATATTGAATATGTCTCTGATATTACAGCGTCATGTATTTCTCATGGATTTTTACTATGAGGATAGTTTGTTTTTGGAAATAATTCAATCAAGGTGTGTATCTCCATCTTAAGATTATCTTCAGACAATTTGTTCACTGTCTTCTCTTCATGTGAAGCTAATGAATGGCCTGAATGTTATTTGAGGGATGGGAAAAGAAAATATCGGGCAGTGGTGGGACATGAGGCAAAAAAACAATTCTCACCACTGCTCTGAGAATGTGACAGACTGCAGAGCACACCAGGAGCAGGTTTGCCATGTAAAATTTTCATTCTACTATTTGCTTAATTTAATTATATTCTATTGGCAGAAAACATTTGAGAGCTCTTACGTTTTTGACTTTTTTTAAAGATGAAGAAACAAGGTTTGCTTCCTGTCACAGAGCGGACGAGGCAATCTTCAAACCCATGCCTCAACAAATCAGCTTGCTGAGGGTCTCCCCACTTGCCAAAACTAATCTCATTCCAGGTAAACGCCTGGCACCTGCTTCCGTGGTGTGTTTCAAGTGTGCATTTTCAGTGTTGGGTTGTTTTTTTTTTTAGAAGCCTATCTCCTTGAACAGGAATCATTTCATGGATCACTTCAGGCTAAACTACATGGTGAGCAAGACATGGTGACACGGTGRTGTCTTGTGATACGTATTTGCCAAAAATTTGTTGTAAAACACAGGGAAACAAAAATTGCAAACATAAAAAAAGGTAATGGAGCTTATACGGCAAATCCACTGTTCTTTCCCCACTTTCTACCAAGAAAAAGAAACATATTTCTCCACACTTTAAACAATTTAGTAGGTGAAATAACGCCCGCTTAACACAGTCCTTTCCCAGCTAGTGCCAAATACTCTAGATTTACCCAGATTTATATACAAATACCCAGATTTACCACAACATGCTTTCAAGATCTCATCAACCCAGTGCCTGAGAAGGCTCTTTGTGGGTGTCCTGTGCTGCACTACCTGTCCCATGCCTGCAGTCAGGGCACTGATCCATTGCAGTGCCTCCTGGGCTCAGCCTTTTACAGGAGCAGTGAGATAAGGATAATTATTTGGCCAACCAAAACTTCCTGATCTGAGAAGCTGCCYCAAGTCCTGGGTGCCTGCAGCCACCCGGCCAGGCCAAACTAGCCTGCCTGGGATCTGCATTTCTGACTCAGCAGACAGGAGGAAGCTGCCATGGGATACAGGCAGTGCTACAAGGGATGGGGCTGTACCACGGGTGAGTGCAGGAATTGTGCTGAGACCTTGTTTGCACATCAGTAGGAAGGAGCAGTGCAGGAGAGCAGAGCGGGCGTGTGCTGGGCAGGCACGAATTAGATGGGAGTGGGAAAGGGAAGGAAGAGCACAGGACTGTGTTTTCCTTTGGAGAGAGGGAAGTGGGAAGGAAGTCCCTCTCTGCAGTGGGAAGGTTCGAGTGACATGTGTGACAGAGTAMACTATGGTTCAAATTTGGGGAAGCCAGAGGTAGGAAAGCATGGGGCTYAGGATACTGACATGGGCATCCCAGAGCAGTGAGATGAATGGGATCCCGAGGAGGATCAATTTCTACTTTGGAAAGGAGAGGTTGCATGAGTATGCTGGGCTACCATCCTTATCTGGGATTTCCTGGACAGAAATAAATGCACGTGGCTTTTTCTCCTCTGCTGATCTTACTGCAGCTGTACTGTACAGCTGATTTACATCCATGCACAGAAATGCCTGGAATTTTTCAGTTTATGGCAGCCCAATTAAAGTACTGTATCATAGCTTGAACAACCTTCCAAAAGTTTGGAAATCCTTACGGGAAACTTAGAGCCTGCTTTATGCCTGAAAACATTCTCAAAGTCAGGCACAAATGCATAGYTGTTGATCCTGACAGCAGCAGCTAAGCAAACTTGGTCTGGAAATTCCACATTCACCCTTTAGCCCAAAGGCATAATTTCTACATGGGGAAGAGTTAAAGACGACAATACCAGGCATGTCAACATAATTACACAGCAAAGCCTTCAATCGCAAAAAAAGCAATTGCCYTCCGACCATTCAGCCCCAGAACACATGCAGAGGACAGACGAAATGTCTGCTACAGCAAACAGGGCTTCACACTGTCCCTGGAGTGATTTTGATCCCCTCAGAGGATCAGYAGCTGCCAAAATCCATTCTTAGGTATCTGAAAAAGTTAGAGCATGTTTGAAAATGGGATACTCTTCTCCTTCATAAACATAATTTTTATTTTGTAGGAAAGTTACATAAAGTGCATTATTATAAGCCATATTTAGCAAACCTCTAAGGAAGAAGCGCAAATCCATTCCTTACTATACTCAAGTGTTTCTAGTAAAATAAGTGTAGAAGACATAAAGATAAGTTTATACTTAATGGGCCAGCCCATACAGATTTCAACCCTCTGCCTAAAATGAATAAAAAAACCCCCCAATACAGATTAAAAAACAAAACAAAAAGATTGGGGGGAACATTTAAAAGATTCTACCACACACAAAACCAGGTACAGCCATCAATTTTGTTGTGCACATTCCTACAATGTGAGTTACAACCCAGTTCCAATCCTTATTTGAAACTTCTAGGCACTATCCCAAACAACTGAGATTTATAAACACACACCAAGTGAAATCTAGGAAAAAAAGTGCATGCCAATGGTAGTAATGCAAAAAGTCATCTTAAGCTTCAGACGCAAGCAAAACTTCCTCAAGAAAGGAAACATGATGCCTTGTACAGATAAAAGTAGCACAGTAAACAATTTACCAAATATAAATACACAATTATTAGTTCACAGAATTTAGTGGAAGGTACTGCCACACATTTCATAAAACTGAAGCCATCTGTTCAAAACATCTATGAAGCGAAAACACAGATGAGAAAGAAAACCCCAACATTAAAATGTTTCATGCATGGGTAGAACTGAGAGCAGAATTTGTTAAAGAGCACTTTCTTTTYGGAGCCAACAGTCATAGTATCATAGAATATCCTGAAGGGACCTACAAGGGATCATCGAAATCCAACTCCTGGCCCTGCACAGGACAGCCTCAAGAATCACATCATGTGCCTGAGAGCATTGTCCAAATGCTTCTTGAGCTCTGCCAGGCTTGGTGCTGTGACCACTTCCCTGGGCAGCCTGTTCCACTCCCCAACCACCCTCTGGGTGAAGAATGCCTTCCTAATATACAGCCTAAACTTCCTCTGACACAACTTAAGGCCATTCCCCAGGGTCCTGTCACTGGTTACAAGAGAGAAGAGATCAGTGCCTGCCCCTCCTTTCCCCTCACGAGGAAGTTGAAGCCTGCAATGAGGTGTCCTCAAGTCTCCTCTTCTCCAGGTTGAACAGACCAAGTGACCTCAGTCGCTCCTTATACGGCTTCCCCTCACCATCTTCATGTCCCTCCTCYGGATGTTCTCTCACAGTTCCCTATCCTTCCCATATTGTGGCACCCAAAACTGCCCCCAGGACTCGCGGTGAGGCCGCACCAGCACAGAGCAGAGGGGGGTCAATCCCCTCCCTTGACCAGCCGGTGATGCTGTGGCTGATGCACCCCAGGACAGTACTGAGGGTGGTTTTGCTTGTGTTGCAACACAGACAGCACACTGCTTACAACAGGTTACAGAACACACCGTAAGAAAAATGACCACATATCTATGGATTATAGTAACAGGAAATTAAATCATATATACACACAGTTTGGCTGAGGAAAGGTCCTAACTTCAGACCAGTTGGCAGGACTGTTCTGGCACGCAGTGTATGTGGCAATTCTCTTGGCAAGAAAGAGTGAAGTTTCTTCTGAGGTAATGCAGAATGGGAAAATTAAACTATATAGCTGGAACATTTACTGCTTTGAAGCATCTACTTCAGCTGCTTCATAGAAGCTGTTGTTTCRTGGTAGAGAAAGTTATATTGTAGGAGTCTAAAACTGGGCACTGTGAATACCTTTAATCTATGATTTTATCACTAATTATGTAAAACTAGTTCTGTTAATTTAAWAAATTTACAGTAGTTTTTCTGGAGACATGTCTATGCAACGTTTTACTAATTTATTTGTCTTGTCTTGCAGAAGTACTGGTTCAATTGTCTGCCACAGATCTTCAGCAAACATTTCACCACACTTAATATTCAAGTTCTTCCTTTTCTAGACATTTACTTTTTTTTTTTAATATCAAATACCTGCACAACTTAACAGGAATATATCTTGAAGATTAAGTCTTTTTTTGGATACTAAAGGAACTCCTTCAAGTTTGTTAGATTGTGATGCTGTGGCAAAATAGGTATGGATACTGCCCTGCCTCTTAAAAACGCATCTTAAAAGAGCTTAAACTCATTTGACCTCACAAGTCCAAAGTTCTTAGAAAGCAGAATTAAGTTTCTCTATTCTAACATAATTTATTATTCATCATTYGTTATTCTCTTTATATATCAATCTAATGTTGATTAGTAATTTCGTAGATTTAAGTATTTGGTATCACGATAATGCTGTATTTCAAAATTAAAACAGTGAAACACTTTAAACTGACTCCCAATTTTGATTCCCTCTTAGAATAACTTTGTTCAATTGAAAAGTAACTTTTATGGGCAGAAAAGCAAACAGCTATTTTCTAATAATCCAAACATTAAAGTTGTACATTTTGCCATACATGCCCTGATACTTCTGACTGTTTTAACCCTGTGGATTTTAATTTTAAAGTGTTATAAGAACAGGTAAGTTACATGATGACTAAGAAGCCTATACTTACTAGGCTAGCTGAGAGACTCATTCTCTAGAGTTCTGGCATACTTATTTCACTTCAGTGCTTTTGTTCAAGCAAAATATGTTTTTCACCAAGTTACTCATTATGGTTTGGAAAAATATAGAAAGGACTTTTAGTGTTATCCATTTTAAGGAGTTTAGCGTGTTTCTCTACTAATTTAATATGTCCTTGTACAAATCTTTTCAGGCTCCATTTTTACCATATGCTAAATACATTAAAAACCTATTATACATACTCAATATTTCCTCATTGTGGTATTTTTGACATAATTATAGCTTCTTTTAAAAATAGACAAAAACATGTTTAGCGTTTTCCCCCAAATTAAAAGCAAACAAAAACCCCATCTCTTCTAAAGCCACATGATCTTCCAAATGAATGAGAGCCAGCAAGGACAGAAGTCTTTTAAAGTCTCCTAGGCATTTCAAGACAGATATTAACAATGTAAACACAGTCTGAACCGAAATAAATTTCAAAGGTGTAACTAAGAAAAGCCTATTCCGGATTTGAGTTTATTTTTTAATTTATTTCAGCCTAAAGCTGCAGTGCTACAGTATCTTGTACAGATCCCTACATTACACTTTACTAAGAAGTACAGCTCATACTACATTCAGCAATCCAAATGCTAATGTTACTTTTTAAACTTAGAATCAGTATTCATTTTGAATGTGGTTGACATTGCAGGAAAGGAAAAAAATCCCACAGAATTTAACTAAGATTATACTTCTGGACAATGTATTAACATTATGCAAGGGCATCACTGATCCGTTCGCAGTAAGAATGCCCACTTATCATTTCACAGTGGGTAAGATTGGAGCACCACATACATGTGGACCTCTAGGTTTAATGACTTCTGGGTTGATTTTTTTTTTTTTTGGAAACTCACTAAGACCTTCCAAAGTAATTTAGAAAATATGCTTTCTGAAAGTGTGCTGTGTAAATAAAGTCTATTAATACAAGGCTGAAAACAAAAGGTCCTATGACAAGTATGCACAGTCTTCTGCATAAAATGCCTACAGCTGCAACACATACACGTGACCATTTCTGATACCTGGAATCTAAAGTCTGGCCCTACTATAGAAGGATGATGCTATGTTTTTATGGTCTAAGATGGTATCTAAAGTAGATTCTGGACTTCAGTCCTCTGAATGACATCTCACTGCTCTGTATCATCAGTTGGAGAGCAAAAGGTTTTCAAGGAACGTGAATAAGACAGGAACAGTGCCAAGTTCCTAAGCAGTTTCACGCAGCAGCTATAGCTAGGGTCCTGAATGTTGTTTTGTGAAACAAGTCCATCCATAAAGGAAGTCACTGCTCAGTTAAAGAAAACTACTTAAAATCTTGCTTCTTTTTAAAAGTGGTAGACTATTTCCATTTCAGTTAGAGCATTAGAGAAATATTGCAAGTTTCAGATTCTTATTAAGTGTGTGGGTTTATTGTGTTTCTCTTTTTTCTTTCTTTGCGCTGGCATGAAATAGTGGCATATCAAAAATGTTCTGAATAAATAAATTTCCAAGACATGGACACAGAGTAGATGAAGAAAGAAGTGCCCCTAACCCTAGGAAAACAAAAAGGCGTAGCTCTAAAAGAAAACAAAAATCAAGATAAAACCATCTGCAGGGACAGTTCCAGAAGGAAGGTTAGACAGAATCTCATTGTGTCTCAAGAAGCAGARGACTGCAAGGCATGAACAAAGTTACTCATGTAATCACAGACAATCATTCAAAAGGCAATTAGTTCAGAAGAGTCCAGAGTACACTGGCAGTGCTTGCTCTGCTCCACAGGCCGTAAACATGACATGTTGATCTATGTGAGCATGTCAGAAAAGAGCAAAAGTCCTAACTCTTAAGTTGTTCCAGGAAGAACAGCAAGGTCAAGGGCATCACCAGTGCCTGAGGCTCCTGCAAAGGCAGGAAATGTGTTAATGAACTTGCAAGCAGCGCATACCAGCTGGGTACCTTGAGTAAGGCAAGAATTTTTTCTCTARCCAAATCTTCTGCATAATCATGAATACTTCCTTAACAGACAAAATTACATGCCTGAGCTCCAGTTACATACTGAGTGCAATTAAAAAAAAAGGAAAGAGACGTTCCGTGCAATCTCCTACACAGTCAAGAATACTGAAACTGAATTAATGTCAGATAAATGTACAGACAATAAAGTAAACAACCAGTCTTTCTGCCTTTAAAAACTCATTGGATATGTCAACACAGATAAGGATCCATATCACAGATATGGGTTTTTTTCCTCCTAGGAATTTCCTAATCCATCGTAAAGTGTTTTGTGCATGGTTGGTAATATAAAGCAATTCAAGCTCCCTGTGAGCTAGACTGCTGCCCCGATCAACATTGTTCAGGTGGGTAAGAAGCTTTCAGTTTCTATTCCACACTTACTTTGATCAGCCCACTTAAAATTTCTCTAGCACCCAARTCAAAACTTAAGAGTCACAACAGTCAAGAGGTCAAACCACTGTTTACAAAGCATTTGGATGATCTAGGTACTACTGGAGTGGTTGCGTTATTCATTGTAGTAACAGGTGGGATAGTGCCCAACATTTTAATCCTGATTGTTAAATATAGATTTCCAACAGAAAGGATATTCCAGTAATAGGCAGAGGACATGTTTCTTTAATACACTTTACAGGAATTACTAACATGAATTGATGGGATTTGCTTAAATAAATTCTGGACTACAGTGTCCAAAAACTGAAGGATGCATTAGGAACCTTACCTGTAAAGAAAGACTGAAAGAATTGTGCTTAACATCAAAGAGATTAACCTGGAACAAATACAAAATACTTTTTAAGATGCAGGAGACTATTGCAAAGAAGATACTGATCAGTTCAGTCAGAGAGAACAGGAAATATTTACCTTAATTTGTAGCAAGAGTTCAGCTTGATACCAGGAAAAGGCTTACTGACAAGAATCACATAAGCACTACAACAGGTTAATTTAGAAGACCACAAAATCTTTAACACTGGAGAGTTGTTAAGAACAAGTTGGATACATGTTTGTCAGGTAGAGCTTAAATATAGCTCTTTATCAGGGAGGTCCATCTAGAAGGTCTTCTCTAACCCTGTATTTTTATCATTTTAAGGTACACCTTATTTCACTATAAGTCTAACCATGGCAAAACAAATGTCTTTGCAGAGCATACTTTGAATTTCATAATAGTATATGGAATACGTCAACAAAACGGAACTTTTTGTTGATCAAGAGAGCCCATCATCATAAGCCTAATCTGCATTGCTCCAACAACAAACCTGATCTTTCTTCTGCTTTGATGGATGTAAGATCAAGTTCACATTTATTATGATGATGATTCTTTTAAATACTGACAAACACCTGACATTTTCCAAGACTGAATTCCCTGCAGACAGGAAGTTGTGTCCTGGCTTAAAACARTTCAGACTGTGGTTCCTAGACTAAGGAGGATATGCAGGCTGTCATAATCATTGAGAAGTTACAGCTGACATCTCAACCCAAATACAGTGTCTCCTTTTTATACAGACATCCTAACAGTACTGCATGAAACATATTCATCACTAAACTACAAAAAACAATTTGAAAATTTCAGCAAACTGCCTAATAGCAGACATTTAAAAGTAGCTCCTAAACTTTTCACAGTCCTTAGTCTGTCAATAAAACCTTACCAATGCTGAGGCTTTTAAAAATAGACAGACAACTACATTACACATCCATATTGCTGCATAAGCAACATTAACTGTGTAGTTCAGTGACTGTCATCAATAAGTATACTTAAATTTTATAGAAAATATATATATTAGGGTAGAAAACACCTGGGCACCTCAAATGAAAAAGCTCTCGAGATGGATCAGCAGCAGTGCTGCCAAGCTTGCCTATTAATAAGATTGTCTGACAACTTCCATTATAAGACCCTGCTTTCAACTGCTTGTGACTTCACCAAATATTACTGCTGTGCAGAAATGTTCTGTGCTGASAGTCATGTCAGACTGAACTTTTCGGAAAATTTAGCCAAAATGGGTCATTTCTGTGAACAGAGAGAAAATAGATTTCTTTGCCTGGTTTAACATAACTCTGATGACATCTTAACATCCAAAAAGCTCACAAACACCATAAAGTCTCAGCATCCATATGCTTTAAGTCAAGATTTGGAAGTCTGCAGAGCAATGTAAACTTTCAGATAATGGGACCCATCTGCTATCCATGTAAAAATCTGCCAAAATTAGTCGATTTTCCAAGTATTTTCTTTTTGAGGTAGAGTCACAGAGGAGAAGAATGTAGCACCTGCTTGGTACATACTTGCTTTCCCTAGAAGGAATGCTTCAACCCATGAGAAATTCTGTATTTCCAAAACTGCAGTTTCCCTTGATTTGGGACCAGGAAAGTTTAGAACAAAGATATGCTTCCCATGTTTTCTGTGCAAGGTTCAAGCGTTGTGGACTTAGAAGTGGCACCATCAAAACGCAGAACAGGAGCAGGGGTGGCTAAAGGAAAAGTTAATGGGACTGCAGATTAGTTGAAAAGGGTAGAGAGAAACTAGAAGTGGCAACTGTGGAGGACAGATTGGCCACAGTGATGTCAGCCACAACGTGGTCAAAGAAAAAGATGGACTATTTCTGGAAGGAGACTGAGACTAATGTAAAAGGGAGTGGAAATGAATCTGACAACCTATGGACCTGAGACTGACAAGTCTCTTGATAAGCAGTGAACATCAGCTTGGAGAGGTCCTGTGAGACTGAATTCATTAGTGGCAACCACAGACACCACACTGCTGGAGGAGGTTTGAGGAGTTGAAACAGAAAGCRTTTTGGTCACACTGGCATGACTGTGCAAAATACATCAAGAACCTTTCTGGTGGCTCATGGCAAGCTGATGTAAGATCTAGCATGTCTCATAAGCTCATTTTAATACAAATACAAGAAACAGTAAGATGCAGACTCTTCTAAACTAAGGATACCTGTGCGGCTCTAATTCCCCCTGCACCATTCTCCCTCATGAACCTGTTTTATGATGCAATTAAATGACAATGCCCTGTTTYCCCCAGCAGGATTCCTTCCTCATCTAAGCACAAAACTGACTTCCTCTGGGAATGGATAAGTGTTATGCTGTAAGGGATACTTGTTTTTAGGATCTTGACTCCTCTCTCACAAAGCTGTAGTCAATGAGTTCATGAACTGCCAAAGTCACTAAAGCAATTGAACATTTCTTCAAAACAAAACAGAACCTGAAAAATATTCCCTCTTCTAATTTAATAGGACTTCAGTGACAATTTAGGCAAGCATTTTAAATCAAGCATTCATCTCAACTTTTTTTTTTTTGTTTGTTTGGTTTTTGGGTTTTTTACGGTTTGGGTTTGTTTGGGGTTTTTTTGGTGTTTTTGGTGGGTTTTTTTGTGTATGTTTTTTGGTCTGTTTGTTTTTTTTGTTTCCCAGATGCTGGACTTGGCAGCCACGCCATTAATACACAGGTATCATGAACTCCATACATAAAATGTAACATAGAATTCAAAGTGCTTACCAGAAAGTGTGCAAAGTCTTAGGAGCCCTAAACTAGATAAAAACACTCCACCTCAAAAAAATGCCAAAACCAACTCAACCTATACCCCAGATAAACAACAAACGGTTGATAATTAGAGGCTGTGAGATTCAGTTTCCAGGTGCCTGTGCTACTAAAATCTCCTCTCAAGTAGGTGCTATGCACATCAGTTTATTGCTATTTGTGAAATCCATACACATGAGGGCAGTGAGCGCCCTAAGAAGCCTCAGAACTACAATTCAGCCTTCAAAGCATTGTTTAAATGGTTCCTAGCACCATATCCCAGCCTTCCAGTCATGCAGGCTATGTACCACCTTTCCTCACTGTGTAAGTAGGGTTACTGCACATGTTCACCACCTTTCACCTGGGAAAGCTGTGCAAACAGTGGTGTGCAAAGCCAGAGAAGAGCTCATCCTAAGACAGTCCTGGCTCATGCCAAAGATCTCCCACAAGAGATGATGCCCGAGGATCACACTGCCAGAATYAGAGCAGTACAGAGAGCTTGCAAGGAGCTTCCTATTGAAAAGGCAGCCCAGACTGAGCTTGGCAGTAGGCCCGTAGGCCACAGTGTGCTCATGTCAATGCATAAAAACAAGTGCCCTTGCAGACATCAACGAAAGAAACATGAAGAACAGTCTTCATGTGTTTAAGTGAGCACTAGATCTGTGCTCACAATATTAACAGTTATGAATGACTTTGCTTGTGCTTTAAAAAAAGTGAGAAAATGTCATTAGCYTCAATTCATGAATGTGAAAAAGAGTTAGGAAGAGCTTATCACTGCCCTGAGTATTCACAGCAGCATACTGGCACTCTTCTGCTAGAGATGTGCTGCCTCTCAGGGAGTTGTTTCTCATGCTTACGTTCATTCGACTTTTCAGATGAGAACAATCRTACTTATTTCTGTTCATGAAAGTTAAGTTTTTCATGCAAAAATTATTAAAGAAAGCCTTCAAGGATGTTGTTAACTGACATGTGAGTTATGACAGCCTATATAAACTTCTAAAGCAATCTTTGGGAATTGTTAAAACACATTTCCAACATTTGACAAAAATAGCTTTCAGACCAGTGATATTTGCTAAAATACATGCAAATCTACTGCATTAATATTATGAAACAAAGAATCCAAACACAAGAATTCTTTGATATCTTAGACACAAAAATATGAGATTCCCAGTCCACAGCAAAAATCCAATAGTCTGCCTTGCAAATCCTCTCTGCAACCTAATCAATGGAACTATCATTGGTCACATTAGGTCACATCCCACGATCTGACAACTTTATTTCCTCTTCTCTCTTCACTTATTTTCCTGCAGAGATTTCCACAGCTCTGTAAAGCAAATGCATGTGATGCTTTGTGAATTCTAAACATTTAATGAAACATTACACAAGCATTCAGAATGACAAGTTAAGTAACCTTAACTTCAAGCAGACCTTGAGCTACAGCACACCAAAAAACGTATTTGGCTTTTACAACAGCATGATTTATCATTTGAAAAACAAGATTTAAAAATTCGGTGCTTTGCTAGGTCAGGAGTTAATTTTCAGTGATACTAAAGTGTATTGCTCTAGCACTCATTTCCATTTGCCTTCTTCCATCCTCATATGAGTTCACATTTTACTAAAGAAGCTCTGAACCCTGAGACCTACAAATGAGTTCTCTAAAGTGGGGACTAATTTGCAGCTGCATAAACATATCTGCACTGCTTTTCCTACACTTCACAGAAATTTCCCGTGTTTCAAATAATAAAGGCAAACATGGCACACAGTACATGGAAACAGCCCTGATGTTTGAAAATGGTTAGCAGAAAGACACTTAGGAACATGAAACATGCGGCTGATTTTTCTCTGTTTTTTGGTAAAAGAGAAGATACATTAGAAACAGAGACAAAACCTACTTTTTGTAGGAAGTCTGTTAAAAATTGGTGGTGTGTTTGGATGGTTTGCTATACCTGCAGAAGATGGGTTAATGCAACTCCTGGCTAACCCTTGCACTGAGCCTTTACAGTGCTCTAAGTAGAAGCAAGGTATAACAGTGACTTAAAYATACTCTTTATTAAATAACATTCTAATATACTTGGCCATTAGCTCTCAGCCTACCACTGTCAAGGCTCAGTGTACCCTCTAAAACAACAACCAATCTTCTCTAAAAACTTTTTTTTTTGGTTAGAAACTGACTATGTAAAAAACTTGGACTAAAAATTAAAAGAACTAGTATTTTTTAATCCAGGGTTATTTTCTTTAAACATRTTCTAAGAGAAAAGAATGCTTGCATTCATTCCAAGTCACATTAATAAAAACATTAAAGTAGAACAGATTTCCGTCACCCGGGATAAGTAATTGAGGATCACAAGGTCAGGAGTTCATGACTTAAATCTCTTTTGGATGCAAAGAGCAACATTTCATCATGTTTCCTTCTTAACTCCTTACTATTCCCTAATGGAATTCACAGTCTAAGCAAGAAAGAACTTTGGCTCTGATGAAAATAAATCTGTCCCATTAAAAAATACACATTAATCCCAGCTATTAACTTCGAGGGCTATTAGCAACTTCTCCTTTGCAAACTACGACCATAAAGTTTGTAATTATTCAGTCTTTATATAAATTATTGCTTTTCTAAGCGACACTCTGTAAGACTACGAAGATGAGCCTGTCACAGTAGAAATGTATACCAAAGATAATTTTATTTCGTGTTGAAAAGGAGTATTAACCATGACCAATACCTTACATTTAAAAGCTGACAAAACCACAGCACTTGACATACTACGTATTTATGCAAGGCCCTGCAAGCACACACTATTTCCCAAAAAAGCAAACTCCAGCTTTAATAACATTAATTTTCATAAGACATTTTCAGCCACCTTTTCAAAATATGGTGAAAGATTGGTACCTGAGAAGAGTCCTTCATAAACAGAAAATTTACCATCATGCTGCTAAGCGGGCACGGCTCCTAGACTCCTTTTCAAAACTCAAATTCAGTAACAGTACCTATAATAGCTTTTTCATGTGATTTATGGAAGGATACCACCCCAGTTTCACATATTGTGCAAATGCACAGCCATTCATTAAAAGTTACAATAATAATTTGTGGCAAAATTGAATATTGTCGAGTGGTCAGAAAGTCTCTCTTTTCAGTAARACTTCAAAGCTTAATCACAACCCCGTACTCCCAAATCATGGTATATATCACGTAGCACAATGTAAGCTCGTTTTCTAGCTGGTACCACAGGCTACTGCCTTTCTTGGGAGGCAGTTTTGAAGCACAGCCCTGCAGACAGTGAAGCACCTCACAAAAAAAGTTATGAAATCCTGATACGGATGACTTACTGCCATTTTTGGTTGTTCCTCCTGCACGCCCAGGCACTTGCATACAAGAGTTATTAATTACCAAAGCATGGGAATAACTTTGTTGCTAATAGCCCATCTTGAGCTGTCTAAGGGAACTCAGGGTAGAAGGCAGAACACTTAAGAAGAGCCGTGTAAGGGACAAGTTTCATAGAGGGGTTCTCAGCAGTCCTTAGTCACTGCTGTGTGATGGGCTAGCTTGGGTCTCCCATGACCTTTTATAAATCCTCTTAATACCTACTCATGCACACTTCCCTCCAAGGCTGTTGCAATCCTTAAGCCTTCAGTTTTGCATCACTAGTGCTAAGTGCTCCAGAACACAAAACGGTTTCAGGGCCTTCTTGCAATATTAAAGCTATTCTTATAATAGATCTACTTCCCCTTCAGCTTCCAGACTGCCTTTAAGCTCCCTAAGAATCAATCACGCCAGTTCTCTTGCAGCAGTGAACACCAGAAGATCCTAGAGATAYGAAACCTGGTTCTGGAAATCCGTTTTTATACCCCTGAGGTGGGCTGTAACAGTAGAGGAAGTGAAGTAAAATGTTATGGGAATGTATTGAAAAAAAGGGGGTGTACACACACGCACAYACACACAAAAAAAGGAACAACACCCTGCAGCTATGATAAGACACTGCTAAGATTTCAGGAAAGTGCATTTAACTGTCATTAAGTCTGGAAGGGAAAACTGATCCACAGTCTGAATTCCCACAGTGCTGGTTACAGTGCTACCCATGTCGCTAAAAACATGCTGCTCAGCTGCATGTGACAGGAGGAAGAAGCTGGGTGACACCACCTGCATTCACTGGCATGGATTTTAATGAAGAAAAGCATTATAAACTGCATCTTTTTGCACATTCACAAACAGGCTTCAGCACATGCTATTCTCCCAAAGGTCCTAAGTGGGCAGGATTTCATTCGACTGGTTGATTAAAGAGATTAGTTCACTCAGGCATTACAATGACTGTCACATTTCTAGCGAGCCTAGAAAAGGCCCAGGCTGTAGCAGAAAAAAGAGCTTACTGTATCAATACCAGTGAAGATGTTTTCTCTCAACGACAGTGAATTCCAGGGTTGCCAACCAGGATTTTTAAAAAAAATCATTTTTAGGCAGAAGAGACTTCTCTACATATAGTTCACCTTTTTCTCATTATGTGAAGAAATAGGAACAAAGCACATACTTAGCAATATCCTGGGAAAAGGCAAGACCGGCTTTTTCTGGTTTTAATATTACCTACGTGGGTCTCTCTCACTTCATTCCTCTACCAATGTTTTATTTACTGTGAATTCTGTGTCCTTCCAAGACCAAACAAAAAAGCACCCCATCAACCAACCAAAGCAATACTGATGTCTCCTACAACCCCAGGTGCTCCTTGGACATCTTCCTCTTCCCCACTTCCCCTGGTCCCAGCCAGTCATGCTAAATCTGGACTTAGGGCTACTGCTAGAGCCCCATGACGAGAAATCAGTAAGTGGGAACTATTTCACTGCTGCTACCCCGGTGAAGCTGAAGACAGCTGTAACAAATAATTGTAAAAGGGATTTTATGTTTTAAATTGTATAATATCTACCTTACGAAGGCGTTTTTACTGAAGATTGACAAGTGTGGGAAGTGTGAATAGTGCAAGTGTTCACAAATTATAAGGATCCAAAAAAAGTTGAAATGCATGTGTTATAATATTGGGGAGAGGGGAAGAGAGTGGAGGTGTCATAAAAAAGGGAAAAAGGGAGGCATTTTGTGAAAAATTTACCTAGAAAAATTAAAAGGGTACCATTTCTTCATGGACTTTCACATTTTACCAAACTGCACCTGCAGGGTTTTTTATGTATTTATTTGACTGTTCATTCTACAGAAATCAACCCTTTAAAAATACCTTTTTGTAACAAGCACTAATAGCAGCTTCGTGATTACATAAGAAAAATACGGCAGTCTCGTAAGACGTACAGTTTATCTAACAAATTTATCTGAGGTCTGTAGCCACATAATTGAATTAAAAATTAATTCGCCTACCCCACTCTTTCTTTAGAAAGTACAAAATCCTAGGAAATTCTAAACATACAGCTATTATTAAAATAAATGAATTAATGAGAAATACAACCAGACTGACTGCTTTAGTACTGTCATAACTGAAAAACACCAAAACACAACATTTTTAGGAACAGCACATATAATCCCCTAAAAGGTAAAGCTTCTCTAAATTTTGATGGATTACTCAAATCATCCTGTGCAGCTAATTCTACTGATCTAGCTTACAGCCTCTTACGCTCTAATGCTGTAGTCTGCTCACGAGACTATCAAAATGGCTTACTAAATACAAATATTCAAACACAGGCGAAGGAGTGCCAAGGAAGTTGCAGAGCTCAGTAAACCCCTGCTCTACCTCCAGCAAAGGGCAATGTGGATTTGCAAAAGGCACTCTTCCAAAAAGAAGATTAGAAAGCAGAGTCTGGACCTGATAAGTTCCTTTGTAGGAAAACTGAAATAAAATTAAAAAAAAAGAAAGCAGGATGATGTGTATTGATTATAAAAAACTCCAACGGACTAACATGGAAGCAGGAGGCTGCAAAGGGAAGCTGTTTTAACCTCTCCAATCCAGACAAGAGACAAGCAGACCCGTAGGTATGTTCACGGTTTTTAAAAGACATTCTCCAAGATTTTTTTTCCTTTGTAAGAGACAATGCTGTGCCTTAGAAAGACTCTTCAGTCAGGGGTTAGGAATCCTCTTTCTTCTACAAGGAACATAGTCTCAAAAATCTGGACACAAGACAGATGTGTTAAGAGCTGCAGTTTATAGACGCAGCATTTTAACTCAGGGAGAATTGACCGATCCTCCTGAAACCAAATGGATGACTGGAGCTCATGAGGGAATGATTAACAAAAAGGAAGGGGAAAGGACATGAGCTCAGTGACTGTGACACAGATAACCTAAAACAGATTTCTTAATGTTAGCCTGTATTTTTCTTTGTCCTTCAAAAATGACGCAGCTAGATGGCCATTTAAGGATTTTATTACATTTTCAAACAGAAATTAGTGTACTGTATCCAACACACTTCCACGTATACATCTTTTACACATATACAACCCAAATTTATCAGTACCATAGGCAAAAAAATACTCCAACTCTAAATCAAGACCACTCCCACCTAATAAAAATATTTTCACTTCTTACACTAAAGTCCTGACTTATGCCTCAAAGAATCTTAAAGACACAGAAGACCATATGTTTATACAGAGATTTCAAAATAGACCCAAAGCCTTTGTTTACTTTCTCAAACTCATTCTCTCCGAAGGAACTGCCTAGAGAAAGTGATGGAGATTTTTAGGCAGATGCTGTCAAATTGCTATACATAAGCTTCTTCTACTTAGTGATGGACATGCTGCAGGAGAGTGTAGTCTAGATCTTTATTCCTCAACACCCTCAACAGCTGAACAGCAGAGGGGAAGTTCAACGGATTTCCTTCCCATGCAACACCATGTAAGAAAGGATAATATGTTCAAAAACTTATTTTTGGACACAGCAAGACTCCATAAAGTAAAAAGTGTCCATATTCACTTTACAGTACAGTAACAAAGCAGGGAATCATTGGATTTGCCCTTAACTCCTTGGTAACATACTCTGTAAGTGATGAAAGACAACATCATATGCCAATTAATATGGATTTGCTTACTAAGTCTGGAAAGTAAATCCTGCCAGACTCAGCTGCCAATAGTTTGTACAGAAATCTTTTTGACTCCACCCATAAGCTATATTAGTCTTTGAATACTGCCAATACCACTGAAACATTGTGGTTTGAAAACCACAAAGTTTTAAATGCAAAGTATGTAACAGATGAAGCAACCAGCCTGTTTCTTAAGCCATTACTTTTTGTGTAGTATACACCTATTGTTTCTTATCTGATCTATGTTATAAATACTATGAATCCGTGTTGTCCAAAAATTAGAGGTTACATATGTTGCACGGTTTTAAAATAAAAGCACCAAAAGGCAATAAAGTCACATTTTGACGTAAACTAGTTAAAAGAAATATGTAATTTCATATGAAAGGCTGAAGTGGTATGGTCCCTCTACAGAAACCCGACAGCTTTCAAAGACTATAAGTGACTGCAGCAATTACATCTTATTTTTTGCACCTTTCAGTTTTGCATGCAACACCAACCATGCATTAAACTTCCCACTATTTGATAAATGCACCAATTGCTGGCCTAGTTTTAATGAATTCTCAAGTGTCCACCATTCCCTTCCCCCCCCAAGCACAAAGCAGTAGCCCCTTCTACAAAACAAGTAACCCATTTCAGTGTAAGTACCAAGGTGCTTCACAGAGAAGTCAATTCTCCCAAAATTCAAGTACTAATTACTTTTCTGAATTCCTACATCTTGTCATTTTTCCCCTGAATTTTCAGTCTAGGACATTGCATGTCAGACAGTCCTTGGACAGGGCATTTTATATTACTAGATCTGTTCTTGAATGCAAACTTAGGTTGCCCTGCAGGTAGAACCCTACTTTTTCAAAACTCTCAGCAAAAAAAGCAAAACAAACAACATGCTCAAAAAAAAAAAAAAACCAATATCAAGTAATTGCCCCTTTTCTGATCATACAGAAAAAAAACCCAGCCACACTCTTGCATTCTTCAAAAGGTGGTTCAGCTTTTGCAATACATTGGGTTGTAGATGAAAAGCAATGCTCTGACCATAAAACACACAAATCCTTATGTACACAACAGTTTGCCCACTTCCAACTACCCCGACTGGTCTAATTTAAGTTCTCTTCCCACAAACTTGCTCTATACAGTGTAATTAACAGGATGAACAAAGGAAAAGAATATCCATCTCAGTCACCAAGAAAGAAAGAGTACTTTATTTGTACTCTGTTCCATAACCACACTGCATCAAATAGTGCTTTTTCAGCATTGAAGATCAGTAGACTGTATTATATTTATATTTACATAAAAGGGCAATCCCATCATTAACACTTACAATACAAGTAGTGATTTGGGTAATGGAAGTTCATAAATCTACCACATTTAACAACATAAAACAAGGCTATTGAGCTTCAAAAATTTCCTTGAATGAGACAGTGGCAAGAAGGCAAAATAAGTATTATGAAAAAGGTAAGGAGATCTGCCAGTTGTTGAGCAACAATGTAGTTTTAAGATCCAAGACTCTGATTTTCTGGAGAATYAGTGGTTTAGATTTTAAACTTGCATGACTGCAAATGAAAAGCTGCACACATCAGCCTGTCCTCTTCAGGATGCAGCTTAAGCTCATATAGAAGTTATCTCATATTAGAAAGTACACTCCTGTTTGAGTTGAGTTGGGCTTGATGCATGCTCCCTGTAAGACCAATATGAATACAGAGAACATATAGTTATTTTTCCCGGTAGTATTTTAATGTCCTTTACAGAATAAGAAGAGAAAAATCCTTGTCTTGATTCTCATACAGTAAAAATTTATCCTGGTCCTATAACTAGTTCTGCAGAGATTTCCATCTTGAGCTCTCAAATTTATTTGAAAGAGACTTCAAATAACTAAAATAAAGATGCAAAGATAAAGAAGCAGATGTCTAGAGGCACAATGGTCTATCCCTTCAACTTTTATTACTTTTTAAATGCATTCTATCCTAAGGAGCTCAGGAAGGTAGAGACATTAAATTGGTCTTTCAGCCCACTTCTGAAAGACAGGAAATGCCCTCATTTAAATACTTATTACCCATTTTCCACTTCTTGAGTCTTCTAACCGGAATACAGTGCAGACAGAGCATATTTTCATCCTCGCTTGAGTGAAGGACACCTGAAGTAGTTTTAAACACATTAAGCTCAGATACTAGTAGTCCTGTGAAAAGTGTATACAGACTACATTTACCTGTTTTCCATATAAACTGCTGTTTGTTTTCCTATCCTATTTCCTTCTTCTAAGTATTTTATGAACTTCAGTAAGAGTTTAATATATCATGAGAGCTTCACAGTACGCCAAGGAAACACAGAGGACAGAACAAATAACTGGCAACTTTGGTCAGGGGAAGAAAATCTCAAGAAACTGGTGTGTGATTCTGAGGTCAGGCAGATGATGTGAAGTGAACCCATCCCTGTGCTGGTTTTCAAACGAACACTAGTACCCTGAAATAATTCTTCACTCACATTATCAAGTAAGATCACTGTAAGAAGTTTGTCTGTGATGCTATTTTGGAAAAGGCTGTTTCACATAATGAAAGGTAGTTCTATCTACCCTCTTTAATTAGCACAGTATTGAATCTGCAGGCAACTTTTTAGTATATTAGTGATTTTTCTTTTAAGTTATTGGGTTATCAGTACCTTTTTACTAACATTTGGTATTTCTTTCTTTGCCTTGTGTTGATAGATTTCGCTGGATGCCTGACACTGTCTCTGCTTCCAACTGGAATACATCAGACAGATCCTGGAAATTTAGGAAAGACTATGGCAGTGCAGTGCCCAGGACAGCAGGGTCCTGGCACCATGCTGGGGTTAACAGAAAACCTCACCCTTGAACAACTACAATAGTCTTTGGATAACATTTTGGACAACAAACTCTAACCCTGCCATGTAAATTTTCACAACAGCCCAGCATCTTTGTGAATGCTGCCTTTACCTGTTGGTGTGGGGGTGGGGAGGAAAAGAGCAAATATTTCTCCCAACTAAATGGGTCCCAGCAATTCATACAAACTGAAATCGCAGATAATGAAGTTTTGACCTTCTGTTTTCGAGCTGCCCCACTGGAAACAAAAGCTAAAAAATATACGTACGAGCACGCTCAGTTTCACTGTAATTAAGCCCCAGGTCAGCAGCACTCGGCTGGCTCCCTTTCGCTTGGTGTGTGCTGCCACCACGAGGAGTAAAGACAAAATGCAAAGAATACAGGAATTCCTCAAGAACACCTGGTGAAGAGCAACACAACTGCAAACCTTTCTCTGGTCAGTCCCACTTCTAGGTTTGTTACCCTATTCCAGACTATCACTCCTAGTCCCCTCTGAAAGGCTGAAAGTAGGGAGAATTCAGTGGCAACTCGAGCGAAAACTCTCCGAACTGGCTAAGATGTCCTCAGCTGAGAGCCTACAGCTAAGATTCCACTCTGCTCTCACTTTTCCTGCCATGTTTACACACAATTTATGCATCTAAATTTTGTTGAAAGAGAAAGCCCCCTTCTAATCATCTTAGTGGTCCACACAACCATAAAAATTYTGGTAAAAAGTCCAGTATTCCTAGTGACAGTAGGACTACTTCATTAACATCACACCATTAAAATGTCATGCATGCTGTTTTGATAAACAAATCTATTTACGAATTCATAACAACAAAGCCTCAAGCAGTCAGTTAGTCAGTGTTCTCAAAATGTAGCAGGACAACCACATCTTACTTTTTTTAAATCAGAACAATGCACCAGTAATTTTACACATTGTCAGTGTGGACAGATCTCTCAAATTCTTCAGCTACAGTTTTTGGTAGCAGAACAAGCCTGCATCAGAACATTTATATGGTAAGTTGATATACACAAAACTGTAGTAGTCAAGGATGTCTGGTCCCCTGAGAAGACAAAAACTTGTAATGACAACATTCATTCACTCATAACAATACCAAGGCAGATGGCTGCTTTCCCAACATCTCTAAGGAAACATGACATCGCCTTAAATATTTGTATTTGAACACTTCTAATCCAAGTATCAGTTATAATATGCTTTCCCTTCTGCATCAGAAAATGGAAAAGATTTCTCAGCTTTACTTTTTGTCTCAATACTTGACATCCCTTTTTCAGTTTGAATCAGTTCTGTCTCAAAATTCAAGATAAAATTATATTTAAAGAAAACTATTTAGGGAGATGTCGTGAAGTTAGGAACACCCCCCATCACAGCGAAGACCTGCAAATTTATTATTTACTCACTATTAATGAGTTTCAAATGACTGTTGTCTGCAGTTAATATGCACGCCAGTACTGTAAATGTGCCCATCATATTGTTCAAAAAGAAAGAGGATGAACCTATGGGAACACTTATCCTCAAGCTTTCCTCAAGCTCAACACATTGCTGTATACAGAAGTGTAAATCCTGCAAAGCAAAGCAGATGTGCAGACAGGGAGAAACAATAACCAAGGGATGACAAGTCAAGGGGAAGGTGAACACACCATGTTTTGTGTGGCCTTTGAATGGGTAAGGAAGCCACTGTGAAGCTTCATTTCTTTCCAAGATGATAATCTCTGCATAACAAAACTGCTTAGGTGAGCTCCACACCTAAAAGACGGTGTACCCATTTGGACACCAAGAGGATTGTTTTACAGCTTGATGAACAATTAATGTGAGAAAATCCACTGAAAGCACACACCAATCACATCAGAAACCACCTGACCTCTGTCCTGCCTCCCTTTCTGCCAGGGAAATAACATGCATAAAGCATGACGCATACAAAGCCACGTGTCTTAAAAAATGATGTGATTGTAGAATCACATCTACCACATCTTGACTAAGAAATCTGTTGCAACACAAAATTTAACAGATGGGAATCTCTCCACCCCAAAGAATGGATAATTCCTTCAGTGAATTCGCTTGTGATGGTATGAGGTTCAGATCAGGATATCAGAAGGGAAGCTCAGGCACTAGTCAGCAGAAGGGTCTGTTTGCTTGATGAACTAATTTTCTAGATGAGGAAAGGTGATCTCACCTACATCTGATGCATTCAGCAACCCAAAAATTGGAGGAAAGCTCAAGGGGTGAAGGTGAACAGTGTTCAAAAGAAGAAGCAGATGCACCTTGAATCAAAACCAATCTTGTCTAAGAAGACAAAGTCGGTTAGGGTTACTGCTTTACAAAATAAGGGTAAGGCAGTTATAAACACCAGTAACATTGGATACTGCCATAACTTAAACCATTTCCACTAAGTCAAGGACAGTCACCAATTATCCTTCCTTCCCATACAGCTTCAGCAACAGCAATTTCAGAAAGTATGAAGGGTACATGAACYGATTTTAAAGCTCTCAATGTCTTCAGTATCTATCTCTAACCAGAGAAGATTCTCCTTAAAAGAGGTTGCTAAAAAACGGAAATGTTGGGGAAACTGTGAGACGAGAAGGAAATAATTGAATCGCATGGCTGTTACCTGCTCCCCGGGCACCTAATATAACTCCCCGACCAATACAGAAGTGCATGCATTTCACCCCAAAGGTGGTGTAAACTGGAGAGAACCAAGGTGGAAGTGGGAAACTGAAGAAAAGTAAATCACAAGCTTAATACACTTTGAAAAGATCAAACTTGCTGTTTCCATGTGTACAGTTGACCAGTTATCACTGTTTAACTACAAAGCCTGAATGCAAGCTGTAGAATACATCTCCACTAAGACTACTTACAGTGGTCTTTGCAATTACTGTTTTGGTGGTGAGAGATTTATCTGGGACTTGAGCTGTTGATGCAAGAAACCATCTCTCTCATATAATGTCACAAAACAGCTTAACAACCATTTAAAGGAGTTAACAGTCAACATGTGAGTATTACATAGTGAGATACCATCAAACATAAGGTCCTAGACATTTGTCTTCGCATCCCTGGATCTATGAATATTGCATCTGCCTTTCTGGGGGAAAACCACAGTGTTCCATCATCTGCATCTACTGCAATATGCTGTGATGAATGAGTGCCAATCCAGTAAACCTCACTCCATCAAAGTGCTCTTTAAGACCATTTGGCCTTCCAAAATAGTCCAATAGTTCCAAACAGTTCCAAAAGGAACTATTCCCTACCATTAGTGGGGAGAACGTCTCGCAGAAGATGACTGAAAATACATGGGCCTGAAAAATAAACAACCATAAACAAAAGCTGACTTTTGCATATTCTCATGCATAGGCAAGATGTGGAAACTGATAAAGAACACCCACCAAGCCATGTGAAGGTTGCGACTCTTTACTAAAGAGCCATCAGGAAGCCGAGAATTTACTTCAGTCTGAAATAAAAAGCAATGGTCACCATTATGAAAATGCTAGACCAGCCTCTACTTCTGTACAGAAGTTTCATCAGAGTATGGTATTTCATGAGCTGATCTTGAATTTAACCACGATGCACACTCCATGTTTAAAAAAATTGAGAATCCACACTGCCTTTATAATAAAATTAACACAAGTTTCTTTTCCAGTTTACTTCCAATTTACCAAATTGCAAAGATAGCACCAACAGTTTTAATTATGCTGTGGGATAAGCCATGGCAGCTTAGTTACAGGATCCTGCTTCATTCAGTGCAAAGCAAATGGTGAGTAAAGAGCAAACAGAGGTGATACAGTGGTACCTATAAACTGGTGAAACTGGTGTAAGGAGACAACTGACACAGCAAAGAGGCTGTAGCAGTTTTCTTTAAGAAATAGAAACTCTTTTTGCCACAGAGAAGTTTGCTTCACAGCACATTTGACTGCACAGCAGGTCACACACACAAGTGCCTCCACATCCAGCAGCACGGTTCTTCACACCTGAACTAGCAGGTAACTGGGAACTCAGGTGGAGAAAGCTTTGAATGCTACCACTGAAGTCTTTTGGCACCTTAGAGACACTGACGCAGGTCTTCCACTCTCGCTGCAGTCATGTCACGGCTTCTTTTTGAGTACACAGTATTTGTTCAGGCAGTCATTCAAATTCTGCCTAAGTTTACTCCATATTTGTAAACAAGTTATTGAACTTTCTTCAAAATTCCTCTCACTTTTTTAGAGCAACTGGCAATGCCCAGAAGTTACTGTAGTCTGTGACTCAGTTATTGCTGAATTACTGACATGGTTTTTCCAATACTGACCTCAGCTTAGATAAGACCCCACAGGATTCATTACTTCTGGCATAGTACCACAGACAGAAGACTGAGCAACAGAATAGACTTGTGATCTAAAATAATTAGATGAAATTGCATCATGTTTTGAATGAGATTTGGATCCCAGTTGGTTCCAATAAAAGAATGCAGGATTTCCAATTTACACTGTTATCAAGCCCACTGATGACATGTTCAGTAACTTACAGTTCTATCACCAGAGGTGGTAAACCAAAGCCATAAGTATTATGCAGGAGCTTGACCATACAAGAAAATCCTGATATCATCCAATTCATTAACCGGGAATCTGCTTCAGCTTGGGGTAAATCAGATAATCAGATTGCTGACTACAAGAATGAGCTGCTGCTGCTGTTTTTTTTTTTCCCCATGCACTGCTGTCATGCATTAGCAGCAAGGGGCAAGGACAAAGTTTTCCCTCACAGGAATGTCAACAGTTGCTACAAGTCATCATTTTACACTGGACTAGAAGTGGAGATCGCATGCAGGAAAGCACATACAGGAACAGTATACTTTTAAGACTTGAAGACATTCTCTTTGGATAATAATTTGGACACCAAAGGTAGTAGCATATTGTAACAGCTCTCTACAATAATTTTAGAAGTAGGCCAGGCTGTAGGCATCTAAACTAATAATTGAAAATTAGATGATAAATTTGAACATGATCCACTTCTACTTAGATTTTCCATCTAAACAAGAAGCAGCATATCAATGGTTCACTCCTTGGAAAAATCCATACTAGACACTAAAGACTTCTGTATACACTGCAAGAATTATTCCACATAAAAAAAAAAAATGAAGATGACATGCAGTCAACATGTCACATCCATTTGCTATTATTTATTCTATCCTGTATATACTGTAAGGAATGAGGATACTATGAGGAATGCAGAAAGAAAGCAGTCAGTCATTTAATCCAAGACAACATAACACATGTTGAAATAAAGCACATGTACCAAAGTTTGGACAGATACCCTCCAAACTGGAATGCCTAACTTTTGCATGTATATCTGACAGTTTGAATACAGCTAGAATCAAACCCTACTGATGGTTATAGTTGAGTCTTCCTAGTGATTTTCATTATATGACACTATTCAAGCTGATTCTATTCTTTTAACCTCACAGCTTAAAATTTTCCATCATGAATACCAATGGACATTTATGATCAGAAGGGAAAATTAAGAAAACGAGCAGAAAAGTGTTTTTGTCAATATTTTAATAAATCTGCTGTTCTGAAATCTACCTTAATTTTTTCAGTACCCTGCTGTTAAGTCAGGGGTTGCATACTGCACTGTACAGGCTTCATGAAAGAGACTGCATTTTCAGTTTTAAGGCTCAGAATAAGAGTGCCCTTATAAAAAATAAAATCAACTCAAAATAAGTGAATTATTACCATCACTTAGATACATATTCAAGGACTGAACAAAGTACAAAGTGTCAAAAATACCACTAAAACAAAAAAAGAGAATAGTCTTCTTGAAGGAATTGATACATTCAGACTATGAAACAAAACACTTTTGTAAGGCTTCATCAATGCTGACCATTTGACTCCAAGTGAATTTGGCAGAAGACAAAACCACTCAGTACTTTCGAAGCACTTTTGATGACACGTGTCATAACCAAACTGAGAAATCAGACACTCAAGAAAATTTTCTGCCATGCCTCTGGGTCTCAGCTCCCTCTTCCAACTCAAGCAGTAAATTCCAGACTGATGACACTGCAGAATTAAGTTCACATTTGGGATTCCTGCAGTCGCAGCAAGACTTACTACGCTTTCAAGGTAAACTTGTGTTCTATATACTTGCACATTGCACTGACTTAGGATTTCAGGTCTTCATATACTACACCAAAATCAGTAACACAACTGCTCCTATACTTAAAAGTAATTTTTCCTCCTCCATAGTTTATGGTCACAATCTATTCTGGAAATTCTTTTAAAAACAAAATTCATGTTTTCTCCACAGGAAGGGTCCCTGTATGGAGAGTTAATTAAAATGCTAGAAGACCTGGCTTCAGTTGGAGCATTTATCAGAACACCCACAGAGGAAGGGCTACCCTTTGAAATGTTAAATACATTGTCAGCCAGGGATGGGGGTCAAGAAAGATTTTCAAGCCATCTGATGCTCTGAAAAAAATGTATACACCTCAGAATCACACTCCTTACTGTCTATGACGGGATGACAGACTCGGTCAAGTACTTTATAAATTGAGATAATTATTAGTGCTCTGTTAGGATGAATTAAAGAACAAGAACAACCCAATGCGTTCACAGAGACTTAATTCATCAGTAAAATACCTATTCATAAAGAAGAAGACCATGAAGGTAAGAACTCTTCCTTTATGTTAGTAAAAGGTTAGAATAAGAATTGATTTCCAACATGTATCACATATAACAATTCTGACAATAAGCAGTTTTTTGTAACAGATGTTACCCTTCCTAACAGCTATCAAAAAAAAATGCCACCAAAACCCTGACCTAAAATAAAAGTGCAAGTTTACTAAACGCTTGAATTGCTTTAGATTTTGAGTTGGACTCTTTTATGGTAAAGATTGTTTCAAAACCTGAAAAAGTAATTTTCTAGCCACAAAGAAGGCAAAAAGTAACAAGAGTCAGCTGATTTAAAATACAGCATTCATAAAAGGTCCAAGCAACTGCCTGCAAGATCTAGCATAGTACAGAAGACACTTTTGGACCACAGCCAGTAACAAATAAAAGAAGACAACAAAAAACACAACATCATGAGATTATCTTTTTTCTCCTGTGCTGGTCTGTAGCAGCAGTAAATATTCAACTGGCCTAGCACTTCAGCTTGAGAACGCATTTTCAGCCTGTTGAAATTATCCATTTAAATAAAGCTTGTTTCTTTTTTAGGAAAAGGACACAGAAGTGGACACTTTCAACCACTCTAAAACCAGACTATATAATAGAGATGAAAAGGACAAAGTACTGCTGTTTCCAAAGTATCTCAAGTTAATAAAATTATTTGTTTTGCCAGAAATCATAATAGAACCTTCCTCTTCTGCACCATGCTAGACCAAGATGTTGTTAACCAACCTCATTGTTGAATAAAAATAAAAACATTCACCCAGAAATGTCAGGTTAGGTTCTTTACCTTAAAACAGTAGCAGCAAATAATGTCCTGTATGTCAACGTAAGTTAATTCTTTAAACAGAAGTTCTTGCACTCTGTCTTCACAATGTGATCTCAACAGTTCTTAATATTTACAGGATAACTGCCTACAGGAAGGATCTCAGCATGTCTAGCGAATCACAACAGATCTTGGCATAAACAATGTCAATCACATTTACTACTACTCTATGAGATAACCTGAGGACGTCAGAAAATCAAGGGTTTTTCAGGTATGAGATCCTGTTACTTAGATTACACACAGTTTGAGAAAAAAATCACATTCCATCAAGCACAGGACTGGTATCTACTATCTAATGCCAATGAATCAGTAATAAGTTATTTGCCTAATTATAAATAAATATTTGAGGGATATTGATAGCAAACACAGTTGATTAAGTTGAAGGCTTATGTCAATATAAGACATTTGACATTATAAATAAGCAGTACATGTATGCCTGACGTTATTCTGCAAACAATCAATACAACACATTTTAAGTGAATCAGGAATCAGATAATATATGGACTTCAAGAACTAATTGTGAATCATCAACTAGTTACAGTAAACTTTTAGCTAGTGATTAAAGGTACCACTGTGAATAATGCTAGCTTATCAAAAGACTCAAGTGTGGACAAGCAGCAACGTTGGAGAACAGCAACTCTCTGATAAGCCTGGTAGAGTTAAATCATATTCTTCAATGAGCCACTGCAAGGTCCTATCTCTAGAAGCAGCAGAAGCAGACAAAGATTTTTATAGGCCAGTTTCACAAAGACTTGGATATATACTAATTATGAATTGTCAGATGAAAAAAATAAAAAAATAAAACCAATGCTTCCTGCAGAAAATAAATACAAATAAAAACACCCTTAAAAGCAGGCACTGCCCACTTCTGACACATTGGAAAAAAAGAGTCAGACAAGAGCAGTAGATGAGGAGCATTATTTAGCTTTTTAGAAATATTCTCCAGACTGTTTTTTTTCAAGGAATGGAATAACTATGTGAGTTACAGCTACAAACAAGATAGAGAAAGCAAGTGTAGTATGAATTCCAACCCAGTAGAAGCTAAAGTTAAGGGGTGGGACACCATGTGTCCTATTCTGAACTAGGATTCCAAACAATAACACTGCTTGAACATTTAGTGTAACATTCAYGTTAAAATTCAAGCAACTTATTAGTTTAGAGCACAGAGACTATAAGGAAGTGAAATGATTTCTTGGTTACATATACAGCCAAATGGAAAAATCTTACTAGTCACTTCTGGACTTCCAGTCTAATTATTCATAAATTTCTAAAGTCTGCTCCACTGTCTGATTGTTTACCTCAAGGTGAGGAAGCAGCTACCAATACCAAAGTCTTCATCAGTCTAACTTCAGAGAGAACTGTGTTAGGGGATAAAGGACTGAACTCAAAAGGTGCTATTTATTTATGTGGCACCCAGTAGTATCTTCAAATTGTTTTTTCTGACACAAGGTTAAGAGATTAATTCAGCATTTCTTTGCCCATCATGTGAACAACCAATAAGTTTCAGTTTCAAATTACCCTTATCAGATTATCTAATTATTGTTTTATCAGGGTATCAGGATACAGAACACATAGGAAAAGCCCCCACCAACAATCCGAAACCAGCAGAAGTTCTTACTTTTAAGAGCAAGGGTAGGAAGGAAAAAAAAACAAAAAGGAAACTTTTGTTCCCCTACTTATTCAGCCATCTTTATCTTAAGAGAAATACTGTCMCTAAGAAAAAGTTACTTTTCAGCGGCAGTCAGCCTAGTAGGATGTACTGATGTTATGCTGTTTCAGCTTGAGAAGTTTATGTATGCTTTTTTCTGCACACAATCTACATGTACTAGAACAGGAGGTGCTGCAGAACCTTGGCAGGCTGTGACATTGCTCACCCAACCAAACCCCAGAGAAACTGTGGTACCAAGATGAATGGCTTGTCCCTAGAGCAGAACAAGGTATTAACATGTACCTGTTTTAAAGCACTGCATAGAGAGGCAGACCAAGTGTCAAACAACTGCTCACTCTGTTTCAAAGCATCAGAGCCCCTATTTCCTTTCCTGAAACGGCTGGACCAGGAGCACAAGCAGTGGTACTTGTTCATAGTACGAAGCAGCATGAAAAGGTAGTCCCATCTTCCCTGCCCACTCTCCAAATCCTTCTGTAGCACATCTGAAAGGGTGTCTGACCTTTTACTGCATTGCTTGAGCTTTTTCTGACATATTAAAAAGCATTAATTCAGTCTCTGGTAGACAGATCACATATCTGTGAATCTGCTTTAATTAGACAAGGACCACTGCCAAATGGGAGTCGATTACTCTTCAGGTGATCCTATCTGAATTAAATTATGAGCAACTTCAAGTATCAAAAAACTATTCTCTCCATTTCAGCTTTTCCATGAAACAGTTTTCCTTCTACTGCTGGTAGTTCAAAGACATAGCTGACATACACCTGGAGACAGAATCCCCTGACAGAACACAGTTCTGCATATCACAAGCCAAACACCACTGCAGGCAGTTTCTCGTTCTTTTCCCCCCGCCTCTGCTGAGCCAACATCCTCACTTCTATATATAGAGTTAAGAAGTAGAAGGCCCTTGGAGTGAATATGTAGCCTCCTAAATTATTGTAGTTTACCCATTTAAAAAAACCAAACCCCAACATGAACAACACACCAACCGTACTTTTCAATAGTAATCGAATTGGAAAGACACTACTGAACAAACAAGCTCATGACTTCAGGTGTCACACTGAGTAGAATAAAATCTGAGGGAGCAGCAATAGAATTTGGAATAACAGCCTTATGCACCCAGGGTGCACCTGGAACCTCATGGAAGAGGGAGTGCTACTGCTCTTGATCTGGAAGCAAAATGTCAGGAAGCATTACATTAAGCTCCGCTCTCGTGTTTCTCTAGTGGTCTTCCATTAAGACAAAATAAATGCTTTACAACACTAAAGAATCACAGGAAGTGTAAAAATGTTGGTTGGTTGAGGGTTTTTTGCTCCCCTCACCCCATCCCAAGTGTGAGCAAATACTCTAAAGAATTTGAGATTTCTGCTTTTCTTTCAAAACGTTACATCAAAGGAAGGTAGCTACTCAGTCTAAACCAGAATTATCGTCCTGTCGTTCCCATCTGGTTTTGTTCATGGAAACATTTTCAAGGGATAAAAGCAAAACAGTTTGAATAGCCACTCTTCTGCATTAAGCCGTGCTCACAAGTCAGGAGACCCAATGAATAAAAGGATCTGAAAGTCATCTTAAGTTATAGTCAATCCTTCATGGAATTTTCCTGCGTGTTTATACCTGACTAGGTTGCACATCTTGACACATAACAGTACCATATTTATAGTATACTGTGAAGTTTTTAAACACACCTGAAGCAGAAGAATGTCTCATACATACCAAGGAATTTTTAAATTCATTCAGTTTTTAATATTAGGTGATTAAATGACTAAATTAATGTCTTTAAAAAGACATATTCCGAGATGTAAATACCCTCCACAGCATCTTGCCACTTAGAAAGGAAAGGAGGCTTTCTTTTTGCTCTTTTAAAAATTAAATTAGAATTACATTAAAAAAAAAGAGCAAACAAATCAAACCACACCAAAAAGTTTAAAAAAGTCCCCCAAACCTCCCCCAAACTCTTTAATCATATCTTTCASATTATGAAATGGTTATTTCTGCATATGTCCTTTATACAAATTATTATATTCTTCTGAATCTTATCGTTTACACAAGAACACACAAAAAAAATACATCTTTGCAAAGGCTGACACGTGTTAGAAGTGCTTAATATCTTGTTCCTATCTCTCCTAGACAGTGAATTAGACAAATACAGGAAGCTCAGAACAAGCAGAAGAAAACACCATAAGTCTATTTTGTAATTCAAACGTCCAATGAGTCAAAGGATGAAAAAAAGCAATCTTGTTGCAGAATCCATTACACTTGTCCTGTTCTTATGAAGATTTAAACCTATGAGATATGCCAGGACATAATCCAACTGCAGATTCTTGAAGGCTGGTTTATCTCACCTGGACTACTCAGAGCAATCTCCTGCATTTTACAAGAACTTCTGTGTGTGCTCACACAGACACGCATGTGCATCTCTGAAAAAGTATAATTTGGAATAGAAAATGATTCTACAATCAACACCACATTAATTCAAATGTGAACTAGGAAAGAGTGCTCTCACCTAAGAAAAAAAAAGCAACTTCCTTTTGTTGTAGTTTAGTCCTCCACATGTGAAGCATTCAGGAAAATAAGGATGATTATGAAAAAGGCCCTGCCTAACACCATGAAGTGCATTCCGCATTGGCTCCAAGATGGGGAATGATTAATTCCCCATAGTTAAGAGARTTGTAGCATAACAGAGTTGGCAATGTCTCAGCAACACTCATGACAGTTTTCAACAAAAGATTAAGTTGCTTAATATAAATTATACTTGCACACAATACTAAGGATACATGTTCACCCACACTTTTGGCAGTTTAACATAGCCTTCATTCCTCATGATGGAAAAATACAACTCTTCCTTATCCATTTTAAAGCACAGATGAGAAATTAAACACAGAATATACTACATGTATCAAAAAGTATGTATTTTCAAATTAAGAAAGAAAGACTGGGGGTGAGGAAACCATACCCACAAAGAGTGATGGACTCAATTTATTGCCAGGTTTTTATTACAGACATTTTTCAGCCTGCTACTTATCTCCACTGCATGCACTAACCCAAATCACAGAAGGAATGTGCTCATTTTCTGAAGACCAAGCAGGTGATTTGCTTGAATTGACTGCTGAGAAGAGCTTTCTTTTTGCCCTTTAAATGAATGAAGTCCTCTTAAAAAAACCTGTTAAAATTGTATTACCTATCATAAAAAAAAAGTGAAAGACTTTTCAATTTTTTTTCTTTTTATTTTAAATACTTGGGTGAAAAAAACCTTCTACCTTTAAACAGCTTTAAGCTCCAAAATGCATGTCTTTCTCACATGATGTAAATTCTTCTCTAAAATAAAGATAACAGCACAGAATTTAAAATTCTACCTGGATCTGACTTACTACAGTAACAGTATTTTCAGAAAGAATAATTTATTATTCTTGAAACCTAACATTACTTTAAACATAAGTGGAATTTATAATTCTTCAAACTTAAGTTTAAAACCAAACAAATGTAAAATACCAGATTATGAGGAAGCAATTCAAGTTTTACTTCAAAGAGATATTATCAGCTAACATCTTCCACTACATGTGACTGATGTTATGCTTTATGTTACAGACAATAATTGGCAGCTTTTTACTTGGATTTTTTTAGCTTCTGCATATGAACATAGAAAAAGAAAATAATATCTTCTTAAGTAGGTTTTACTTATTCTAGTCCCAAACAGCACATTTTCTTCCTTGTACATCTTATTCAGCAAAGCTTTAAGTTCTTAAATTTTTATTCAATATTCATGTACAGAGAAATCACAAGACACAGGAGTTTCACACATACATTCATACAGTGCTACAGGTCACTGTACTCATGCTCATCCACTCTTGGAAAAGGCATAAATACGATGTGCACAGGCCAGATACAAGGCTGCATTTCTTCCAGGTCCTGCACTCCTGGGTATTTAAAAAGCAAACAAACCAACCACACTGCCTTTTTGATTTCTGTTATTATCAGTTAAAAGAAAACATGCAAAGTATTAAAAACCCCCTAGAACAGTCGTGTGTCAGGCAGTTGTAAGTAATGGCACAGTAAGACAAAGCTCAAAGCTCCTACCCATGAAGTCAAAGCTGTGCTGATGACTGCAGCCCAACAAATATCTCATAGGGCTGAATAACCATACAAGGCTGCAAATATGAACCATAACTGGCCGATTTTAACTAGCTACGAAAGGCTTTTTTAATTAAGAATATACTGAGTAATAACTACTGCCATACACTTCCATCTCAAGAAATAGAAAAAGAAATTGGGTGGGTGGGTTGGGCAGTGGAAAGAGATGAACATCGTAACAATCTTTCAAATTGTATTTCTTCTAAACTTGAGGGGCAAAAAAGGCATGAGGAAAGGGAAAACAAATATTTAAATTCAGGAGTTTTACATACTCTTTAAAATTTCAGCAGTCAATATGTTACAATGGTAATGGAATCTTAAAATGACAAAGAACATACCTGCATAGTTTGCTTAATTAAGACACTACATTCCAATGGGCATTTGTGGAATACACACTGATACACAAAACTGGCCTAATAACTGAAAGTTCTAATTAGCAGCTGCAGAACCCACCCTTCCACAGTAGTTAAAGCCTCCCAGCATTACTACACTTAACATGGGGAAAAACTGCAATAGATCTTTTTTCTTTAATATTAAGTGATTAAAGACAAGCAAAATCAATCAAAGAATGGAAATAAAACACCTAAATATGGGCTAAAGGCAGTTAGTTGTTAAATTACAAATTTAACATTTAAACATTTAAATTAGATTAAAGAAAAGCTAAGTATTGTAAATCAGGGATTGCCTTCAGTACACTTAAAAAACCCCAAAGGTTAAGAACCAATCCCAACACATCCTGTTGACTTCTGCCTGTTGGTTTCCTCATATGCAAGGAGTGCATGTACCACTTCCTGTGATGCCATAAGTTACAACAAAAGCAGAAGAGCATTTGGAAAGGCAAAGGATTAGGGATTATAAAACCCATTTGCTTTATTACATTGGTCAGTATTTGCAGCCCAATATTTCAAAGTTCTGAAAATATCTGTTCCTACCACTTATCTATCCATTATCTCCATGTTAGAACTACCAAGCTGTAGGGATCCTATATATGCCGAGCTCACTTACACACCAGGGAGGGCATCATCCCTTGGGATAAGAGAAGAGCACCTCAAGCACTCTTGCAGAGTCCTGTGCAGACACAGGGAACGTATCACCACATCAAGCTAAACTGTATTCATGTATTTATCAAAAAAAYATGAGTTGACACTATATACAAATTAAAGTTATTTTTAAAATAACATTTATTAGGTTTAAGACTTAAAGTTGACTTGAGGATGTATGATGAACTTAAGGATTTGCTGATGCAGAATATATATGAGACTGCAATTTTAGTCTAAAAGCCACTGTCAGACCAGAAACTGCATTATTTTTGTTATATACCTTTGAGGATCCTTCTGGAATCTCCTGCTTTGGAGTTTCCCAAGCTTAACAAGGCATCTTTGTGTTTGATTTCCATCAGTTCAAGGGAGCTACATTTCTTGGTATGTATTTTATACTTCTATACATGAACATCACCAAACATATCTAAATATCACTATCAAGTCCGTACTTAAATATCACGTAAGTAGTTACAGTACCTTTCAAGTGAAGAAAATTACTATCTCTGTTTCCCCTCCCTCAATCCCTATATCATTACTTTCAGTTTCTGTTGAACAGAAAAGCTTTTACTCAGAACACTTTCGGTTTCAGTTTCGCAGGGAAGTGTAAAAGAATGTGTTCTGCTTGAGAAAGTCATCCAAAGTTAGGATAGCAATCAGGAGTCAGGGTAAATGGAAAAAAATAGCAGCCAGAGGTTAGAAGACAAGAGCTATTTAGGAAAAACAAATAATTCTATCTATGGCTTACTTCAACATTACATGAGCTTTAATTATACCACAATGGTTAACACTGTTTAAAGCCAATTCCCCTTCACCCCACTTACTCACAAAATAGTTTAAAATACAAGACTGGAAATGAGAATGTAAATTGCTTCTATAAAGTGATTYGTAATGTTTCTACAGGAAATCAGCAGCTAAATCACTCTTGTAGAAGAGAGTGATTGCAATTCTCTGCAAAAAAAAAAGACCAAACAGAAAACAAGACAGAAACCAAAGCTACAAAACTCTGATCAAGCCCAGTAAATCTGTGCAATAAATATGTACACTTAAAAAAAATCATCATCTCAGGGTTAGTAAAAGCATCCTAAGAACTCTGCGCAGATGAAAATTTCACTTCTAAAAGGAAAAGGAAATAAAAAAACCCACAAACAATACAGTGTCCAATAATCAATTCAATAATCAATCAATTTCTCATCTTTTTAAAGTGGATATTAAGCAAGAAACAGCCAACTGTGGCAGAAAGCCAGTTTCCATTTTATGTGGGTTCTTCTTTCAGAAGAAGAAAAATAAATAGACCCAAACCATGTTTGCTGTTATTCCAGTGCAGCAGTAAAGCCTCTGCATCACAGCTACAGCCACCTGATAGTTAAACACCTTTTTATGTGGGAGGCACGGAGAGAGCTGATCCTGAGGACTTACTGCACACCCTCCCTTTCACAATCACTGGTTATGACAAAACACATTAAGTGCTTCTGAATCTAGGTTAGGGAAGACTGTCAAAACATCATGTGCACCATGAGACATTAGTTGAGGAGAAGCTGTGAAAGGCAAGAACAGGCTCTTTGAGAGATATTTACCAACAGACACTAAAAAAAGCCTTTGAGACTTCATAATATCTTGGTAACTTACATGCACAGCTCATCAAAAAGCTGATTGTTTTCATTTGACATAATATAAGAATGAGTATGCTTTTAARGAAAGGTCATTTTCAAACATTTATAGAAGCTTCACTTCTAATATACTACTTATTTAGACTCTAGAGATCCTCAGTGTTCTTACATTAGTGCATTCATTTGCATACCTTTTTGCTATCTAATAGTAGCTCCTTAAAATATACACTGTATTTTTCTCTACAATTTCAATAATGTCCTCAAATCTTGTCCCAGCTGATGTACAAGATATACAAGGACAAACCAAAATGCGACTATTATTTACAAACTTGTGTTTAAAAAAAGAAACACAAAGCCCATGCCAACGCTGTTGCTCAACTTTGTTTGTTCTGTGACGATGCTCTGCTGTCACTGCATTCACCATTTCGCCTCTGCTGTGCATTTCCTCCATGTTGATCTACAAAAATATTCCTCCTCTCTCTCGAAAAGGTACGCTTTTCAGGTTCACTCTGCCAGGAAGACCTTAGGGACAGGGATCCAGTTATTTATCACCTGAAATGCTATAAAATATCACGCTGGTAATATTCTTTATTCTAAAAGACCTTTGTATACATCCTAAGTCTTTTCCCCTGTGCAAGACTGAAGCCTATTTCCTTGTGCAATGCAATTTTGCTTTACTCCTCCTCTGACAAATAAACTGTCCCCCATTCTAAATAATTTCCTCTTATCTAGACCAGCATTTTCACTACTTTCAAACAGCAACAGAAAACACCTGCAGCTCTCCCTACATCCAAATGAAACATTTAAGTCAGGCCCTGATCTGCCAGGCCTGAAACAATAATCCAACATTTCCTCCCAGCAATACGGAGATCAAGAGAATCTTTTTTGATTATGACATGGATTTAACACAAAATTCAATACAGAGAGTCTTAGGAGTGTTGAGTTTCTTTTAGGGTGCCAAAAGTCAGAGATGATTTGTTTTTCAAATGGCATTGTTTCTGAACAGGTGTTTACTGCTCTGGTTTACTATGACAACCACCCATGTTATAGACTACACACAGTATCTATTCGTTAGAATTCTTTTGTTCAAGCAATGACAATGCTCTCTAGAGGAAGGCCACCAACCAAGGATCTCTGCCTTCTTGTAGCCACACTAGTCACAACACACTTTCAGATGCTACAGAAGGAAAACACATTAAAATTTTAAATTAATATTTCATTTTAAAAGGTGTATTTAAGAGTTAAATACTGCAACAGTTCAGGAATCAGAAGAGACATTTTACAAATAACAATATTACTTCCATGGAGTATGAATTACATCTTCTTCCTCCTTCCTTTTTACCAGCTGCACTAGCATCCTACAAGCTGGTATTTTGTGGGAAATAATAAAGCCCATGATTTCTCTCTTGGAAATGGAGCACTACAGTTCTGGCAAACATTGCCTGTACCTTTTGTGCACTGCTGTAGTTCATATCTTCTCCTCTTCTTACCCATCAACAGGAATGAAGGAATCCAGTAAYAGAAACAGTGTTTTATAAAGAGGGATGCAAAGACTACCCCAAATCTGGAATGCACTTAGACAAGCACCAAGACTCCATACCACACAACTTTACGAAAACACGCAAAGCAAGCTAATGCAAAAGCAAATCAGTATTTTCACGCTAACAGAAAACAGAGATTTATGACCACAGCTAAGAGGCCAAATAAGCCCTCTGCTCAGACCATAAAAAAAAAGCCCTGCAGTATGACTGTTCTGTTTCCTGCAGGAAATGAGATGCTTGTATTAGATACCCCTGTGGTTTTCATACTGTAAATGTATCAGCTGGTACAAATCCTCTGGAGAGGACTATTAACTAATGCTTAGAAAGAGCAGTGGCAATAGCAGACCGCACGTAGCACCTCGGAGAAGAGGGGACAAAAGCTGACAAGTCACCCCTAAAAAATGTGAGAGGCAGCAGCTGAAGAACACATTTTGTAGCAGAGGCGATGTCTGAAGAATGTACATACCTACACCCGCTTATTTCCCCTTACTCCACTCACTGCTTCTTTAAATAAGGAACCTATTGCTCATCAGAACTCATTTAGGAGCCTCGAGCCCACAGTACCGCTCCTCATTAAACCATCTCTGGTTACACGCGGCAGAGGAGGACCATCCACAGGCTACACACATCTTATGCATGGCCATTTCTCCTCCGTTCTACTGTGTTGAGTTTTTTTAATTATTATTTTTTTCTTTTTCGTTAACGTTTCCGAGTTGCGAGGGCGCCGTGCGAAGTTGCCGGCGCGGCAGTAGCCGCGGGCGATGGGGCAGCCTCCGCCCGGGCAGGGCTCCTCTCCCCGGGAAGACCCCGCTGCTCCCCCATCCGCATCGCTCCCGCCCGCCCGCCCGCCTGGGTGGAGCCGCTCGCCCTCGCCCGACGAGCGCCGATCGTGTTCTCCATTGCAAAACCGCTGCCAGGGCCAGAAGCGGGGAGGAGAGACCAGGGGGAGGAGGGAGGGAAAAGAAGGTGGAAACCTGGCTAGGGGAGAGCCCGGGGACGGACATGGCCGGGGGTGGCGGGAGGGCAGGGCCGGGAGCGGGGGGGGCCAGCGGGGAGACAAAGGAGGGATGGAAGGTGCCCAAGGAAAACAGGGGAAGCCAGGGAGGGGGCGCTGCCGGGGAGCCCCGCGGGGCACCTGCCCTCCCCGGCACACCCCCGCACACACGCTCACGTACCGAGCAGCAGCAGGCGGTGCGTCTGCTTGTACTCCCGCTTCTGCTCCTTGAGCGCCCGGTCGATGCTCTTACTGACTTTCCTCGCTTCCTTCTCCGCCTCCCGCTCCTCCAGGCGCAGCTTCTCCCAGGTCCTCTGGAGCGCCGGCGGCTGGTGCAGCGCCTGCTGCCGCGCCGCCTTCCCCACGCCGCCAAGGCCGGGGCCGCCGGCCTTGGGCAGCGCCGGCTGCCGCTCGGGGGCCGCCCCGTTGCCGCCGCCGCCGTTCTGCAGCAGCAGCAGCGGCGGCCCGTCCGTCTCCCCGCCGGGCTTACCGCCGGGCCGGAGCGGGACGCCGAGAGGCTGCGGCTGCGGGGCGGCGTGAGGCTCCGCCGGCGCTTCGGGCTCCGTGGCGGCGCCGGCGCTGGAGATGGAGCCGCCGCCGCCGGCGTCGCCGAAGAGCCGCGGGCGCAAGCTGTAGCAGAGCCCCATGGCTCGGTGCCCCAGCCGGGGACGGGCTGTAGCGCGGCGGCGCTGGCCTCAGCGCTTCCCGCCGGCCGGGGAGGCGGCGGCGGGCGGGGAAGGGGCGCCGCGGAGCCCCTCACGGCCCCGCTGGGCCATCTTGCATCTTCCTCCCGGGCTGTGGCGGCGGCTCCTCGGCGCCGATCACCTGACACCGACCGAGCTGCCACCGCCGGGTCCACGTTACCGTAAATACCCCAGCGCCAGCCCACCGCGCAGCGCCGCCGGGGGAAGGGCGGGGGCGCCGCGCCGACACACAGGCGCACACACGAGCGCAGCCTCCCCGCCCGCCCCGCCGCCCCCCACGCCATCCCGACCCAGGGGTCTCCCACATCTCCCACTTCGCGCTCTGGCTGGGAGACCCTCGCCCCCTACGCCACCCGCCCTCCCGGCTTTCTCCCTCCCTCCTTGTTTCCTCCCTGCCTGGAAGGGCCGCCGTGCCGCTCGTGTGAGCCCCGCGAGCTGCACACACCCCCACCCTTCTCCAGGGCTATGCCCCTGACAGACATCTCCCCCGGCATCCCTGGGGGAGAAGCCAAGGCGGAGGCCTCTCACTGAGGGACCCCGCASGGTGACAGCGGCCCCGGGGAGGCCGAGGCAGCCGCCGCCAGCCTGGCATCCTCACAGCTACAACACAGTTCTCAGCCCCRGTGCACACACACGCGGCTCCTCGCCCACGCGCTGACTAAGGATGCCGTGGGAGGAAGGCTTTGGGTGCAACGCTAGGAGAAAATAATAGGCAATGTTGGGGTTTGCTCGCTGTCTCAGTCAGTGTTGGCAGCAGTAGTACTCCAGCAGCGTGCTGCTGTGGGCTGTGGAGGCAAGGCTGATGCTTGAAAGCCACTTCCAAGGCAGTGGCAGCCCTCCTCACGAGAAGACCTGGAAAAATTCAATTTACTTGGAATGTGTCTCAAATAGGCTCTCCTTCTGATTCATCCATCTCCGTTTTCTTCATAATCTCAGCAGCCCTTTGTCAGGGGCATGTGCCTACTGGATGAAACAGTGCTTCCCTGAACCTTAAAGCAAAGGTCATGTTGTGTGTTCACTATTATGACTGACATGTACCTTAGCATAATTTAGAGCCCCTTACTTCAGTAACATTGACTGGTGTTCGTGAACCTCTTTATTTGTGCAGCGTCTCTTTAGATTCTGTTGTATTAGGTCATTGGTTTTGTCTCCTGATTTTTTCAAGTGACCAATATTATATTAATAGATGCCACTATTTATATACTGCAGTATGAAGAAACAGAGGGAGGCACAATTCCTATGCTTCTTTGCAATCAATGAATTAGAACAAATTGGACAGTTTTTAGTTCCTGGATACTGGAAACAGAATTGGTTTTGTGACAGATCTATTTGTGTGAAATGATTTAACAAACATCCTATAAAATACATATTTACCAAGAAGTGAGTTGTGTGTTAACATTCACTGGAAAAAAATCCCCAACACCCTACATAGGCATAAAATAAATAGATTCCTTTTAACTGAAAGCATCAACTGTCTGTGATTGCACCAAACAAAGGAAATTTTGCCAGTGAAAATATTAGCAGGATTCAGCACACTGTAGATGTTGTTCTCTTATACCCTTCAGAATGCTCACCAACTATTTAGAAGATGCCTTAGCTGCGAGAAACCACTCCATAGCTTTTGGTTCTATTGTATGTTTTAATACATGGCTCTGTAGCGTCCTGGTTGCCATCGTCTTGCAAAACATGTAAGCGGTTACATCACAGCAGAGGATGTTTCACCACTATTGCAGCGCTGCTCCGCCTTGCCTGAAAATCTTTATGGACCATAAGGACACACCATTTCTTAGGCTGGGAGTGAAAGATTTCAGCTTTTGGCTGGAAACAGACAGGAATCTGGATAAGAGGAATCTGAACGGACTGAATAGCCGGGATCCTGGGATTAGTGGCTGTATACTTTCCAGTGTAATTGGATCACAAAGAGAATTTGCTACTCATCCAACAATATAGTAAAGCCATGGGGAAAAAAAACCCCACAAAGCAACCAAAAACCGAGAGTAATGCAGAAAGTTAGGGATTTAGTATTTGAGGTCAATGCACATAGTTTTGTGAAGGTGATCCTTACAGCTCAATGCATGCAGCAGCATTTGCAGAACCATAAGCTGCTTTTCAAATAGTAGAAGAAATGCCATAGCCTGGCCAAATGAGCTCAGATTCGGCAAAATTTCTCCTGCTAAAGTGCTCTTGGGCAGCTACAGTGTATGCTCAGTGAGTAACAGGGAAGGTGAGTGATACATTCATGGTTAGAGAAGAGACCTGGAAGAAAAAAATAGCACTGGAAAATCACATGCTTCATAAGAAATTTTGAAATAGCAGCCAGTGTATTAACAACTATGGATAGGTAGCAGCCTGGAAAAACAGACCACTCTGCCAAACACTGATCTAGGTGCTCTACCTTATAAAATGTCAAATAAAGTATGTTCACGGAAAGATCCTTCAGTGACCTACTAGAGCAAATTGGATCTTGAGGAAGAGGCGTTCCATAATTTTTTTCTTACGACTTCTAATGAAGAACAATAAGCAGCCTGTCTTCTCTCTTTCCCCAGTGTAATACTGATCATCACTACTTCCGGATTACCATGCACTGAGATTTTCAAGAATTTAAAGTGAAAAAGTCAGTGTGATGCAGTTTTCTGATCTGAATACTCTTTGAAGAATCCTTCATGGAACAGTGTTCAGCATTTTCTAAGGTTAGTCATCCAAACCAGAACTTAAAGACTGCCTCAGTTTTTCAGTAGCACTGACTAGCCATGATTCGCATTGTATTAACTGAAATTAAAATCACAGAATCATAGAACAGCCCAGGACTGTTCTCTGGGGAAGGGACCCTCAAAAGTTCATCTGGTCCAACCTTTCACAGGAAAGTAGCCTAGATGAGATCATCTAGCACCTTGAAAACCTCCAGCAACGGGGACTCTGCCACGTCCCTGGGAAGGTTGTTCTAGTTCACTGTAAAAGATTGATTTCTTATATTGAAATAAAAGATTTCCTGGGGCAACTTGCACTCATAGCCTCTTGTCTTCTCCACGTGGCTCCTTGTGGCACTCCTCTTTTGTCTTTGTGACCTCCCTTTAAGTACAGGAATACTGTGGTGAAGTTCCTCTTGAGCGTTCTCTTTTCCAAGGAGAAAAGAAGGTCACTCCTGAGCCTTCTCCAAGGATAAGAGACCTAACTCTTTCAATCTCCTCACAGGGCGGGTTCTTCAGCCCTTGAATCATCTTTGTGGCCCTTCTTTGGACCTTCTCCAGTCTATCTACATCTCTTTTGAATTGCGGGGACAGTTAATGTATATATATATATTTAGATCAGAACTTGTAGTAAACCACTTTAAACTATTTTTTGTTTTTTGCTTTCAATGTATAGTTTCACCTAAGAAATAAGTAATTAGAGGTGGTATCCAGTCACATGCAGCAGTTGAGGATGTTCATGAGATGGCTTTATTTACTCCGAGGAATAATACAAGTCTAGTAAGTACATCTATAAATATTATTCCTATGAAGATCTGTCTTTACTATTTCTTAAAAAGAAGTGAAAGTTATGTGTTACTAGAACACTCATCTAAAAACTTTTTTTGTTTTTTTTCCAGTTTTATAATAATTTTGATTTAACAATATTTAGGTGTACTATATAGCTTTTTGGGATTTATACAGTGTTCCAAGTTTTAACCAAGAAATGAGTGTTTGTGATCAAACTCAAACAAATATAGTAAATGCAATTGCCTTGAAAATGTAACCGTGTGGTAATTAAAGAGACTCCAGTTAAATGAATGTGTAAGAATTTTGATAAGACATGGATCTTACAGGCAAGGAGAAGGTGTTCTAGGGCTGGACATTTGTTTATCTTCTTCTTTTTGCTCTGATTAGTCACTGTATCAGTGAATGAGTTTATCTGTATTCTGACTACAGTTTTGCCATATTGTTTTTCTATATCTTAGCCAGAATAGTGCTACGAATGCAGAAACTATGAATTCAGAACCTGCAGTGGGATATTATTTCTAAACTATTTTGACATGTTTTACTCGAGATTTTCCTTGAGAGCCTCAGTGATGATTAGTGAAAAATGCTGCAAGATTTTTGGGTTTATTAAAGAGGAGAGCTATGTGCTAGAAGCAAAAAGAAAAAAAAAAGTAGAAAATCATGTGCCATGACAACCACTAGATATTTGCAAAGCTCCTGTTGAGGTTAATTTTCCTCATGGATAAAGGGTCTAGGATTTACCCAGCTTCCATCAGATGATGACCATCTCTTATCTTCTTTGACAGGCACTTGTCGAAAACCTACTTGCTTCTTGTGGAACAAATACTATTATCCTTGTTCTTAAAGTTTACAATAAACCCTGATGTGCCTGTACTGCCCTACTGTATCATTGCTGGTACACAGAAAGGGGAAAATACTCCTGTTTGATATATGCTCTGCTCTCTACCAGCTGAAATCTATGCTGCTGATAGAAAACTCGCTCTTAAGCACAGCTACAGTAACAAATCTATATGTGAAATGTACAGAGATTAGATGAGTCTCTCGACCTCCTACAAATCTCAGTTTGTCCAAAGACAGAAGACCACTGAAAAGACAGAAGACTGTATCTTTTCCCATGGTCTTCTTTACAGGACGTTGCAGGATTTATAACTCATCCATCCTACACACAGAGACACAGATACAAACTCTCTCCCCGTCCCCCCCACTCTGTTTTCACAGAACTCCAACCTTCACCACAAATTTTATATGCCACTCTTGCTGGTTGCTTGAAGATTTCTAAAGCGGGATGAAACAAACCTTATAGTGGGAATTCAGCTACAACGATAATGGTTGTAGAGCAACAGTTATTCAAACCTAATTTTATCAAATCATCTCTCACTCATCACCATGGTATTTTCCGTGCCTTGTCATATCTGAGCATGATAGCAGTAAAACCATCTACCACTTCTTTTTGGAAAGCTCCTTTCGTGTAAACACTGTAAGCAATTTAGCAGCCCTTAAAGCATCCTCCTTAAAAGATCCTGCTGAAAATCTGATATAAGTTTATTAAAGGTCAGGCCGTTAGTGGAACAGTAGTAAAGTTGCTTTGTACCTCCCATTATTAGACATTATTTTCTTTGCTTAAAACTGTACAAAAATGGGATTTCGGCTAAATTTCAGCACCTGCTGAAATCTGTTTAGATATGAATATTTTTGTTTGGTTTAACTTCCAAAATACCTCAGCCATCTTCACAAGGAGTTTAATGAGAAGTGTACTGTTGCAACATAAGAACATTTTACTGGCTTTCAGAAGGACTAATAGWTTATCATTCTTGTATCAGTCATGGTAGGTCTTTTTGCTTTAAGAGAAGTGATTACCAGGATACAGAAGACATTTTAAGCAATGTCGGAGTAGACAAGCTTAAGGGAATTTACTGCAAGTACCAAAATAAGATAAAGTAGGTCAGCTTGCTTGAAAACTAGGTTCTGAGCAAATGAAGTAAGAAAACAGTTAGAAAGAGATTTAAAATGCAAATTGTGGGATAAGGTAATTTTCTGTGGTACTGCATAAAACAGGGAAGGGAAGGGAAGGGAATAGTTGTGGCAAAACAAATGAAATTGGAGTTTTTGCGTGCTTATCTGTGTTACCAGATAACATAATGCACTGTTGTGGAGGCATAACTGCTGCTGTCTCTCTAGCATTTGGTTTGTTGCTACTCCTCAGGGAATTTGAATAATAAACTTACAAGGCACCTAATGATCCCTTTTAAATGTCTTTATAAAGATTTCTTGAAAAGCTGCTGACCCATAGTGTGGAATCAGGGGTTTGCAATATTTTTTTGTGTTATGAACAGGGGTTTTTGCTCTGAGAAAATCTGATTGAATCTGACTAAATTGTGACACTTTCAAAACTGTGACTTGCAAAATCTAAATTACAGAGCAGAAAGCCATCACAGCTTTCTTCTACAGCAAGGAACAGTCCTACTTGCTACAGACCTGATCTAGGCAGAGGGAAAGGGCATGGCTTCGGGAACACTTCTATTAAAAGATTCTGATCCTATTTTGCATGTGAATAATGCATGTATCAATCGCATACCGAATTTCTTTTAAGTCAGGGAGGCATGCTTTATCTGTGCAACCTCAATTCATTTCCATATAAATATTCATCATGATGCAGTCTTCACACAAACAACTTCTCCAGACTAAGCTGTTTGTTTTGGGGACTCTCTGCTCTTGATATGAGCAGCCAGCAGATCTGTAAAAGAAGTCTTAGTGAGCTATAGGGACTTCTAGAACCTTCTGAATAACTGGAAAAAGTGTTTTATTTTAGATCTTTTTAGATTACTCCTTTAATGCAAAAACTAAATTAAGGCAAGGGAACAGAAAACAGATGAGCTGATGAATGTATCTGGATCATCATAAGAAAATTATTCTTTCCATTTCAAATGCAACTCAATGTAAAAATACACTGAATAATAGAATAATTGAAAAATGCTGTTTGGAAGGGAACTCTGGGTATCGTAGTTCAAATGTCAATTTTGGAAGCTAATAAAAAGAGAGGAAAACAATATAAGCAGGAATAGACAATAAAATCTGGCTCATAAAATAATTCTTTTCTGCAGAGCACTTTTTTTTTGGTGAAAATTGACAGAATTGTTAAAATCAGAATACTCAATCAAAAAATTAAATAAGGCTTCATCAGGATTGACAGTTCCTTCCAAGACTAGCCACTTCACAGGACTGAAATAGCTTACACTGGGGAAAGCAAAGAAAATAGGAAATAATTAATCAATGCTTATTGTAGAAATCAAAGACAGCAAGCAGGAAGGAATGTTAAATGAAGAGCAGACTTTGTAAAAATATGTTGACTTGATGTTTGTCTTAGCTTAAAAGTATTGAAGTAGTTTTAACAGAAGTTGAGATAAATGTTCTTGTGTTTTTATGGCTAGTGAAATTAATTATTATTTCTTTTTGCTGAGAAATCCACTCAGTGCTGGAAACCTCAGAGCAATTTTTATAATTGTTATAGTAATTTCTTAGTCCTGTATTCTTTAGATTCTCAGTTATAATTTAATTTAATTTAATTTAATTGACCTGTGCATTAACATGGAAGAACTTTCCCATTCCTTTCTTTCCTTGTCTTACTCTTATTCATTTTTTGATTCACTATCAAGGAAATAAATTGGGAACCTGAATTCTCAGCAGCCTTCCCACTTCTTGGGACTGACACAGCAGAGAAGTCTGAATACCTCAAGATTTCTCTTTGTTAGGGACAAACTGTTCCTTTCAAGCAGCTTTATGCCAAACCCAAAATCTAGAGTGATACAAGCTTTCCTCTCCTCACAAAATGTAAACAGAGAGGGTCATATGCTTTCTTCATCTTCTGCTTTTCTCTGCCTATCAGGCAACTTTCAAGACTACAAACATGTTTAAAGTCAAACTACTGCTAAAATTAGTCACACTGTCTTGTTAATCCCCTGCACATGCCTGGTTGTTCCTCAGGACAATGTGCATTCCCATGCATTGCTTAGCTTCAGGTGGCATTGGCATTGGAATCCTACAATTTCTCATGAAGGAGAAGTTTTCAGTCTTACAGAAGATCTCCCACAAGTGAAATCCTGCAAGTGATAGTTGTTGGTAGCTGCTTTACAACGAGCTAGAATAAAGCCTTTAATCTTTTAAATTCTTATTTTAAAGAGGTTCTACTCAGGTGATACAAGGGAAAGGTTTGGTTTTATTAAAGATTTTTATTAAAATTTCAGGCTTATTGTTAAATACTTCTGCAACAAAAAGGTGCTGCAGAGTCCCTGAATACCAAAGTTTGTCTTGTGTAGATGCCTGCTTATTATTAAAAGTTCATTAACACAAACTCATATAGCTATTAGATAATATTTGTTTTCCATCTGCTAATAACAGAGATGCTGTGAAGATGTGAAAATATGCACAGAACATTATTCTCAAGTATATACAAAGGGACTTATATTTTCATATTTAGAAAAGAAAAAAAATTACAAACCCCACAATTACACATAAGGAGCTTCAGAGGGGCATTTAAATCCCAAAGGATGATAAATAACATCAATATATAATTTAAAAAACCTACATATTTCTACCCATAATAATGGCTTTTATATCAGTTTCACTTTGCTTTAACTGACAGTGTCACTATTTTCTATCTGATTTCATTTAAGGTGTATTAAAAAACAGTGCAGTGACAAACAGAGCTTCCCAATTGCATAGCAATGGACTTCTGCTTTCTGTACATTAGTTTTCCTCCAGTGGCCATTGCGAGCAACTTCAGGTCCAGCTTGAGACAGATTTAGTTAAGCATCAGTTAGGCTGGGTCTTACAGTAGCAACATGCAAAAAATGATTCCATTATTCATGCATAACTGGCCTTAACGAAGGCTTTAATGTTATTTAAATGCAAACGTAGAATTCAGTGGTTCTTCTCTAAAAGGGACATATTTTTGTTCTCAATGTAGAGTGCATAGCTTTGTGCACAGTTCTCTTGTCCTAGATCATGCAGATCATGAGGCTATCAACATCCTCAAACCAGGGTGTACAGGGAGGAAGAGGTGGCTGAAAAGTGTGGTACTTGCATGGGCAGGAGTCACCATTTTATTTCTTGCATTGTGGCTCTCACAGCCATACTGTGCTAGCACTGGAGGTTGTCTTAGACATTTCTAACCGTGAACACTACAGCCAGAAAAGCAAAAAAAAACCAAAAAAAACCAAAAAAGGGAAAGCCAAAAGAATTTCCTAAGATGTTAGTGAAGGTATTGCATATATCAGTTTCAAGTGGAATGTATTCCCTCCACCTAATCCATTTATTTTCTTTATTATTAATTAATATTCATTGAAAAAATTGGGTTATGATTATTACTGTTTTTTTTCTTGGTAGCAAGGTAAAATCTGGCTGATAAAAATACAGTTATGGAGCAGGAGACACATATTTGTGATTGTGGCAGGTGCACATCTCCCTGCCCAACTTGCCCCCAGCCAATATGTGGTGGCTGCCAGCCTTTCGTGCAAGTACTTTCACCCTTATAGCACCACACCATGGCTATGGCACACACACCATGAACTCCAATTCCTCTCCCTGTCCCCACCCAGTGACAGGAATGAAGAAGGCTGGATGTCTTGGTGAACAGACAGGGTCCCCATACGATGAGAAGCCTGGGCTCAGGGAACTTTCTGGACCATTACTAGGCATGACCATGAGCCTGGATACAACCAGGTTATAGAATAATTGAATCATTAAGGATGGAAGAGACCTCTAAGGTCGTCGAATCCAACCATTAACCCAACACTGCTGTGTTCATCACTAAACCTTGTCCCCAAGTGCCACATCTGCACATTTTTGGTACACTTCCAGGACTGGTGACTCAACCACTTCCCTGGGCAGCCTGTTCCAATTCTTGATCATTCTTTCAGTGAAGAAATTTTTCCTAATATCTAATCAAAACCTCCCCTGGTGCAACTTGAGTCCATACCCTCTTGTCCTGTCACTCGTTACATGGGACAAGAAACCTGGCCCCACCTTGCTATGACCTCCTTTCAGATAGCTGTGGAGAGCACTATGGTCTCCCTTGAGCCTCCTTTTCTCCCAGTTGAACAATGCCAACTCCTTCAGCTGCTCCTCACAAGACTTGTGCTCCAGACCCTTCACCAGCTTCATAGCTCTTCTTTGGACATGCAAATAGGACCCCACCAGAAATGCCCTGGGTGTGGTTTTCCTTGGAACAGTGGGTCTGTGAGGGGAAGCTCTCCCAATGGGAGTGGAATGCTACCCAAGGAGACTTCCTGGGATTGAGTGCCCTCACCTCCACTGTCCCCCCCCTTCCTGAGTGACCATTTTACTGCTGGATATCCCTGAATGATTCTTTGATGCTTTGGGTGAAGCAAACTGGTCTTCTGGGTACCCCTGAGTGAGAGGCCTACCTTGTGTGCATGACTGTGTGAATGTTTGGATCATCTTTTTGTGTCCATGTAGTGACAATACCCCCAGTTTCTATGCCAAAGTGTTAAATTGTAAAATGTAAATGTTAAATTGTTAAATGTCATTGGAGTACTGTTGTAGTTACCCCTCGTTTGTTAGTTTTGCCCACTGGTTTTGGTTGCAAATTAAAGTTTGTCTGAGTTTGTTGTCTGTGTGAAGTTGTTTTTCTGTGCCTCTGTGGCAGTGATAGACTTCGCAGCTGAAGACATTGTGCACTTGCCAATCAATGTAGTCAACAACCTTGATTAGAATTATGTCAGTCTCTTTTGGAACTTGAAACTACAGGCATCAAGAGTTATAGGAGTGCTGATGTTGGAAAAGCACTCTAATTCACTGTCTCTCCAGCTTCTGGGAAAAACAGATGGTCATACAATCCAGAGGAGGTAGTCAGAGCTCTTTTGCCTTCTTTCCCCATCATTTTGGGAGTCTGGTGATGCTTGTGGGAAGAGAGCAGCTGATACTATTTCTATAAGAGGTTCCAGATCTGTAAGAGAGACAGTACCATGGGAAAACTCTGTTTTTTCCTGCTCTTTTTCAAAGGACAGACTTACTCTTTTTCCACTTGTTACGTAATATAGTTTCTCTGGACTTCATGGAATTATCCTTTTCCTTGATCCTGGAAAGAACTGGGCCTTTGAAGAAGCAGAGGTATGTACAAGTTATCAGTACAGAGGAGCTAGTACTGCTCAATTGGATTTTGGATACTGAGTGAGGGAGGAGACTATGAGAGTCCTTGGCTCCAAACACAGGAAGGAGGGAAGAGGAAAGAAAATAGTGTATGGAAAGCAAAAGTGTTCTGAAAGGTTGTGTGGGTACAGCGATTTGAGAAGCTGGAATAGATGTGAAGGCTTTGAAAGCYGTAAAACTAGTGTAGGTCTCAAGATTAAAGTCACATTCCTTACCATAAACTTGCAGTGCTTTCATACAAATGGGTATGTTTCCGCAGTGAGAATTAGGTGAGCTCAAAATCGGAACTTTAAAAATCCTAGGTTTTTCCTTTGTACTGGGCTATTATAAAGCTTCTTGGATGCCATTTGGATCCTGATTGTCAAAGCCAGAATATTCCATGACACTGTTTCATTGGTGATTTTTTTGCTGGGGAAAAAAACCCGAAACCAACCAACAAACAAACTTTCTAAAACTGCAACATCCTGACTGACAGTGACAACTTTCTATACTGTTAGTGGTATATTCTTCTTCTAAATAATGTCAACTCGGAGAAAGGCCTTTGTAGAATGAAGGAGGTAGGAATACACATGTATATTTTTCCTACAGTGTAGTAGGAAAAGGTGACTAAGACCAGCACGGTGTCAGTCAGTGCAAGCTGTGAATGGTGAGGAAAATAATTTCTTTAGAAGGGTGATGTGTTCTCACTTGAAATCCCTAGATAGATTGTACTCTTAGTTGGAGATTATCCTTTGTCAGAGGCAATGAGTGCTTTTACTTCTAAACTACCAAGCTGTCTGTGTCTTTATCTCTTATTTCTTTTGATGCATAAAAAATTACATTACAGAGTGAAAGTTCCATCTGTGAGATAATTTTCAAAAACATCTACGGAATGTCCCTTCATATTCACGCTCTTCTCTCATTTTTGATCACATATCTTATTCAGCATGCTGCACAACACAAATACACAGCCTTTTCCAGAAATATGCCCATGGACACCATGTAAATATAATGTCATATTGCACATTCTACTTGTACTTCGTTAGAATTTTCTCTGTTTAGATGGATTAATGGGCTGCTAAATTTCTCAGCAAGCACCTCTTCTTGACAAGTGCATTTACAAGGTAAGTCTTGGGGTAACAGGAGATTCTGCACAGGATGTTTCTGAAACATCACTGAGATATAAGTAAAGCAAAAGAGTTTCTTTGATTCTATTACAACATCCCTAAAATAAGGGATTTATAATCTGCTTATTGTCAGAAGTCCAATATATGTTAATCCTACTCATATGTCTATGTGAAGTAGCATTTTTGTACTGTGTCCTTTCATGCACGTTTATATGAAGTGCAGGAAGTAGTTTATGAAGGAAGTCCACGACAAAGTGTGAATATCTCTCATGTTCAAGACTGAAAGCACCTGTGCCACTTGAGCATCTAATTTTTTGTACTGGATTTAGCCAGTGTGATAATAATATTGTGTTCCTGTTTAGAAAATGTCACTCTTAAACAAGGCCAAGTGAACTTTAACATCTCCAGAGCAGAAGTTGAATCGATGGGTTAGGTTAAATATAATAAGGAGGGAGCTGAACCTGAATAACTGATGAAAGGTTGATCTGGACCATAAAATAAAGAAGGAACATTTGGTGCTGGCTTTCCTTTTATGAAGGCTTGCTAAGGGGGTTGAAGGGACCTGAGAAGCAGGGTCCAATAGCCAGGCAGAACCAGGCAGTGTTAACTGAACTTGAAGGAGAAGAGAATGCTGACAGTGATAGGTGGATGTGCAAATGTTGCTGGTCATTTCTGTCAGGCTCTCTTTTGGTAAACCTTTATGAACTGCACCATTTACTTTGTAGTCAAAAGCTTCCTTAAAGAAAGGGATGTCTCTGCTAAGCCCTGTGGGTCAGTTTTTATTGGTGACATGAAAGAACACTGGGTGATACCTCTGGAGGCACCTCAGATAGACAGCAGAATGAGGAGTACAACTAAATATTCTGAGTACAGAGAAAGCTTGTGAGAGAACCTTGTTAGGAAAAACAAAAGCCACCACCCATATCTCCTCAGGCACAATATGTTATTTTTCGGATGCAACCTCTGATAAATAAAACTCTATCATCCACAGCTACCAAGGTAGAGGAACAAGACAGTTTTTTTCTTCTGTTCCTGCGGATTAAGATTTTGTGGGGGACAAGGCTGCCATAGGGAGCTATAAGATGTATATCTATGTTCCTGTGTCAGCAAGGTGGCTCCTTGGCCTCTGATCACTGCTTGGGACCAAATCTTTTGTCTGGATGTTCATTGTGCAGCCGTGCCATGGGTGTGAGTGTCCACAGCCTCTGAGGTGCCAAATTCCACTGGAATGATTAGAAATCTCTGCTTTGGAGTGGTGCCACAAAAGCAATGGGTTTGCTTTTGGCCGTTCCTGTACTCAAATAAGACACAGGAAACATGCTCTATGTTCTCTGGGCTGTCTTTGATCAGCTTCAGGGAAAATAATTATAGCTTGTTATTTATGCAAAGCATCTGGGGACAATTTCAGCAAAGAGTGGAAAACCTACTAAGGACAAATGTCATTTTGTGTACCACATATTTGTGGTAAAAATATCTGTGTATGGCACCTGTGGACACTATGAGGATTCTGGGCCCAATTCCCAATTACTCCTGTTTGGCACACAGCAAAATGAAGAGAGGAATGGTGCTCTCTTTTGCCTTTTTTTCTGCTTCACAGCAACTTAGCTCAGCTATTTAGGCATTGTCAGGACACAGAACCATAACATTTATGATGACATGAAAGAACAAACAGTTTTTAAATATGTAACCTAAAAAACCTTAAAACATAAAAAGACAATTACTTTAATCAAGAGGTAATAATAATATTGGTTTCGTAAAAATTATTAATAATATAATTACACACTATGATATATACCATGATGCAATATAATTATTAATTATAGCTGTACTTAATATTGACATTTATTATATTATTATTTATTAACTGATATAATGTAGATTTAAATATTACAAAACTTCAAGTATTAAATCTAGCTGGATGCCACATTTTTTTATTGTTTTTATTATGGTGTGCAAGAAACAACCATTAATCTGGGATTTAATTTCTTCAAAGTCAAACAGATGTGCAAGGACAAGGCATGCCAACATACACTGCAAAAGGAAGCAGAGTAGGATAGCTGCAAGTTTTCAAACCTTGTACATGCTGAAAGCTGGTGTCAGAAAATGTGTTTATTTTTATTTTAGAGAGGAAATTAAAAAAAAAGATTACTCCCTGTTGTGCTTTGGCATTTTGCCTGTCTCAGCTTTGATGGAGCGGCAAGCACCCTGCAGTCTTCCTGGAACAGCAGCAGGGCTCCAAAGTCGGGGGTACGATCCTACATGGAAAAAAGCTGCTGGAATTCTGCAGGGGCTTGTTTTAGTCTTGCTCCCTCATCTCCCTGTTCCACTCAGAATGCAATTTTTGTGTCAGAGAGGCCAAAAAAGCAGTTTTGGGATTTGCTGTTTGGACACCCCACCAGGCTGGCTATGAGGCCTGGGCTCTGCTCCAGTAGGCACACAGGTGTTGCAGGATTGTTCAGGACATTTCTCTATCCCACCTTTCTTCCTATCCTATTTCTTCCACCTTTGATTATTTCATCTTTATTAAATTGTCAACTTACTGGTGCAGGTCTGTCCATCTCAGCTCTCGGGGTGCACTACTTAATGTTATCAGAGGGTAAAACTAAGGGATTGTATTGTAACATAATACGTCATATCATAGCTTCTTATCTTAGTAATCACTCTGTGACTGCAGTGAAAGAACAGGGTTAAGTGTGCACATCATTACCCCTGTTGTTTCTTAATTGACTGAAAGAATCAATTTCCATTTTTCACATGCATTTATTTTTTACAACTCATTGATTACATCATGCTCGGCATTTTGATCTGCTTCTGTTTTAAAATGATGTCTTTTACTTGGTGCTTTGTAGCTTCAGTGATATGGCTATTTACAAGGAAAGTAACTGATACTCTGACCTAACCCCACGTCTAAGAATAGAATGTACAAATTTACAAAACACTGGACTTTGTTAACTTAGTGCTCTATACTGCAATCAGGTAGGGTACATTCATCTGCAGTATATTGCCGTTCTGTCACTCTCTGATAAGGTGTGCTAAAGAATAGCAATCATGCTGAAACAAGCTGTATGAGTGAGAACCAACAAAGAAGTGTTAAGCCTGGCTTACTACAGAACCTACTACATACATGGGCGAAATCTAGAATCCACATATAAAATTAGGTCATTAGCTGATTTTTTTTTTGTTATGGAATACCCAGTTTAGCTGGAACTTCATGTTCACATAAATCCAATTTAAGCTTTGTCTTCTGCATGAACTAGTTGCAAGACTTTCAGAGTTTCTTGGTAATGTCCCAGTGATTTAAAAATTTTGAGTTCCAATATCTGCCCTTAGAGGCTTCAACAGTAGTGATGGGGGATCTAAGCAGAAAAAGAGGACAAACTAAGCAGGAGCAATATTGGTAGAGTGGACTGGCAGCTGTTATTATTAAAGAACAAGTGGAGAAGAGTAATTATTTAGATGTACTTGTCTAGTGGTATAGCTCAGGCAATAGGATTCAACTATACTCCCAAATCAAAGCTTTTGTGTTAAAGTATTCACTGGATCAACTTTATCCATCCAAATTGTCCATATTAATATGCTGTGAATGTTATATGTCTTCGAGGATGACCCAATATAGACAAGGAAAAGAAAATATCAGTATATTTGCAGTAAAATCACATTCAATCGTTCCTTTCCCTTTGTGGATTTAGGAAAAATATTTACTATTGGATTCTAGGTGAATTACTAGTTTTTTTATATATGAAAGTGACCACAAGTCAACTTTACATTATCTTTGAATGCATATGAGAATGCCCAAGTTTTTAAATGTTTTTAACATTTAGATTTCTTCCATGTATTGTAATATAAAATGGTATTTCATTCTCTAGCTGGGTTTGGGCTGGTGCAAAACATTTTGATCCTAGTTTTCCTACTTATGCAGATGAAAATATGCCAGTAATTACACCAACTGAAATTATTTGAGATAGAGAAGGTTTAAAACAATTACGATCAGAACTGGAGAAGCCTACTGTTGCTAGCTAAATTAAATACATGCAAGCAGGGTGATCCAGCTTTATTGAAAATAACCCAGCAACATTGCGTTTATGACTACATCAACTTCTTAGAAGAAAGCAGATGACTTGCTAGGGTTCATCGAATTTTCACTCTTTTAATTTGCCATAGCAGTCTAGTTAATCTAGAGGAACCTTATGTATTTTGCTTTTTATTTCTACTGTTAAAAGAGATAGAGTTCCCTTCTTAGGAAATTTGTGGATGGGTTTCCTGGCATCTGTAGGAAAAAAATAGAAAAAAGTGGTCAGGAAAGTTGACATTTAATATGTATTATTATTAATAATAACTCGAGCTACATTTTTTTATTATTTTGAAATATTTATAGACTTTTTTTGTGGGGGATATTAGTTGGTATTGGGGACTTTGAGCCCAGCCCAGTTCTTTTATGTGATAAATTAAAAGAGGCACAAAACCAAGATTTCTCTTCTAAATGGTAGCATAGCTTTAGCTATTATTGTCCAGTATTAAAATACCATTTCCAGAACAGCCAGCCCTTTCTTTTTCAACTGTGAAATCTCAAAAAGTTTTATGGGTATTTTTCCTTTTGTTTTCATATAACATCTTTGTGGATTCCCACTGTTGTTTCTCCACTATCTTTACAAAGGTCATTTGCTAGTGGACCTTAGAGATATACAGAAAAGTGTAGGTGAAGAAAACTTTTTCTGTGCAAGTGGTCTCTGAAGACAGAGAATATATGTGATCTGGAAAGCGAATACRTGTTTACAAGAAGGAAATTTTGTTTTAAAATTTCTGAGTGGGAGATTCAAAAAACAAACAAAAAATTTACTAACTACTCCAAGTATTTGTTAGCAATGGAGTAAGGCAAAAAGGTGGTTGTTCGCCTTACTGTGTAGATAAGCCAAACCCCTTCCAAACGTCTGAATCAGAAAGTTACATGTCTYGGTTCCTTTATAGCACAAGGGGGCAATGTTTGCCTTAGAAAGAGAATTTTTCTCTTGCCGTCAGTCTATCTGAATGCCGTACCTGAGTTAAAAGCAGCACCGATTTCATAGAGAGCAAAGAACTGCTTTTTCGTAGAGCTACCTCACAGGAGGGGTGAATTTTCACCAATTTACTTAACTAAAGTTGTGAGATTATCAGATGTTATGTAACGAATTTTTAATCCTAATTCCAGCCGAAGGAATGTCATAGCTTTTACACCATATACAAATGCTATAACTTTTATAAACTTCACAATTATACTAGAAATATGAACTCGTATAGAAAGAGATTTTTGAGCTTTGTAACAGTTATCAGGTCACACTTTCTATGCATTATAATTTATAGTTTTCATTTTAATCCAGGATTCCAGATATATTCCAGATATAAAGCTTTCTTCCATGAATTGCTAGCATTCCTTCTAAGAAACAAACAAAATCTTGATTTTTTCCTTTTTTTTCCACACTGTTATGCATGTATAGCAGATATTTGGATCAAGTCATTAGAACTGTTTATCATAAAACCCCTGTGTTTGACTGTATTAAAAAACTGTCGTGCCATTTCTCAAGGAACATATTGTTTCATCAAATCAAAATAATGCTACCAAGGTGATAGAAAATAGTTGAGAAAATAAAGCTTAAAAATACATAAAACATAACCATATGTAAATAATAACAATAAAAGTATAACAATGAAAAAATTAGTGTTTGCTATTCTTGTTTTTTACTACAGAAATTACAAAAACAGGCAGGGCTAGCCAGAACCTATTGAGATTAATTGACAAAAATATTTTTTCTTTTTAGTATTGCTTAATGCGTGTTAAACTAAGGATACTACGCTGAAGAGGTGCACATCATTAAAACAAAGCCTTATTGGTGACAAATAAATTTTACGATGTAATTAAAATTTTTCAAATGGAGGTATTCCTTTGTACTATCAGAATTTTTAGTCTAAAAATATTCTCAATAASGTGTAAAAAATTCACTGCCATGAAAACAATGAGTACTGTAGATGAGTAGTTAATGGGATTATTTTCTCCAACAAAAGTGTGAAATCCTCCACATGTAATGAAAAATATTTCTTCAATTATCTAATTTCGGGATTAATTTGACATATTCATACATACTTTTGGAAAACAGAGAGAGATGGACTGTGATTTTTCTGTCACTGGGAATATTCAAGACCGTTTTCAAATCAAATTATTTGTTTTTCTCGAAGTTGCATTGATTGAATAAGTCTCATTTATGAAATTATTTGAAACCCTCAGTAGTCCCTCAGCCAGTTTTATAGCTGCCTGCTCTGTGCCTCTGACTCACCCAGAGCAAAGAAAAGGAAGGGGAAGGAGAAGTAGTTGTGCCTTCCTCCAGCTCTTGGCACTAGCTGAACATAAAAGCTGCTAGAGAATTGTTCTCTTAAAAGAAGAGGTGATACAAAAATTCAGGAAGACAGTGCATGAGTGTGAGGAAAGCAAACAGAACTAATTCCAAGAGAAACCCCCAGTGGTGTGTAGAGAGGATGAAGGAGGTTGCCACTTCATCTGCAGAGGAAAGGAAACCCGGGGAGGAGGGAGCACAGAGGGGTCAGCATTACGGAGGGCTGGTAGGCAAGMAAGAAAAAAGAGAGAAAGAAAGAAGCAGAATCATGGGAAATGGAAAACTGAGCTTGTTTGATTGAATTCTTTATTGTTAAGCTGCAATATTACCAGTGGGACCTGGATATTCTTTCAGTGGGGTGTCCTGTTGAGATCCTCATGTGGTATAATATCATGAGGAAAGAGAATGAACCATCTGTGATTTTTGTCATTTACTGAGATCAGAAAACCTGAACATTAGCCTGATATGTTTTGAAGCTTCTGTTTTATATTACTGTAAAAAGAACCCAGAATATTCGAAGATGAAGACAAATCACCATGAGGCATGGTGCTGGGAGGGTGATTCATGTGGGTTCGGGGAGTGGATTTCTTCTCTTTGAGCCCACACAGCTCTGCACTGAGCAGCATGCTGCTGTGGGAGGTGCTGTGTGTGTCAGAAGATGTGTTAAAATCAAGGTCTCACAGCTTCATCAGAATTCCRTGGCTCTTTTCATGGCACTGGGTGTTAACTCTGTAAACTGGCCAAATGCATATTTGAATAATTATACTCTGCCTTCTGCAGAACACGTTCCAGGTAGTTTGAAATGAAAAATATTTTTCTGTTTTGTTTTATTAAATGGTGATTTCTAAAACAGCCTTGTAAAAAAAGGTTGTAGAAAATCTGTTCTCGGTCAGTTCCATCTGCATTTCGTTGATAGGTAAGTGTCCAGTCTCAGCTTGCTTTTATACCATTATTGAAGTACTTTTGATGAAACTGTGTTTAATTCTGATTTTCCTTATTCTCCTCAAATATGTAATATCAGAAATTCCTAAGTTGTATAGAATTGGTCAAAGTCAAAACTAGAAAATGCAGTTAGCATTAAAAATGCATTCAAGTGTGTAATATTCAAGAAAACTGGGAATAAGTCAATATATATTATAAAATCACTGTATCACAACACATAATGGAATCCACRAGAACTTTCTTTGAGCAGAGGCTTCAGGACTCGACCTCTTTGTATTGTTTTCAACAGCATTGTCAAGGTGTCTTGCATTTTTCATGCAAAAAATACAGCTTTGTCCCTTGGAGCTAAGACAATTTCATTTTAACATGACCACTATTATGTCTCAGGATATGCCTGAAATAAGTTACAGTAATTTCTGGAAACAAAATGCCTCCTACACCATAAACCTCTCAGGGTTTTCTAGATTTAAAACAATTTCCAAATTGTGTCCACATGTTCCTTGAATGGAGACAACGTATAAAAAAAGATGTGTGTAATAGAGTAAGCTTAAGTCTGCAGTGTCTTTCGATAGTGTTTTTAAGACTGAAGACAAGGCTTACAACAAGCTAACTGGCAGACTGTCTGCACTGATTATCTGTTGAGGTATCTCTTAGCATGCTGGTTCACTTAGGTAAAGCCTCCAGCACACCTGCACTTTGCTCAGGCCAGATCACTTCCAGTCTGGTTGGGCTGTGGCTTTCCATGCCTGGTGAGCTGTTTTCCAGTGTGCCTTTGTGCTCGTATCTGACAGCACTAGAAGACAGACATCAGCTAGACAAACAATCCAGCACCATTTCTTGAAAGGCCATGGTGTTGTCTTCAGGAAAGGAAAATAAACACCCTGCAGGCACACTGAACCAGGCTGGCTACAGGACAAATACAAACTTGGATGCAGGGTTTTGGAAATGCTGCCTTTTAGGTCCCTCCTGGCAGCTACCAGATTAAGTACAGCATAGATGTAGACTGGGAAGTTAYAAAGCAGCTTTCATAAGAACTAGGATTTTTGCCCACACTTTGAAGTTTTTCTCACTGTGCCATAGAAACCTCTTGAGAAGTAATGCAATGAATCCTGTTTTCTATTTCCTCTTGTAGTTCTCTTAAATATTGAAAAATGTGCAGCATTTCCTTGTTGATGCAGTGGTGGTTTGACTTTCAGATAAATAAACAGATACAGTGAGCTCAGAAGGTATTGTCAAGTCTAGCTTTTCACATGTTACAGCTCCTGGGAATTTGGTCATAGTTGTTTTTGTAATCTTCTAAAAAAAAAGACTATACCACTTCTTCAGTCCCTTAAACTTGAACTTTTAGAAGATGGAGGAGCCTCAGAAAGTCTAAGCAATCACTCTATGTTGCCCTTTAAAAATGTAATTTTAGCTGTTGTATTGTGTACACTTGTGCCTATCTGCTAGTGAACTCCTGAACTAACTTTTGGCAATAAGTACGTGCTCTCTACTAAAAGGCTTGGCTTCCTCAACTGAAAGTAATTAGTAAAATAGTAAAGCTGAAATTTTACTTAAAAAAAAATTATTTTTACATGGGACAAAATTGGATCGTGGCCTTAATGCTTAACAAAGAACAAAAAGGAAAAAGACATTCAATTAACACGAATTTTGTGAAATTAGTTGAAGTCTGAATAATAGACATAATTTTTCAGAAACATGCAACTAATAAAAATATTTTCTAAATTTAGGCCATTGATTTTCATATTTAAATACAGGAATTCTCTTTAGCAGGAAGATTTGAAATTGATATTCATGCCTGCTATGCTYACCTGCTGGGCACTGTTCATTTATGATGTGCTGGTGTACAAATGGCAACCGGTTTGAGGCATCAGTTTATCATCAGTACAGTCTCCCTAAMCATAGGAAGTGCATAAAACTCATCATATAACTTCTGAGAGCTGTTGTGCTGTAACAAAAAGAAATAGAGTTGTTAGGTGCCATAACAGAGAGCAAAGTACACTAACAGGTATGTGACATGACATATTTAGGGGGATGTGTGTGTATTGGGTTTAGCCAAGGAATGTTTTGAACCACAGCAGCCTCAATTTTGGATGCAGCAGTCCTCCCTGATGAGTGGAGGAGGGTGGGCTGGTCTCCTCACTGCAATCTGAGCAGCAGCCCGAGGCACACTGGTCCCCCAGGAGCTGTGGGCAGGAGCTGCACAGGGCAGGATGGGTAGTACTGGTGTCTTCGCTCTCATTTCAAACTGCAGATGTACTAGGGGTGTAACTGCTGTTGGCAACTTAATTCCTAAGCATAGGTAGCCTGTGTTTATGAACTTGTCTTCTAAGTCTTGTAAGCCTTATATTTTTTCCAGTCTGTTACTTCATCTGTGTGACACACTTTGAGATGGTGAGTTTTAATGACAAGCAAAGGCCCTTCTTTTGAGAAATGTTGGTGAGGCCCTAACCCTTTGTTTACCCTATGTCAATACATTGTGCTATACTCGGGAGAAGGTGTGTTATCACCTACAGCTTTCCCCCCTTTCCCAGCATATTGAAAACATTTGCCAAGCATAATTTTGTGGACATCAGTGTCACAAGCATGGGTTAAATGGCGAAGAAATAAGCTTTATATTATTTATTTTTAGCTCATTGTATTTGCACAGCACAGGTGGCCTGCAGATGTGTGGTAAATCTGATCCTCCAGTGACATGTTAGACACGTAGTTCATGCTCAGGCAGCGGGAGCACGGTGAGTCCAGTGCTTCCAAGAGAGTGCGTGGTGTGCAGTTATGTTGTACTCTGAGGTTTCCTGAACAAATTGTGTTTATGGRGTCTGTGCGCTATAACCCCAGGCATGCCAGAATGGGTGGTAACAGGTAGGAGTTACTGAGTTTACCTGCTGATCCAATTAGGCTATGACATGTATGGAAACCCTGGGAACCCCCTAGATAGGATTTGCAATGTTCCATCCAGGAAAATCCCCTGAAGGCTACACTGAGAATCATCATGGATCTCTCAGCACTTTCTGTTTTATGCTTAAAATATTCTGCAATTAGCAAAACCTAAGATTTAATATGCTGATTAAAAGAAATGCATCCTAGTTACCTGTTCAGGAATAAGAAAACAAAAAGAACATTAACTTCCTTATTATGTGTTGAGCTTTTGGAAGGAGCTTTTCTCTAACTGCCATTGGTGTAGGATGTGAGACAGAATAGAATCCAAGCTTACTTAGCAAATGGCTGAAATATTACATTTATGCACATGTATGTGTTAATGAGGATGTAATATGGCCTTGAAATGGCAATAGAAAATGGGCAGAGGATGCTCAAAAAAYCTTTTGTTTCTGATGGATTCATACCTCTAGAGTTTCTTGACTTTTTGGGAGTTCTAAATCTCTGCAAAGCCCATCAGGTTTGCATGTACTTAGTTCTAAGTTTCTTCCCAGCAGCTGAGTGAAGAAAGGCTTTTGCTTCAAATTCCATTTTAGGATGTATTGTTTCCATCAGCACTGCTTATCAGTCTGTACTTCCTTCCTCAGCTGAAGTTGCCATGAAATAAGCTTTGAATTAACTCAGAATTTGAAAAGTACCAAAAGAAGCCCTTTGTTTTCTACAAAGGCTTGTGTGAATCAGTGTGCTGATGGTCTTTTATGCAGAGACTCAGAAGGGTGTCCCACAGGCAGATTTTGAACTTCCACATTCTTTGCCATTAACTGATATGTCACATGTAAAATGTACAGATTGTGGTGATTTATTTGGCACTTACATTGCAGTTGTACCAGGGGCCGTTGGCCAAATTGAGGCTCTCTAGTGTAGTACAGAGATAAACGATAGTTATGTCCTCAATAAGCAGGTATGTGCACTGAAATAATCTCAAGTTGTTCCTGAGGAAGCATGGTAACCCTTTATTTCAGCAAATTGACTTGGAATCTTGGAGCACACATGTAACTTAATGTAGCTCCATTGTGTGAGCGTTTCTTCTCTCTCTGTACCTGGTGGGACAGTGTTTTGTAGCACTGTGTTGAAATATTTTCGAACATCACGATCACTGGTGTTCCTTCCAGCCTTTTGAGCTTATTATCTTTAAATCCAGTGCTGCCACCAGAGAAGTGGGACCTGGCAGTGCTGAAGGAAATTGGCAGTGCCAATTGAAATCTGCCAGCACAATATAGGAAGGAGAATGATAAACTGGCTTGGCAAAGGCGAGTGCTCTGCTTGCCTGTCAAAAGCCAATATCCCCCCTACACAAAACCATTAAATAGGTTAGGAAATATTGTCAAACTAAATAGTTTCTGGGTTTGTTTTAACCCTGATTGCTTTAACACTGCCCATGGAATCTTTTGCAGTCTACTGAGGTTGTCTCAAACTAGTTGAAGAGGAAGTTTTAACCACATTGCTTTAATTTCTTTTACTTTGACTTTTTAGGCTAACATTTGCAAATGTGCTTTTGGAATCTTCACACAYACACTTGGGAGATCGCATTTCCTAGGAAAATCTTTAGGGTCAAATGAATTTTCCATATGGGGACTCTAGTCCATAGAACCATCCCAAGAAATAAGAACTATCAAGCTAAAAAGACTGTGTACATTTAAAATAATATTTTTCTCACTTAAGTGGTGAAGAAATGATACTTACTGACAGCACCATGCATGTTGAACATATTGTGCTGTGTTTGTTCTGCATTCTTTGAAATTAAATCAGTTGAGCAGTTTCTGGTACAGAAAGGTTTGGTTTCAAGCTTCTTTAAAGTTAGTGATAAAAATTTGCTATAAAAGTCATGATGAAGTCTTTGCTCYAGTGACAAAGACACCAAGTCTGGAAATGCAGCAAGAAAAACAAATTTGTGAGATTTGTGGAAACCAGCCTACAGTCACTTGTTCACATCTTTCTCTTACACCCTGTCACAGAGGTGGCACAAGGTACTACCAAGTTCAATATTGTCTTAGTGGGTAAAAAGACAATAATACGTGTTCTTCTTCAGCTGTAAAAACAGACACATTGATAAAGAGGGAAACAGATTCTATACACAGAATTACATTTTTATCTGTTTATCTCTCCTGAATTTTGTTGTGGTGTCTTAAAAATGGTAAGACAGTCCTCCCATTCTAATCCTTAGATCCTTACAGTGCCAGCTATGTATCAAACATACATTTCTATGCTCTAGATAATATCTGATCTACTTATCTGGACTCTTCACAGACAAGAGAAAGAGGAGGGGGGAGGGGAAATTGTCTCACACAATCACTCAAACTGACCAGATAAATCTTTTTCCAGGATTTTGTATTTCTCTTCATTGATGATGAAATTAGACAACTAGCTGATAACAAAACTCCTACTACAGAGGTTTAAAATTTGGTGCAATGAAGTCTTATTCTAGGAATTTCAACCAGATTATAGGAATTAATATGCTAACATTGACCTTTCCTGGTAAACCTCTAAACATCAGAGTAGGGTCAAAAGAACTATAATTTAGGTGTAAGTTTTGGTGGTGACTGTAACAGAATTTGGTTTTTGCTTTTCTTCATTTCTTCTACCAGAATATTTCATTTTGATGAAAAGAASCTACTAGTCTTTATTTTAAATATTTTCATGGATGGTTTATTATCCACTTTCTCCTGAACAAAATTGTTCTTTACATAATACTTTCTMTCTTGTATTTGACATGCTTTGAACCACCTTTGTCTTTTTGTGTTTACTGCCAGCCTTCATTTTTTTGGACTAAACAAACTAGGCTTTTTTTGTAGTTGTCATTCTGGTATACATTAATCCCTGATTTCCCTAGCATGCTTTTCTGTATTCCAACAGCTATCCTGAGGTTGAATACTAAGTGGATCCTGTGGATCTTCCTTTACTGTGTTTTTTTCCAGGTGATGATGTCTTATTTCATAACACATATGGTTGTCATTATTTACTAAATTTTATTGRATTTCTCTAACTTAATTTCTCAAATCTGTATTTTTATATGATTTTGCAGTCCTGCCCTGTGTTTGCACCGAAGGTTAACTTTCTTATGAGTGCATTAAACTAGCTGCCTGCTCCAGAAGGCCATTTGTAATGTCCTCACATTTTAATAGTTTTTGCTTTCAGCACAGTTCATTACTGTTTTCCCTTTAATTAGTTTCAAATGCATTCCAAGTGGTATTAACTCTTCCATTTTCCATTGTTTTTAGTTCTCCATGCAGACTGAATTTTGTTTGCCTTATCAAGTGCAGTTATCACACTAATTCTACAGTTGTAGTTCACTCTATTTTTCTTTTTTCCATATTTTTATTGCATTTCTTTTCTGCCTACATATTATGTCCCACTAGCAGGCCTGCTGTTGAAATTATACCATCTTTCATTTTTTTCTCAGTACATTTACTTGAATATATTCTTTCTAGAGACCGTCATGGTTCTTAAGAGGATGATAGCTTGCAACATTATTATAAGATAACTAAACTGCAAAAATGGAAAATAAGAGAGAGAAGCAAAACATTACTTGTCAGGCTGCCTTTTGTACAAGGTCAATGAACCAGCCACTTAAGAAACCCTGTTTGTATGAAATGAAACTCTTTTGTTAGTATTTCAATTTCTGTCAATTATTTGTCAGAAAGCTCTCTGAGGAAGTTTCATATCATAAATGTATGAACAGATTTTTTTTTAAATGATTTTTTAAAAATTTACTATCCAGTTAAAGCTTTTCTTCATTCATCTTGGAGGCTGTGTCATTATTTAATGTGTAAAAATGTCTTTTTTACTATTGGTGAAAGCACCTAGTGTGGTGTAAAGTGGTGTGAGACTTATGAATGCAGCTTTACAACATGGTGTTGTATTTATGAACAAGCCAAATTACTATCCACAGAATTTTACTACAGGACAATTACATTTATGTAGTAAAATATGTTTTTACATAAAAATATGTATCACTGCAGCCAGGCTTTTGCTTCCAATCCTCAAAAATTAAATTGCATCAAATGTCAGAAAGAGCTAGAATTTTTTCTTTCTGCCTTCAGTCACTTTCTCCAATGAGTTGGATAAGCACTCTGTAATTGGACTCTTTTGGCTTCTTTTACTACTGAACTAAAGCCAATCTATGAATTAATTCAGCTTTTACCTCTTTTAAAGTGGGTGAAATCCCAATGAAAGTCCCTTAACATAAAATTATTTCATAAATAGCAGATTTAGAGGCAATATAAATACAATTATTTGGATGATTACATTTCTTCTTGGTAAAAGAAAAGAAAATACTTTAAAGCAAATCACTAACTACCCTTTACAGTCCTCTGTGTAGAAACCATTGTTAATAGTCAATGACACTTGGAAAGACAGCGGAGTTGGATAAAAATCATAGCAATAAAATATAAAAGCTCTTTGAGTAGGCTTGTCATTCATCAGTTAAAACCAATTAGAAAAAGATAAAAATACCTGCCAGTAACAATGCTTGACTTAATCATTAATGTGGCAGTCTTTGATTAATCTAACCTATGCAATTAAACTGTTCATGAAAATCACATATGTACTTAAAATATAATGGAATAAAGGGGACTGGAATGGAATAAATTTTCAAATCGCTTTCAAGGACTGGCGCCCTCGCAATTAAGGCTGTTTGGAAGATACACTAAACCAAAGGATGTGGTGCTTATAACTCCTCCATTAACTTGTGAGCATATGGAGATACAAACAGATGAATGAAGTAGTTCTACTGAAATCACTTTGATATTTTATGATATTTAGATAAAATTTACTTGTAGTGTCATAACATTCATTCTACTCTGCTGTGCCGTATCACCTATAATCTGATTATTATATGTATGTTTTTTAATGGAGGGCAACTAAGTATGGAAACTAAAATAAAACCAAATTCACTGTAAGGTGACTTACCAGTCAGGATGTAATTGATTGTATGACTAGTTCTGTAGTCAGCACAGGCATCTTGCTGAGCTGATGTGAGGAGTTTTAGCTAACATTGTTTTCACTGCTATTATTTCATACTGAGTATTAGATTATTATCTGAATACCCAGTTCACTGTTAGTGATTTAAAGAACAATATATGTATATTTCAAGAAGGATGCTTGGCTTCAAGATAGCGCTGGATGTTATTTAGAAGCCCATTAACCACAGCCATAAGGGCTTGCTTTAAAACTTCCAATAAGCATGTACCTGATAAAAATACAAATGTAGAACCTTCCCACCGCACTTAAACAATAGGTTAAACAAATGATGTTATGCTGCTGGAAATGTYAGCTGCAAGGTACTGCTTAACCATTAATAAAATCTTCAGGACAATATTTTCAAAATCTTATTGAAAAAGATATTTCATACAAATTTAAATTACTGTCTAGACCAATGATAACAACGTGCATGGCCCAAAACAAAAGAGACAGTCAATCCGCAGTCCTCTGTCTAGTAATGGGTGCTTCTGTCTTGTAGTCCTAGAATATCAGGCATGGAAAGAGTTAGATCTGCCTCGTGAAGTTCTTGTTTTCCATGTGCACTGCCTTCTGCCGTCCTGGATATGGCTTTCCTAGCCTGCAGATAGGCTTCCTATGCTGGAACTACTGAGGCAGTATAAGAAGTTGATGTCTCAACCCTCTCCTTGTCAGTTGTTTTYCCCCTGAAACTGCAAGGCTGTTCTTTCCATTTCAATTGCTTTGTGCAGAGCAAATGTACAAGTTAAGGGGGTCGGATGCCGATGCCAGTGTTGCCTTTGGTAAGCTTTCCCACATTTGGACAGCTTCTTGTCGAAAGCATTGCCCCCAGGTTTTCTGCATCCTGATTTCTAATTATTCTTACCTACACCTGGCTGAATAAATGACTCTTCTCAAAGACAGTCATTATTCTTTTGATGCCCTAGTAATTTACACTCAGAAAACCTAATGGCATCTGTTTTTCTTTGCTGTGTTCTTTTTTAGTCATATTGCATGAATCTACTTGATTTTGTTTTCAAATGTTAAAAAATTCTATCCTTCTATCACCTTTTGAAAATTTCTGTAATTCTGCACAAATTTCTGGTGTTTTTCCAGTTAAGAGCCATTTAATTCTGAAAATTATTTATCAGAGTCAGAGAGAGAACATGACAGAGAGGGACAAAGATTAAATGTGTAGATCACAAAGATCCTCTATACAGAGCAGACTGAACTMATTTTCTCTTACCTTATTTCATTACATATTCATGTCTACTTTACTGATTTGTTGATTCCTCTAGAGTTGTTTTGTAGGTTTTTAAAGTTTTTTTTTAATTTATTACCTTTGTTTCAGGTAAGGTTATTTTCCCCTGATAAAGTTACACACATCTGTATGCTTGTTTCCATTTAGAATTTTTCTCTGCTTGTTCCACTCCATGCGAAATTTATATAGACCCCACCTCCATCTTGCGCTTCGAGGAAACATATCAGGAAGTTCTAACTGTAAGTCAAAGTAAGTCAGCTTAAAAGACACACAAGAAGACAGAAAGACCTCTGATTCTGTTAAAAATGTGGCGGAGATGATCTGGATCCCAAACACGATCCGAGTCTCCAATAGGAGGGTCACCAAAAGGAAAGCCTGGTGACTGGCCAACTTAAACACAGAGGAGGGTTTCATAAAACAAAAGTTGCACAAACAATTACTAGTAGGAAATGAAAAAAAAAAAGGGGATTTAAGGCATTCTTATATTGATTTTAATTCCAACAGGATTAAGTCCTCTAATTATTGTGTCCCATTTCGTCTCCTTCCCTTGCAGTCTACTCTCTTGTGACTTGGGAATTGCTCAGATGGTGCCATACTGGACTCGAAAATGCATATAGTCTTTCCCTCATTGGCCCCATCTTGTACTGTCCTAGGTGAAATCACCCATGTTTTTCATGGAAACAGCAGATTTTGTTCTCTCTTCAGAAGAGAGGGGATATTTTATAAAATAGCTGATCCATACAGGGCAAAAATGCATTTTCTTTATAATGTCATTTTAAGCTTCACTTATCCCTGCGGCAGTGAGAAGGTTCGTTTTACAAGCACATTGGCTTTGAGAAACTATGTAATTTGGATTTCATTAATTCTAAATATATTTTTTAACCAATTGTAGAGCTTTAAGTTTGTGATTTAGAGTGAACTGTGCCTGAATTGGATGATATAACTTTAATAAAGGGAAATACAGCAAGGCTCCATGAGAGTGTCATTAATGCATCCATTACATTCCTGAGAATTGAAAAAGAACTCCCAGGAGACTTCACAAGTTAGGAACACAGCTAACTTATTTAAAAGATCTGTGTCTGTATAACTATGCTTATTTAACTACAGTCTTGAGATCTGGATTGTGTGAAAATAGATTTTTTATTCTTGTAAGTCTAAAAATAACATTAAGTATGAGTGAAAAGTTAGGTTTCTTTAAAAATTTTTCTTTAGTCATCAATAAACCTGCCTAATTCCCTTCTCTCCCTCTTCCAAGCTTTAAACAATGAAGAAAGTTATTAACTCTTGGGCTAGCAAGATTTACATGGAGTAAAGGGTGTGTTTTATAGTGTTGAGATCAATTTCATCTGCAAAATGTCTAAATGTTGGAAATGTTTGGCTTAAAGCCTTATGTTGGGGGCATAACTCCTACTATTTTAGCTAGATGAGGTGCTGTTCTAGAGACCTCCCAAGACAGTAGGGACTCTTTATCTGGGAGGGTAGGTAGGAGTTTTAAACTGAAAGTGGGTAGATTCAGGTTAGCTGTTAGGAAGGAATTCTTTACTGTGAGGGTGGTGAGGCACTGGAACAGGTTGCCCAGAGAAGCTGTGGATGCCCCATCCCTGGAAGTGTTCAAGGCTGGGTTTGACGGAGCTCTGAGCAACCTGGTCTAGTGGACGATGTCCCTGTCCAGCAGGGGGGTTGTAACTAGATGTTCTTTAAGGTCCCTTCCAACCTAAACCATTCCATGGTTCCATGATTCTATGACCTCAGAGGATAACCTTCACATTCCCTTTCAAACTCAAATTTCTATAATTAAGTTTTATTTATTATTAACTGGATCTTTTGTAGAACAATATTTTATAAAGATTTTCAGTTGTCCTTTACTCAACTTATTTTATAAAACACCTCTGCAGTTCCATCAAAGATTTGCTTCCAGATGACCCCAGACATTCCTCTTTCCTGTAACTAAATCTTTGGGTCTCAGAATGCATCTTTAGAAGTCTTTAAACTTGAATGGCTACAAAATAAATTATTACCTCATCTTTCTTCCTGTGGATATTAATCTCTTTGCCCAAAAGATGCAGTGTAAGTTAAACATTCATGGATAATAGTTCCCCCCGATCAATTTTAGATTGATTTAAATATTCTTACAGTTTAAAATTATTTTGGAATAAATTTATATAGCCCTGTACATCAGTATTCCAATATTTGAAAAGAGGCTTCAGCCATTTTAGTAATTTGTAGCATAAAAGGCTATTAGGAAAGGCTCAGTAGTGAATATGTCTTGTTAAATCTCAGAAAACTAATCTAGAGTCTTTATGAAGTAGATAGTTTTTAAAAGGACAGCTTGAGAATAAAATATGGGATGTAAAATGAAAGTATTTCCCTTGAAAAGGTAAGTGACAGAGATCACTTGTGACTTGATGAATGCCCTAAAGTCTTGGTGAATGTTAACATCTTAGTGAATCAATCATCAATGCCATAATGGACCAGGCTCTACGCAGTAATAGCCTGCCTATGTTAATTTTATGCTACAGAGCTGGTTCACCACTTTGGAAGATCTCTTATGGATGTCTTCAATCTCTCTCTTCTGGACAAAGGAGACTGTAAACACAATGCTGTGTTTAGTAAAATTATATAACATCCATATATATATATATAAAATGTGTATATACTCTCAATTTACTTTGGATAGTATTTTACTACTGTATAATGTGACAGACATTGTTTAGATAAACATGCCCCTTAATGATCCTTGAGAAATTTCATAGAATTATTGAATGATTTGGGTTGGAATGGGCCCTAAAGATCATCTAGTTCCAACCCCCTGCCATGGGTGGTGACACCTCCATCAGGGACACCTCCCGCTAGACCAGGTTGCTCAAAGCATCTTCCAGCCTGGTCTTGAACAGTTCCAGGAATGGAGCATCCATAGCTTCTCTGGGCAACCTGTGCCAGTCACTCACTGCTCTCACAGTGAAAAATTTCTTCCTAATATCTAATCTAAACCTACTCTCTTTCAATTTGAATCCATTCCCCCTTGTCCTGTCACTACACACCCTTGTAAAAAGTTTCCTGCCATGTTTCTTGTAGTCTCCCTTCAGATGCTGGCTGATTCCAGGCTGAACATTCTCAATTCTCTCATCCTTTCCTAATAGGAGAGAGGCTCTAGCTCTCTATTCATCTTGATGGCCTCCTCCAGATTCACTCCAACAGGTCCATGTACTTCCGTGCTGGGGACCCCCGAGCTGGATGCAGCACCCCAGCTGGGGTCTCGTGAAGTAGAGGGGCAGAATCCCCTCCCTCAGCCTACTGTTGACTATTCTTTTGATGCAGCCCAGGACATGTTTGGCCGTCTGGGCTGCAAGCTCACATTGCTGGCTCTTCTCCAGCATCATCCTCTAACCCACCAACACTCCCAAGTCCTTCTTGGCAGGGCTGCTCTCGAGCTGTTCATCCCCCAGCCTGTGTTGATACCTGGAGTTGCCCTGACSCAGATGCAGCACCTTGCAACTGGTTCTTGTTGAACCTCATGAGGTTCTCATGGGCCCACTTCTCGAGCTTGTCCAGGTCCCTCTGGAAGGCATTCCATCCTTCACGTGTGTCAGCTGCACTGCTCAGATTGGTGTCATCTGCAAACTTGCTGAGAGTGCACTTGATCCCTTCATCTGTGTCATTTCAGGGGGGATTAGCCAGTTGCCTGGAGTCACACTCTACCTGTTGCTGTTTAACAACAACATCTGCTGTGAGGTTTGTTGCTTGTGGGTCCTTTCAGAGTGCCTTTGGGAAAATAGTGGGACGAGTGAGTTTGCCATCTATTAAACTTATTTTCTTATTAAGCTTATGAGAACAGGATCCATCTGTAAGCTTTCTGAGACCTTGATTTATTAGACATAGCAACAAAGATGATCTAAATTGTTTGTTATTGCTCAGTATTTCTTTACATTAAGCTTCTAATGAAGAACAGTCAGCTATTAGAAAGTATATTATTTATTAACCATAATAATCACATTGGGAAACAAATAAACAAACCGAAAGATCTCTTTGTTCTTCATGGCATAGTGGAGCACATTTTTCTAACATGCAGTTCAAATATGAAGAAATACCTCATAACTATTTACACTCCTATTCTAAATGTGAAATCAATCTCTCTACTGTCTTTGGGGAGCAATGGAGCAAAAGAAATCAATGTCTCTACCATGAATCCTAATGTATGAATAAATGTAAAATAGGTTCACAATTTGAATATTTCCACCAACAATGACAGTGTCTCCTAAACAAAGCTCAGTTGATGCCTGCCAGGCAGCCAGGAGACAAATACAGCAGCGCTGCTCACTCTGTACCTGTTCTAGCAATAACCTGGGATTCACTTCCCAAGTGTGTCATCTAGTACCACATTAACTAGTGAGCAAATACAGACAAAGATTGAGCCAAATCCAATCAATAGAAAGTATATTATGTTTTTGACTGGTTCCAAGATGATTCAGGAATAATAATAAAAACAGTTGCTTATTTGAAAACAAATGTGTTATAAGAGTTTCTCATCTAATTATTGCTTGATTTGGATTATTCAATTTTTCTATGTTTTGAGGTCACATGACTTCAAAAGACATTTGTCACGCTCATGTATTTCTAAAACAATTCTTATATACATATACTGGACTTTAGTGGGGAGATTATAGAGGACACTTGGTTGTATCAGAGCTACATAACAACTGGCTTCTGCAGATACTTCTTGGCTGAAAATAGGAAGTTAAATATCTTCCATAATATGGAATCAAGTGAAAAGACTAGTAGTTTTCCTAAACTCTCAAATATAACATGTATGTGTTAAAGGCAAACCAAAGAAAACCTCCCTCACTGTAAATCTGCCTATTTTTCTGCTGATAGTATATTTTTCAATATTTAAATATTAATGTCCTTTGGCAAGTGCATTAGGACTCAAGTGATACATCTAAAACATACAGTTGCTTGTCTCAAACATTAAAGTTAGGCTGATGGTCTCCCGAGAATTGGGGATTGACCATATATACATTATTCATCCGAGATGGTTACATGTCATTAAGCCCAGACTCATTTTTATTTCACTTCCTCATATGCTGTAGGCAGCAAGACTAGGTATATATTGACATTTACAAAGTATATTGCAGATCAATATCATACACTTTAAGGTAATTGTCCATACAGAAGGTACTCACAAACTTGTGAGAAAAAGCTGCCTTTCATGAAGAAGTTAGTTTTAGCATTTTGCCTACACATGTGCTCTGAGTTCTGCCCTTTCTGTGGTAAAATAAGATGCTCTCTTTTCAAAGCTGTCTATTTTGAAAGAATGGACTAAACAATGTTTCTTTATTTCTTGATTGTTTCCTCTGTTGTGCATGGTAGCCCCTTTGGGCTTTCTGTAATCAGACTGTGCTGCTTTGGTACAACTCAACAGTTTGTTATTGCATCARTCTACATATCTGTGGCATATTCCACCAGGTTTCTGTTTCTGATCTTTAATGTAACACTGAGCAGTAATGTTAATATGGTGTCTTCTWCAACTGTTTTCGCTACACTGATGCTGTGTCTCCTAGAGCCCTTATCCTGAATGCAAAGTGGATTTCACACCACCTGCTTGACTCCTGCTCTGTTATTTTGGGGTGTAGGACTGCAGAATSAGACAGTACTATGTGAACAAAATTTTACAAAAATGCCTCTGATGTTTTAAGTTTTTCTGTGTCATTGGCCTGCCATAAAGGGAACCTACCAGGCTAGAAAATCTGGTACAGAATAGTTCATAAAATTCCTTGGCTTCTAACTATTGCTGTGCATTCATGACTGTTTACTTTAGAAAATGATGGCACACTGAGTGTCTCAGAGCACATAAAAATACTTTACCTGTAGCTGAAACACAAAGGAAATCTAAGTTTATTTATATGGTTGCATGTTTGAACTATGACTAAAGACTAAGTTATACTTCCTTGTTTTTCAGACAATTTTTTAAAACTATCTATTTTTTTTTAAGCTGATACCAAAAAATTTGCAACCATAAATGACTGGAAAATTCTGCCAGGTAATTCCTTCCACCTTGGAGCTAGGGATGCCTTATGTGACTGTGATGATCACATGCAGCATGTTGTGGTTTAGCATTTTGTTTATAAAAGAATTATATGACTTATATCTGCTTTCAGAAGAGTTAGTAGGTGACTGTCTTGCTCTGAAAAGAGGGAGGAGAATTGGGTTGAAATTCCCACAACAGAAAATATGTAAGATTCCTTTCTATTTCTCACAGGTGCCTCAAACATTAATTTTCACTGTATTAGATAAAGAATGCTTTTGTTTATAGGACTAGCAATGTCAAGAAAATTTCCCAGGAAAACATACTGATTTTATTATTTATGAATTGTACTAGAAGTTCTGCTGGAAGCCTCTACAAAGTTCTGGAACCACAAATACATTTTAACAGTCCCTGCTCTGTAGAATTAGAAATCTAGTGAGAAAAAACTAGATGGTGGATGTGGAGAATTGGAGGAGTGAGAGATGAAAGAATTTTTTTACRTAACCTTCCAGTTGATTAATAATGGTGGGAATGGAACTAAAAAGTCCAGTCCTGCCACTTCAAAGCAGCAGAATCCCACCAAATCCTGCTGGTGATACCTTTCAGCATCCTGATTCACTCAGTTCGAATGCTTGAACCCTACGGGCACCATGTTTGTTTCTGACTAAAAGYTCTTTAAGAGAAAGACTACCTGTATTGATTATTTCTGCAGAACAAGTTCTGTCTCTCCCTTCTGGGGAGTTCACCCACGTGGCAAAAGTTCCTCTACCTGTCACAYGTCTCCTAAGAATAATCCAAGTGCCAAAGTGCAGGGGAGAGTGAAGAAATTATTTTAGAAATAGCTTTAAAAAATCAAACCTGCTTAAATATTTTTTTCCAGTTATAATTCATGCTATGTTATTGGAGAGCCTCAGCTGAAAACTGTGTTGTAATTATATCTATAGCAAAAGCTGCACAATTGTTGACTATTTTTATTTAGAGATAAACAACTTTAACAAGGCTTTCAGAATGGACGCCTGTAGGTGTGTCCTGTCTCAGAAGTCAGTTAGTTTGTCAAAGGGAAGTGATGAATATGTATGGTTTCATAATTATAAYAAGATTAGGCAGGACACTCAGGAACACTGATAAATGTGCAAGGAACAGAATTTGATGATTGGACAAGTAACRAGCATCTGAGATCTCTAGGTTCTTCTGGTGATATGATTTTGGGCTTATACATTACACTGTGGACCATTTTCCAGGGTAAAAGGTTCATTGGCCTTGAGGCCATAAACTGTGACCAATTTTCTAGGCATCTACCTTCCATTATGTCTTGGGACTCCTATCATGTGAATAATATTCTGGTTAAATATAACATAAATCATTTTCTTAAAGTCCCTGAACACCAATTTACATGACATATTGTAAAGGCTCCAAAAGAGTCTCTTTCTGAATCGTTACAGTCAATTGGACTCTTAACTGGTGTAGTAAGGAGTTGAGAATCTGAGAATTAAACTGCTCCCAATTAGGCTGTAAAAAGTATTTTATAAATGAGAAACACACTAGTGGTTTGAAGCCAACTTAGAAACAGAGCACTACTGTTTCACATGCAGGACTGGGATGGAAGGGTAAAGGGCAATTTCAAGAATAGCAATTTTATACTTCATATGTTTCTATGTCCAAATAAGCCATTATGTTATTTAAAATCCACTGTAATGATTGTATTTCAATTGAGTAAGAACATGACAACCCACTTTAGCCACAAATGCCCAAATACACTCAGTACCTGGCTTATTTCTGAGAAAGTACATTCAAACTTCACCTTTCTCAGTGCCACCCTCTTCTTTCCAGTCTTGCTGCAACTGCTAACAACTCTTTGAATACATGCAGAAGACGCCTGAATTATTTCAGTAAACATTGCATGTTCCTGAGTATTTGTTCTTAGYGCTTGTTGCTCACCCGTCAATAATCAAAAGGCAAAGACAATCAAAATTGTTTAGGAATGTGTTCAGATATCCAGGTCCGAATGGCTTTGAAACAGATAGAAGGTCTCTGAGATCAGAGATGTGTCCCGCTTGAGAGAGATAATGTTGAGGATCAGGAAAATTCTCCAACAATGCAGGTGTCCCTCTGGCTCAGAGCTGAAGACTGGGTCCATGACAGCAAGCAAAGCATGGAAAAGATACAGCTTAGCTAAACTAAGAWAAGGGTCTGAAGTCTGCCCTTCACTTAGCAGCAGAAGTGCATTTTCTGTGCTTAGTTTTATCCTAGAAAACCAAAAATAATTCGAGCCTCAGGATGAGTTTGTAACATGATTCAAAGGTTTGTCTTCTTTTGAAAACTTCTTTTACCATCATACCGTTGCCACTGATCTTTTATTTGATAGAGCCAGGAAACTGCTGACACAACATTATGTTTTGTAATACGCCTCCTAGTTACTCAACTCTACAKATAAATGGTCTTATTCAGAGAAATAAACAAAAAAACCACCCTAAAAATGATCCATCTCTATAAAAAAAAATTAAAAGAGGAGCAATTTCTTCCACTGAATATTAAATAACATAGATATCTGAAAACTTTCCTTCAGTCTTCTACTACCTTTCATCTTCTCTATTATAACTTAAATATTCATAACCTCATTCCAGCAGCAGGTAGGTGCATTACCATCCTATTGATGCTCTTGTGCAAGTTGAACTCTTTCTTCTGCCCTTGTGATGGATTTAATTTCTCTGTGTTCAAGGCCAAACCTATTTAGAATTACTGTCTTGCAGCAGCCATAGCAAAAGGCATTAATCAGACTTTTTGTGACTGCAGATGATTTTTATTTTGTATTTATATTTCTGTATTGCTTCAGGAGAACAAGAAGATGTTGGCTTTGACAGCCTCAGCTCTACGCTATAGCCCTTATCCATGTGAACTCTCACAGGCAGTGCAGCTTTGTACAATGGCCCCTGCTGCGGGTCTTGGGATGTTCTCAAACCGAAAGCCAGGAGGTCACAGAGGAAACAGGCACCCMCTGGAACTAAGGGGCACATGAGGATGCTTCATTTGCCTTGATAGTGCATTTGGACACTTTTATGACCCAGAGAATCACACTGAGAAATACAGTTAACAAAATGGTCAATTAAATGTGGCTACAGCAAAAGTGTTAGCAATAATGAACATTAATGTAGTTCCTTTGCCCTGTGATTTGGAAATTGCTGACCTCCATAACTGTGACAAAAGACTAATTTTCAGCATTACAGAAATGTATTCCCTGAGTACACACATTCTGTTCTTTAATGCTTGATGTGGTTTGACATCAGCTATGAGCAAGTGCTTCTCAAATGGCTGGAACATAAAATGAAACAATCATTATTATCTGCTTTCAACATCTATCACTTATTTTTCATTTATTAATGGTAGTGAGCAAAGATCATAAAACCACACCACCAGAAAACACAGCTGTCTATGGATGAAGACTTAAAATATTCATATTCTTGTCTGGAAAAAAAAATCAAATTTGCATGTTGGCAGTGTTGCTTGCTGACATAATACAATTTAATGATTATCTGTTTCAATATGTTTTAAATATAGTGGCTATTTTTGATTTTTAAATTATTACAGATTTACATACACAAAAATTTTAATCAGGTGTCTGTGTCTGATTCCTTTCACTTTTGAAAATTTGGGCTGAGAAATATTCTTTCGAGCAGCAGTGGAGATGGTTATTAAAATATTCAAATATTGTATAAACATCCTGGTTTTTCCCATTGAGCTTGGGAGTACTGCTAAGTAGAATAGAAAGTAAAAATACAAAGCCTGAATTTTTGTTGAAAAACAAAAGTGGTTCTGAGATTTGGAGTAGTGAAAAACAGAATTTCCCGAAAGATGAATACTTTTCTGGTTTACAGTAGAGGAGATATTCTGACTTGGCTGTAACGATTTCTGTGATTTAGATCATAAAGACAAATGCTTTGATGCCACAGAGAGGTGCATTAGTAATACCTCTTTATAACTCTATTGGTTCAGTAGCAGTCTCTGGACTATTGACATCTTCTTGGCAAGATCAGTGCTAATGCAATATATTACAAAAAAACAAGTCTTTTTCTGACTCTTCTGCATCAAAGGCAAGCTGAAAGAGGCACCTGCTCACAGCAAGGGAAATATGAGGACATATAATGACCTTGACATCATTTTTCAAGTCTTCTGCTGGAACCAGACACTTTATGAAGGTTTGCCTAGAAATTCTGTGCTTACAGCTGGCTCTATGTCCCTACAGGAAAGTTCATGGAGACATGTATCCATCAGTGTGACTGTCTGCCCTAATAGCAGCATCTTTTTCCCTAAATCCAGTTAGAGGTGAACTAAGGGGACAGTAGAGATCATTCCACTGCCACTCTCTTACCTCTTTCTGATCCATGGCCATCAGAGGAAAACAGCCTCATGTTAGTGCAGAGACTTTCACAATCACAGTACAAACTGCAAGGAGTTCTGAAGGTTTACATTAAATACTTTTGAACGTGGTTCACTTTCAGAGGATGTGAAAACCAGTTTGCGGTATGATAGTCACATGTGAAATGTTGCGGATCTTTAGGGAGTTATACATGAAATGTTCAACTAGTAATATAACCATTCAAAACAAATAGAAATACTTTTCAGCTGATAGAAATATTAAACTTTTTCCTGCATTCAGTTGTTGTAACAGGAGAGCCCATTGAGTGTGAATCATTGTGCATTCTGCAGTGGAAGTGTTAAGAAAATATATTCTTATTCTTGCATTTGTTGACCAGAGAATTCCATACACTGGAAATCTTACTTAAGTGTTGGGGAAACTTTGTGATTCTCTGTCTGAAGTGAGCATGCAAACCTGAGAAGAGAGTAAACTGAAGTTTTGCAACTATACCACCATCACATCGGGGGAATGATGGCAGGTGAATTGCCTCTGCCCRTGGAATTAGTGCAACTCAAGAGCTGCTCTATGTTAAGCAAGAATGGGCCTTTGAAGTCAACCTACCAGCCAAAACTACGATGTGGCATTGCTCCCTGACTAACTTTTTGGAGTTTGTCTTCTCTTTGGGATGATGAACTCTGAAATTAAATTGAAACAAATATTTTCTAAACCCAAATGCAGGTAAACAGAGGAAACAAATGCTAATTTCTTCCCCAAAATGGGAACAACTTTTTGAGGACAAGAGTATTCATTTCACTAAACTTTGAGGTTRATCTGAAATGACCTTTCAGTTTCTCTATCCAACTGAATAAATCAGCAATTCACACAATTTTTACCAAAAGGTTCAATTTGTGGGCCCAGAATATTTTTGCTCTTTTTCCTCATTTTCTGATTTCCTCTTACTTCAAATTTCCAAAACTTGATTTTATCTACATATAAATGCACTGTATATATTTATRAGGGTGTGAGTATATATGTGTATATATAGCAATGAGTATATAAAAGAACAATTGAGCTTCATGTCTAAATCTTTTCCTTTAAAAGAAAGCTACTTCYGAATCATACACAGTGATTTTTATGGTACAATACTTGGTATGTACTTGGATGTAAAATATTTACTCATGAATCCAGTTAAAAGGGATTGTCAGTCTATATGAGCTGCCATTTACATAAAAATTCTGCATCTACCGAATTTGTCTCTGGGTTGCAGCAATGGAGTAATACTCTGAGAAGGACTCAGATGCTTCTGTCAAAGAAAAAGATGAGGCAGGGGCTTATGACCTCACTGATTTAATAGTTTTTTTCCCCCCGCCTGTTCTAAGATTTGTCCCAGAAATTGTGCAGGAAATTCTTGAGGACATCTTTCTACATAGACCTTACTACTGTAGATTATGATCCGTAACAGAATGTTTCACTTTGGGTAAGGGGGAATTCTCTGGGCCGTTATCCCTGTAGTTCTCTTCTACTAAGTGAACTGAAGTAATAAAATTAACATAAAATCCTCATGGTAAAGTATAYGAATGGAAATGTTTAAAAAAATTATTCATTAAAACAAAAAATAAGAATGTTGGAAGCTGTTATTGAGATAAACTTTTTCCATATCTTTGAAATCGGATGTTATTGTTTCCACATTAGATGTTGAATAGTTTCTTTCCTTTCGACCTTAAAATAAAAACACACTTTAAATAAAAGTGGATTTATAATGGAGATGTCTTAGAAAGGCACGTATTAAATTTCACTTATCGATCCATTTCCTTAAAATTGGTAGTTTATCCGTCCAGCCAGTCAGTCTATGACAGCTAGAGATAAGGATGAAGGTCAGATAAATCTGTTTAATAGCTTTCGGGCCCCGCGGAGCACCAGCAGAGGGTGCGAGTGCGCTGCGCGGCCACACCACGGGGAGCGCCTGGATTTGTCGGAGACATTGGCGGGGAATTGACTTTTCTGTGAGATCGAGGAGAGTGGAGTGCCTGAGCCCCAAGCAAACGCATCAAACGAGAGCGTCGCAGGCTCAGCTTGTTCCCCGTTGTCGGTGAGGCGGGGGCGGTGAGCTCCCGCMGTGTGCCTGCACGGGGGAATGGGTCCTCAGCGAAAAACTGCTGTTTCTGGGGTTGGTATCCCAGGAATTCATTATAAGGAGGCAGCGGGAACCTCCCTGAAGCTTTAGGGGTGGATGGGAATAGGAAGAAATGACTCGAACGGAGCCCCTTTCTAGGACGTTCTCCTACCCCAGGCAGTGCCCAGCAGGTGTGTAATCATGCTTGGGAAGTGCAACTTGACCCGCAGCAGTAAAGGAGAGCTATGCTGGTGCCAGACAGCCAAAGGCAACAYTGGTGGGAAAAGCGTTTCCCACTCGAGAGTCCAACAGTTTCTCAGCCGTTTCCCAGTTTCTTGGTTGTTTCACGGCAGTGGTCGCAGAAGCAACATCCAAGCCGAGAGGCTCCCGGCTGTTCCTTGTCGGCTGCTGGCCCTTCAGGGCAGCCGCCGTCCGGGGCCACTGCGGCGGCCGCCACACGGGCAGGTCAGGCTGCCCTCCTGGTCTTACAGGAAACTAACCCAGCCGTAAATGTTATATACTCCCCATTTTTAAAGTATTTAGAGCCTGATTTTTTGTTTGTTTTTAATTGGGATGGTTTTCTACTTTATAAGTACTTCGCTTTCTCGTGSCACCTTTCAGCGTAAGGGATAGGGAGGGATAAACCATGAAATAGGGAGCAAACTSTAAGCTAGGCAATAGCTTTTGTGTGCCACGTTGTCAAAGCCTCTCTTCCCCGAAAGCACAGCCAATATTCCTTCCCAACTTTTAATACATCGTATTTATTCACACATTTCTGCAGATTTCACAGAGAAGTTGCTTCATATTTGGTCTCGTAGAAAGAGTTTTTCTCTATCCACTCCTAGACACCCCAGGAAAATTTTTTTTGGGGGGGTGAAAGCTTCTGGAATGTAGTAATCTAATATTGGAATCTGTTTATATAAATGATTTTCTATAAGAATTGCATTTGAGGCAAAACTCATAGAACATGATGACATGTGAAGATTAAAACCACTATAGATACAGAAGTCCTCTGAAATACTGATAAATCAGTAAGTAAGAAATGTAGCTCTAGTGAAATATTGTTGATCTGTGAATCTAAACCCCATACAAGTGCAAGTCCTTAATGTGGCATGCATGGAAAGGACAAATTTTAATCCAGGCAGAAAATCAACTATTTAGGAGCTCTGATTTTAGCGGACTGATTAAAATGTTTCTCAAGAAAACAAAAGGAGAGCTCTGGGAAGTGGTTGAAGACGGTTGCAGCTGACATTTTATCTGATGAGAAATCCTGCTGCTTAGTTTACTCGATAAATACATGGAAGGAAGGGGTTTTCCTTGTCACTACAAGGAAAGGTCAGAAAAATGAAGGAACYGTGTAATGCAGATTCAGAAATGGCTAGTATTTCCTTTTGAACAAACTAAACAGTTCATTTCCTTGTTGAAGTTTCTACATTAAGCAAATATTGAATCTATAGACTTGATCATGGTCACTTGACAAGCCATAAAAATAGAAATATTAAAATTATACTGTCTCAAAATTTCATCCTGATCATTTAAATGCTCTTACATATATTCTTTGGGCATTTTCATGTGAATATTGCAAATTTCCTTTTCTGGGGGACTAAGAAGATCCCAGAAAATGAAATGTAATCTAAAGCCAAGGCCTGTGTGTAAATGGATGAATAATGAGCTTTCCAGAATTTGAAGGTTTTATAAATAGCTTTAAATACAGATTTAAATATTAGTCATCTTTTGTCCCTAACATTGCATTTGCATCACTTTTAGTGCATATCTACCAGCATTAGCTGTTAATTTTTGTTATGACGTTTTGCTTGCATTTCTTTGATTGAGACTTTATTTTATTAATGGACCCTTTGTGATGCTCCAGAATATCCTCAGGACCTGTAAAGTGACGAGATTCTCCATATTGACAAATGCAGACCTCACTATATGCTTTCCATTAAATCAGTCATAATCTTAGGCATCTGGAAAATATTTACTGGTTGAAGAAGTGTGGGGTAAGACTACACACATAACCACCAAAAATGCACCATCTGGCATGTGGAAATAATGATGATGATATGATTCCTTTTTCAAACCTGCTTTAGGTATACGGCATAATTTTACTGCCCTTTAAAAAACAAAACAAAAAAATTATATTACATAATGACTGTTTATTCAGAATTCCCTAAAGAAATGATTGGATTTGATGCCAGAGATATTTTTTTGTTTTTATGGTTTTTAGTATAGTAGTATTTTAGTTTTATACTTTTATATATTAGTACCCCTATAATCCTACAACCTCTATCCTGTAACATTGTATCCCTTTCCTATAGACAAAACAGAACCAAATTATCAGCCTTTAAGCATTCCAGAGTTAGACTCGATAAACTATTGAAGTAAGCAGAGAACCTCCAACAGAAACTTGCCACAAGGAATAGTGTAACAAAATTCTGCTTTTTATAGGAGAATATTTCAAAACTATGTTACTCCTATAATAGTAGAAGCACGAACACCTTCACAGACTTTTTTACCCTTTTTGTACCCTTTTTACCTTTGTATAACTCACACTTGCTGGAACCCTGCTCGGCAGGATTGGGCCCAAAGCCTGCGCAGCAGGGGTCCCRGGGTTATCCCTGGGAAAACTTTGCTTTCTCCAAATCCTTTAATAAATTTTTACTTTTTACCCTCTTATTTCGGCCTCAGCCTTTATTTTCCAAAGATATAAGGCATCAGATTCACCACAGAGGTTTTACTTAGTTGAAGTCAGTCAGACCTCTCCTATAGTCCAGTCTTGGAAGACTGTGTAATGCAGTGTGTGCATATGCACACAAAAGTATYGAACATGCATGGATTTGCTTCATCTTGTCCTTACACCATCAACAGAAGAATAAGCCTATTTGGGGTTGCATTTGAAAAAGTGAAATACCAACGCAGACACATTGCAGACCTGAGCAGACATGTAATGTGTACGTGTATGAATACTCAATCCTTTTGTATCCTGGCTAAATGTATACACTAACATTAAACCACTCATCTGTATGTAGGTTTTTTAACATCTCTGGAAATGTGGTAAGTTCATGCAGCTGTGTAGTTGTCCTCCATTTCCATTTATCTGAGAATGTAACTTCCTAATATGTGCTCTTCCTCCTTGTAACTCAACTTGTCTGTTACTTTGGGGTAATTTCTCCAATTGTKTTAAGATATGCTACAGTTCTTTGTAACATTTTCCAGCTTTTTTGCTTCCTTCCTTCAGGTGGCTCAATGCTTTTGTCTTATTTTTGTTGGTGCTCTACTAACTTTCAATCCCTATCGTTTAAAGCCTCAATTTCAAATAGTGCTTTTTTAAAGCAATTGAACCAGTGGAAACCTAAAACCAGCCATCACTTTGCGAAAAAAAAGATATAAATATTTCTACAAACCAGTTCCTTTTCTGTTAATGCTTCAAAATGAACACAAATTGACATATTCCTGTGTTACATACCAGGAATCCTGGTGGATTTTTTTTTTTTTAATTCTGAAGGGGGTTTGTATACTGACTGAAAATGCTCTGGCCACCAGGCATATGATTTCTTACTGATAAACCTGAAAAAGATAACAGAAAGGCTGAGAGTGGAAGAATGATCCAAGTGAGTTGAATCACTGAATTTAGAGAAGTCAAACATTGAAAAATATGGAACTCTGGCTTATGTACAGACAGAAATGGGAGGAATATGGAAGCGGTGGTAAGAGTCGGACCAAAAAATTGAGGTTGTGGTGAATCAGAAGCTCCTGGAGTACTGCAGTGGAGAAARGATTAATGTCATCTTTAGATGCATAGGCAGGTGGATAATGTAGCATTTGGGAAGCTTTTTTACTTGCATTTGGCTTTTAGCATAGCATAACTGGCATTCTATCTCTGGTTTTGATATCCACATTTAAGGGAGGCCATTAGTAACTCTAAGAATTATTAAAGAATTCAAAAACATGCTTTATAATAGCAAGTTTAAGATGAGTCTGCCTATCAAGTTGCTCTTTCTCACTAAAATAAAAAATATTTAAGAAGACAGCTACAAAGGGAAGATTTTGGAAGGTGTATGAGGAACAGAAAATCAACAATGGTCTCTTCTGGCTAGCAGGCCAAACCGCAACAGGAAGCAGCAGCGGGAAGATAGAAGCAGTCTAATTAAAAAAATAAATATAATATACCTTCAGAAGAGTGAAAAACACTTGAAGTGGCCCAGACTTCTATTGCTTGTACAAGATGAAATTTTAGAGTCGGTATACCACCAACATGTTCAACAGCATTACCACTCTCTACAGGGCTCTAGGGTTTTGAAGAGTGCTGGGGCATGCCCAGAGTACTCTTCAAAGCTCACTCCACTGCCCCTTGGCGGCTGCAGTTGCTTATGGTCCTTTGGAGCAGCCTATGCTTGGCAACCTTCCCTTATTCCAACTTCATTTATACCAGTGAAGCTGACAGCTTCTCAGAGGTGGCCACTCTGAGATGACAGCTTGATAAAATTATTAAGAAAGACCTGCCTCCTGTTTTAAAGTGAACATGTGCTCCATCTCTGCTTATTTGGATTTCATTTACTAGCTTTGTAATTTCTCAGACTTTCTGAAAAGTAAAAATACTTTGCACAAAAAAAATGAATAATTTGGAAAAGGAAGTAAACTCAGAGACATTTTCCATGTTATTCAGAACATTTGCTATAATTTAAAACCTGCCTTGAATAAAACAGGGACTTTATACTACCTCCTCAGCGGTTATTTGGCACAGAGATATGGCTCAGGAGACAGTTCATACACATGTTACAATTGAGGGAATAAGCTTTTGGGAGTCTCAAAAGGCAGACACAGGCTGATTAAACAAGTGGAAATAGAATTCAGAAACAAGCAAATAGAAATTGRAGACATGCATAATGAGAAAGTTTTACTTCCTAATTTCCTATTAAAAAAAATAATTACTCAGTAGTCTGAGCCAGTATTTAAATGGCTATAGATGACAGCCCACATTTTACTAATTTTGCACAATTAAATGGCAAAATCCACTAAGTTATCACAAAACTGTTGAAAGCAGTGGCAGTATCACAGGAGCAAGGTGAAAAATGTGGGTCCTAAAAAGTTTCAGGACTATGAATTTAGGAATTGTTCCCAAAGCCTTCATTGAGGCATATAAGAACTTAGAGCATTCATCAATTTGTTGTAGGTTCTTAGCATTAGACAAATCACTACAGTGCTTTATGCAGCAAGAAATACTAAGGCACTTTTTTTTTGCGAGTAGTGAAATAAATCACCTTCTTAGATATTTTAAAATTTTAACAGACACTTGTGCTATGAGAAAATGTGTTACAATTCAATGCAAAATACTATTATCCTACCTTTAGAGAAGTACAGTAACAAAGCATGCAAAAAAGGCCTTTATTGTAAATACTTGGTGGTATTTCTTGCAGTTAGTATATTTGAACATTCACTGAGGATATTCAGAATTTTGTCCATGAGGATGCTTCCTTAGGAAACATCTGGCACTAACTACAAGTTGAAGCAGCTCTCTAGAACAGATGCACCACTGGTGTACAATGATGTCTTTGTTCTCAGTGGGTAAATTTAGGCAGATGAAACACAGTGAACACAGGGTGAGGTCAGGAAGCAGCATGTCTCAGAAAAGCATCTGCTTGCTGAACAGAAAATTGCTGTAGTAAGATATGAATCAAAGATAAATGAAAACACATAGAGGAGAAGAAATCTCCAGTTTTGTACGAACATATGTGTGAACAAAATGATTCCCATGCTGTTCTCATGGATCCCTGTCATCTGCTTTGTTGGAGATGATGCAAAGTTCTGTCACTGGTTCTCTCCTCGACACAAAATCTAGTCCCATCTGTGACCACAAATTCAACTTCCACCTCTTTGTGGAAAACCTTTKGGCACAGCTCTGTGCTGCAGCCTTACCATTGTCCGTCAATGTATTTCTCCACTATTTCCATTGATGGTTTGGCTGCCAGTCTGAGATCAGCATGACTAAATAGGGCTCTCCATCATAGCTTAGATGTCTCTAATACCCTTCTAGGGCCCTTTTCATTGCAGTTATGGTCAGAGTTTCATCCCCTCAGGTTTTGCCTATAGAACTGTGCAGCACTCKTACTTACTCGTGGTGTTGCAGCCCAAGGCAGCTCTTAAACTGTATGTTAACTTGGGCATACCTTCAGTCTGGGCCAACTTATAGCTTATGGTGAAAGGCAGGGAGCTGTTTTAATTTAGGGGCCTCACTAGAAGGGAACATTTTAGCTTGTTATTACTATCCCTTGCACCTAGCTACTGTCTTCCCTGAAAGCATGAACAGAGTCGGCTGCAAACCTGTTCAATTTGCTTTTTATAAAAATGTATATTATTTCTGAAGAGTTTTGAAAGGCGTTGCAGGCTAAAAAGTTGTTGATTGAACTACTGTAAAGGGCGTTCAAAAGACAAACAGACTGTTTTCTGGTAGTGATGAGTGAAAAGTCTAGATACGAGCTTACAGCTATTACAGACCTTTATTATTTTAATGTACTGGGCAAGCATCAGAGAGAAGAGCTTCTACAAGAGGGGAGAGGCCTCCGTATTTAAGTGCATGATCCAGTCTGAGCTTGTGTTCAGTGGATCTGAGATTTCCACTTTCAAAAGGCCAATTGCTCTTGCTTTATATTATCTTTTTGAAAAAATGCGATAGTGTATATTTCTCAGCTGATGTCAGCTTCCTTCATCACTTGAATCTCAAAATCCTTTTTACTGTCTACTCTGTTCTCCTTGGTCTTTTCTTTCCTGCTGTCTAATCCACTGGCTCATATGTGGCATGCTTTTTTTCTGATGTTTTTGGCAAACAAAAGAGACAGGTGTCTTTTTTTTATTCTTTTGTGGGAGATGTTTTTGTGCCTTCCACTCTGTACTAAAATGCTTCTCTTTGATTTAAGGAGCAAGGAACAACTTCATAAGAAATCACTTTTTTTTTGTTTTGGTGCTGTTCTGCAATGATACAGATGTAGTTTATATGAAAAACTTTGGCTAAAGTGAATTTTTACTTACAATATGAATTCTATTTCTTACAAAAAGGGATTTGGGTAAAATTTTTGATACTTCTGTTTTCATCACCAGTGACCATATAGGCAAATTACCTCATTCTAAGACTTACACTAAGCATTTTGGAAAAAGAAATAGTGTGGTGAGAAATGAAGATCTTGATTTCTTAGGTGTTTAATTATTTTTTCAACAGCTTAGCACCAAGCTGATGTTGCGAATTCATCAATTGTCTTCTCTAATAATTCTGTTGCYAGTTAGCGAGAATAATGATACAGAATCTGTTTGCATTTTCCCAGAATATAGACATGAAATGTATGCTATGGTTGGACCAAAGATCTGACAGGAATAGATTATAATACAAAAAAATTCTTCTGTTTGGCATTTTTTGGTTTTTTTTTTAAACATATTTATGTGTGAATAGAAACCACACTCAGTGACATTTAAGGTGGGATGCAGTAACATTATATTGTACACATCTAGTACGGAGACAGTCTTCTTGATTTCCAAGGTGAACTGGAAGAAGCCCATCTTTATTTAAGTAAGCATTTAAAAGATCTACTCTAAGGYAAGATATCATGTCTAGAAGTACCTCTCTTTTGAGATGCCCACTTTTGAGCAGATTAATCTTACACTGAATGTCTGACATTTTCAACAGCAGAAAAGACATTTTGTGAGATTACTACGTACCTTACCTTTTAGGGGATTTTTTTCGTTACATTCAATATGTGAAGAGGAAAAATTTCTTTGCTATATGATGTGGTGGGTCGACCATGCCTGGATGTCCCTCTCTGCCACCAAAACTGCTCTATTACTCCTCTCTTCATCTGGACAGGAGAGAGTAAATGCAAGAAAGCCTCACGATTGACATAAGGATGGGGAGAGGTCACTCAGCACCTACTGTCACGGGCAAATTAGACCTGATTTGGGGAAATTAATTAATTTAATTTATTACCAATCAAATTAGAGTAGGGTAATGAGAAATAAAACTAAATTTACAACCCCCTTTACCCCACTCCTCCCTTCCTGAGCTCAACTTCACTCCTGATTTTCTCTACCTCCTTTCCACAAGTGGCATTGGCTCTGTTGGACAGCAATTTGTGTGGTCTAATTTTTGATTTTAATGGTAGTTTCTAATTCTGCCAAATTGCTTGCAATGCAAAATTCAAAAGGCTACAGGATGGCATCACAACTGGAGTGGGAAACAGATGGGTCAGAACTTCTTCACAGGCTTATCTTCATTCCATTGACAGGAATTGAAGACGGGAAAAGAAGAAAAAGTAATGGGAAAAAATAGACACTGGTATCACAAATAGAGAGGAAAGAGTGTTTTAAAATCTTTTATTCTTCCATATGTACAGAAGAAAAGTCTTCAGCAGCAAAACTGTTTGCAAATGGTTTTAATGTGGATACTTTAACAATCTCGCATAACTTTGCAAGGAACTTCACCATTTTCTAGTGACTGTCAGTGTTTTTCATGCCATGAAACACACTGATCACTCAAAACCAGTAGTACAATACGTCAGGAATAAGTATAAAGTTTTTCTTTATACAGAGTACAAAATCCTCATGAACCACTGAGTGCTTGGGTGATACAGCATCATGCAGGGCTGTCAGGGCTGAGGGGACTTCTGATAAACATCAACAATTGCCTGGGTACTGGCCTCCACTATGTCTCCTGCATCAGGTTGCTCTTCAAACATTGTTCACAGAAGTTCTGCAGACAAGGTTCTGTTCTCACATTGGAACTTCATAAATATTTAAAGGAAAATTTAAATGTCATTATGTGACACTATTCTTTGTTGGTGACAAGGAAGTTTTAACTGATGTTTCATCAGTTTTCGGACTCCCAGTTTCCAAATGCTCCGTGAAACTCTTTTTGCAGGAGTTGTTCCAAGTATTTGCATTGCTAAACACATTGTGTGTTGCAGTTTCCCATACAGCCATCCCATATTTTTAACTTTTAATATTATCTCTTGTTATTTTTACATATATTATCAGATTACCTAAGAAATAATGCACATCCCACCCAATACTAATCCCAGAATTACATGGTCTAAGTTTGAAGCCGTAAAAGTTGCTGCCTCAGTGATTCCATTAGGCACAACAGCCATTAAGGAATGAAGACTCATTATGTCAAAATTTGTTTACAGGAAAATAATTGCTGGTGATAATAAAGAAGCTTCTCCTGTAAGTAACTCTGTTCACCAGCTGTATTCCCTTCCTGACAAAACAAAATGGAGTTGATCAGAGCACTTGATCTTTAATAATGCTGAGTAAGGTGGAGCTACCATTGCAGTGTTCAATAAAATGGGAAATAATGTTCAGTATTTTGTTACTGTTATCACCTTTTCTGAGCCATTGTATTGCATACGTTGGCTAGCTCATGCTGGTATTTTTAGCTCCTACAGTCTTATTGTGAGAGGTATGGGAATAGCGGTATGGATTGATGGTTTTGCATTTTAGAAGGCACTTTATTGCTATAGAAACCAACCAGGAAACAGTTTGTATAGTAAACTTCAAGCATGTCAGAAGAAGGAAACCTTAAAACCTAAGGATGGTTACCAATCCCACACATCCACTAATAATTTGCTGTTAAATTAGCTGTTCCTATCAAGGTACTTTTCTGATTATGCTTTTAACTTGTTTCCTCCATTCTCAGGATGGCAGCTGACTTCTGCACGATATATGGAAGGCAGCTGTGAATCTCTGGCTGCGCTGTGGCTTACCAGCTCAGTCTATTTCTCAGACCCAGAAAACTTGCCATGGTAGTCAAAGACCTCATGACTAAATTCTAGCTTCTTTCTAGAGTAGATACCATGCAATTCAGTAACCTTTCAGGATCTCAGAACCACTGCTTCTACCTAGACTGTGTATTGTATATTCAAGAATTGGAAAATACCCAGCTGCACCGCCTTAATGCATGTTTATCTGTCTTTTATGTTCCTGCTGTGCAGCTTAACTCATGGAATTTACATTTGCACACACAGTTCTCAGCTTCCAGTTTCATYGGGTGCCTAATAGTGCCGGAACTCTAGGCTCCATAGTGATTAACAGCATTAATTAGTACAGCTCCTGTGAAACCAGGGGTCTTTGGACAAGATGTAAGACTCTCAAAACGAGCTTAGATATTCCAAGGGCACAGTCAGCAAAACATGATTTTTAGATTTCACATGCATGGTATTCAAAGCTAAAGCAAAGGAAATTGTGTACTAAAAATATCTCCATGGCTAATATTGCAGCTGTATTAGTGCTGTGCWGCCTGAGCAAACCTGATCTACTGTTTTTAAGAAATTTCCTATTACTATTTTTGTTATTATTTTGTAGGCAGGAATAGGAAAGAAAGAAATATATTCAGCGAAGAGGGAATTAATATAGGGTATCTTTTCTTGTTAGTTTTATTAGTTGTTACATATATTATTGAAAAAACTCAAGGGGTCACCTGAAATGGAATTTTCTGTTCTTTAATATCCTGCTGCAGGGTCCCTGGGCTCTGGCAGGAAAAGGCTTGTCACAGAAGAGACACACTCATTAGAATTTCATATTTTATTGTCCTGAAGGAGCTAAAGACTTTTCCCTTTAAGCAAGATCCCTTCATCCCTTCACTGTTTCAGGGCCAGTACTGTTTAGCATCCGTCGACACCGACAGTGGGAGTGAGAGCACCCTCAGCAAGGTGGCAGATGACACCAAGGGAGTGGTGCCGTTGATTCACCGGAGGAAGGGGATGCCATCCAGAGGGACCTTGACAGGTGTGAAGGGTGGGCCCTGGAAAACTCATGAGGTTCAACAAGGCCCAGTGCAAAGTCTGGCATCTGGGTCAGGGCAATCCTCAATATCAGTACAGACTGGGGAACGAAGGGATTGATAGCAGCCCTGTGGAGAAGGACTTGGCAATACTGGTGAATGATAAATTGAGCATGAGCTGGCGCTGCGTACTTGCAGCCCAGAAACCCATCTGTGTCCTGGGCTGCATCCAAAGCAGTGTGGCCAGCAGGGCGAGGGAGGGCATACTTTTTGTGTGGTAGGTTGTATGACAGAGCAGTGCCTCTCAAATGCTTGAGACAAAGTTCTTTTCCTTGAGTCTTGCTGCCAGTCTCTTGAGTATGAGACCCCTGAACTTAAATCCACATTGCACATGTTTCTTTTTTAAAACCTCTCTATAATTAAAAATAATGTTGATTTACAATTAGTAACTTTACTGTTCTCATGTAGCTTGAATTCCCATTCTCCATCTAAAAAAGTCAATTAAGCTGTCAGTTACCACTTCTCAGACAAAATGGCATCAGTTCAATTTCTTCAGGTCTGGGGAATACGCAATAGCTGTAATTACTGGCTACAAGTGTTTACATCAGCCAAAGAACTATTAGCCTCCTTTAATTGCTGGTAGCAACTCAGTTTCCCCATTGCAGACAATTAATACAGTCTGTTCTCACCCCACAGCAGTCTGTGACCCACTTTGAACTTTTTCATGGGCCATTAGGGGCTGTGTTGGTGAAACACAGAGATTGAAAGAAGCGAAAGTGTTATTAGGAAGGAAAAAAGGAAAAGTTCTACAGTGTGCTCATGCAAGGAAAGAGGTATCCCAAACTGCTGCAACACTTGTCTCATTTTCACTAGCTAGAATTAGGACAGTCCAAATAAAAGCTTTAAAATCTCCTCCTTAGGTGTGGGTAGAGGACTCGGGACCATATGGGTTGTATCAGAAATTCTTCTTCCTCAGCTAACTCCACCAGTGGTCATATTTGAATGGCATTGTGTTGTGAAATACATTGCTGCTGCTTTTTTTTTCTTTCTATTTTTCTTTTTTCTTCCTTTCTTTTCCTTTCTATTTTTCTTTTTTCTTCCTTTTTTTCCTTTTCCTATGTTGTCTGGACCGAGACACTCTGCAAATTGTGAAGTAATTAAAAAATGAATGGGTAGCCAGTGGTGATGGGATAATGCAGTTGTTCGTTATGGTCCCACCAACATATGTTTGACTTGTGCAAATATACTGGTGAAGTGAGGGTGAAATTAAACTGGCTTTACTGTTGTTTTCTTCAGCTGCTGTCTGTCCATATGCTGTCCTCTGTGACACCTGATCATCAGCATCATGCTAAGCTCCCACTCTTATTTGCCAAACTAAGATGTACTTTTGTTCAGACTATATGGATGACATTTTTATCTGCAGTAGGGTACAAACTACATTTTTTCATTCATGCTCCACTTATTCTAAGAACTAGTAATGTACTGTGATTATTTCTTTCTCTTTGATACTATTTTTTGGGGCAATGGAGGGAATGGGAATATATTGCGGTGATTTTTTTATGGTAATTTCATTAATACCTTCTAATTCACAGTTTCTTCTTGAATTAACTTTACTTTTCTGGGACCTGTTTAAAAGTAATGGATGTAAATGTTAAAAACCAATATCCATATTCTTCTATATCTTACCCTCTCAGAGCCAGAAATCAATCTCTGCTCCTTAGTTCAAACCTTTGATAATAATGCAACATAGACATAAAAGCGGCTTGATCCCTTATTGCTTTCCTGTCTCTGTCTAGCTTTCCATCTGGAAAAATATTTAATAATTTTCAAAACGGTTGTTGAAAGTCTCCCTTGATTCTCTTCTACAGGTGAGAGAACTTGAGAGAACTTACAGATGAACTTGTCAGACTGAAGTATCCTGGTGGTGCTATCAAAAAAATTCATCTGATGCAGGAAAGCGCCAAAGACTTTTGGCTACACACAGGGGGAAGCTTTTGTATTTTTCTTGTGAGTTTATAAGGGATTATTGGCCCAGATTTGAGAACCTGGCAGGGAGAATTTCTGTATTCTGGATACATGTCAAAATAGAAGCAAATCTCCATACAACATACTGTAGATTCCTAGTTACTGCTGATGGCTGCTACTGAAGCTCATTTTATTTCACTGTGACCAGTGAAATGATTCCAGCAATAATCTTATGCCTCCTTCCCCACCACATGTACACCCCAGAAATCAAAGCAAACTGTTTGCTTTCTGTGACAGTAGATAATTTCCCATTGCATATCCTTTTATGTAATGGTCCATGATGCACGAATCAGATTCTGAGTGGGAGAAATCTCCAGTGCAAATGAATTTAAAAACGGGCATTTCTATTCAGTTCAGAAACTCCTGTTGAACGTTTATGTGTTGGAGTTGCTGTATTGTGACTTAGTTGCAGGAATAGACTCAAACATCTGAKGAAAAACTCATGATATAGCTAGTGCTGCATGGTTGTCTACTAAAAATGGTATTGTCACTGCTAGTAACAGACTACAAGCTTAATACTAATCATGCAAAGCCTTCATCCTGGCCTAGAATCATAGAATTTCCTGAGCTGGAAGGGACCCACAGGGATTATAAAGTCCAGCTTTCTGGGTCTATATTGTGTTCTTTTATCATCTTCTTATATGGACTTCCTCTATATGTCAAGGGCTTGATACGAAGCGTCTTCTGTTATGATGTGGTGTTTAAATGTAGGATATTAGTAAAGGTCTTGAAAAGATGGAGCCAATATGAGGGCTCAAGAGTATGAGTAACTCCCTGGTAGTCAAGCATTGCACACTGAAGAGTATCCTTAACAGCTAGGTGGTAACAAAGAAAAAAAAGCAGCAGTGAAGAAAGAAAAGGTAGCTCAGCAATTGGACAAGGCACCTGATGCAGTCTGGGAAAGCAACACCTTCAGGGATCAGGCAGCACAATCATAAGTGGATGGAAATGTTCAGAAGCTGAAACACTTTGTGAGGGGACAAGACATCAAACGGCAGGTGAAATGATTCTGCTTGGAGGGTGGGCTGCCTACTCTGTCTGACTGCTTCTAGGGTCATGGGGCTCCTTCTGTCTGCCTGCCCACTCCAGGAACGCTGACTCTTCAAGGTCCATTTTGAGCTGCCAGCTGATCATCTGGGGCTGTGTACTACAGCATGATGGTACATCTGCATGTGTGGTTTTTTTCTCCCAGATTCTGCTCTGTAATGATCTAACCCCTCAATATAGCACTGCTGCATATAAACTTCACTTTGCTAGTCGCTATTACCATGATTTGCGACTGAACACTGAGTCCATGCAAGGGAAATCACAGTGGAGCCAGTATGTGTATGGTACAATTCAAAGCACTGTCAGTACTGTAGGTTTTCTCCTTTTGTTTTAACAAACTCCAAGAGTGTGTCTTCGCCACTATGAAAGGGACTTCTAAGAGCTTGGTTCTAACTCATCTTGTCTATGCCATGAGCTCTGCAAGATTTATTCTGAAAGTTGATTTGGTTAAGAGTCGGAAAAAAATCAGCATTGACTAGAAAGACAATATGACTAAACGTATTTACACAAACCTTAGCTAATTTTCAGTAGGGACACTACAGCTGTGAAGTATCATTGCTCATTTTTACTTGGTTTTGGTTTTTTTTTTTCATGTGTATGTTTTGTTTTACTTGTGTCATCACCCAGCAGTATCTAATTAAAACCAGTGCTTACACAGGAAAAGTCTCTCTGATTTCCCTAAAAAGGAGTTGTGTGTACTGAGACACCAGACAGTTTTGGAACCACAAGTTTTTTCTGCAAAATGAGATTTGTAAATAAGTAATTTGTATRAATGAGACAGAATCTTCCAGTTTGAGAAATCAATTTCATAAGAAAGTGTTTTAAAATAAATTTTTTAAAATAATACATGGTTCTAAAACTTTTATAAGAGTGGAAACAGTTTGGATGGCTACAATGCAAATTATTAAGATTAATATCTGACTACTTCAGTAGCTGTGAACAGTGGGCATTTTTCCAGGTGGACAATATAGCAGATTTGGCATGTTTCTAATAAAAGGAAGTCATGAATAAATCTGAATAGCAGTTGTGGTAGAAATCTAAAGAGCAGGAAGGATAAGTTTATTAATAGTTTTGATTCACAGTTAAAAAACTTTGTAAAGTGAACAAAAGATTTGCTTTCTAATAATGTTCTATGCACTAACAGTGACCATCTCTGTTCATATTTAAAAAAATTCCAGGAAGAACTTCAAAGTTATTGCACATCTTTTTGTCAGATTCTATTATTTTATTAGAAACAAAGACTTTAGCTCCCCTAGGCTCCTGTTTGGATAAAATTTGGATCAGACAGATGAGTAACCCTCATTTGTAGCAGTCTAGGTGTTGTGATTATAAAAGCACAACTAAGTACTCCACCATTCAAGACTAGACAAAAAAATAAATAAATTTTGTAGATCTTCGTGTTCTATAATTTGTCAGTTCGAAAGGGATTCTATTGTTCCACCCATGTTGGAAAACCTTCATGCAGGTGATAACACTACACAGAGAAATTGGGTTTAACTTATAGAGTCAGTTTCTTGGCTGCTAATGAAAGGCATATGTAAATAATGAAGATTATTTTTTGCTTTATGAAGTTGACATGACATTTATGTCATATACAATATGCTTTGTACCTAATTGTTCTGAATTTCTCTCAACCATTCCCATGCTATGTAGCTTGCTGGCAGAGAGCTTAAGCAATGTGGTAAAACAATCATGTTCAATACCTAGGTATCAAAACTGGAGAAATGCAGTCCAAACTTCTTATGTTCAAGTATGGAAAAAGTGTGTGGCATTGTATACTCGGGTGTCTTCTAGCAAGATTGTGGTTTGGCTTCTACTTTCTCCTATTGCTGGCTCAGCCTTCTGATTTTAAGATTGTATTTAAAAATAGTTTTTACTATATTTTAATTAGGTTGTTTAAAGATGTTTTTACTTTGTGCTTGAACTTTTAGGTGGGCTTATTTTTTAATAGTTTTACATTTTAGTTTCTCACTATTTATTTTAGCTTGCGTACTATTAAGAATGCTGGTTTCCAACAGCCAGGCCAAGTTTCCAGAAGTGTTCAATAGTTTCATGTGACACAATTTTTGGGTGACCTATCCGAGATACTTTGTTCTCAGAAACATTTAGGACCCTTAGCTGCTCTTGAAACCAAGTATTAAGGACGTGTGTTAGACCCAAGTTTGTCAGCTCCCTCTGGATGTCAGAGGGGCTCCTTTAATCTGTTGCTAAACACTAACCTGCTCCAAATCCTGTTCATTGACTGTGTGACAGTGATTCCAAAATCCTTATACTACTTGTCTACTCATGAAGCTCCCAAAGGTTCAGTCATATGTCAACAGATCATCTCAGCAAATACAGAAGACTTATTGATTGACTTGCTCCTCATCCTTTTATTTCTCTTTTCATGTGTGCACATACTCCTACCTCCATGTATATCTACTAGAGATCAGTAGATACTGAACTATCAACTGTTACTTAGATTATGGAACAGACATTCACTTTTAAAATCTCTTGCCAGTAGAAGTAAGGAATGTGCCAACATTGAGGACTTTTAAATCTAAATTTAGGAGCTACTTATTTCATTCACCATTTTTAAAATATTTGTTTTGGGTCTAGCCTGTGGCTTGGCAGTTGCATGTGGCATGCTTCAGTGTGAGGAAATCAAATTTCAGAAAGGCTAAAATTTACTGGATCCCCAGAATTCAGTTTGAGAACTGAACTTGGGCTCTAATTTAGGATCCCCAGCCTGCTCTTTTCTTGGATTGCAGAGACCTCATGCAAGCCTGGGGCCTGGGGACAGGCCTGGAGAGTGGCTTCTCTATGGGGAACCTTTCTCCCCTGAAGTAACCAGTGCATTTCCAGAGTGTGTTAATCCTCACCTGTGGTCAGTTTTCTTGAGGGCACATCGAATGTGTAGCTTGCTCTTGGGTAACTTGGATTGAATACGCAAAAGAAGGGGGAGGGAGGAGAAAGGTGGAAAACTACCTTCTAGCTGATTCAGAAACAACTGAACCTTCATACATGAACCATCCAACTTTCTTTATTGTGAGCAGCTCCTGTATTAGAAACAGTGATGTGTGAAAGGGACACTATAAGATGAAATGCAAGGGCTATTTTAATAAGCTTTTAGAGGACACGCTACAATGATCACAAAATGACAAGATTTAATATATGTTTTTGAGCACACTAAAACAGCAGTACTAAACCTCCTATTTCTTCATATATACTTAATGTTACAAATAGTAATACGTTATGACATTATAAAGGTATTTAGCATGCAACATGCAGTGTATCTGAATTAATATTACTATTAAGTATTGAAATTTTAATACAATCCTGACTGGCATAAGTTCTGTTCTTCTGCTGCTGACTTTCCTTTTAATCTGTTTCTCTCCTAACCTATTAGAAGTCAGTTCAATATACTGGCTTTTATGCCCTACCGGAGGCTTTCCTGAGCGGTAGCAATAGGTGGTCTCATGGCTCTTTGAATGCTCTCATCAGCCCCTCCCACATTTAGCTGCATTTTGAAGATATGTCGGCGATCATGGGTGGGTAGGACAATGGTGTCCRTATGTCATCATGAAAGCCAAAGTTACCTGGGAAATAGAAGCAATTTTCAGAGTTTCAAAATGATGTAGGGTTTTTTGTATTTTGTACAATGTACATTGTGCAATTTTGTACAATGCTTTTGTAATGTTTAGCACATGTTCTGTGATGGTCTGCAGTCACATCAGAGTGTATCACTAGCTACRAAGGAAGCATATGCTTGTTTTCATTAGGCTTTGAAATGGTTTATTCCCAGTGTGCTGTCAGGTTTTAATACAATGAAAAAGTAGTAGTCAGCTCTCCTGGGACATACTGATCTCTTAGGTGRACACAGGACATCTGGAAGGAGAACATCTGAACAAGGAGCAGGTGCTGTTTAGCTGATGCAGCAGGATTTTACTGGTAAATAGAGACCTTGACACACTTCCCTCCTGGGCTGTTGGGTTATGGCCTTGCTGCCGGATGCCACCAGATCACGTCATTCTTGGCTCTAGCTGCAGATAAGAAGGCTGTCTGACAAAATCCATGAGGAACTGGGTGCATGGAGGGGAGGGGAAGACGTGACCAACCAGGTTACATTAACAACAATCCTTAGAAAAACCACACCCAAACCAAAAATCTTCATCAGGAAACACATGATTATCACTTTCTTAWATTCATGGTCTGTGAATCTATAATATGGAATTAATTGCTTGATATTTTTCACCGAGGACATTTTCATGTACTCCTGGAATTATAATTTTTTTTAAAAAACCCCCACTCTTTAATAGCTGTGGTTTTCTAAAGAGAGTCATATTGAAAATTGAATTGACAGGTCTTGATTCTCTTCCTGAAGTCATCACCCATGTTCCAGAGGGAATTTCTACAGTTTGGCTAAACATTAGACATTAAATATTTAATACAGAGGAGAAGCAATTCAGAAATACTTGGAAACAGTCTTGTACCTTAAAGCAATTATGATGTCCCTGAGCTACCCTTAAACAAAGAGCTTTGTTCTTTTAAAGCAATTACCAGAAATTTTTAAAGAAACAAAACCGAGAGAAAAAACAATGTAACACACAGAGCAAACCTTCTAATGCCAGCAAACTTTAAAAGGGCACACTTTTCTGCAGAAAGTTTCTGGTTTAGGCACTATATGAATATCTGGTTATCCTACATCTAATTCACATTATAAAAGGAATGGCAAGTTTTGAACTTCTAAAAAAATATTTTTCTCTCGGGTATGTAATAACACAGGAAAAATAAAACAATACATGAGCATAATTTGTTTGCTCCGAAATAGAAAACATTTAGGTGTTTTTGTTGTCCACTGGATGCATACATCAGACCTTGTTCAAATTCTGTGACTTGAACAGTGATYGTTATGTCCACATATGCAAAAATATGAGACAGTTTTACAGGCAAGGCCAGCTTAGGTGTTCTTTCTTATTTTCTCTTTCTTCTATCCTGTATGCTATAGACTAAATTTTCGATACTGTAACTTTTTGACAACATTGACTAGACAACATTGACTGGAATAAATGTACTTTAGTCTCAATGCTTTCATTAAATGCCARTAAGTTTCAAGGACAGATAAGCACTAAAGCATGTGATTAACTTTGTTTGAGYTTCTCAGTTAACTTTTTCAAACTCACCACAGAAGAACGTTCTGTGTGGAGTTGGCTGCGGTTTAGAAGGGTGCCGATGGTAACACAACTGCAGGCAGTATATCCAGTTAGTTGGTGTAATCCCATGGAGCAGGATGTAGTGTAGTGTACTCYTGAGCAAGGAAATTCATACCATGTTTCCTTAAACTAGGACAAGCATCAGGCACCGTACTGAAGCATGAGCTGCTTGCCMATATGGAACGTCAGGCTCACAGGCCTGTGATTGTAGATAAATCATTATCATCTGCTGCTCTACAGATATTTAGACTCAGTTTCTCCTCAGGTAATAACTTAGCCAATGCTCTCTCAGGCAGACCACGCTCTTCATTTCTGAATGGCACAAACACTGCTGGATATTCTTTGAGCACCAAGTTTCTTTGCATGTTAATCTTTTGATGCTCACGTTTTGCTAGGGCATATCACCCTTTGAATCTGTCTTTGTTTCCCGGGAACTTTTTTCTTAGCTTTTATTTTGGCATCTTCTAGGAGAAATATAGGCATATCAAGTACCTTCTGCATCTTTTCATGACTACCATCTTGATTTCTCTCAACATCCATTTCTTTAAGAAGGAATAGAGTCCATGCTGTTCCATCATCTCCATTCCCAACTTCCTTCCCTTTGATGCAGATTTCACCTGTCCTTCAAAACCCCTATGTGCCTTCTACCCTTGTTACACAAATAGAAAATTAAAAATATTCCATTTGACTTGTTGTTAGATTTATATATATATACAAACCTTGATATTTCTGAAATTATATTCTAGCAACAATTCATCTTCATCCAAAATGTCGTGCTATTGGGAAGCAAAAGATCAACTCTACTTTTTTTTTGGGGGAGTGGGTTATTATTCAGGTTTACTAAATAGTCTTGTTCAGTTCATTTCCATGGCATGAAAGTTACTTGTTTTCAATTGTTTTGGTTACACTTGTCTGTATAATCAAGTGTAGCTAATTATATAGAAACTAATTTTTGCAGTGTTGACAGTATAATTGTGAATTCACACCTTACACAACAACATTATCTCCTTATTGTTATAATTTCCTCACGTTTTCTAACCTGCTTAGCACTCCCTTTCGTATATTTCAAGATGAGGTAGCTATTGAATTGTCCAATTAGACAATGAAAGTTAGATGTCAGGCATGCTGATAAGAGATATGCAGAATCATATAAAGAATAGAAGAAATAAATACAGACAGGAGTGAGGAAAAGCCAGTCATAAAAAGACGGACATCTTGTGAGGCCACACAATTAATTTAGGGGGAAACCTATCTTCTCCTTCACTATTGTCATCTCTTGGCCTGGATTTTGCAGAATGGCTCAGTGGRTTAAATCTAAACTGATTTTGCTTCTTTGGGAACAAGGAAGAATATTTGACTAGAGCAGTGATCTTTACCTACAGCATAGACTCAACCAGTTTCTCAGGATTTAGTAAAGGGAAACTGTATTGATTATAACATTTACAGACAGAAYCCTCTGTAGGACTTTAACACTGACAGTTTAGCTCTAAAGGGCTACCGAAGTGTAATCTGCTTAAAATTGTTTCCAGGAGGACAGCAGTATTATTATGGAGCACACTGCCTTGCATCAGAACCAAAGGCTCATCTTATCACTGCAAAGTCAGCTGAAGACAGATATACCGTGAACTTCAAAAGCAATAGGTATTCCTGAGCAATACTCTTTTTAGAGGAGCCCTATGAAATATTACACTATTCATGCTGCAAAAAAGTGTGGTAACATTATTGGAACAGCTGAGCTGTGGCACAATTGGTCTTGCACTATATAAATGTGGGACTCTACAAGTTGTGTATGAAACCAAAAGGGAGACAGTCAATCAGGGTTAAGAAAACAGCAACAACTCAAGAGTTTTCCAAAAAGCATATCAGTGATGTTCACAGAGAACTTTTCCCAGAAATGCTGGCTTATATATCACTGCTGTGAAGGAGCAATAGTAACTTCCAATAGCATGTTGCTGGCACAGCTTTAATATGTTCTGATTTTGTAATGACATCCACAGTACATTACATCTTCATTTTGAAAACCCATTATGTCCACTGGAAGAGAGAGTCAGGACAAGTGAAGAATGAGATATTAGTGATTTTCCATTATACCTGTAAGTATACTTTGAAACAAAGCACTTGAAAACTTTCATCACTTTCTTACAATAAAAATAAATACATTTCTGCTATAAACTTGGCAGAAAAAATGTGGAGAGTAAGTGCTTTCATCTGCATCCAAACCTGGAGTGTCAACATTTGCGATGCATCTCAGTGCTCATGGCAAGAAGCGTGGGACCAAGGCACTGACCTATTAAAGCAATAGTTAAGTTTGTCAGGTAGAAAAGAATGGATTTCCTCTTTTCCCTGCTCTTTTCCTCAAGAGAAGAGGTTGTGTTTGGGAGTGAAGTTGGGAGGGGACATAGCTGGGACAGATGACCCGAACTGACATAAGGGCTTTTTCATGCATAACATCAAGTTCAGCTATAAAAACTCAGGGAAAGAGGCTTTGGGAGGAAGTAGCCACTGCTTTGAAACTAGCTGAGCATTTGTCTGCTTGTGGGAGGTGGTGAGTACCTCTGCACTGTTTTGTTTTTAGCTTTTTTTCCCCTTTTATCTTCACTTATTAAACTGTCTTTACCTTGTCMCATGAGTTTCCTTACATTTGCTCTTGCTAGAGGCCTGCTGGGTGACTGAACTCTTGCCTAAAAGCAGCTGCGCTTCCTCCATGATCGTAAATGTTGTGAGTGCAAAAAGGAGCCTTTCAGGAGACAACACTAGCCCTCATAGTGTTCTTGTCTTTGTGTAAAGGATGAAATTTGGCAGGAATATCATATATCTTGAGCTGTCAGGTCTCAGTAAGACCTTCCAGGTAGGCTATATATCTTCCTTTCAGAAATGGGTTTTAATATATAGCTTCCCTACCGCCTCAGTAGACCTCTCTTGCAAATTTAAACTAGTTCAACAGTGTTCAAGACACACTCCATTTACACAGGCTCTGGAGCCATCTTTGCAACTGGAATATCAGCACAGATTCTCAGGATAGATTACTGCATGCCCATCATGTGTTTTTAGTGGTCTCACTTTCCCACGGGCCAGAAGTAGGTGCAGCACTGTGCTTTGTTTTGGCACATGTAAAGACCAGCATACCTGAGGCGGTGCCCAGCTCTGTCRTTGCTTCACATAGTGTTTGCAGAAGACTATTAGCTGTATTAAAATCYTATTTCAAATCAGCCAGGGAAGGAAATGTTATATGAATCATTATAAAAATTATGTGCAATCTGTTACGATTCTGTTCTTCTGGATTACTTTAAATAAAAGCAAATTAAAACCAATTTTTTCATGTTGATTTACTGGACATGACATGAAAATTTTGTTAATATTTTATGGTTAAATTCTTAGCATTATATTTGATTTCTTTATGGCTTTAACACCACATTGAATCACAATTCTGCCATTTTTTTCACCATTGAACCTGGGACTTCTGGTCCTGTTCTATGGCAAACGATAGAGACAAACCTCATTACACCACTGTTTCTCAGAAAAAACTATTTTTAACAGAATCATTAAAAAGTGAACTACTTTTATGGACAAAGCCATCAAACGGTTTATATGTTGTAAAGAAGCAGAAATATTATACGGTGCCTGCATGTTCCATATGTAACTATCTCGCTCTTCAAAAGAAAACACACAGGCATCAAAGTTTTTATGTTCAAATTACTATGTCTTGCAAATACTAGAAAGAATAAGTTTTCTAACAACCTTTTCACTATGTCATTTTGACCCAGATATGGTAAGCTSTGATACTTTCACTATATCTTAAAATCAGAAAATCAGAAACCCCCCCCTATTTAAATTGCATTTTGTCACCAGGTCCTGATTCTGGAAAGTACATTAACTTCTGTTCTGATCCATGCCTCTCATTAGACATCTTATCCTTTATCTCTTAGTCATAAGCTTTTTGTAGATTATTTTACCAATACAAGAGTTTTCCAGATACTCTGCAACAGCCTTGTTTCTGGCATTGAGAACATAATCCTTGAAAAAATTGCTCTGGTATGGAACTGAATGAATGCATTTTGTGTGGAATGAAAAAMAAATGCCTTAATAATAATAAAAAAGTAATAATTTGTTGTCCAATGCTTGAGGCATTCTGGAAACATAAATACTATTTTATGTTTGAAAAGTGCAAATATAATTCAGCTTGCCAGCAGAGTGTCCAGGATGTCCGAGTTCTCATTCAACCCTGGCTACAGTATGTAACAGTGAGACAGTTACAACGTCAAAACCTGAAGAGAACTTGAGTTTGAGCTTCAAATTCTAATTTTCCAATTTTCAGTGTGATTTTGGATAGAAAGCTACATGCTGACTGACAGAACCTCGTCCTCTATGAGAAACAGCTGGCTCATGTGCTGCCGTGCCTCCTGTTATCACACCCTGCTGCTCCCAGTCATGACCAGCCCTCATCCATGCATCCAGCATTCCCTGCTACAACAGGCTAGAAACAAATTTTTCCCTTAGTGCTTTCTATTTGCACATTTTTCATATCAAATTGTCAATCTCATCCTGAAACTATTATATCCTGAAAATATTATCCTCCTGAATGTTCTTCAGTGAGATTTTTCTTTTCCATTTACATATGAAGGTTATCAGACAATGAAATACCTTGCCTTCTTCTGTGTTATATCTAGGAATGGTCAATCAGTGTTTGGCCAAGAACTATTCCAACTAATTCATATTCCACCATAAAGTCTGAAGCTTTTGCTCTTCAAATYTAATGTTCCTCAATTTAACGCAAAATAAAAGCTGTATTTTATTAACACAGTCTTTATGAGGCCTGCCTCTGAAATGGCTACTTTCTGTGGGAAAAGCTGAGTTGCTCAATATGTTTTCCCTGTCCTTTCAGCAGCAAGACCGAAACTTTTTCTCCTTATGCAGAGTCCCAGAAACAAGAAGTGTTACTCTGGCAACATTCAGTTACATTCAGTTTTTTCTTGTGCCTGCCACTCTGTACATTGTGGCAGAGGCCTTTTGCTGTATTCTGAGTAGTTTGGAAACTTAAATATAAATACTTTTTGTTAGTAAGAAATAGAGGTCATGATAGTCAAAATAGTGCAAGGAATATGTGAAGATAATTACAGTGAATGTCTGCTTGCATAAAACCTATGCCAACAACGTAAACATCTCCTGAATTCATACAAAAAAATTGTTACTATTATTTTAACATTAGCATCTGAGCCCTCTAATTTTTAGCAACATTTATGCTGACTTGTCCTTTGAAAGAACTTTCATTAACATCCTTTATAACCACTCCTTATTTAAGACTTGAAACCAAACTAACCTTTGTAAATGTGCTTGTTACTTTGCTAAAATATGGAACTCCAACAGGTAAAGTTTCAAGGACTTGGCAATGGTAAGGGCAATAGTGAGAGTTAGAATGGAAAAATTAGCTCTCCATGAAGCCARTGGTATAACAGGAAAAGCCAATGAAGACAACTGGGTTATGGGCACAGAGTTTGGGAGGACCTCTTTATCTGACTSTGATGGTTTACATGCTTGTGTACATATGCACTGCTGAGAAGAACTTGGAAGTCGGTTCACCCTGTCATATTTTATATCAGCTAATATYATGTTGGAACATCTCTTAGTTTAATGAAATAGTTTTCCTATAATAATTGTGCCTCATGATCACACCACCCATATCACGCCTAACAGCCTTTGAAGGATTTGAAAGATTAAGCATTGTTCATCTGTCAAGGGCTGGAAGCATTTTCTGGGACACCAGAAATAAGTATTTCATATAATCCTCAGCAATCTTYTTTTTTCAAGGCTGAAGAGTCCTGAGAACTCATTTTGTTTAAAAGTTGTCCATKTCACATCATTCTTCACCATGCTTTCTACTATCCATTATGTGCTTTTTTATAGCAATTAAAACTGGTATTCAAGAAGTGGGTACACTTGTTTTCTTAGTGGCCTGAAGAAGTTTTCTGTTTCCTTTTCTAATAGTTTCTTAAATATTCTTGACCACTGCTGGGAATGGAGGTGCAGTTTTCAGTTTACTCCAAAATTTCTACTTCTGAGTCATAATACTAATTTAAAACCCATCATCTTTATTTAGAAACACTTCTCTCATGTGCAATACTTTGCATTTATCAACACTGAATTCCCCCTGCCTTTTTATCTCCCAGCCACTCAGTACATCAGGAGTTTCTGGGACTCCTCGCAGTCAGTTTTTGACTATCTTGAATAACTTTGTATCAATCAACAGGGAACCATCACTTTTCTATTCATCTTCTTGTTCAGGGCATTCAGCAAAACTGAACCCTCAATATAGGAAAATGCATTTGGTAATTGAACGCCAAACTATTTTTGGTCAAGAGCATTTATTGTTGAATCTACAACTTACTTGAAGTCAGCCGTTTTTGGAATACAGAGATACAGTAAGCATCACAGKGTATACTCAGATCCTTTCCCTTCCTGGATCTTTTGGACTGTGGGAGAAGAACTGGGACAGAGTATGTCTGCTAATCGGGAAATGCACTGAGATTTCTCTTACAGACTTAGATTCTAATTTCATTTCTAATTTGGAATGGCTCCCAGTACTCTCCAAGGCCTGTCTAAACGACTAGAAGGTAAGTCTTTAAAATAATAAACCAAATTAGGGATTTAATAGTCTAAGATGTTAACTTTGAAATGACAGCTGTGATTTCTCCTTAGAGGCATTGCATGGCATATTGTCTGCATCACAGTGAGAAGGAAATGGCTAAGGTAACTCACTGCATTCCTGGAAGCATTAATGAATACTAAGACAATTTTGCCTTCAAACTGTGGGCAAAAACAATCTTTGATGCAGCCCTTCGACCAGCTAATAATATGTGTCTGTGGCTGGAATAGAAAGAATATGTGTCGTATCTGAGGAAGGCCACAGAGATTTTTGTTCTGACATTATGGATTTTTGTTTCTGAAGCATTCTGATTCCAGGCAAGTGCGRGATTTTATTTTCTTGTAGGCAAGTCTCTTCTATCCCTAAGGATAATTTGCATGCCAAGAAAACCCAAGTCTGATTGTGCATTCAAGCCAATTTGCATAATCATGTATGTGGTAGGTAATCATGTCCTTCTGCTCTGAATATGTCCCACAGAAGTGAGGATCCGTGATACCTCAAAGATCAGAACTCCCAAGTTCCCAGCTCTCAGCCATATGCTTATGTTGTTYTTCCAGTCATCAAATCCTACGAGAAGACCAGGAACTCAAGGTTTTGTATATGAYACAGTGCTGAATTTGCGAGGCAGAAAGGATGTTTAAATTAGTGCTCTAGTGGGATATGTGTGCTGAGGCAAACAGCAAGGTTGGCCTCTTTACTATGTTAGGGTTTGCCCTGTGGAGTGATCACAAAGCAACCAGCTGGATTGCTCTTGAATGAATTTGAACTAGAAGGTGTGTTTTGGACTGAATATAATGTGTTCCAGTGATTAATAATTGTTTTGATGTTTAGAGCAAGTCTGATGTAAAATGCTTGACATATGTATGGAGTAGATGTTGGGTACTGAGGACCAGCTATTTAACCTTACAGATGTGCTTCTGTTATGCTGCACTACCTGTTTATATACATACTCCCACTGCTCAAATGTTTAAAGGAGCTGTCATGAAACTGGTCTATTGTACAAGTCCCTTTCTGGGTTTTGGAGTAGTTGTGAAGAGAACAGAGAGAAGTTAGGCCCGATTTTAACAAAAAAGAATCAATCTGCTTTCTCAACTCAACAACAGGTGCTACTTCTAGATACTTACTATAGATGTGCACTAAAACTCCTCTTTAGAGTAGGTAAGCATACTGTAACTGCTACTCAAAACGTCAATGAGTTAAGTTTGAAATGTAATGGAAGTTCAGTGAAAATGACATCTCTTTTCAGTAACACTTTGTATTATGTCTCTTTCCTCTCTTTTCATCCCTTTCTTATTATCTGCTTCCCAAAATACATTCAAAAAGTATTTTCCAGCTTAGCCTGGCAGGAATGTGAGATATAAGTTTGGTAGTTGGCTCAACCATGTGTTTCCTCTGTGATTTGGTCATTCATCTGTGGAATGAGAATGTTACTTTATAAACGTGTCGTGAAGATAAGTTAATTTGTTGTGAAGCTCTCAGATGTAGAGCCCCCGGCTAGGTTGTTCCACTCATCTTCTGCCTCTCCAGATTTGCTTTTTCTATCAATTTCCCCTCTGTGAATAATAAATAGCTGACGTTTCTGTTTCTAATAGTGTGTCTTGCCTTAATTCAAATAATGTAAAATATTGCTTGTTTATCTTGTTTATTCATTTGTCAGATAGCCTTGTCTATCTTGTACTATTTCCTTCTATGTGGGTATTGTTCTAGTAAGTTTCTGTTGTCTCTGCTGCCTGCCTGAATTTCTTTTGTGAAATGACATATCTGACACATCTGACACATTGTCCTTGACTGATCAATGAATTTGAGGACTAGAAATCATTACATAAYRTGTTAAGAACAGGATTTACAAGCTGAAGTCCTGTCTGCATCCAAGATTTTTTTTTCTGAATGCTTCATATCCTCTGGAATACACAGGTACAGGTTTTTTCTAGTCTTACTTTTTACTGCGCTCATTGATCTGTTTAGAGTCTACTTTGCAGACAGCTGAATTGGCAAAACTAGAAGTGCAGCAAACTGCATATATCTGGAGCTAGTTTTGCCACTAGAGAAATCACAAAGTGCTATAGTGTCTCCTGTCAGATTGGCAGCTTTAGATCTGCATTCAGACTATTTTAGGGCTGACACCAGTATGTATGCTACCTTACCTCCCTTCAACAGTATGAAAGAAACTGCAGATTGTCTTTTTGGAAAAAAAAGAAAAGCAAGAAAACATCATAAGCTCTTTCTGTAGGAAGATTTTGTGTAAACAATAGGAAAGTAACAAGAAAAAGACAAGGTGGAGAGTAAAGCCATTTCCAACAGATAACTTAGCTCAATAACTTAGTACATTTATCAGGGTACCTACACTGCTGTACCAGGACACTGTCAAAAGAAAAGTCTGTGGAAACTGAGGAYAGAGTAAAAACAACTCCTTCCCTCTCATATGAGGAGCAGAAATAAAAACAATACTTCCTGTATTTAATGTTTAAGACCACTCTCAATGTTTACTAGGTAACTTAATTTTACTTTTCACACCTATTTTTAAACACCTATTAAGTCCCTCTTAGTACCTTGGCATTAATAAGGTATGCTGCATATAAACAAGACTAATAGGATGCCAAATTAAGAATTGTGTTTGTTAAGTCTCACATTTTCATATTAAGTTAAATACTCCTAGGAAGCAAATTATTTTTTTAGTCTCTAGAAATTAGAAATTTTTTAAATAAAAAAATTCCTTAAATAGAAAAGTAAAAGACAGTTCAAAATGTTTCATATATTTAGAGTCATATATATTTACAGAGTTCTAAATCTACACTTATTTCATAGCTTTTTGGAACATTTTATAGTTGTGTATCTGCCTTCTACAGCAGATATTTTATGACTTCAGTTGTCCTCTAGAATAAGTTACACAAGCATTTATGCAACAGCTTCCCTTGACGTGCAGTGAATAGTACAACAGTGAATCACTCAACAGGGTATGCTTCAGCAATCTGAGAGTTCAACACCATAAATCAGATCCTACAAGCTCTGATGATGACCCAGAGTTTTTAAAAGAAAGACTCTACTGTGCTTGTTGGTTTTTTTTTTTTTGGTGGCTTCTGTGTCTCAAACTTTATGTGTCTGAGAAGAGAGCTGTACTCCTGGGATTGCCCTTTTGCCTATTGGGGTTGCCATATTTGTTCCAACATCCTGAAAATTAAAAGCCTCATCTTCCAGATGTGCTTTCTGTCAGCCCGGGAAATCTTGCAGGGCATTGGTGACTGCTGGAAGGGACTCGATTCTCCAAGGGGGGTCCAGATTCTGGGCTGACAGAGTCAAGAACAYACATTACAGGATAACAAGAGGAAGTCTTGCAATGAATGTTCCCCTCCTCATTGCTTGTCTTTTTTATATGTCTCTGGTAAAATGTGCCTTGTTTGTATGTTTGTTTGTGCCTTGTTTATCTCTTAGTTGCCTCAATAAATATAGTTCTCCTGAATTCATATTTTCCTTGTCAACCTTTTGGTTAGCCAGCCTGGACCTGTTATGTGAGCTCTGAAACCTCTGTCCAATTTCCTGTATTTTTGGAATATACTCTACAAGGCTTTAGAGCAATGAAGCAGCCCTGTGTGATCCTGCCTCTTACTCTAGGCTGAAAGAAACCTGTCCAGAAGCTCCTATTTTTGAGGCAGGGTGGATACAAAAGGAAGAATTCAAGACCTATCTACTTCCTAAAAGAAAAGGCAAAGGAGGGAGAGAAGCTTCCTCCAAATGCTCGTGTGCTTCATTTACTGAAGAAGTGTGGGCTCAGAAGGTGAGGGAGCTCTGATGACTTCTTCCAGTGGCCCTGGGTTTTTGGTCTATCATTTATCTCAGATGTGAGTGAGCATGATAGGGAGTTGGAGGAGGAAGAAAGGGTGGATTTTGAAATAGTCTGTTGCAAAGCTGCCTCCAGATCTAACCAAACTCAGATCACATTCCAGAAGAGATCTCAAGAGCTGGAAACRCTCAACATATGTTAAGCCTTTGGCACAGATTTTCAGAAAAAGAATTGCCTCTCCTGCTGCTGGGAAGCCAAACTGTATGTTCTGATAAATGTCACAAAAGATGAGCATCTGCAAATGGGGCAGAGTGTATGTGTGTGTTATCCTTCATCTTCTAAAGGGAAACAAAGACTTATGGAAGAAAAATCATTACTTTGTCAAAATCTCACTTCACAGTCATAATTTTCATTTGTGTGAGCATACGGACACCTCTTGCAGTTGTGTACYTCCCTCTTCCATATTTAAACAGGCTCAGAAAATCCTTTGTGGCTACTGAGACTGAGGAAAAATGACAGTCTGAAGTAAAAATCTCTAAATGGGATGGAATTGAAACCATGATATGATAATTCTCCTTTTGTGATGTCCARCTAGCCAGAGTATAGAACTTTGCTTGCATAAATTAACTGGGAAAGAACACCAATGGCGTCATACCCAACAGAATTATGTTGAAAATGTATTTAAATTCTGTAGCCTGACATGCAAACATCACAAAATGCTAATTGCAAAGTGCTATTCAAAAACTTATTTTGGTTTTCTTTTGTTTTGTTGCTGCTGGTGGGTTTTTTTTACTTCAATTAATCATGCTGTAATGACAATAAGATTTACTTCCAGAAGACTGTAGTAGAGCTCTGAAATAGGATATCCCATGTCTTGTAAAATTGAAGTTTGTTGCCACTCTCACATGATACTAGTGACTGAGAAAATGGCCATGGTAAGAGAACTCACCTGTAATATTAATTTTGTATATTCTAAAGTGACTTGTGCTTTTCTAGTATTAAATCAAAAATTTCAAATATGTTTTTTAACAATATGAAAGCATAAAAATGTTGCTGGGCTAGCCAGGAAGAAAATATATTCTCAGAGGATGTTTAGCTTTCTATATTGGGCAAATTTTTATATAACTTATACTCTGGGATGTGAAATATGACCAGTTTTCCTAAAGAGATACAAAGATAGAAATAAAAGAAGAGAATAAAGCAAATAATATTGTGCATTGATTACTTTGTGCTTACTTCTCTTTTCAGCCATGCTCAGACTGTAAAAGTCATAAACAGATACTTGAAAAATCCCACTGTTACATACGAAAACAAAACAAAGAGCTCTTTCACTTACAGTGTTTTCAAATAAAGTTTAAAAGCAATAGGGCTTTTCTGTATAGACATTATGAGTTTTGTTTTCAAAGCTGAGTCCCAAAAGAATTGTGAAACTCTCACAGTAGCTTACCTTCCATAAAGCTTTAAATGTTTTTTTCTCAGCTGTGTACTTTCTACTGGCAACTTCTTGTGGTTTAGCAGAGGCGTAGTCAAGCATCTGTGAAGCTTTTTGGTTTTTCTTAGCCAAGTTTTTAAAGACATGGAGAATTAACTCTGTTCCACTGCTCACACTTTTGCTTTCTGGAAGAACCATGCCTCTGAAATGTCTACTGTTGTCTGCTTCATCCCATTGTTTCCTAAGAAAGATGACATCTAACATGAATAAATTTTAGCCTTAGTAAGGGATACTTCAGAGCCACAAAGATTCTGTACTAAAACACTCTTACATGAAAGAGTAAAGTGAGTACAATCCCTATAGTAAAGATCTATCAACATCTACATATGAGGGTTAGGACAGTTTAAAGGATTTTGTTTGTCAATAAAATATCCAGTCATTAGTATTTTCCTCTTCATAAATTTGAAATTTTTTTGAAAATGTATCTCCTATTTCTTCTCAGCTCTTTGCCTTCCTACKTTCTCCAGAGATGGACTAGTATTTCAGCAAGACCAAAGAGACTTTTCTYACTTCTGTGCTGGGAAAATTTAGTGATGTATATGTACAAACAGTTTTGTGCAATCTTTGTTAAAGTCTTTTGTTTTAAGCATTTTGYTTTCAAGCCCTTTTGTTTTTGGAATAAGACCAAGCCTCATCCATTAAAAAATTTCCTTAAAACCTGCTAAAGTTTTGGATAACAATGATAATGRTTGCTTCTGCTACAATGTTAGTAACTGAGCTCCCTCATTATTCCCTGCACAGTACATGTAGGCACTATTCTCGATTGCCATCTAAAAACTATGTATTATTGCTGACATGTAACTCTGTTTTGCATACTCACATATTATTTCCTGTTGGATCAAATGACACACATAGAAGTCGACGACTGCATTATGGAGATTTTCTGTAAGCAAAATATTTTTTTAGAATTGGAGTTGGGAAGAATTATCTTCTCTTTACTCACCAGTCACTCAGTTTCACCCGTGCATAAATTAGGTAGAAAACGTGTGTTAAACTAGAAATCAAGAAATTTTCTGTGTGCTCAAGGAAACACAACAAAAATATATTTCTTTCCAGAGACAGCTAATTTTCTATAATGTTTAACTTAAGGCTGCAGAGCAGGGTAGCCGTTCAGGTAAGAYATGCTGCATAAATAAAATATTTAATGCAGAATAAACAATGCAGAAAGAATGGAGCATGTTTAATCATTTCTGATTGTGGATGACACAACGAATTCCATGTAAATAATTAGACAAGAGATTATTGGATTATTTGTAGTCATAAGGGTTTCTGTGGAGAGATAGTATCTAAAGTATATTTTCATAGCTGCTTACCTTGTCTATATGTTTCTTTTTCAATATACTTGAACTCCTACTGAGATATGGATTCCTAGTATCATTATTTTTGTGRAGAGGGCTGAAGAAGTGGTATTCAAGCAGAATATAAAATTTATAGGGAAAAACCAGCAGGTTTATGTGGTTCACAGATCAAAGAACTTYGATAAATATCTGAAGGTTCTCGCTGTTATTTACTAAGGTTTAAACTTTGCAGCCTAGCATTCATATTTCTATACTCCAACAACTTCCACAAAGGCAAAACACCCACAGAGCTGTATCAAAACTGTTGCCTTGAAACCACAATGCTTTTACACCATGGCTGGCAGGTTAGATATCTTCCCTTCTCTCTAGCCCTCATTAATTACACACCTTGCAGTTCTTGTGGGTGTTTTAATTATAAGGTAAGATTAATTTTTGTTAATACTTTCCGCTTTGCATATCTGAATAAGACTTGAAATAAAGTCTTACTTGGAAAATTAAAAAAATAAAATATTTTCTTCAGTTTTAAGGTGTCACCTGACATGAAAATTTTGCTTAGGAATGAAGAATATGTTCAAAAGAAATTCTGTCAGTTCATAGATTGAACAACAGAAATTCAGTAGTTTACAAAAAGGTTTCAAAAAAGATTGTGGAAGCATTTAAATGTTTCCATAAATACTTCATCACCAATTTTCTTGGTCAAGTAGTTCCTGCATTCAATCTACACTTGTAAACTAAGCCACTCCAGCAAATTTGCACTTCTAAGTGCATGAAGAATCAAGACACAAAAGTCCTTTACCCCATTTACCTTTACACCTCCTCTAYACCAATAATCATTGTATTTTAACAGGAGCTGACCTTCAACTTCTATGAGCAACTAGTGCTGTGAGAGGCTGTCTGGTCAAAGTGGTCTCTAATTTTAATGGAAAAAGAGTGGTTTGTAGAAGAAGCATTTCAAAAAACATTAAACAYGAGTCAGTAGCCCTTCCACTCTATGGGATCCATGTTTGTCTTTGGTGAATGTCAGCCTCATTTCCACTAAACCTTCATTTGACATCTGTCAATGCCACTGACAAAAACTGCCATCTTATCTGAATACAGTCTATTTTTCTCTTTTTCCCAGAGTTGGCTAAAAATTGAAATGATACATGCTCCTAGGCTGAAAACGTGTAATGTTGTGTGTGTTTATTACTCTTATGTGTGTAATTTTCTTCTGACTTCATTCAAATGTTTCTTCAGAGTTATCTTTTCTRAAATCATTGTCCTCCAAACTTACCCTACAGGCCTAATGGTAAAATAACTGATATGAGCAGGAAATGTTCAAGCTGCTGAGACTGAAGAAGGTAAACAAAACTTAAACTCCACTCCAAGCTGCCTGCTGAGTTATAACCCTTCAAACAGCTTTCACATATTGTTATCACTCCCCATCYCAGATTTTTCAATATTGCACAGTGGAGGATTTCATGCCACTTTTGCAGGGAGACAGAGAGGAGACCAAAGACATTAAGGAGTCTTATGGGGCATGCTGCTGGGCTGATGAGACTAGCTTGAGCTTTGTCATTCCAGATTTGATTTGCACAGTTCATGGTCATATTTTATACTGTATTGATAAAACATACGTTTGTTTGTTCTACATTACCAGCATGCTCTTAAATATCGAGACATTATTGAATGCTTTCAGGTCTGCCCTCAGTGGCCTGTCAAATTGAAGGTCTGGTAGCKTAATGATTCAAAACATTAGTATATGCCTCTTAATGCAGTTTAAAATGTCTACGGTAAAATACAATGAGAGGGATTATATATTTAAACCCCTTTGGGCCTCTTTTGAGTGTGTGGCTGGGCCGTGCAGGCCCACTAGCAGTGGCAGCCATGGTAGCTGTGCTCTGCAGCTGCTGTCCTTCCGCGGGGTCACTTCCCCAGCCCAGAGCCATCACCCACAGCTAACACTCGAGGTATTCCTGCTCTTCTCCTGCTTTCTCGTTTTCTAATTGTACCGTTAGACGGGCACATGCAAGGTGTGGTGTGTAAGATATCCACTGGCCTTCTCCGCAGGGAGAGAGGAGGAAATGGAGGAGTGAGCTAAGAGAAGGGGTGAGCTTTGTCTCTCCTGGCTCCAGAGGAGTCTCTGCTCTGGCAGCAGGAACAGCTCCTCCCCCTCCTCCTCCTCTGCCTTTGGTGTCTATAGGGCTGTTCCTAACACCTTTCCCCGCCCATTCATCTCCCCCAGGCACTGTTTTGCCCTTTATTTAGATCTGTTTTCCAGTGTTTTCTGTCTTGGCTGTGGGGCTTAGCTGTGTCCTGCGGTGTGTCCATTGGATCCAGCTGGAACAGGCCATAAGCAGCGTGGGGCAGCCCTGGCTTCCCCTCACAGAGGCTGCCAGCGCCTGGGCACCTGAGCCCAGTACAAAAACAGACAATAAACTGGTGAACAAAGATGCCATCAATGAGAACTGTAAGTAAAATGGAAGAAAAACTCAGTTTGCCCAGTTTCAGCTGACAGACCCTTGTTTTTCTCGGTACTGTTTTGTTCAGCTCTGTGATTAAACCCCCCTGAAACTAAAAGATGTAGCTATGGTCCTAAAAGCTCTACAGTAAAGGCGCTTCTCAGTGATAAAGGCCCTTTCAAGCACTGCAAGATTTCTTCTTCCTGTAGAGGAATGATTACTGTCTTTTTATATCCATGGATCCTGTACACCCAAGCCCAGGATCTTGCACAGAACTGTTAGTTTCCTTTTGTCCAGAGTGAGGCCTGAACCGCACATGTGATAATACCATGTTCTCTGCAGGAATACAGGGCTGTTTTTCTTTTTTCTTCCAGCATTGATATCTGACTATTTAGCAGATCCTATTTAGCTTGCTTCGCCAGCAGCTCAGAAGCAAGGGCTGCAAATGGATAGCATGTCCAGGCAATCTATAATGCTAAGTTTAGGAAAAATTAGGAAAAGACAAAATCTTATTCCTATGACTATGCCCAAAGTACTCACATAGTGTACTCATTGGTGCAGAACTGACTGCAAGAAACATGAAATACACTTAACAGTGGCTGGCACTGTTGTATCATTCCTGTATTTTTAAATCATCATTCCCGATGCTGTAATATATAGGGATGGGTGAGCTGGTTGAGACCGCATAAGTATCTAACCTAAACATTTGAGGTTTGAAATAGTTTGGTTAGCTTCCCAGCTCCACTCCCAGTTTTCATATACTCCAGCACTTCCCTGTTGGAACAAATCCAGAGAGGGAAATATCAAAATACCATGAGAGAGGCTGTTCTCTGAAATTTGGTGGCTCCGTGCCAGTGACCTGTTAACCCAGCAGCCAGATGAGCCATGGTCATAGGTAATGCATCAGTACAATCCACAATGCACACCTTGTTCTATGGCTCTGCCTGGTTTTTCTACAGTGTTCAACTGTTGGAACTTAAGAGATGGGGCTCTACTTAGAAAATATTCTTGAAATCGCAAACAGCAAAATGTGTACTTTAAAGTAAGTGTGATACTGATTATTACAGAAAATTCCACAGTTGAAAACTAGAGAGAATGGATGTTATCACTCAGAATGCAAATATATCTATGTCAGAGACAAACACTTGATACACCAAGACAAGTAATGCCATTCTTCAAAACAAAACACTTTTTATTAAAGACACATGATGGAAAATTGAAGCATTTTCTTCGCTCTTTAGAGGAGCTGGACCACTGACAGAACAAACTAAGATGACTTAGAGACTGTTTTCCAATACTTCCTGATTAACAAAATTCATAAATTAGCACTGGAACAAATAGAATTCTCAGGAGAATTGCTTATTTTATAGGTTAAAAAGCAGAACACTGCTGAAATACCTTGCTTGATCCTGGATTTAGAATAAGTAAATAAGAATAAACACTATTCGTAACTGAGTACTTTATCACAAATCATCTATATGTTTGTATCTGTATCTCCATATAAATATTGCATTTACATATACAGAGGACATCAACTGCTCAATAAAATTTTATATAACTTTAAAGAACAAGTGATGAACTTATCCCAGTTTTGGTGCTTTTGAGACATCAGGTAGGGTTTTGTTGATGCTTTTTTTTYCCTTCTTTTTTCTTTTCTTTTTGTTATAAGTAGTTTTCCACTGGGCTAGTAAAAGGTTGTGTCACTGAACTCCTGCTATAGGACAGATCTGATCTCAAACCCGATGGATTCCTTTCTGTTGCCTTCAGGACTGAAAGTTTTTGGGGTTTTGCTCAGCAGAAAGTCTCTAGATCTCCTGGTAAAGTTATGCATCTTTGTATGCCCGATTTTCTGTGTGATATTGCTGTTAATCAACTAGGTTGAGTATAACAAAATGTCTGTGTAACTCTTGTAATGTCCACATCTCAGATCAACAGCTGCAGCTTTCTAACACAGAGAAGAAGGTGAGAATCTGTAAGATCTTATACCACTGTCTTTATCTAAGAGCAATACATGTTCCCACTGCATTTAAAAGAGGTGACTCACACTTGTCGCTTGTGGTGTGTCCTTGTCTATAGGCTTGTTTATTTACTTAGAAATTCTCTTTTATTTTTTCTAAAATGTATGTCTTGCTTTGTTAGAGAGGATACGTGTTCATAAAAAACACACCTTGTGTGTGAATGAAGGGTTTGTGATGGTCCTCGGTTCTGTGATTAAAATCCTTGTAGCTATTGCTGCTCTATAGCAATGCAGGATGGTGAATGATCACGCCTCAGTTCTCCAAAGAACCAGGTAAGAACTGGGAGCAGAGTGTGTCTTCAAGTGGAGTGATGAATGGGAGAGGAAAAATGGAGAAGATGAGCAACACACTGGAGAAAAGCACCCTTGTCTTCCATACACCTCAGGACAGAAAAGAGTGTTTTTAAAAGTCAGAGGCTTAAAAACTGAAAAGCATTCTGTTGTTTCCATTGAAAATTCAAAGCAGAACTGAGAAATCCTGATGCTATTTTTCATATGGCCCAAGGCTGATATTTTCTGACCACACATGTCTAAAATTAGGCATCTAAATGCATGAATAAGTAACAGATTTAAACTCAAGTGGGAAGTACTCATCACTTGAAGAGTCAGTCCTTTTGGAAAGAACATAAATGGAAGATGTTGATACTCAAAATGTAGAAGAAAAAGTAATTTGAGACTGGTCTAACTTGGGTCCAAATTTCACCCTTGTTTTTTTTATCCTGTCTTCAGGAATCTGCTGTCGTAGAGGTGGAGATGGTTATGATTACCTTCTATGTTTTTTTTCCTGAATCTTCTTTCATAACTGAGAACTCGTTATGTCTGGACAGTTCTGTTTATGCCTTCTAGTCCCTGTGAAACTAAATATCCAGTTGGAGGTGAAAGTCGAAATGCAAACTGTCTTTATACTTGTTTATGTTTTCTTTTCCTTTTATCAGTTCTTTCTGCCTCCATCTCCTGTACTGAAGTTTACAAATCCTTATATGAGTTCATCTGTGAAGTGTTATCCTTGTTCGTGTTCTACAGGAACACATTTGATCTAAAGCCACTGCCCAGTTAATGAAAAAGCTTGCTGTTCGCTGTGAAAAATAAATAAATATTGAGGCTGTGGTTATAGGATTTTCATTACTTTCTGGGGGTGCATATTGGGAACAGATGTGATTGGGCAGTCAGCCAGGTCTTGTCATCCAAGACATGGCACATGGGCACTTTTTGGTATAAACTCTTTTAAATGTCAAATCATTCTGGCAGCAAACCAGGTTGACTCATGCTACAAAATGACTTTTTAAAAAGACTCTTCTCCATTACAAAACTACACYGTTGTTGTGGGTTAATCCTGACAGGCAACTAAGCACCACACAGCCACTTGTTCACTCCCCCCATCCCTGCAGTGGGGTGAGGGAAGAGGAAAGGAAGAGTAAAAGCAAGAAAACTCATGGGTTAAGATAAAAATTTTTAAATATGTAAAGGAGAAGTGGAAAAAAAGAGAAGGAAAAGAAAACAAGTGATACGAAGATAATCATGCACCAACTCCAGTGTTTAGACTGTTGCCCAGCCAGTTCCCAAACAAAGTATGGCTCACCTAGCAAAATCCCACTCCTCTCCATTTTATTGCTTAGCATGATGTCACCAGTTGGGGTCAGCTGTCCTGGCTGTGTCCCCTCCCTGTCTCTTGAGCATCCCCAGCCTATTTGCAGGTRGGGCAGTGTGAGAAACAGAGAAAGCCTTGACTCCCTTCAGAAACAGTCAAAAACACTGGTTTTGATCACAAGTTCAAAACACAGCACCATATTAGTGACTATGAAGAAAATTAGCTCCATCCCAGAAAGACCCAGGACGGTTGTTTTGCGCATGTCTACAAACTGCAAATGTTTTCTTTGCTATTTACTCGAGAAGCATGGCATATAGGGCCATTTCAGGCCACTGGTCTTTTAATGTTATTTCTAAGCTTTACTGATTCTAAAGACTAATATTTTCATTTTTCTACCCCAGGGTAAAAATATGTGAGGATTACAAATTTCTTGACACCTTTTTTTCAGAGAAGTGGTCTACTACTATTTCACTATATTATACTGTCGAACACACACTGTGTCATTAATGAAGGTTCAGAGATGTCTCTCAGGCAGTGGTGTGCAACCAAGGCTGGGTTTCCCTAGCGAATATATCATTAATCAAGACAGGATGTCTATATACTAGTGGTTTATGTGCAGGAAAGAGAGATGTAAAAAAAAGTTAAGTTTTTTTAAAGGTTCCCCAGTGTTTTCTATTAATTTTTATAAAAATTCATTAACTAATTCTTTACAGTGGATATGAGAGAATTTTGAAACACATGTCTTGCTGGAAACTGTAATTCTTCATTTCCATAATGGCCCGCCCTCTGACTTCAGTTCAAAAATCAGTTCACTATTCAACTTCTTTTGTTACAAGTACATGATATCACAAAATGTAATATTTAAATATATTCTAAGAGTGCTTTAGAATGATGGGTTTCTGTTGTTTGTAGTCCAGTATTCATTTATAGATGAGACTTCTTTCTTAAATAATTGCCAGTAAAATTCACTCCACAAAAAACCCCAAACTAAACCAGAGAAAAAAAAMCCCAAACAAACAAAAAACCCCTCCAAACAAATAAGGACCTCTCTAAAGGCCTGCAAAATTATTTTCTGCTTTAAAAATAATCTCTTTTTTATTTTAGATATTGCAAGCACATTTTGGTTATGATGCRTCAAAATATGTGTCAGTGTTACTGCTTAATTTTGGTATTGTTGTCTTTAACATTTAGTTTGTAGTACTCTGCATTTTAACGTGTTCCATTCATTTTTGTGAGTACTTTCATTATCATTCTAAGTTCCCTTAACTGTTCTCTTGTGTTAGCTAAATAGATACGACAAGGATTGTTTTTATGATTGTGTGTATGATGTCAGCTCCCATCTTCCTATATGATTGTACTCACAGTGTAAAGAAATTCAGTTCCAAGACTTTTAAATTTATTTAAATTTGAGTACTTTTAAGTAAGACTTTTGAGAATGGGATTTACAATTAATCATTAAGCTAATGTTAATCATTCTAGCAACYCATAAGCCTCCTCAAATGCATGTTCTGCAGTTTTATCTAACCTAGTTTTTCTCAGACAAAGGGAAGAGACTGACTCTTCACTTACTTTTTCCCCATTCAACCACACTTTTTTTTAAATTATACCTTCTCATTGTTCCTTTGGGTCCGCTTAATAATTGCCCTACTCTGTTTCCTTGGTATTACATTGCTTTTTTTCTTAAATAAGTCATGAAAAGGGATGTATTTTCAGTATTTTCTTCTTTCTTTTTCTACAATCACCTGTTGCCCATCCAAGTCACCATGCACAGTTCATGATGTAATTGCCTGCTGGGTCTTAATTTTTTATGCTTTTGTAGCACTAAGCTGTTTTTTGATCTACTGCCACCCTTCCTTGAGGTACATATTCTTGAACATTTAAAGAGAGATATGTCTCCCTCTCTTTTTCATCACATTTGTGTGGGTCTTAGTCCATCTGCCATTAATTGCAAGGGTGGTTGCATGACTCGAAGTGCTGTAGAAATGCTGAGGTTAATGGCAATCAGGCAATGAGAAGATGCCTTTAGCCAAGCATGACATTATAAACATTCAAGTTCCTCTTTTGTAGCATTGTGAACAAGCACTGACACATAACAAACTTGTTTAAATCAGTTTAGCAACTGGAAAAACTTCACAGTTGGCAAATCAGCAGTGTTTGTTTCAGTGCTACAGTGCCAGGGCACTTGCACGGCYGGGCCCCTCGTCTCTCATATCGCAGGTAGCCTCCCCTCTAAACTCCAGCAGCTTGTCTCCCTTCAGTGTGGTCCTGTTGGCACCAGGTGCCCACAGGAATTCATGGGAGTGGATCTCTTCAGCTAGAAGAGGTTTGTCTAGAAACCTCTGACTTTGCCCTTTGCTGGTTGTATTTTTTTAATGGTAGTCTGCAGCCTGGACGCCAGCCAAACTTGTACTTCAAATGAAAAGTTGACTTAAAAGTGCTGCCTGCCATAGAGGTTTGCTGGAAATGACAAAGAAAAATAAATGCTGGGACCTACTGCATTACCTAATGCGTGGCACATACCTATTTGTATGGAAGTGTATATGGAAGAAGATAGAACTTACAATATGCATTTTGCCTTAAAATTAGAGAAGAAAGAGGCATGATATTGCTAACTGCTTGACTAAAAATACTTTCTTTAAAAGTACAATTCATTAATTAATAACAATTAAATGCCGTTGTGGTGTAAGGTTGTACAGGCTTGTACCAAACAAAAACTTGATGAYCAACTGAAGAATATTTTACATATCATATGGTGAAGTGATAGTAGCCTCCAGGTGTTGATAACAGTTTTATGATGCTGCCAAGATATATGGTACTACAAGTATATTAGAATATTTTTTTTTTTGTCATACAGATTAAATAGGAGATAAAATGTGTGATAAACTTTGGCAGTAGAAACAAAGCATTTGTAGAAGAGCAAAGCATTCATCTGACAGGACCAAAGGCAGTGGGCACACGGTGAAACACAGGACGCTCTCTCTGAACATCAGCAAACACTTTCTTTACTGTGAGAGTGAGTGGACACTGGCACAGGTTGTGAAGTCTTTGAGGCTCTATCCTTGGAGATATTCAAAAGCCATCTGAACACGGCCTTTGGCCACTAACTGTGGGTGTCACTGCTTGAGAAGGAGGGTTGGACAAGTTGACCTCCAGAGGTCCTGCCCAACCTCAATCATTCTGCCGTCGTGTGTTAAGGAATAAATAGCTTGTAGCAGCAGCACAGTCTACTGCATATATATAGTTCATATAGCCCTTGTGAGGTATATTGATGCATTAATTCTTTTTGAAAAGCATGATATTTTCTGATAACAAAGAATTATTTAATAACATAGAGCAGATACTATTTTACTTCTCTAAAAGAGATGATACCCACATTAGTTTCATATATCATAGTTCATATTTAATCCATATTTCTGAAAATATTTTCTTTTTTGGAAACCTTTTCAGCTTTTCATATATCTGAGTGTAGAATAACTATATGATGGTTCAAAGGAGGAAGTGCTCAAGAGATTAGAATTTAACACAGAAGGGCACTGAAATATTCAGTTTATTGTTTTGCAAATTAGATGTAACACTGGAATTTGGATCTCTCTTGTATTAGCTTTGTCATGGTAATATACACTTATCTTTGCTGCTAACGTGGTAGTACCTCATGACCCAGGACCCTCCACTTGTTTTATGTTTGTTRTGGATTATTATGACCTTTCAGAGTGTCACAGGTCAAGGATATTTCATGGATGAATTTGTATTTTTTGCTGGTGTAGTTTTCATCTGCACTTAACCAGACATTGCAGGTGCTGGGCAGGATACTGTGGAGAAACTGAAAGAGTAAGCACACCCTTATGAAGTAATTTATGTTGTCTGGTTTCTGTGCTTCCACTAATTGTTTTGTGCACAGATGGCTGCATGGAAAGGATCAGCTATTCTTTGTGGAAGGGGACAGTATGAATGGTAAGCAGCAGACTTTCTTTGTAATTGTTGGAATATTAGCATTCATTGTTGCATTCATGAAAGGATCAGTTTCATTCATTTCAAATGTCAGAATAGGGCATTAAAATGTAGTTGGTATGGATTTTGGGGCACAGATGAGACAGTTTGTGAAGCAGCCAGTGAGCTCATAGAATTGAATAAAAAACCTGAACTCAGTGTGGGCTAGGAAATGTTGTTTATAAATAGGAAGAAGAGAAAGTTCACACAAGCTTCCTATTTTCACAAGAGTGAGCCCACTACAGAGACACTCCAGAGGCTGTCTAAGGAGACAAGCCCAATCTGGATAAGTCAGCCTTTGGAAGAGTTTCTCTTTGCCAATGGATTACAGGTGAAATCCAGAGAAAGCAGCACCCTGTGCCATTACATTGGAAGTTGTAGTGTAGCACCTGACACCAATGTCCTTTATATTTAGTGTTTATAATTTCTGTAGGATATGTCATTAGTTTATTTTACTCATCCCACTCAGTCAGCAAAGACCCTGGATTTTGGATCAAAATCTAACATTGTGTCATTTCTCAGATAGGCATTAGGAAAAGTATTTTAGTATTTATCACATTTGCTAAGTCCCTTGTATTATTCTGTCTGATGGTTGTTGTAGAGAAAATTAACTGTACACCAGCCAAAGCCAGCGCATAGTACAGAGGATATTTACCTAACAAAATTTCTGTTTTGAACATTCATCTCMTTTTAATTCATCTTGTAGATATGCTACATCAGGGTAAGATTATACCTCACTGGGACACCTAATAGTTCTGCCAGGGTATTTTGAGTCTATGTGAATGAGAAACGGGCTTAAATGCATTGGTATAAATTAGGCTATTTCAAATACTCTCATTGCTGACTTGTCAGTAATCTTTTTGTTTGTTTACATTGTCCTATAATGCTTTCTAACACAATCTAATTGCCAAATTCCCTCTCACTTTCTTTTACTGACTCCACCAGGGTGTGCAGGTTGCTTATTCCTGACTTCATTATCACTGACTCTCAAGTCTTGTCAGCAATCCAGTCATCTGCTAAGAAAGGATCTAGAGTTTCACTTGCAACAAGCATAAGGTATTTTCATTTTTAGATACTTGCAAATCCCATTACAACTCAATGTATACAGTGGATTCCCTTCAGCCTCTGGATGAAAAAATGCTCCAACTTGTGAGACCACCTAGAACAGAAAATGGCTGTTTCAGCTGGTCGTCACCTATGCAATGTAAACACACACAGTGAGGCAGATTCCTTCATAAAATGTAAGAGTTATCAGTCTCTGCCCAGACACCAGCCAGACTAGACCAAAGTTTCAAGCAATTCTTCTTTTATCGTTCTTTAGGGTGAAGTATTCCTGCAGGTTTCTGCCCCAAGCCAAAAAAGATTTTGTAGGGTAGTCCCACCTGCTATTCACTGGGAAAACTTATTTTTAAACTGTTTCCATGAAGTATGCCTGGTATGGGATCAGACTTTACAAGCTGAATGAGGGTTCTGCTGGATATATATGCAGTACAGTGCCTCAGTGTATGCACCGGAAAAGGTTCGATGCTGGACTCTCTCCCTCCACACCTCATTTTTAAACTGTTAACTATAAGCTCTCATGGTAGCAATGCTACATCTGTACCTCAGGGGCCACTTTCAGGTGCCAGTAACCTCCTAAAAAGTACCCCTTGTGTACATTCCTTATATAGAAGTTCTCAGGCCAGAAGGGAAATGTTGTGGAAGGTTCTTGATATTGTTCTTCTAGATTGCCTGCACTATGAAAGTGTTAAAATATTATGGAGTCATTTTGTAGAAAGTAAAATCCTTCTTTTTGTGATCAGATCCCTTAACAGTAATTTAAGTATTTCCAACTTGTCTCTGTGCTATTTGTCAATAAAGATAGATGTTTTTTTACTTGACAAATTGATTTATTTTAAAARTCAATTGCAATACAGCATGCGATCATGTACAGAGAACAGGTTTTCAAAATTGTGAACTGAATCAGAAAACAACTGTGAAACACATTTGCATTTTTATTCTCAGAAAAATACTTATTTACAGGGTGTCTGTGATTTGCACAAAGGTTTCACCAACAGTTTCAGAAAAATAAATATCTCTGCTATCTAGTTGTTTGAAATCTTCACAATAAGTTGATGTACTAAAAACCCAAAATGTCTAAATCAATCTTAAATTTTTGCCTTTGGTAACATTATTTTCAGTATTTTTTTCTGCTGCAGTCTTCTGCTGCTTCGTAAAAAATAATATTTTCCTAATATAAGCAACCTAATTTGCACATTAGTAGAGAATCTTCCCTGTACTTCTGTTTATTTTGTACTCCTTTTCTAGCTTTGATTTTCGGGATGTGCTCCCTGATGCTATTTACTAAGTATAATGCCTTTGTATGTTTCATATTGCGAAAATAATCTGCTAAGAAAATAATTATGTGAAATAATCTCCTGAACTGTAATCTAAATTGTATATGATTCTTGTTTGCACTTTATAGAAAACAGCTTACCCCTTTCTTTTTACAGGTTTGTTAAGCAGTTTGTATTTGAATTATTAATTCCATAGTCTGTGTCTTCAAGAGTACAGTAGTGCTGTATCTGAAAAGCAGGCTATGCAGTGAATGGTGTGGTTTATGTTTTCAAGCTTATTGCTTTGTGCTTTTAATATTTTTTGTATTTTTATTAATGAAAACTGCTACTTAATGCTGTGGGGCTCTGAAATCTATGTTAATGTAATTTGACTTACAGAACTTACAGAAGAAATTATTTTTTTTTGTTTAAAAATCAGCAGAYATTTTGAGTCCGGTGCCTTCCTGTGTGTATCACTGTCAGATTTTTTGGCGTACCTTCAATACTGTGGCTGCAAGCAGACATTGCCTGTTTGCAAAAATATGAATTTCTTCTGGAGTTGCCCTTTTTTTAGTATAGTTTGAAGTTATGTAAGGTCTAAGACTTCACAGTTATATCATACTGCTGAAAGAATGGTATTATTCAAGTGCTGAACCTGTAGCTTATATCCTTACAGTYTGAAAGGCTCCTCTCATTCCAGGCAAAACATGGATGTGGTATCACAGCCGTTCAAACTTGGGTGGCCCTTAGGATTTCAGATCGTATTGTTTGGGCAAGTGCTGAAAGTAGTGGGGCATATTCCAGAGGGCTCTGTGGCATAAAATCCTAAGTGTTAGAAAAATGTAATGGAAAATTGTAACGTAATAAGGTGCTCATATGTATATCTGGGGTTCTGTATGTATACATCTGGAACTCTGCTCTCTGGAATAAACACAGCTGCATTTATTTGAATGTGTGAAACAGATTTATATACACAGGAGAATAAATCTTGTATTGCACACTTAAATACACTAGAGTACAAAATTTTAGTTGGCTGTGTATCACTATTGTGAACTTTCTCTTTTTCTGTCTTTTTTTTTTAATTACATAAGAATTAGTTCAAAACTTGTCCTCTGATTTCAAGTTCAGAATGTAATACATCAAAATCCAGGTAATTTAGCTATATACCTGTCCAAACAGCTGTTCTAGGCCACAGTGAATAGCRTTGTCTTTATAAAATCCCAGGGACTAGTGACACTTATTCATAGGTTTAGCCATTGCTGTGCATGTGAGAAAAAATATTGCAATGGTAGAGTTCAACTTGAGATCTAAATTTAAATAAACAAAATGTTGACCATTCAGTGTGATACAAATTTTAATCTGTTATGATCAAAACTGAGTTGCAGATGTTACATCTGCCCCTCTGCCCCCCTTACTCATCTTACAACAATATTTCCAAATACAAACATTTATGTGTTTACTGTTACTTTGAAAGAACAGTGCAGTGGGGGGATTAGTTGTGCATTAGTAGTGAGTATTTAATGATGTGGATGAGTTTTATCTGCACTTCCTTCTGCTCAGAGCTCTTTGTTCTGAGGTCAGCCAGGAAGGCAAAGGATGAGTGCCCCTCTTTCCTTCCAGACAGAAACATGGAGACAGGATGACTATCCGCACAGGGAGAGAGTGCAGATGTGGGTCTGCTGTCGCTGCATAGGAAGCAGCTGGTGACTATAGTTGTCTCAAGAGCTGCTTAACAAGAAGTAGTAGTTCTTCTTAAAACTCTTCAGCATTTCATTTAATAAGGCATATTAAGAGGAATAGAAAGAAAAGACACCAGAGAACCCAATCTACATATTTATTTTCTAGGAGACAGCGTGAGTCACACCTCTTAAAYGTGGACATGGATCCACAAGGAACGATAAATAAATCAACATTATCCTTTAAATAGATTAACACTTCCTGTGCATAAGTCAGTGCTGTGTCCTGCCTGAAACAGACACACGTGTATTGGAAGGCCAATCTCTTGTGTAGTGGAAATAATGGAAGTATAGTTTTTTCCCAAGACCTCTTCCTTTCCTTGCTGGAACAATTAATGTACAATGTAACAGTTCACATGCAGGAAGGTGACTTTCTGCTCCACTGATGCAGTTTTCTCACAGTATTGGGACAGCAGAATGATGATGAATGATTGGGACAGAACTGATGTTTCGAGGTAGTGACATAAACAGTTTGCTCAAAGGTAGCCTGTTTAATCTGAGGGAAGGGAAAGAACTGGGGAAAAAATATTTTGCTATCAAGTTTTCACTTTATTAAAAATTATGTGTATGAGATTGGTAACTTGACTCTTTTGCTCAGGTACTGTTCCTTTCTCACATTAAAAGAAATATGTGTATCTGTATGACATAAAAAGGAGAAGAGATAAAACGCTCTGAAGAACTGAAAATTGTGAAGTAAGGAGAGAGACTGTTCACAGAACGGAGTAAGGTGGAGTTTTTGGCTTTAAAAAACATCATGTTTTCTCTTGRACAGGATGTCCTTCCATAAAGCTTGTATTAGCTGTCTGAGACTTACTGGAAGCACTCAGGTGCCGTATGTGCCATTAGGTCTGAGTTAATAGGGAGGAGTTTCTGCAGCAGAGCATACAGAACCAGTGAGTGATGTGTTTAGTGGACCATGAGTAATTGGGGGGAAAAAAAGGGAATATGTTCCAAATCATATTTGTTGCAATTACTGGATGACCAAGCTGGTATTCCACAGTCCTTAGAGAAGGAAATTCCTCCATCCGCTAGGGAGTGGCTATGACTTATCCAGCCTCATTTTTTTCTGGTCCAAACTTCTTTMTGAGACTGGATACAAACATTTCCTTGCTGTACTTGTCAGAGCAAAGCACTTTGCCTTTTCGGACTTCTCCTTTAGAGAAATAGTTTGCAAGCTGTTGAGATGATGATGCCTAATTTTTTAGGCTAACCACACTTACAGACCGACTTACAAATGACTGTAACAAAGTTATGGAAGATTTTTCTAATATTCATTTACTCACTGTTGTCATGCTGAGGTAGAGACTTTCTTGAGAAGTTCATGTGTTGTTCTGCTGCCTGTGAACTATAGTCTGTGCTAGTGGAGTTCTGAAGCTACACAGTAATTAAAATCACATCTGCCAATCTATTTTTCCTGTATTTATGGTACATATTATCATGGTATTTGAGGATATCTAAGTATAGATTTTTAGCAGAATGTCTAATATAAACCAAGTGAAAACATGTTTATACTAAAATCTCTAGAAACCATTGTTGACTAGATCTGGAATTAATTATTAGTGTACAATTTTTTTTTTTAATGTTTTTTTCTTTCCCCATCAGGGATACCTAAAGTATTAAAAATCGTTCCATATATGTTGATTTAGGAAAAAAGTTTACTTTTTTGTGTACTTGCATTTGTCTTGGGCTTCCTACAAAAGGAAGTACTGGCAAAAAGGTAGTTGTCTGGAGAACTGCCACCTCAGATTACTTTATTTTGCCGTTTTTGTTAATTTCAGCTGTGTACTCAAAATATACTCTGGTGGTTTTAATAGCAAAAAAGAAAGCTATTAACTATCCTTGTACTCGTCACATTTATGTTCCAGTTATAAATGATGTCAACTGAGCCAAAATACTTGTATTTAGATCAGCATTTTACTTTGTACATATACCAGAAAGAAAAAATAGTCTCTCTCTACCCATTAGCAATTGGCCAATATATTTTTTGCTTTGGTTGTGTTTTTCTGTGGCCCATAGCCTGGAAAAGAATAGATTAGCCACAGCCTTTTTCTGCTCAGTGGGTAAGATCTGTGACTGGTTTAAATCAGAGACATATACATTGTCATTCCTGAATATCTTGCCCATTGTGTGATGCTCAGGGAAAAAATATTCTTGGAGGATTTTGGGCAGTCTTCTTAGCTGGATATACAGGAAATCTTACAGAAAGATCACTCTTGACAGCTTGTAAACTATCATAGAATGGTTTGGGTTGAAAGAAACCTTAAAGACCATCAAGTTCCAAACTGCGTCTGCCCAGGGCTGGGACACCTTCCACTAGACCAGGTTGCTCAGGGCCCCRTCCAACGTGATCTTAAACACTTTCAGGGATGGGACATCGACAGCTTCCCTGGGCAGCCTATTCTAGTGCTTCACCACTCTCATAGTGAAGAGTTTCTTCCTTGCATCTAATCTAAATCTACCCTTTTACAGTTTAAAGCCATTACCCTTAGTTCTATCATTACCTGCCTGTGCAAAAGTTCTTTCTCTGCCTCTCTTGTAGGCTTCATTTAGACACTGGAAGGCTGCTATAAGGTCTCCCTGGAGCGTTCTCGTCTCCAGGATGAACATCCCAGCTTTCTCAGCCTTTCCTCATAGAAGAGGTGCTCCAGCCCTCTGATCAACTTGGTGGCCTCCTCTGTACCTACTGTAACAGGTCTATGGCTTTTTTCTGCTGGGGCCCGGAGCTGGATGAAGCACTCCAGGTGAGGTTTCACCACAGCAGAGTAGAGGGGCAGAATCACCTCCCTGGCCCTCCTGGCCACAGTGCTTTTGATGCAGCCCAGGACACATTTGGCTTTCTGGGCTGTGAGCCCACAYTGCCGAGTCAGGTTCAGTTTTCCATCCGCGAGAACCCCAAAGTCTTTCTCCTCATGGCTGTTCTCAATCCCTTCACCTCCCAGCCTGAATCCATGTTTGGGATTGCCCTGACCCGAGTGCAGAACCTTGCACTAGACCTCATTGACCTTCATGAGCTTCCCATGGGTCCGCTCCTCAAGCTTGTCTTAGGATCCTCTGGGTGACATCCCWTACTACTGCACCACTTCCCTGCACCAGTCAGCTTGGTGCTGTCTTGCAATCTGGGTAAGCATGCACTCAGTCCCACTGTCCGTGTTCCTGACAACAATGTTAAACAGTAACATCATTGTTACTGGTCCCAGTACAGACTCTTGAAGGACACCACTCATCACTGRTCTTCACTGGAACAGCAAATAATTGACTGCTACTCTATGAATGCAACCAATACTTGTTGTAAAGCCACTTCAAATGAAGACATCTTGTATCCTTTCTAGTTTGAATTTGCAGGACTCACAAAACCTGTGTTTATCACTCTGTGATTCTCAGGGTGGTAGAGAAAATGAGTTTCAGCATGATGGACAGACAAATGTAGTGTGGATATTGAGATGCTGTTCTCCTTTACTCTGCTCAGTAAGAGCAAGAGTAGGTTTTACATGCTTGCTTCTTCTGCAGGCTGGAAAGGTTGGAAGGTCAAACCACTCTTTTTCCAGTGCTTTTTCAGTGTTTTCACCTGAGGAAGCAGAGGAATGTGCAGTGCTGTGAGTCCCCAGGGTGTAAAATGCATTGGCACTGGATGAAGGCTGAATAGATTGGCTGTGTGTATGGAAGGCAGCACTTAGCAACTACTCAGGGGATAGTGGAAAGCATTCCAGTCCATCAGACAGCTTCACACAAGTGTGTGCAACGTCCCTATAAGCTCTTTTTACAATGGTATAACTCCATRTGGCAAATGAACACCACAGATTTTAGAGTACCTGAGAGCCATCAAAGCATTTTAACTAAGGCCTCTTTTTGTAATAGACTAAAAGGTTTCCTGATACATTTCAGCTGCTTTGTCTGTAGGAAGCACCATCTACCAATGTATCTCTAAAATGTTATTTCCGAAATGTCAGGAGTAGTTTAATACAGGATTATTGTGTATCATAAAGCCAACTCTGGCATTTAATGACGTTTCACATTTAGTAATAAAAGATGATGAAAGACATTGAAAAAATCACCTATTGGATTTTTATGTTTATTTTGACAGATTTTTTGGTGTGAGGAGATTTATAGGAATGTCAAGACAACGCCCTTTGCATATAAACAGTGAGTAGCTGGTCCTCATGCACTCTGAGTAGCCTTTTAGTTCTCCACTATATTTAAGGATAATGTGTTCTCTAGAAGTCTTAAAAATAGAAATTTAAAAATTTGCATTTGACTTCTGTTACTGAACTTATATTGACAAACAGGGCAAATAATAGGATTTTGTTTGACTGATGAATTAGATTACGTTTACAGTATTTTGATTTGAATAATTTGTAACATACCTTGATTTTTTGCTTGTAATGAAAAATACAGTCCGCACATTTTTTTAATGTCTAAACTGACCTGGTAGATTCTTTTTTTGGTGTTAATGGTTATTTTTAACACCAAAAGCCACAGGCATCCAAGTGTAGATGTCATACAAAGCACTGCAACTTTGAAGAGAATGCAGAGGTCGCAAATGATTTCTCTTCTGGTTAGTTAGGCCTTTATAATCTAGCTTCTATTTGAACGAATTGCTTACTCTATGGTAGTTTTTTCACTGTTTTACTTTTTAATACTAAAAGCAGTTTTTGTTACAGAATAAGCAATATTATTCAAGTGCATTTCTTAGATTCATCTGGGAAATAGTTTTTTAAAAGAGGTTTCATTTGCTTAGCATTGTTCCTATAAACTATTTTATTGCTTTGAAGCAACAGAAGCAAGTGCACTTTGCATGCATTAGGAAAGCAGGTGTTCTGATCTGAGTTGCCGAATATTTCGGAATATATAACAATTGTCTAAAAYGCCTATTAAAAATGCTTCAAACTTCATTGTTTAAATAAAAATAGTATCACAAACTTGATTCTCTTAAAGTATAATTTTAAATTTGTAGCATATGTGGGTACAGAAGACTCCCTTTATCAACAAGTTGTTTTCTATAAATAATAAAACAATTATTTTATGTATAAAGCACCTGCCTTGGGTGACTTCTCAGAAGGAAAAAAATGAGCTTTTTAGCACAATGCTATTGATGACTTTGTAAGTTTCTGAACTTGACGTGAATGGAAGACTCTGATAGACTTAAGTAATGAGGAGAAGAGGAATGATCAGGACAATAACCTGACAGACTCAGCCAGGAGCCTGTTAGGCGAGAAAAGTTGCTTTACCATATTGTTAACGCTGCGTATGTGTTTACACAGCATGAGAAATGGGTGAGGAAACTTCCCCTGTCACCTCGATAGTCTGACATAAACCAGCGAATGTGTATCTGAGCTAAAGGTGCAAGAATTGCCTATGGAAATCAAATTGTGTTGCACACGGAGCTGAAGGGAAGGTGATGGCAGTAGCAGTGAAGTGCCTGTAAATGTTGAAATTTACCTGTTTATAAAATGTATTCCAAGTTGTGAGGGTCCTTTCTGTCCTCTTTCCATCAGATGGAGAGTGAAATTCATTCACAGGGCCTGCCTGAGGGAAGATTATAAATAAAGGTGCTTTTTTCTGTGTTTTTATGCAAAGGAAATAAGACTAGACACTGTGCACTGCAGCAAAGCTCCACATAGCTTTACAGCTCCAGAACTTTGAAGCATTTTAATACCTAAAGACTACTTTTAAAGACTACTTCTTAAACTGTGTTTGCAGTGCTAACTAGTGTGCATTTCTCCTTGCAACACAACTTACCAAAACTGTTATTCTCACTCTTCATTCTGCCCATGGGGCACATAATGGCATGTCACATCTTCTTGAAAGTCAGAAGCTTGACATTTGTTTCAAATCTGTATTAAGAAAATGAGRTGTAAATCTGATTCTTACTTTTTCATCAAGATGGGTTATTATTTTTTTCAGTTCTCTTTGAGTTCTAGGGATTCCAGGCAGCTAAAATTCAGAGTGCTCTAAACACGAACATAGCTCCAGGTAAGTGGGAGACACGGTAGGAAGAAGAAGGAGAGGGGTTGCTATTTCGGTAAAAGCTCTGCCCTTTAACTGACTTATCCAAAGACATTCTAGAAATGAGCATCAGATCTAGAAATATAATGCAATTATATTGTTTCCCAGTCTCAATAGTGCCCTTACTTACTCCAGTCACAGTAAATCTTTCACTTGGAAATATGTAAATGTTTGTGTTCATACAATGGAGAAATTTTGCTTTGCAAAATTATTCCTGTTCTATTTGGTATTTCAATGTAGGCTATTTGGATCATATCATAATTGGTCATAGCGTGGTGTGATTTTGAATAGGACTAGAATAAATTATATTTTATCAATGTATACATTTTTGTAGTACAGTTTGTGAGATAAGCAAGCAACAATTACTCTGCCTTGGCTTTGCCTCTGTTTAAAATGATGAAACAAAAATATCAGTAATTTTCTATCCCGTTTCCTTTCCCTTTTTCTATTCCACTGAACTTGTTTCACTTATTAACATTTGCAATATGTAGATATTTGCGTGTATAAAAGGAAACTCATAGCTATTATACATTGGCTAATGCCACAAAAAACCATTGAGAGCAACAACTTAACAGGAATCTGTGAACCCACCACAGAAAAAGACCAACTAGTGAAAACTGATGAACTCAGTAAGCCAACATAGTTGAATTTGGGGGAAAACAACCAATTTAACACACCCACCTGCTGGGAGAGCTCAGTTGAGTTAGAAGCATGACCAGAAAAATATGTGTAGGTCAGCAACCTAGGTCCAATAGGATTAAAGCCAGGACTTCGTTTTATTCTATTAAAAAAAAAATAAAAAATCAGAAATATGGAAGGAGAAGAAAGCCATGTCCACAAAAAGTTTGAGTTGAATATTTTTCTGACCCCATGGAGAAGGTTCCTGTGGAGAAATCCTTGGTCATGGGACACTGAGAGAGAAATATCTTGGAAGAGAGGTTCAGATGTCACGTTGTGAAACAATGCTTAGCATGGTAGTGTTTTAGACTGTGTGGTTTGGCCTCTGATGAACAATTTTTCTGTAAAATGGAAAGTGCTAAACGAGTTGTGCTCAGGGCACTGGGCTGAAGTTGACAGCAGTACTTGTTCATGGCAACCCTCTTTGTTCTGCTTTTTACCCAAGAAAGTATTCCACTGGGGCAGCTGTTCTGAATGTTCTTTGTGTGGCATCTCCAGCCACTGTAGACTAACAGAATACCTAACAACAGTAATAAGTTCAAGAGTGTAAGCCAGACTGTAGGTAATGGTATAGAGACAGGAAGAAATTTGTTTTGGAGGATGGTCTTACAATATTGTGTCCTGTGGATTTTATTGCTTCTTCCTCTCAAATGTCTGATACTGCTCATAGCTGGAGGGCAGTACTGGAGCGGGCTGTGGATCTGATCCAGTTTAGCAGTTCTGTAGCCTTACTGAGAATAAACTGATGCACTATGAGCAACCTACTGTAATGTAGGTTTTATATTATTCCCAACTTCATAACAGTATTCATTGTACTTAAAACACTGAAATTTTTAGCACTGTTCAAATGAAGCCCAACAAAATTGCACAGGGGCTCAACAGCATTATGAACAGAGGTTGTTGTACGTTAGGGAGTTCAGTCAGATTCTTAAATTCATAAACTGTATTGATTGACTTTATGGCATGTACTCATGCTCTGAGCTCCTGAAAACTAACTCTCTCCAGAAAGGAAATTCTGTATAGTGATAGGAATTCTTCAATACTGCAGCATAATCAACACTGTTTCTACTATAATATCTTTCTCACTTCTCAAAACAGATTTTTCTTTTCAAATGATGCAACCTTTTCTTGATGTCTATGCACCCATCTCTCTTCTACTAATGACCCATTTGCCTGTTGTTCCTGGTGCTGCCTTCACATTGATTCTCATCTAACCTCACTCACCTCTGTTCTGTCTCCAGGTTTTTTTCATGCTCAGCTGTTATGTCAAAATCCAGGAATTGTCACGGAAGTCTTGCACAAATTGCAAACTGCTGATTAAGGACCATATTTCACTTCTGAAAAGATATTTAGAGTATATATATAGAGAGAGTGAATGCCTCCCTTAGCAGCTGAAGGTTCATGTACTCCCCTGTTGGTTGGACCTACAGGCGTCCCAGTCTGTTCTGCATGGGCTTAGGGAGTTTAGAAGCATTGAGATGACAGAAAGATAGTGCAGGTGTCTTTCTAGATCTCAATAAGAAAGTGTCAACAAAAAAATGTCTTAATAACTCCTTTAATGAGACAGAATAAGAACGTGAATATAGATAGCAAATAAATCTTACATCCCTTTGGATGCTGGGCACTCCATACTTGTGCAGCATCAGTTGGAGTCCAGATGCCTTTTCCCCTGGTGCTTTGCACAAAGATCCAACCCTGTCTGTGGAGAAAACCTCTCTCTTCTTCCTTGAAGGTAATACGTAATTTCCTTACAAGAAAACAGCTGTATTCCTAAGGGATGTTATGAGAGCTTCTTGCCACACTTTCAGATAAAGCAAGACCACCCAGATAGTGTAACTGCTGGTATCGAGCAGGAGCTACCTGCAGGCTCTTCTGTTACTGTCAGCAGAGTGAGTGTGTCCTGCAGCCAAGGAATATGAGCAGCACTGCACAGACCCACAGCCCCTCAGGTTCTGTGGGTTGCTGACTCCTGTGCAATGATTTCTCAGTCAGGACCAAAACAAAGACATAGAGTGAGAATGAAAGAAAGAGATGTTGCATCACAAATTCTGGTTTTTTTGATTGTGCAGTTGCTCAATACTAAGCCAATCGCTTCTCTGTGATGACTCCATCAGTACTTTGCCAGTGTCAGCTTGTGAGGTGAAACTGGCAGGTGAGAGAACTGATGCCCAGTTTATCATAGGCCTAGAACCTCAAATGACTTTCCTGTCTTTGGGCTGCAATGTCATCTGCACAATTTATGAGTATCCCATACTTCTATTTTCTGATAATTGTGCAGGGGTATTTGTGTCTGTTGCTCTGCTTTTGTTTTTCCCTGTATTTCATTTCCTTATGCTTCAGCAGACTCTGAGCAGATTCTTACTTGTATCTTAGTGTTACAATTTCTACTCTGAGCAGATTCTTACTTTTATCGTAGTGTTACAATTTCTGTAGACGACAATCTAAAATGGTGGGGAGAAAGATGGTTCAAACTGGGAGTTCTCACTGTGTACCTGGAAGGGTAACCATGGAGGAGTAACGCTACTTGTAAGTGAATGCAGAACATGAGGTTATATCCTCTGACAGTAATCTTTGAGACTGCTCRTTTCCTTGGTTCATGAAAGCACAGGGTGACAGAAAGGGCCCCACTTTATTTGTAGATGAAGAAAAGGCGATCTGAGACCATTTTAGAAAAGGTGAGCTCACTTATTTTTGGTAACTCAGGTAAGTTGAGGAGTACCAAAGTACCATGCTGCCTGGAAAGATTACACATTCTTATATTATTGAGGAGACAGTCGTAACTCCATCTTGTGAGCCTTGATTGAAAATGCCTTTAAATAGCAAATATGTCTGTGTTTAATGTGGTTTTGCATTGTTAGACTTGACATACAAACAATGAAATGAGAGGAGTGTTAAATATAACTCTGTGCTTGGAATGCCACTCTTATGCAAGAAACCACACCAAAATGTGAAGGAAACAAGGAGAAAAAAGTTGCAAGTATTAGTGGGAAACAAATGTGCTTTGGGGTTGCCAGGCAAAGCATACAGTGGTAATAAAACAAAAAGGGATTTTGGAAAACAAAAAAAGGCGGAGCTGCAACTCAGTCTATTCTCTTGTTTCCCTCACCTCTCATTTTAGGTGTAGAACAATGTAATATTCATATCTGAAATACTTAACAGATGTTCTGCTGGTGGAATGGGATGGGTATGTGTCAAAAGCAAAGTCCACATCCTGTTTGTCCTCTGACTGCTGTTTGTTTTAAAGGCTTTCTGTGGACTTTAGGACAGCAATAACACTCACCTCCAAGCTGAGTTATTTCTAAAATTTTTTTAAGCACAATGATGATTAATTAGGAATGAAATTGCCCTAAATGTGCTGGTTTCACTATAGCTCACAAAACCCATAGTTACCTATCTTCTACAGTAAGAAGATCACTTTCTATCTCTTCCCTCTGCTGTGTAGTTAGAATTTGTAACTTTCCGTTTGTATAGCAAGTGTGGTCATAATTGAAGTTTTGCCATTCTAAATTCACCTCTGCCATTTAGGTCCTTCTAGTCAGGGGCAGCCCTTTGCCGTGGRAGTAGTGCCTGTACAATAGCTCTCAATGGGTCTTTTCCCAGCTGTTCCCAAAGCTGGGGAGCTGCACAAGGCTTAGTGTGAGAAGTGATGCATGGGACAAGGTTACATAGCCCCAGCTCTTCTGGATTTTGTCTACGAGACAAGTGGTGATAATTTATTGTATGGGTCTGTGTTTCAGGCTTCCATTCTGAAAGGATGTTGAACTAAGATGTTCTTGCATTACAGAGTGCTCATGAATTTGTATATGGGCACAGAAGCCCCCTTTGGTGGGGCTTTCACATTCTGTTTGCTGTCGTGGAGCTCCTCAGGCTGTGTGAAAGGGGGCACACAGGAGAAAGATGCAAGGTAATGGCCACTTATCCCATTTTCCACTACATAAACAGCTAGTAGTCCTGCCTCTTTAGTGTTATCTTGACAATGAATACCTGTACCATTCTGGCTTTTAAGGTGTTTTCCTCAAATTTCTATTGTTGTATATGTGTGCACAGARGAACACCTCTACTGTAAAGTTTCTGAGAAGACATCCACCAGCTTCAAAGCATTATACTGCCACTGCTTTTAACTATTTATTTAGCAGCATTTAATTGGTAGAAAGCAATTTCTTTGATTGCACTTAACAATAATGAAACACTTACTGGATTCTCTCTAATAACATTTTAAATAGGGAAGAAACCACTGCCCACACATATTCTAATCAGGAGCTTCCACCAAGTTTAATTAATTCACATAAATGAGAGTCCTATTGTTCTTTTTCTATGCAGCCTCCCACTTCTTAAGTATCAGAAGAGCTCAGTTTTAAACAATCTCTTGCAAATTAAGAAATCCAGGCTGTGATGACTGGAGTTGAGAAAAGTGTCAGAGAGTTTCAGAGACACTGTTCTGGCAGTAAATTATTTTCCTTGGTGGCTGCATAAGATGATGTGTGGTGAATTCATTTAGCTGCAACCAATGAATGGTACCAAAAGCAGCCAAATAAATAATGAGGATGAAGTTTGTTTTGTCTTATTATTCCATTCCATTTGTTTTACATTATGCCATGACTTCTGAGGAGGAGGGATTGTTGTACTCCTTCTGTCCCCTGCAACAGATGGTTTATGGAGAAATTCGTAAAGGAAACAGCCATTGCACATGGGTAGTGGGAATCTGTTTTATTTTGTTCCATTCTGTGCTTCTGTAATGTTGGGAGACGAATAATGAGGAATTTGTTTCCTTTGCATGGTATGTACTAGAGAAAAGGTGAAATGACACAAGGTTTTAATGGTTTCTGAAAAGCAGCTGCTATTTGGAGAGGAATAAAATGGTTAAAGACACCCCCAGGATATGAAGCTCTATTCCAGAGCTTCACTTTTGTGCCTTTGCAGACCTGAAATACATTGTATTGCAGAAAAAGGGGCACAAGCTAGATCCTTGTTTTGCAGAATCAGGTGTTCTGGTTAAGGCCTATACTTTCTGATAAAATTTAGAGATCTTTCCCTCTGTGACCTTTTACCTGAGCCGGGTGGGAGCCATGGCCATGCACTGATGATACTAGGGAGAGAAATTTTGTCGCTGGCCTTCATATTTTTCCTTTCCCATGAGTTCTCCCRTTTTCTACACATGACTTTATCTTTCTGAGCCAAGTAATAATCTACACAGCTCTGTGTTACTAAAGAAATGTTAAAAGCAGACCTTATCATGTAAGATATATAAAGAATACAGAGCTGACAGCTATGCACACAATTTTAGTGCTTCATTGCTATGACCAGAAAGAGTACCTRGAAGTAATAAAATATTAATTTTCTTCCCACTTTTTCATTGTAAAGAAGAATTATTGGGGATAGAAGAAAAACATCTAGTTCAACACTCCTGCATCAATTAGAGTAGATTGCTCAGGGCCTTCTCCAGTTTGGTTTTGACTAGATTGAAGAATGGAGATTCCACAACCTCTCCATGTAGCCTGTTTCAGTCATCAACCATTCTTGCAGTGAAAAAGGTTCTGTTATATATAAGCTTAATTTTGTGGATTTCCATTTGTTCCCATTGCCTCTTGTCCTGTTCCTGGGCCCCATGGGGAAGAGGCTGGCTCTGTCTTCTTTACTGACTGCCATCACATATTTATACTCATTGATGAAATTACYCTCGAGTCTTCTGCTCTCCAGGCTAAACAATCTTGGGTCTCTTCTTGTATGTCAAGTCCTCCATGTCCTTTAACCACCTTCATGACACTTTGCTGGACTGAAAGTCTCCCATCTCTCTCTTGTACCCAGGAGCCCAGAACTGAACTCAGCACTCCAGATGCAGGCTCACCAAGGACTGAGTAGTCTCTAAATCCATGATGACTTGTCTCAATTACCTTCTTGTTCATAGCACATTTCAAAATTCTTTATAGGATTACTTGTTGCAACACCTTTCTGGGCACTGAGGTGAGGTTGGCCAGCCTATAGCTCCTCCCATTCTGCTGCTTGCCTTTGTTGAAGAGAGCAGTGATGGTTGCTTTCTGCCAGCCCTCAGGAACATTCCTCAAGTTGCCATGACCTTTCAAAGGTAATTGAGAGTGACCTTGATAAATGGGAGGAAGTATGAACACAAATCTAGCTGCTGTGGTTATGAGTTGCCTATCTGCCTGCTTGCCTTGAACTTAAGTCAGCCATTTCAAACTTAATCACTTAGATTTGAAAGACACACAATTTTATACGCAGTTTTCAAGGTATGTTATTCACCTGTGCCAAAACTTGAAGTGCTAGAGTCTGATTCTGCCTCTAAGCTTGAATTCTTGCTGGTGCTGATCAGTATTGTCTTCAATGGCATTACAAAGATGAGAACATGTTAGAAGGGACAGCTATTTATGTGATTATAATTATTCTCTGTAGAAGTTTCAGATTCTTTGGCAACAAGCAAAACCAATCATCTATTTCTCTCTGTGCAGTTGTATAAACACGGACCATGTTCATCCTTTGTGAGAAGAGTGATGTCATGAAAATCCCCATCTGAGGTATTAATACTTAGCAGCTGTGATCTTTTCATGCATAAATAAAAGTTCATGTGCCCATCCATGACATCTGATATTTTTGATACCTGGTTCTTTCAACAAGACTGTACCATGGGAATCTATTTAAGAAACGTGGTTGCTGTGCAGTCAAGAAGACACTATGTTTATAACTTTAAATGGCTGATTTTYCCCCCCTAACAACACTGCCTTGCCCTGCCTGGGCAGTTATAGAGCATAAAAGAGTGTATGAGAGTTCTCTTTTTAGTTCTTATGCAAACTTTCTAGACCATGATACTTAATCACAAACCCATAAATTGCCTTTGAGAGTGTTAAGCATCTATAACTTCAGATAACACTGTGATTAAAATACCTTTAAACTAATCCTGAAGATCTCTGATTTGGTAGGAAGCTGAAATATTTTGAATTAATGGTATTTTTTGTTTAAACTTTATTGTGTCTCATTTCCTAAGATGTGGACTTAGCCTAGAAATTTTTATTCATTAGGAAGTATGTCAAGTTGAGTATGAGTCAGCAGTGCCCTGGCAGCCAAGAGAGCCAACCACATCCTGGGGGGCATCAGGCACAGCATCGCCAGCCGGGCAAGGGAGGTGATTGTCCTGCCCTGSTCTAGACTGGGGCAGCCTCACCTTGAATATTGTATGCAGTTTTGGGTGCCACAGTATAAAAAAGATATAAAACTATTAGGGAATGTCCGAAGGAGGGCAACAAGGATGGTGAAGAGCCTTGGTCTGTTCAGCCTGGAGAAGAGGAGATTGAGACGAGACCTCATTGTAGTCTGCAACTTCCTTGTGAGGGGAAGAGGAGGGCCAGGCACTGATCTCTCTGGTGACCAGTGACAGGACCCGAGGGAATGGCCTGAAATTGTGTCAGGGGAGGTTTAGGTTGGATATTAGGAAAAGGTTCTTCACCCAGAGGGTGGTTGGGCACTAGAACAGGCTCCCAGAGAAGTGGTCACAACACTAAGCCTGACATAATTCGAGAAATATTTGGCAACAGTGTCCCAACCTCACCCCCCATGCTTTAGATGTCTGTGTTTTGCAAACTTACTTGTCTAAAATCATAGTCATAGTATCCTGAGTTGGAAGAGACCCACAAGGATCAAATCCAACTCCCAGCTCTGCAGAGGACAATCCCCAGAATCACATCATGTGCCTGAGAACATTGCCCAGGTGCTTCTTGAACTCTCTCTTGACTACCATTAAAATCTGAACATGCTGCTCARTTTTCACTTACTTTGGCCAAAACACTTGTTTTCCTCATACTTTTGTATGAAGGACATCTATGGGGTGTATTTCTGTGTCTTGGATTTAACATAAAMAATATTAACATAATTTTCTTGATTTCAGTTGTCTCATATCCCTTAGAGTTAAGTTTTGGATATTTTTAAAATTTTATTTCATTTTCTATTAAAAAGCAAGCTAAAAAAGGATTTGTTAGAATTTCGGGCATTATCCAATCTGGGGCTCTTCAAAAAATTCATCAAGATTTTTTCTGAGCCCAAACAGTGATATGAATATCTTGGAAAGGGTTGATACTGTGAAAACTCTAAATTACAGTAGGTGAGATTTCTCTTGCACACAGACTTTTAGTTATTAGGCTGCGAACCTGCTCTAATATCTCTTTTAAAGAAGCTGTAGTTTCAAGTGCTTGAATCACCTTTGAACATAAGGAAATATTCCCAAACATTTCTGTCAAATGCAGGTTGTGTGTGTAGTGATGAGACTGGGCAAGCTCTGCTAATGGTCAGCTTATTATCAAWTGAAATAAATCTCCTGAGATCTCATGTACAAGTAATGTACATTCAAGATTTGAGCTGCTGAAAAAAAGGGATGAAGCATGTGTGCTTCGCAAATGTGAAGTTTAAGCCAAAGCTATAGCTTGGATGATCTGGTTTTGCCAAATCTTCTGGGCTTGCTACATCAAAGAAGAATGGATGAATTTGGGGATACTAGTAAAGTAGCTACATTACAGGGTTGAAAACTAGGAGGAGTAAGCTGGAAGAAAACATTAGGGCCTGTTTGAGTACAATGAATATGAAGGATGCTGAAGTCACGGTGCAGGCAGCTGGAGGTTTGATGATTTAAGGTGGAGTATGGTGGGTAGGCACTTGATAAACTGCCGCTTGCAACATGCAGTGAGGCAAGCCAGGATCTGTGTTGCCAGCTGCCTATTTCCTTTCTTTGTCAGACTGGTTAAAAAACTGGTGAGTTGTAGCAAGGGGCAGGATTTTCTTGTTTGTTATTCATATGCTTCTTGCTGAATACAAGTGAGTCCATTTGCCCTACTGGATGAGGGGGGATGGACAAGACAACCTCCAGAGGTACCTTTCAGCCTGAACCATTTTGTAATTCTGAGAACAATGGATTGTGCAAGGTCAGAAAAAAGATGGCACAATAAGAACTCTGCATGTGAGTCTCCTGAAGAATTGCATAAATCTGAAATTTCATTTTCAGATGCTGTGTGGGAATGACTGCCTATGGTGTCTCAAGAATTGTATTCTCATGTCTCAAAGATGAGACCACAGTTAATGTGCATCAGCTAGTGGTAAGATGGTACTTTTTTTTGTCAGTCAAAACAGATGTGATCTAGGCAGGAACTGATGGTATATAAGATAGCAATACTCTGCAGAAAGTACTGAGTGGTTAATGTGCTGTTGATAAACTATGCAGGATAATGCCCACGGCATCAGGTTACATTATTAATGCTGCACTGAAAGGAATATCAAAGGGCTTTTGTGGTTTATGAAGTAAACTGTTTTCACTTGGTAGTAAATACAAGATGATGATGCAGGCAAATAGTAATCATGAAATGACAGCAAATGAGCTTTAAAAATGCCAATGCCTTTTTAAATGAAATCAGAAGTGAAATTAGGGTGAAATGTATTCATTTCCAGAATCCTTTATTTTCTTTTTCATAAAAAATAAAGCTTTGATGAGAAAAGTGTCTGGCTACGAGATGAGGAGCCTATTGCCCCAAATGATCGGTCACTTGTGGCTTTCTGCATTGGAAGAACCAAGCCTCTTAGAATGATGTCACCTGCAGAAATGAATAGGTAGATCGCGGCTGTTGGTCTCTGCCCACTTGGGACAAAGGGCATACTTTTCCCCAGGAAATGAGAGCTAGCACTTATTCCTTATGATTACTAATCAAAACCCTTTTAAGCAAAGAAAAGGAGGATAGAACACAGACACATACATTTTCTTTCCCGCTCCTGTGGTCTAGGTAAGAATTTGATAGTAGTCCAAATATTTTCTCTGAGAAGGATTTAATGATGGAAGTTCATCTGTTTTGATTGTCTGTTTCTGAGCCCTTCTGAGYATTGTCTGAATCTTCTGTTGGAACATTCAAAGGAAAACTGTTTTTACTGGTTTTGTAAAACTCCTTTTCTAGAAATAAAAAGGAATTATCTTTATAGTAGAGAGATCTATTCTTTTATCCCTGAACTCTGGTGCTGGTGTTTCTGTGTATTGAAGCCAAAAGATTTCTTGGAATACATTCAGACTTGCTCCTTAAGTGTTCGTGGTGTAATTTACATAAATTTTTCCCTCTAAAGCATTAGGATTATCTTGATCTGTGAAGAAACCACTTTGGCCATGTATTTCTCACTCTGCTAATTTTTTTTTTTTAAAGTCAACGATAAAAACAATAAGAAAAAAAACCTCCTTGACTTCATTTAAACTTGAAACTCGAAACTCCAAAAACTTAACTAGAAAGACAAAGTATCATCACTTTACTTACAGTGGAGGCGGTTCCTGAAAGATACTTTTATTTGTAAGGGGAAAAACTGATACTTTATACTATGGAGCTCTGGAAACTTTTACGTTTTGCTACTTAATGTCTAAACTTCTCAGTGAGGTTTCTAAAATGCCAAAAAAGTTTGAAATACACTACAAGAATAAATCATGGGAAGTATTTTGAATATGCTAATTATTTAGGAACTAGATTAACAGTCTAATTCGCAAGGATCATTCTTTACTAAGGTGCTRTTCTTTTACATGTACTTTAGATAGACCATATATGCTACATACTTTCTCTACTTAGTCACAACAATCTTAGTTTCTTGTCATATTTTTTTCCCAATGTTAACTCAAAATACTCATGTTTCTTACTACAGAAAGGATAGCCAGTTCCTAGGTCTTGTTTTACTTGAAAGTATTCCAGAACTAGTTGTTAGAATGATATTTCTGTGGATGCTCATAAGTCTGTAGGTCACTAGACTAGAGAACTTCTGATATTCTCCCTGAGCCTCCATACAGCACAGGTCCTCATTTGTAACAATCTGCCAGTCTTCCTTGTGCACCTACTGTCCCATGATCACCTTGCCTGTAAACTTATTCAAAATCCCTCAACTACTCATAAAACAGTTTGTATCTCTCTTTGTACCTCCTACTTTAGTTCAGGACAGGAATCAGGCTGCTGCTGTATGTACTGAGAGAAAGTGAGTATACCTCTGCAAGAGATCTTGCTACCTGATTCTGTCYCAGATGTTTGAACTGATGGGAGCAGGACCTTGAATCCACTTAACTTGCCTTTCTGTGCCCGTGTATGCCTTCTGGGAAGGCACAGGTCTACTGAACATCAAATTCCTGTCTGGCATGTTACATGTCAAAGGAAATATCCAAAATCCAGGTAGAGATTGCTGTGAAGCAGTCCTGCTGGAAAATATAAGAGAAATTGCAATAATGATGGCCAAACACTTCTGTTTCTGGTATTGATGCCTTAAAGATAACTTTTGGATTTTTCTAACCCTGCACTGTACTAGTGTGTAATTCTGAAATCCATATTATGTGCTTCACCTTCTTGTTAGACAAAACATTCTCTCTAAGCCTGGAAAACCAGGTCACTATCCTAGGCCTAAGTATAAACAAAAGTGAATTGGGAGGGAGTGAATGGGGGAATATTACTTCATTACCTGAAACTGTAATTAGACAATTAACTTCTGATAAGCAAATGTACCAAACCTATATCTGGGGGGGAAAACTCGTGATCAGGGTCCATCTTGGTCTAGTCTARCATCGGCAAGGCTCTGTACCAGAGGTGTACCACTCGAAGGCCTTCAATAAATTCATACTTTTATTCACTAACTTTGTTCAGTCTCTGTTTCAGGTACTCCCAATTTTAGGCATCAGTATGTTGGTCTATGTGCCTCTTTACAAGCTTAGTTTCTTAACAATGTCAGATGTTTAATGTTTCCTTGTTGAAACTATAAAAACAACGGTGTAGCTGTACAAAGTATGCTGCTCATTCCTCTTCTTGTTGGAAGAATTATTCCTTTCTGTTTGGCTGGCTGCTTACCTCAAGGTAAAGAAAACCATTGGTATTAAATACAATGAATGGCATCATTGCTTGGTGTCTAGAACTGCTTTTACAACAGACAAGAAAGCAAGGGAGGAAAAGTACTTTGACACACATCTTGATCAGTGTTTTGAGCTCTTAGTTACGCTGTGTGCTTGATTTTGGCAGTTTGCCTTGAGACAGTGAATAAAACTCTGCATATTAAAAGGTAATATTAAGCATTAATTTTGTTGGCTAAAGAAAAATCCTATGAAAAAAAAAGGTAAGGCGAAATGTTCACTACCTCTTGTCTGCTTCYCTTTTTTGCCTTCTCACTTTCCTGCTGAGTGTGGTCAGACAGAGTGAGGGTAAAGTATAGCTATTTCTTCTGCTTAACAGCTATGTGATGTTTCTTACTGTGTACATACTCCAAGCATCATGATCCTTGGGCATGCTGGTGTAACAGCAAAATAGTTGATTTTTATGTATTTGGAAACTTTGTACCATTGAAAGAATTCTGATTTCTTAGGATAAAAGAATGCTGAGAGATCTGCCCTGATCTTGAAACAGCCAATAATCCAGAGCACTTGTCTTGTACCCAGAGAAGAGTGGCTCCGGGTGGTATCTCTTACACCACGTACTCCCTTTAGCAATGGACTCTTCTATGATGATGGGAATGTTTTCAGATTTTTGTGATGCTTCACAACATCTCTTATTTCCCCTGATAAAGGGTGGGGGGAATTGGGGGGAACCAGGAAAAGGTCAAATAATTTCTTGTGAGATTAAACTTATTCTTTCTTTAATTTATCAGCTCTCATTGGGTGCTTAATTTTGTAATTAATCAAAAGAACAAACTTTTATTAGAACATTTTGTCAGCGTGCTTAGAAAGCAGAATAAGAGAGAATAAGGACTCCTGGAAAAGGCAGAGAGCTATCAGGAGAATATTCAGATTTAGGGCTGSGGATTTTAACTGACATGGAATGTGGCAACTTGTGAGCCTTGAGACACCATTTATGAGTTCTCAGCATAAGAGAGCAAATAATGCCAGCTGTCCTCTTTTTTTCCCTCTCCTGGATGGTTGGCTGATAGTGCTGTAAAATGCCTCCTTTGGAAAAAGAAGATTTTCTCAATGCATCCTTTGTGAGCACACTGACTTGGGTGTGTCAGTGTTATGTACTAAGTACGTATGTGCACCCACCTTGTTTGGCCTCTTCAGTTTCCTGTGTTTTAAATCCATCCTGTTGTGTTGGATCTCAGTCCAACCCAACAATGACTAATAAATGTTTATACAAATACAGTTACCTTACTTCTATGCAGAATGCTTTCTGTCTTCTCATAGCCAGCATTTAAGGTGTGAAAACACCTCATCAGTTTTGGATATTTTTAGCTATATCATTTTCACGTGACTRGTATGTCTATAAAGCTTCTCTCTTTCTTACATCCAACCAACTGGATTGGAAGTACCATGGTAAGAATTGTTTTTTTCAGGCAAGATAAAATTCTCAACAATTCCTTTGCTAGAGAACTTCTTCACTTACTGAAAAAGAACGTGTGCAAAGCTGAAGCTGTGCTTCAAGAAGCAGGAAGCCRGTACTTTTTTTTTCTAGTTGGACACCCACATTTCCTTTCCAACCCACAGAGTAATTTTCAGCTAGTTCAGTTAGGTTTTAGATAAACTTCTCTCTCTTATCTTTTGTCTAGAAAAATGCAGAACACTGTGGATCTGGGAGCAAAATGCTCTTCCATTACCATCAAGCAGTCGTGTCTTTATTCTTTACACTTACTATTCAGAAATTATTGATTATGCTTACTATTCAAGAAATTTCCACAGCTGTCAAATGAGTCTTAAAAGAAACAGAAACACCCTGTAAGACTGAGAAAAATTAGGGGTTACGTAGATCAAATACCTTGTTTAAATGTAATTCTTATTTCAGAGACCAAGTTCCCTATACAGTTCATAGAGAGASGTCAGTGTCTGAAAAAGAAAGGGGGCATTCTGAATTCCTTTACTGTATACCTGAAGCAGACAGTCTGAACAGCAGTTTAGTATCTAATTGTTGCCTGCTTCCACAAGAGCTTGGAGATTGTTCTAGTACAAAAAACTGGCTAGCTGTCAGTTAGCGGAGGCTGTGATAGTTAACTTACAAATTGCAATGGCCACTTTTTTTCACCCTGCAAAAAAACCCCTTGATGTGTGTCTTCAGCTTCGTTTGCTCAGAGTGAGTTTGCAGTGGTTTCTAGAAAAATGTCTCTGTTATCACACCATTCCCTGCAGGTTATGCCAGGTCTGCATTACTGTTGTGTCCAATCTGAAACCAAATGTAGTATTCCACTGGACAATGTTGCTCTGAAAAAAAGTTATGTGGATTTTGCATAGTCTTGTCTTCTGCTACCTCACTTTTGAAGTCCCTCAGCTCATCTGCAGTCAGCTGGACTCATGGCTCCTAAGACCTATAAAACTGATGATGATGATAATGAATTTTAACATCCGATAGCATCTTCCACATGTTGCTTTACTGCTATCTAAAACCTGGACTATGTTTTTGAAGCACATGGTTACTGGCATACTTGAAGATATGAGTGAGACAATTGTTTCCTTTATCCATTTTTTAAGTCCTAGAATGCAATTAGACATTGTACGGCTGCAAAATAATTACAGAGTGGATGCTGTTCACTGGAATACTTTGCATCATGCAGTTTTCCCCCCCAAATGCCCTGCAGCTGTTCTAAAAGAGCACTGAGCTCTGTGGGAACATGGAGATTAGCTTATKCCAAAACAGTCAGACACAGCTGCAGTGGAGAAAGATGGGCTTAGAAGTAAGATACTTATAGACTTAACTTTTGCTGCAAGGTTATATTTTGCTGTGCTTTCATTAATGAGATATTTCAACTTAAATAGCTGTTGAGGACTTTGGTCAAAGTTAATTACAAAGTGATTCATTAACTCCTACACATTTCGAAAAACAAAAAAAAAGGAACATGAAGAAAAAAAAAACCCCAAGCTTGAAGTTTAATGCTATCCTGCACATATATACCAGCAATTCCTGGAAAGCAGAATGGAGCCAAAATATAGCCAGTGCTGTAACTGTTGAAAAGATGTCTGTGTCTTAAGGCACATAAACTGCAGGCAGAACTTGGTATGTTTGTCCTGGCTTTTGGTCCTGGCAATTGTTTGCAAACCATGCCTCTGCAGTCAGAGCAAATGTGGCAGTAAAGTTGTAACCCAGCAAATCTATTCTTCTTTTCCAGTCTTTGTAATGCAGAGGATTTGGCCCAGGAAGAAGAATTGCAAAGCTTGGCCCATTTGCCAAGAGAGGAAACACTGAAGCTGTTGGATGGACTGTATTGGACTTTTTAAAATTTTTACTGCCAATCCTATTGTATTCCTTTTAAACCAATTGGATTGGATGTACCATGGCAAAAATGTTTTTTTTTTTCACGAAAGAGAAAATTCTCAAGACTCCACAATGGCAGTGTTAGGCAGAGGAGTCCGGGGAGGACCCCTGAGAGGAGCAGAGAGAAGTAGACAGCCACATCTTCAATGTCATAAAATTTCTTAGTGACAAAAGGAAACTGAGCGAAGGTTGTTGCAAATAGGACAATCACTGATTCTAACCTGGAGATAAGACAGGACTAAAAAGATAMAATGCAAGAGGAAAAGTTATGTTTCAATATTTCTTGAGAATTGGTGTGTTTCATCCATGCCCTCCCCTCTCTTGATTATTTAGTTGTTTTTTTTTACATTCAAAAGTCTGTTGTTTTATTTTGGGAAAGTCACTGAGAGAGAAGATCAAGGCACACCTACCTCTCTGCTCTGGCTGACTCGTAACCTCGTCAGAGATGTCTGGTAGGAACAGAGGCATTATACCTCCTGAGAATACTATTTTACATGCCAGGAATTAACATAAAGAAGTTTTGCTTACATGGGGTGTTTTTATTTTATAACCTTTTTCTTCTTGTGATGTTGTGAGTTGTTTGCTTTTGGCGTGCATAGCAGCCAATGGTAGCTCCAATTTTCTTGACCCTGCCCTGTGATGATGCCTAGATTCCAATATGAGGACATCTGGTGAAGTTCAGTGTTCAGCTGGAATTTCACACAGCATGCTGGTGGATGTTGCTGAGATTTTGCTGCACCTCTGTCTTCTCCTGAAATATGGATGCGAAGTTCTTTAAACAGAGAATCATGTTGTGATTCAGACTCAATTTCTAATAAATAATAAAAAAATTATTAAAATATAACAGTCCAACAGAAACAGATATCTTTTATTTTTCTTGGTCTTGTATTTTCATCTCTTCACAGTAGCATTTGTTAGGTTGTTTTAGGTTGAGTGTCTTTTCCAATAATTATCTCATCTGAATGATGATTACAAAGAATTTCAGTGTTCATCTCAGTTAAGCAAGAACATGTGAAAGAACTGATACATTCATGTGAAAACACTCGAGTTTCACAGTGTGGTTTTTTTAATGTGGTTTTTTTCTGGTACTTTCTGCCATGGAGTATCGTCCTTGGGAAATAGTTCCATGCTCTCTGAAAAACATATTCCAGCTTCCGCTTTAAACCAGAAGACTATGTATGTGAAACCAGATCCTTATTCTTTTTATTATTTTTTTATTTTTATTCAATTATGCTAATTAGGCTAAAAAAACTTTTTACAGTGCCTTCTGGGAAATATGTGTTATGTGAACAAGACATTTCCTGATATAGACTGAACATTACACTTGTATATGTCAAGCATTAAGTAAAGTTATTCTGTGGAGTCTCATCTCTCCTGAAAAATAAATAACACTCAGAAAATATTTCTAGTAAATGAATCTGAATTGGCGAGCAATTCAAATCCAAATAATTTGCTCAGGGCTATCACTTTCTTCCTTTCCTCCCCTATCCCTGTGAAAAGCAGTCTCCAGGGATCTGTCTGAGAAAAGACTAATTTGTGGTGCTATGCAGAAGGTTGCTTAAACTTACAGCAATCGTAAGATTAGTGCCATGATCTGAAGGAGTTCCCTTGGTATGCTCCTAACTTGTCTCTTGTTTGTGCTCCCTTGGATAATTATATTCATTATACCCAGTGGAGGGAAATAATCATCTGAGATACAGGTCACTCAATTTCCCTTTGTGTGTATGACTGGTCCTTAGGAAGCATCTATTTAATGGGCTTGCAAAGAAATGGATTTTCTGTATAAAACTGTAATTAGATTTTTTTCCCCCTCAAAATGTCTGTAAACATCAAGAATGGAGTATGGCAAATTGGAAGAATGTGTTTCCACATAGACATTCTATAATCAAAGTTCTTATATGTTGGTGTGCCATCTGTGGACAATATTCTTTCTGCATTCTGCTGAGTTACAGCGAACTTGAAAATCTGTCATTTTAATCTATAGCTGATCTAATCCATCGGTTTATTTTCAAGGAGAATATGTTATCAAGTGGACTGGAAATTTGATAATGTCACTTTATTCTCTTCTTTTTCGACCTGTATCTGTAGTAAATATATCGTGTTCAAAATATACATACACCTTGAAAGAAGACATCTTTGAGTGTTCTGACTTCATCTCAAGGTGTTTGCAGCTGAATACATAATCAATTTATCATCCTTCCCAATTATTTATTTATTTATATGGAGTGAGTTGCCTTATTTTCAGAACTTCCCATAAAGAGCGGGACTGGAGTGTTGGTGCTGAACAGGAATAGCCCCTTTGCTTTCATTCATAAAATTCAGTATCTCTACTACAGTTTTAGGTAAACACATTTCTTCCGTTTTGTTTCCACTGTTCATTGTGTGACCGGGAAATCAGTGCTTCATAGGATAATGATTTCCTAGAACTCTCCTTCTTCAGAGGAAATAATGAATGCTGTTGCCAGCTGTAGCATTATTAGCACGGTAGCATGGTTACAGCTTGATGCTTCCTACTGGGAAATCTCTCCTTTGATTTCTGAAGGATCCTATTGGGCACCTGTAAAATTTCCCTTGCAGAGGTGCTGTGAGACCTCCTCAGGTTTTGGAACAGAGATCCATCGGTTTCTGAACCTGTTCTGAATGCTGCTTACTAATGTGATATATTATAATAGGGTATAATAATACCTGCATTTTTTTTTGCTTTGCAAGCCTGTTTAAATGAATTTCCTAATTCCACTTCTGCATTGGAGTATCCTATTTTTCAGCACTGATGAAACTAAATACTGTACCTTTACTGCCCTCGATCCTCAGTTTATGTCCTAATGTGTTTACAGAAAGAAAAACCAAACCATGAACAAGAATATTGCATTTTCTCTTACAGACAAAAGCCATTTGACGAGAACTCAGGCAAAACCTCCTGTATTTTGGTGCTTACTGTGCTGTCATTCTCCATCCCTTCTTTCTTCCCATGTCTTCCCAACTACTTCTTTTTTGTGTGTTGTACTCTAAGGCTCTGGTGGGGTGCATAATGATATTGTCTCTAGCAAATTATTTTATCCAATCCAAATGAAATGTCACAGCACTGTGCTTTAAATCTCTCAGTGCCTAGAGTGAATGCATTTGCAGATTTCTCCATGGTTATTGAGAAGGAAAATCTTTATGGGAATGATTGGTAAGGTCATGATCCCACAGGATAACCTATAGGATTTTGATGTCAGTCTACATGTTATATCATTTTTAGAGGATTGACCACCAAATCAAAAAATGAAACTTGTAAAGAGGTTTTCAGGAGCATTTTCAAGCTATAAGAGAGACATTGAAATGCAAGTAGGCAGTTTGCAGAACAAACTTCAAATTCTTTCTTTCCTTTGAAATTGCTGTAATTATAGCTGGGGGATTATTTGTATGTGCACATTTGTAAACTTCTTTCAAAAAGAGTTGTAATGATAAATTAAAAAGTTGATCAGAAGCAGAATTACATAAGCCCAAAAATCATTACCAAAAGTTTTACTAAAACCAGCTGTGTGTAATATTGATATGAGACAGAACAGAATGGCTTGTTTCAGGCAGGCAAAGTTTCACTGCTTAATAACGACTACTTTGGATTCAGTCCAGTGAATAGTTTAACTCCATAAATAATGCAATCTTGCTACAATTTCCTTTCTCAAGATTTGGTCTCCTTAATGATTTCAAACCTGCCCTGTCCCATGGTATTATTACACTGCTTTAAATGGCTGTGAATTGCTGACTTCTGGTAGCCATGTGGACTTTTTTCCTGCTCTCTCTTTCAAATAGAAAGTTAAAAGTAAATTATCAAAAAAGAAAAGGAAAAAGGGTCATACTGTCTCTGTGTGGCTCATTCTACTAGAGACAACCACAAAATGAGACTTCTTTTCAGTTGCAGTATTACTTTATTCATTTCACTTGGGAATTACTTATTTAACTTCTTTAACTTATTTGACTACTTATTTAACTTATTTAATTCCAGTATCCTTTAATGCCAGGGGAATATGCATTTCTGTTTCATGCAGTTTAGAGAGCGGAGAAGGTGTGGAGATGACTGGATGCACATCTGCACTAGCTGAAGGAACACAGGTTCTGGATGTGCACCTTCATGCCAGGTATTGCCCATAAGAATGTCTCCCTACCTGTGAAGTTTCTGGGCRTTCTACTGTAGAAAGTGGATGTCTTTTTCTGTGGTCATACTTGGTCTTCTCTCTACAAAACACTCACCATATCCTCAGAGAATATTGTTGCAAATCAGGAATCATAACCCTCCAGTTCCTTAGGGTTTCAGAAAAAATAATGACGCTACATTTCGGGTTTGTATCTGTGTGGTTTATCTGGTGTTATTTCAAATTTTTCTATGCGACTGTGGTGGCAGCGTTCATTAGCAAAGATCAAGATCTGTGCAAGTACCTTTTTAAACTGGAGTAGAGACATTGCAGCACCTGCCAGAGTAGTGGATCCCACTTCAGTCCTTTCCAGTTAAATATGTAATTCTGGAAAGGCTGTGTGAAGGATGAAAGGGGAATTAATGCAAGGGGACCTGATGTTTCACCAGGGGATAGGTCATCTCAGAGTTCACATTTGTGTGTGTGCATGCTTTTGCGTATGTTTGTATTTTTTGTTTKGTTACTTTCATTTACTTATAGATGGCTACATAGTAATCAGATGTCAGCTTCCTCTGACTCCTACACCATAAAATGTATCTTGAGTCATGTTTTGTATGTGTTTTGAATAAATAAGGCTGCTAACAAGTACTATAATTTCTAAAATTGTTGAGAGGATTGAATAGGAACTTAATGGCTGTGGCAGACTGCACCATCTGTCATTCACCGAACCTGGAGACAAGGTTTTGAAGACTTGAGGCAATGGAACAGAGTTTTCAAAGTGCTGGGAAATTACTTGCTGCAGCAACTTCTATCTGGAATCAGTGGTGAGGTTTGGAATCTAAGTTCTTCAGGAGGACGGTCAGTGGGCAGTGGATTTATTCTGTATCACTGCCAGCTGCATGGAAGTAGAGTGGAAATAGTGGCTGCATCAGGTCTGCCAGCTTTCCTGCTCTTATTGCCGGGGTCACTGCTATTTTCCTTACGTCCATCCCAACAATTGTAGCCATATGATTGCATAAGAATTTTGGCCTTTACTTAATAAGAACAAATTTCTAAACCCCAGGTTAGGGAGGGAAAGCATGAGAAAGTGAGATTACAAATCATATGCGTGAGATATTCACAGCTAGATACGAACGAATTTTAAATTAAACCTCTTTGTAACTTCATTGGTTTTTTTGCTGCTACTCGCTAATTTTGGAAGCTTCCTCAAGATTCTTGTCATGCTTGAGTTTGGCAGAAGTGGTGTATTTCCTTTTCAAGGCATATCCTTCACAATGCAAAAGTTGGAAGAGACTCCTATAGGATGCAAGTTCTCTCCAAAGTGGGACAATTTGAAAGGATACAGCACAGTATCTGTCTCCTCTTTTTCGGTTTTCTAAAGTATGAAAACAAGCCCAGCAAAAGTTTCGCGAATGAGATGGTTGCTCTCTGACTACTACAGTAGTAACTATCTTAAGTGAAGGCAAACATGAGCTAGCAGGAATTCTGTGAATTAGTTTAATGATGTGAGACACAATGACATTTTGTCTGGACTAACTTTCTTGCAAGAATGTCTTCTGACATTCTCAGAGGAGAAAAAAAGTTTTTCCAGAAAAGGTAAATAAATCTGTAATGATTTCCAGGAGTATTACCTGTATATGAAGTTCCTGTAGCCCCCAGGCTTATCTTACAGCCATGTCTCTACTTATGTAGATAGCAAATGCTGGTGTGGCAAGATGTCATACTGTCATCACGCAAGCAAGGAATTTTATTTGAGTTTATGTTTTGTGAAAACAACATGTAATTATAAATAACACTATGTATTAGGAAAAGATAGAATAGAAATGAAAGAGCACAATAAAGAAGTTGACAGAGGTGATGCAAAATCCAGGCATATAGTAAACAGAAAAAAAATCTGTAGAAAGGTTTCTTTCCTCATTTTACTTGCCTTACTTCTTTGCAAAACTCAGTGTAAAGTCAATTTAAAAATTACACTTTTCCCTGTAGTTTCAGCCTATAATCATAACTAATTGTAATACAGATTCTATCATCTACCTTAAAAATTTAATTTAAAAGTCCCTAATCTACTCCACTCTTTAGATAGCACATCAGAAAATTAAGGTTTTAAGATTTCTTTTTCCCCAACTCTCCTAATTAAAATTACTTACCACATGCACTATCTACCTTCTATCATGGTCTGTCTTTTTGCTAAGATAGAATCAATTTTAATTGCAAATGAACTCTTTGTATTTTATCCTGTATTTAGAATCCACCATAGAGATTACAGGGAATAAGAATTTAACTGAAATAACAAAGTTAAGCCAGGAAGTTTTACTGTTTGTTTGAGTCCGAACAGTAAAAAATGTGAGGAGAAACCCCAAAACTAACCACCATGGAAGAACTCTTGATCCTTTTTATAACTTCATTGTTTCTCTATGATTTACATTCTTTAGATGCTGAATTCAGAAATATAAATTATGAAGCACAGATTTTTATCTTGAAAACCAAGGCAAACAGTTTAACTGGCATTTTAGAGTAAATATTTCCTTTTAAAGATACATAGATAGCTTCTTCATATCAAAGAAACAATCTCACATCTATATTTAATTGGAAAATTTTTTTATGCATGTGATCTATTTACTAAAAAATGCAACATTGTTTTACAGGCAGTGCTTCTTTTTTTGCACCATCTTTTCCTATCCCAACCCATCCCAGCCTATCTCATCCCATCCTATCCCTAAATGAAACATGATTTATTTTCAAAAAAAAAGAGAAAACATTCTAAAGGCGAAATCCAGCACATTAAATTTCCCAGTTCTAATAAATGTTATATAAATTTCATTGAAAACAGTCATTACCTTTAAATAATACTTCTTGAAAATTGGCTTGCAGCTTTTAATCTCTGTTTTTCCTGTGTTAGCATTTATCTTGTAAATTATTTCTCGAATATGCACACATGATTCTTGTAATGGTTTATTCATTTGCAGAAAACTACGGAAGTGTATAATCATGTCTGTTTGGGCCAGACATTCCTAAAACAATTGTCTTAGGCATATCCTGAACACCCAGTATGCAAAAACACACACAATCTGCAAGTGATCACTAGAGATGATAGCAAGCAATACAAATGTTGTTTTTACATATTTTCATATTCTCATTTCTGTCTCTCTGAGACAGTCAGACTTACACTAGTAAGCCTCTGAAGAGGAAGACTGCAGCTGGCTGATAACACTTTTGGGAAGACCATCCCTGCAGTTTACTGTCAGGTGGATGACCACCAGCTATTGGTATTGCAGAGCACGGAGAAATACAGTCTATAGAACCAGCTACTACTAAAATGTACTTCTAACCACACTTTCTGCATTTTCTAATACATTTCTTCTGTACCCCATAATAGAATTTTAGATACTGGAAAAAGTTGGCAGGTTGACCATTGTCCATAGAAAGGTGTGTGTCAGACTCCTAAAGCAGAGTAATTTCTCAGTTCAGGGTAGATATGTGTTGAAGAAACTCTAGGTTAGTCATGGTAAGTTGATTCCTAGCCAGATATTGGTGTAGTTTATGACTAAAAATATGACCACCAGCAGTGTTGAGGTTCCTTGGTTCTGTTGCTAACTTGTACTACAGGAACAATATCCACAGAATCACCCTTTCTCTGAACCTCACAAGCAGACATTTTTTTCACAAATAAAATCAAAACTGGAGTTGGAGTTCTTACAAGTGAAGTTCAAATCCACTCACGTAACTTCCAACATATTTCTTCTTGTACTGGGGTCAGAAACTCTAAAGAGGTCCCTCCTGAAACATAAGTGTGTCAGCAAAATGCATGTACATTCATTTATTTTCCCTGTTAAACATTCAAAAACTTGCTTGGAAGACCACACAGTATTATTTACTGATGTACTCCAGATACGGTTCTATTCTAAAATAAAAATAAAAAAAACCCACTGGCTTTCAAGCAGACAGATGTTACAAATAACAAACACAGAGGGTTAAAAAAATCACACCTTCAAGTTCTTTTGTATAAGCATGAGGACAAGAAATGTATTTTTGTTATCATAACAAAATTAACTATAATTTATACTCACAAGAGTCTAGGCATTTGATATTTAGGAAAGAAATACCTGGCATCATTATGTACCTTATCTTAACTGGTTTGCCACAAACTTTTTAGAATGGCACTTCTTCCAAATAAAGATTGCAGTCTTTTTAAAGGCAACCCAAGGCCATATTGAGGCCTCTTTGAGGGTGATGTCAATGGAGGAGAAATCCATCAATCAAATTTGACTAGCTCCTTTTTTTCTGTTGCATTCATAAAAATGAATGCTTGGATTTTCCATACGACCCCCAAAATACTATTCGATTTTAGGAGATTAGGTTCTGGGGCTTGGATGCATTGTGCTGCTATGCCTTTTACAACATATCAGCCTAGGAGAAATAAAGAGAAAAATAATCTAACAGGTTATATCCCTTACRACATCAGGCTCACTGAATGAAAAGAAGCTCAGTTTGGTCAATTCAGTTGTGAGGGACTTTTGCAATATGAATATGTGTAGATGAAATCTGAAAGTGGTTACAACAGTATTTATCAAAAAAATTCCTGCAAGTTTAGAGGTCTATTTTTAGTTAACCAGACATTGACTCTTTCAGAGGTGATTAGTAAACGGGATAAAAGAGAGCTATGTTCAACTTTGACTCAAAATCAGAATTAATAATGAATGTAAATCCCTTGAGACTCAAAAATAGTTTGCTAATGGAAACCAAGGTATATGCAAATATTTGAGGGGACTACTTTAATTTGAAATTTACAGGCCACTTTCAGTATTAAGGGTTTGGATTCTATAGACAAGAAAGCAACAGTGGCGAAAGAAATTTTCTACTGCTTGCTTCAGAAAGCTGGCAGCTCTCACCCTTGTTACTTTAATGAAACTTCAGGAGGATAAACCCGATTTCACTTCATTAAAAAAAGTTGTTTTGCTTCTGTCCTTAGTATACGCTTCATTGATTTCTATACCATTCAAACATGAAACAAGAATGTTAAGTTATTCCTCAAAGGGCATGGGAGACTTTGTAATATATTCTGACATAGGAATTGTTTTAAAACTTGTCCAGTGTTCTCTTCATCCTTGCCCCTTGTTGTGGTAATTGTCTGTTTGTAAGGCACAAGTAGTAAGAGCTGTTATCCGAATTTTAGCCCTTGCACAGTGTTAATAAGGGGGGATAACAAGGCTTGGAAATTCGGACTCCCCATCCTGGTGCAGGGCTGGAGCTTTTTGCCAGGACACCACTGCAGGTTCTCTCCAGTTCCTCCGCCGAGTGTGAGATTCAGGTGGGAACTTACAGCCCTTCRTGGAAGCCCTGCCGTGTGATGTGATGCAGAGCTGTGCCTGTGCTGTAACGCGCATGTAATTGGGGAGAAACACGTGCACACCCAGGGATGCATGTTGGGTTTTACTGTCCTTAGAGGAAGCAAATCCACTTCTGAGCAGGGTTTGATGGAACTGAATGTTTGCTGCAATTTACCCACATGGATCAGTGGATTGGAGACCAGGTATGATTTCAGCTCTGGCTGGAACTCACCTATTTTATAAGGCATGTGCAGGAGAAAATAACATATGAATATGGAGGGCTTTCTGCAGGCTCCCACACCTCAGCAGCAGATACAATCTTCCAAAGGTGGAGTAATTGCCTGGGAAGTTATTTCAAGGAGCGCTGAAACAAATAATTCCAGCTGTGGGTCCAGACACCTACAGACAAGTGCAGGAACAACCCAGGAAAATAATGCCTTTGGAAGTGCTCTGCCAGTCTGTGCTATCTACTTGTAGAGCTCCCGGTACCATTTTCCCTGGTTAACAATTTGTATACAGTCATAACCAGAGGAGGGCTTAGGGACATTGCAATAGGCACAGATTTACAGCCTATACCATTAAAAGAGATGTGGTATCACAGCAGGAGTTGCTGCAGAAAAAGCTGATACTGTTTTCTTCATCTCCTTACCAATTATAGTAAAATATGTCCAGCAAAAATGGTTATTAAAGTAGAATTGAACACCTGCCCGACAAGCTATTTCAAAGAAACATTGTTTTCTAACTTGCTCACATTTTATTTTTCTCAGAAATCCGTGGGAGATGTGACAACCTGTGTTAGAACTAAAACACAACACAAAAAATAAAACAGTGACTATTCAAGCTAATAGAAGAATCCAGCACTAATTTAGGTGGTGTATAAAATTTTTTACATTAATAATTTGAATTAGATTACCAATGACTGGAGAAAGTGCTTCGAGGGTTTCCACCTGTATTTGAGTGACTAAGGCCGGTGATAGTCACTTACCAGCACTGAGGATATGGCTTTGGGGTTTAAAATGTGACCTCTCAGTGTTAAAAAGGAAGTAGGAAAGACTAGGGTCTGCAYTGATACATAGCTGACGGAGAAGGTATTTATCCCGATATTACCCAGTGTTGATCTAGTCTTAAAAGTTGTTCTTAGGTGAAGACTGGGAAACATGCATGGGGTGCCATGATACTCTAGTGCATCATATACTTTATCTCTTACTGCAGTGCTTCCAGCACCACTTAAGACTGCACTTAGAAACCAGACTGCAGAGACTCCATAAAAATTAACTATTCCCATCAATGAATGTCCTCTTCAAATGTTTCCCAACATTTTTGAAGTAAGAGTTTTCTTCATTTCAGTAGCCTTTTCCTAAGCAATAACTATCATCCTAATTGGTTGTAATTTATACTCTTGTTATTAGGAAATCCAGGAAATGAAAGCTAAGAGCCAACCACAAGACCTGGTGAATCTGGGTCCCACAGGTAATGGTGGATAAATGCTTGCACACATCTGCAGAGCTGTGCTTACACACTTGGCCTCCCTGCTGTAGACATAGAGGATTTGGCTTTAAAAGAGCTAAGTCTGGGAGTAGTAGGTGCGTCGCAGAAGAATTCAGAATGCCTACAGCTTGGCATCACAATAATACTTGTGATGGAAAAAACATCCTTCAGATGAATTTGCTCTGCCTCAAACAAAAAGAAAACTGCATAAGAATTGCCAAAATGCAACTCCCTTTCATGAAGAATGTGTTTCAAGGAGCTTTCCAGATACATTAAAGAGTTTGAAGATAAGACTCTCACTAGGGAAGAGATAACTACATGAATACTAAGAAGGAATTGCCAGCCACTGCTGCTCCAAGAGAAATTGAAATTATTCTGAAAGAAGTTAATAAAAAAGGATGTGGAGGATCTTTCTAAAACATTAGAAAATGAGAAAATACATGTAAAGATGATATGACGACAAAAGGATCAATGAGGAAGAAGTGGGAGAAGTTTGGTCAAAAGAATAACATTTTTAGTAATTCATATGAAAAATTCACAGTTACTGAAGGTAATATGCAGGTTGACAGTGGGCGTTTGCAGGTGTATGCATATAGAAAAATGACAATATTTAGTAAAATGTGACACTTCACGTTCATATTCCAAAAGGTATTTTAGCCAAGCACATTCTTGATTTCAAGGACCAGATCTCAGCTAGACATAAACTGGAGTAGCCCTACTGCCTTCCAAGCAGATCCATGGTTGTGTACCCCTGATAATCTGTTACACTCATCTTCTTGCTAATATAGTTTAGACTCTTTAGAACCAGGATTTTTTGCTATCTCTTTAGGCACTTGCACTTCATGATCGGCTTTYCTTTCCCACATCTTGCTGATATTTAAGCTATTAGGAAAATATTTTGACTGTGATTATAAGTCATTAACTTTCCATGTGAAGATGTATATATGAGAATGTGTTATCTTATTAGATATAAGAATTATCAGGTACTGCACAAATTTCCATTTGACCAGTAGATTACACTGAGAGTGCTCTGAACTTCTGACCCTGTCATGCTCAATAAGCAGGCAGCTCTTGGTTTGTTCAGAATCATCATGCTGCTGTTTCTGGAGGAGTTTGACATCTGCAAGATAGCCTTTAGAATTATTTGGAATTTACAATACAGATCCTTAATAATGATGCTTTTTAAAACACTGGTGCAGTTATAAGCTAGCTGTGTAGTTGCTCTCATCTGCATTTCAGGCTGTTGTTAGCCASTGTGATTTTACAAGATTTTACAAGGTGTGGGTGTAAGATTTTGCATCTGGGCCAAAAGTAAGAGTCTGCATAATAAACTTGTATCCTTGAGCCTTACTGTAACTATGGAGATTAGGAAAGGGAAGAGCTTTCTTCAAGGACTTCTGAGCAGGAGAAGGGTCATAGCTGGAGAAAAAGGCCAAACAACTTTGCACTCAATAAACCGAAGCAGGAAACCGCAGCATGACTCATTTCTTATGCGTAATGTATCATCAGAGCTCTCCCATTACAGTTCACTGGTGGAAATGAAGTTCATCTTTCTCTGGCTTTCAGGAAACTGCTGAGAGAAAATTCCTTTAGGGAAGCCACAGCTCCAGTGCTGGGTGTTTTGCAAGCAGAARGGCACTGCTGATTCCTGAGTGCTGACACATTGCATTATCTTACCCCCAGCTGAAGTTTCAGGTTTTCTTCAAACCACCTTTGCTTGGTGAGAATTTCAGTACGCCAGTATCCCTAGCCTTGGTGTGGGAGCACTAGCATTGTAGGCTGGGTGGATCAACTCCTTTCTTCTTATTCTCCACAATAATAATGTGAACAACAAGCAAAACAACTCCAATAATGAAAATAAGCTAAAATAATGAATTTTTTTTTTTTTGACAATGATTGGCATTTAAACCAAGTCTTGAGTGGGAACCAAGTTAGATTCCATTCCTATTCTGATTCCATAACTGTTTTTGCGGGACTGTGATATGGGACTCATACTGAACTTCGCAACAAAAACAAGTGATTCTGTTACCAAGTTTCCTTCAGGATTTTAGATTGGGGATAGAAAGCACTAAGGTTGTATTGAGAATTCCCRGCGATTTGTGGAGATAAAACAGGGTGTAGAAACACACACAGCCATAGGCAATGCTGACCTAGAGCCATCTTGCTTTTTTGTTCTGAAACAAAACGTCCACAACAGAAGTTTCCCATCCTGAAATATTAAACCATACAGCTACAGGCTGTATTTTAAAACTGTTTTTGTTTTCATAAAAAGCTACATTAATAATATCTTGGCATGGTATGGAGCACCATCAATTGTGTAAAATTCTGTTGCCTGCTGTTCTCTTCTATCATTAATAATACATCCTAAGATGGGAGTGAGAACTGAGTCTTGCAATGCTAGCTGATAAGATAGCTGAAAATGCTTCTTTCATTCCAACTAAGATGATAAAAATAAGAAGGAATCTTCCATACTGTAGATGACAGATTCAGAGTTGAACTCGGAGTATCTAACTCTGCTCAAAGTCATGGAACTTCACTGCCTTGGAGGAAACAAAAACGAAACTGACAGTTAAAAAAAAAAGGAAAAAAATCTCTCCCTGGAGCCAGTTATAGTCCCCAAGCCCTAAGTTTAGCCTTGAAAATATCAGCATGATTTTCTCTATGCTCTAATGATCCATCAGTGTACCATGAATTATGCCTGTGCAATTGAAAAAAAACTCATTTTTTTTAGTCTACTTTTTTCTTCCTAGTGTTTGAAGGCTTTGTTCTTCCTATCTCCTGAAAATACTGCCTTTACCCTGGTCTGAAAATTTAAAAAAAGTATTCCTAAAAGTGCTATTGTTCTTCCAGGCACATTTTTTTTTGAGAGTAGTGCCTATAAAAACAATGGTGATAAGTTTGTTCTTAGGAGGTTGGTCAAGAACTCCAAACTTGAGCTTGTGAACAAGACCCCAGAATTCATGCTTTCCAAATCAATCATTTTGGAAACCTATTTTTCATTGAAATTTATCTTGTTCAGATGTAACGTTAGACTTTTGCTCTCTTTCTGGAGTGAAAACATGTGCGGTTTTTGCTAATGAAGAAATTTGTTGTTTGCTTACTCTTATTCTGCTTTTCTCTTGCAGAGGGCAGTTCAGGTAGATCTGGAAGGACTAGAATGCTACTTTTTATGTTGTAACGAGACAAGACAGCTGACTTCATTTCAAATGCAGTTCCAGATCTGTCCCTTGCATGTCCCTTTATAGCTAGGGAGGCCAGCAAGCTACTTTGAAAGTAAATAAAGATATGTTGTTTCAACTCTTTAACCTGGAGAATAACTTGGCACAAGAAAAACATCTGGACTGGTCATGAACAAAAGAATGCAAAAAATTTGGAAAGATCTTCCAGCCACAGAAACACTGAGGTTCTGAAACAGCCTTCCTATACAACCAGTTAGGTTTGCTGGGGGCTTCTTTTGCATTATCTTGTTTTCAGATTATAATTTGATAATTCTGAATAGGATTGTACAGTGTGGTTGCCTGCTTCTGCAGACAAACAGAATTATTTACTTTATGCTTAACATATTTAGTAGTCAGATTGCAAAAGAGGAGAGAACAGATTCCTTCTCAGATCCTGTTTTGTTTCTTTAGCCCAGAAAATTTCTTGTTGAAACATTAATAGACAGAAATTATATTTTCTTRGTAACCAAATACCTTTCATGAACATTTTGACACTAATAACTGATACTATGGAACCAAATATAATTTATGAAATGCAGATTTGATAGGGATTTTTGCACAGTAGTTTGCTGCTATGCTTAGAAAATATTTTGGTTATGTGTTGCTGTCAAATAGATCTGCTTATATGGTATAGGCTAAGAAGTTACTGAAATTTCTTGTCAAAGTATACAGTAAAATAAAGAACTCCTTCTTCYGGGAAAGAAAAATGGTTAGTTAGAGTGAGAGTGTGGGGTCATAAGCACTGTGAGCCAATCTAAATGCAGGTTACCACCCAACGGGGCCTTTCTGTTCTTCCTGGGACTAATATTTTACCCACCTTCTCCCTGGTGCTTGAACTCCTATATTAGTATTTTTTTAAGTTGAATGGGGAATTTAAAATTAAAACATGATATTGTAAGACAAGAAAAATCTTTGGAAAGATAGCAAGACCCTGAGACAGAGAGCACTTTCTTGTTTTCTGATAGATTATTGAGTGCCAACATTAGCTGTAACCTGAATGTGGTGGTAGCTCTATCCGTGGGAGCCAAATACAGCTCCAGCAGTACATAGGGAGAGAGTGTAGTGGGAAGCATTCCTCCATGTCACACAGCAACGGGAGCACTTCCTGCAGTGAAATGCCTATTTTCCTTGTATTTCCCAGCTGTACTTTGTCCTTTTGGGCAGAATAAGCACTACCGACCGACAACATGGCATGGTATACCCTTTACACCCTCTTAGAGTGTTGTTGTGTTCAAATACAAACTGGACAGAATTCCCTCTCTCCTTCATCTGCTGTACCATAATCCCACAGATTTGATTTTTCCACGTAGGGAGGAAAAGGATGACATGAGGAAAGAGACCAGAATAGTCTTGTGTCATTTTCCAAGATGACTACTAGATCAGTAAAAGATGAAATGGAGTGCTCTGCAACTCCAATCAAAGCTTCCTTCCTGATCTCTTCAAGCTGCCTTGTTTTCAGGACTTGTCTAGTTTCTGGTCTTTTCTCCTCTGTGTTGCTGTGAGTGCCATTTCTAGCATTTGTCYGCTTCCTGAGACGGTCATTTCCCTCAGTTCTCTCATTTTATGAGCTCTCGACTTTAAATGATCTTTTCAACTTTTCTGAAAAGCTGAACTGTAAATGACACATACCTAGTCTTCATATGGCAGATGATTTCCTGGATAAATCTAAAAAAGCTACCAGTGATCTAATATGTTTCTTCAATGCCCGTGACCATTCTTTGGGTATTTATCATTGGCTCTACAGATTCTTCCAGGTTTGAAAGATGAACACTTGAATTCAATTTCTCACTGGTCATTAAATTCCACTCTCTAGTTTTGTCTGATACTACAGTAACACTCTCTTACTGGCATTCTTAAAATTTGTGTTTATTTTCCACTGTTATCTGCATTCCTCTGCTTTTTTTAAAAAGCTCTTAATATCCTTCAGACTCTGTAGGTAAACTCACAGGGACGCTCTTCCCTAGCAGATTGTCTGCAAGGGTGTAGAGTGAATCTGTATTTTGTTTTTCAATTGTACAGAGGCCGTAAAGAATCTAGTCCAAATGAGCAAATATTTAGGAGGCTGTCTTGGGGTGATGGCTGTAAGGCTGAAATTGAAATTTATTCTGGTGAAGTCTACAGAAATGAATGATGCTGAAAGCCAATGCAGCTAAATAAAAGAAGCTTTCTCACAGGCAAGGAGCATTCGAAAGGGATAAATATTATTAAAATCAAAACATGAAAACCTACAGTCATGGACATAAAAAGCAGGACTGAATATTTTGATCAAACTAGACAAATATTTCTCCGCTTCACAGTGAGCTTCTTTATTCAGCAATTAAAGCCTCTTCTTCCATTTCCTAAATGAGAGAGCATATCTTAATAGCATATTCTTATCTTGTATGAGTCTGCATAATTAACTTTTAAGCAATGGAATTTAAGAATGTTATTTTCTTCTGTGATTTACATTAAACTAGAAAGGATCATTAGTGACTTAGAAGGGTTAGTTTCAAGCTTTCAGTTGATGGTTTTATGTTTTCTAAGATGGAATCAGTCAATTTGTTTGATTTAGCCTCATCAATTGTTTCTTTATTTTTTGCCTCTGGGCTTTTACAAATTCATGTTATTTGATTCTTTCATATAATTATGCTTGTTGAATACCTCTTTGATATATTTTCCAGAGATTGTGTTATGTTTTAGTTCTCAATGAATTAGCAAGGGAACTAAATTCATTAAAGTCTATCCAGAGCCTTTCATCTAGGACCAGCTAGTTGTTGATTTGAAAGCATGTGTCCAGCGTTTGCTCCTGTTTATATTTGTTCAGCCTTGCTGAAGTTGATATGGTTGTGCCAGTATAATTAAGAACATTTGCCCAGAGAACGTTTGCCCAAAGAACATTCCTAAAAACGGTGACCTGACTTGTAAAAGCAGCTTATTGATATTATCACGAAAAAGTGATCTGCGGAGCTAAGCTCTACGTCAAAAATGGCTGAAGATAAACTGGTAACACAGAAGACTCCTGCATTGAAGTGTCCAGTGTCTGTAGAGGAGAGGAGGATGGACGTTTTCAGTCTTGCACATAAATGGACAAATGTGGGCTCCCAACACACTTGGTAATCAACAGTGCAATGCTGCACAAGTCTGCAATCTGGTGTGGAATCATGAACTTTCTGGCTTGATCATGTGGCATGGAAGTAATGTATACCTAAAACTCATTGTTGTTCCCATTGGAGAATTGGAATCTGSGCAGCAGTGGGCAGGAAAATGATGTACTTCATTATGATAGGGACATAACTCCCAACTGCATAATGTGTCATGTTCTGGTTGGTTGACYATTTTGTTATGAGTCCTCCCAGTTTTTGTCATCTGATCTTAAAATTACACATCTCCTGGAAAAGAGAAGGGGCTTTCTTACACTTCAAAGCAGACATTCGTGCCAATGAGTGGTATTCGTCTTCCTTGATGTGCATAAAGCAAATTGGTTTATAATTTGGCTCTGGCTTCAGCTTTTAGCAGTCAACAAAGTTCCCTTTCACAGAGGCTGAGGTTACCCTCTTGCACTCATCCGTGCCATACTATAGAGTTGGAATAGACAATGTTGTTGCTGCTAAAGTGGGTTTATAATGCCACATTCAGATCTATGACAAATGCAACTTTAATTGAATATGCTGTTACTGTTAATGGATTTACTGCTGCTTAGAGCAAATTTGAATTTGGCATCTCTGTAAGGAAGGACATTTCAAGCCTTTTGGTGCAGTTATTTCTACCTTTATTGTGCCAAGTGTCAGTGACTTTTTCCCTGTTTTACTGCAAGACCTGAAACTGATGTTTATCTTGTGGAAAAACAGCCTTACAGATGTTKCTGCTTCCAATGATGCTCTTTCCTCTGAATAATAAAAAAAAAAAATTAAATAACAATTATCTTTATTTATCTGTTTATTCACATTGATTCATTCAAGGTACTTACCTTGGTAACTACGMAAATCTTTGATTGGAACTCAGTCCCTAAATTGCCAAGGAAACCCTGAAGGCACATTATACTCTGTCCAATGACTGTACTGAGTGCTGTTCAAGTATCAGAAAAAGTTTAAAAGGTTCTTGTGAAAGTTACATCTTGAGAATTGTGTTCAGTAAGTTTTAATTTGTTTAATTCTTCCATTCTTTCTCAGTATCGATCCCTGAGAATACTGATGTTTTATTCCAACCTGCTCTGTAAAAGCACCAAGAGTGTTAAAAATTTTCAGGAAGAAGCTACAGTTCCAATAAAATTGCATAAAGAAGGAGAATTAGGTAAGAGAAAGAAACTGGAACCTTTAGAAAGCAATATATTCAATGAGAGATTGCTACAGCAATCTAGAAACAAAGSTAGAAGGGAAAATAATTGTTCACTGGTACATCACATGATGGTTGAAAAAGCTGTAACATATATCACAATGCCTTTCTTAATGGTACTTTTACAGGGTTGTATAGATGGAGGAGTACCTGGCAGTGCAATTAATCATTGGTGCCTCTGTCATTRCCATGCAGCTTTCTTTAATCAGTTCATGTTTGCTGATCAGAAGGTGGGTTTCTTCTTGTTGAAGAAGCAAGTGCCATTGCAAAATACACCTGTGCTCACTCCTGGAAGTCCTTGGGTCCCATTAACTACAGAAGGAATTTTGGATGCTATAATTTACTAGACGAAGTCTAAAATCTTGCCAAAACCATGCTGGAGCAAATTTTCAAAACTTTGTGTAGTATTTTGTGCCTTCTGGTAGTTTTTGTATTTCAGCTTAGAAAGTGGAGGGATGTATAGGATTTCCCATGATTCTCTCAGTATTGTGCTTTTTTATTAATTAAAAAGAAAAAGAAATCTTCTTGGATTTCAAAAGGCTATGTCTGGCTAATTCATAAATTGCCTGAGCTATAGTCTCTATAGCTGGGAGTTTTGCTTCTGTTGAACAACCCTATTGTTTGTGATTCCAAAAGCTGGTGCAATCAACCATTTTGCAAAATGTCTCATCCTTTTAGATGTTCTTTATTGTTTCTGTGACTTTTTCCCTTTTCATTTAAACTAAAACGTCTCTGTTTATGAGTTGAGAGTAAGTCTTAGTGGCAGCGTAACAACAGCTCCCGGCATGTTGGCGAGAGTGGGCACTCCCTTCCGTTGCTTAAATAGGAACCATTTTATAAATGGAAACTCTTTTGCCTACTGCTTGAACAGTGCCTTTGAAAGCATTTATTTCCAAGACATTTATATGGATCAAGTGTTCCTGAAATCGTTGAAAATTTATTCATTTAAAAGTTCTGATGATTTTTTTTTAAGTGGTAGTTTCTCTCGTACAGCTGGGAATAACATGGTATTTCGGTTCAAGAGAATAACATGTTTGTTGTTGTGTGCCATTAACCAGTTGTGGAAGAAATTCAATAAATTCTTTCAGTTTCTCATGTCAGGTCTGTTGATGAATGAATTTCTAGGAAATTTATGTACGGAATATATGAAAGGGAAAACAAAGACTGTGCTGGAGTGTGGGATGTGACAATATAATCTGTACTAACACCAGAAGTTAAGGAAAAGATCTATTCATAAAAATCTTTCATTTTGGTAAGAATCCTTTGACATGAAGACTTCATAGTGAAGTGAATGGACTGCAGTTAAAATTCTTAGTTGATTTCGGAGTTCTCAGAGGCCTGAACAGTGAACATGTGTTTCATGTTAAATATTSACAGAAATATGTACTTCAATAAAATGAAACTTTAAGCCACCTAGTGAAAAAATGAAAATCTGAACGAGGAAATTAGGAAAATGAGGTGAAATAATTTGGATGCATGATATCAACTACTCTGAGCCACAAGAATTTTAATCACTGTAAAAACATAAAAGAGTTCTTAGCTGGAAAGCATGTACCAGAAGACTTACTGAGCTATGTTTACCTGAGGTAGTCCTGTGATTGAAATTGCCATGTACAACAACAGGAACCAAGGAATTTTAAATTTTAATTTAATGTTTTTTATCCCAATGGCTTTTCCCATTGGTTTGGAGCAGAAATAGGAGTTGATTTTTGGGCTTCAGATGCCTGCTTGGCTTTTCATTTTTGAGGAAACAATGGCTTATTTAGTTATGGTTCTTGCATCTCAAACATTAAAATGCACCAATAATTGAAATATRGCAAAAGTATGACTTGACTGCCCTGTTACTAACTTGCTTGTTACTGACTGTCGTATGTACTTATGTTGGGAGGATACAGAATTTTTATGCCTAGGAGAAAAGAAGTGTTGTTGACACCAGCTGTAAATTATGTGATGTTCTTGACCTTCAATCAGGAAGTTAATTCTAGAGAAGTATAACAACTATCTTTTCTCCTTGAAAAAACAAATAATTTACTTTTTCTAATGAATCCTCTAATATGTAGAATTTAATAATACATGTTTACTGTTTGGTGTCACCTTTAATTTTTACAGTATGCATTCTTCTTTTTCCAGGGGGCTAATATGTGTGGGAGCAAATGCTTTGTGTCAGAAGGTTTCAAATTGTGGCTAATGTGTCACATTTGACTCTGCCCTCTGTTTGTGTGTCTTTTTGTCCTGACCATAAGCAACCAAATTTCATGGTTTATGACTTTCATAATTTAGATCACATTATAAATTATATGTCCTTATTTCCTGGATATTAAAGAAATTAAATGTGAGCTTATAGCTTGCAAAATAGTATTACGTGTCTTTTACTGATATACCTGGGAATTTAGATAGATGAGAATAATTTTTCACATTCCAAGCTTACTYGAAGCAAAAACTTTAAGGAATTTTTCAGCATGGAAATGGTAGCAACAGTTCTGTGATTYCTACAGGCCTGGTGAGCTACGAGTAACAAAAGCTCCTATACTTCAGTCCTAAATATTATCTAAAATATCCTCCTGTAGGCATGAAAGGACAAACATTTTAACTATGGGATTCTGGATTTACATAGTAAATATTTACATAGATTYGGGGTTTTTTTGATCTACAAGGAAATAAACTATTAGTGAAACTCTCTGAACTTCATAGGATCCTTGCAGAGTATTTGGAAAGTGAAAAATCTTGCCACTTACTGGGGAAAAAATATTCCTTTGCATGACTCTATGATGGACTTGATTTAGTGATGGAAAATAATAACCTCCTCTGAACTCTTATGGTGGAACAGAGGGATATAATTAAGAAAAAATAGTAATGCCATTTTCCTAATTAAAACCTTATTCTTTAACTGGATTAGATTAATTTTTTCTTCAAGTCTTTTACTTGAAAATGAATTCTCAAGTCCACAGAACATGGAAAATCAGATTTCYTTTCTCATTGATCCTTTATGTTCTGTACTGTGATTTGAGTGCCACACCAATGGAAGAAATTGGAAGACAACTACTAGTCTAAAATCTGAGCATTCCTAGCAAACCCCTTATTTTATCATGCCAATTCCCTTTACCATGGCTATTCCAATTGAAATTCCATTCTTACATYCTTCTGAACAGGGTTTTTTAGCTGTTTAAAATATGTGCATTCGCTAAGAAATCTCGCATAAAATCTCTTGTGGTATTTCAGCTTTTCCCATTCTTCTGCCACAAACCTTTTTCAAGCTGAATATCATGTGGTGTGCAYAAAATAAGCAAGGGTCTCAGCTTATAAAAGATACAGTAATAGAAAAGACTGTTGATATTAGAAGAAATGTTTCTTTAACAAAATATCTACAAACTACAGAATTTAATGCTTTTAACTATCATTGATGGAGCAGTGACTGATGCATCTTATATAGCTCGATAAACAGCCACAASCATATTTACTTCTGTCTTAATCTATGACTTCTGCATTCAAATTGCTGCAGTTGAAGATGACAGAATACACATTTTTAATAAAATACATCACCTGTGTTTTCAAAGCATGGTCAGAGTAGCTGTTTTCTAGTAATTTTTGTATAGTGCTATGTTTTGGAAATATGACTGTCTTAGACTTGTGTCACAGGTGTATTTTTTGTTCTTGCATCATTGTGCCATCTGGTCCCTCTGTTATCAAAGAACAATGAATACATGAACATCTTAGAATGCTGTTACCAAAAGGCTGGTAGATGATAAAACAGAGGGAAAAAGGCCAGATAAAGAAAATGTACTCCCTGGAAGTCAGTGGGGAGATCCAGGAGTCACCTCTTGTGTTAGAGAAAAGTAGACAAAGAAATCCAAGATACAGCAACCAGCACAGTTTTGGTCATATTTCTGACATGAAACTATTTCTGTCTGACCTGCAGGCTATGGTGGTGCTGGTACTGTTTGGCTGGTAGAGAGAAAAGCTGAAGCACTCTTATATGATTCTCTTCTCTTTTTGTGCTAGTTCTAACTTTGTTGGTTTTTATGGTTATTGTCAAACTATTCAATTTTACTTTCTTCAAACTTGTGTACTTGTATTTGGCATCCTGCATGCACTCTTCCTCCAAAACCTGTGGAGAACTGCAGCTGTTTTTAATTAGGAATTATTGAATACAGGGATTAAAATTGTTCTAAGAAATGGTGTGACATCTAAATCTAACAATAATACAGTAAGAATTTGCTGACTCTGATTCCAAGCTGTCCCTCTARCCACATGCGGCATGGGATAATATTGCCATTGATATTAGAGGTCTAACTGGTTCTGCATTGCTTGTTAGTGTGGTATTTTTGGCTATTCATTAATATCACAATTGGTGACATCACTCTTGGTGTTTCTTCCCTCTCTATTATTTTCATCAGGTGTGGAAACCCAAAAGGATTTATTTSTGATAATAGACACACAATTTCTCTTTTCAAAAAGGGAGAAACATATTGCACAGAAAATTACTGTAAGACATCCTCACGCCACTGGAAGCACTGGATATTATTTGCGGTCTTTTTCTACTTCTTTTATGTACTCCTTACATTCTTGGGAGAAGAATACATACAGACCTGAATGTTGCTTATCTAATCAAGTCTGAAAGAGTAACAGAATTTGAGGAATAACACAAATGCAGAGCGTTTCAACCAGGAGTTTTCTTTGTATTCTGAGATGAGATTTCAAAAGTTTTAACTGAGAAGTTATTGCAATATTTGTAGTCTTAGTTTGGGTCAATATCTTCTAATTCTCTTTTGAATGACTTCACAAAATTATCAAATAATGTTGATCAGTTAGGAGAAGTAGTCAGTTGATAAACTACAGGGAATGTTGAAGACAYTAAAGCATATGTACTTTCCCAATCTTCTTTCTTCAATGTGGTTTAGTGAATGCTTGGTTTAAAATGTTCCATAGTAAATCTCAATTCCTTATTTAATAATTAGGAAAAGTCTCTTCCTCCAGAATTGTGAAAAGTCTGACACAGCAGTCTGTACTGCCAGAGGAAATCTAACAAAATCCCAAWTTTTTTTGAGAAAAATACTATTTAAATATTGATTTTACAAGTCTTCAAAGACCTTATTAAAAGTAGATATATTAGSAATATAGGATGGCAGAATACATAGTTTAGAATCTGTTGTCATACAGAGACTTAAGGAGTAGGTGTCCACTTAATTGTATGGAGTACCAGAAAGTTATTAATCTTAGAGACCACTATGCAAAGCTTTATAGTCTAGAAAACTTTAAATTTAAACCTAGTTTAAATATTGTCAGAACAGGATTTCAAGTTAGGAAATGATTCTCTACCACATCAGATTTTATAGTATATTCAACTAAAATAGTATCATCCATTGCACTGTAGTATCCATCATCCATGATGAAATGTTTCTGCAGGAATGAAATATTTTAAGCAAATAATCTCTAGATTTCCCAATGAATGCTATCTTTCTAGATTTGTCTGTTTTGATTCCTACCTTCTGAATATAAGGACAACATTTATTTTCATATATTGTGTACTAGCCAAGCACACCATCACCCATTAACAAACAATCCCATCAGATAGAAAGTCATATCCTTTCCAGAACATTTGGCTCAACAGATGTGGAGCAAATGGATCCAGTTTATCAGTCAGAAAATAAAAACTGTTTTCTGAAAACTACTGTTTTTGTGGCAAATTCTGACTCCGAATAGTATTGATAGGAATAGACAGATCCATCAGGTCAACGCATGGCTCCAAAGTTGATGTCACTTCGTGTGTTCAGCCTGGAGGAGACTGAGGGGAGAACTCATTGGACTTTACGACTTCCATATTAGGGGAAGCAGAAGGGCAGACAGACACTGAGTTGACCAGTGAGAGGGCCCAAGGCAAAGGCCTGAAATTGTGTCAGGGGAGGTTTAGGTTAAATATGAGGAAAAGGCTCCTCACCCAGAGTGTGGTTGGGCACTGTAACAGGCTCCCCAGGGAAGTGGTCACAGCACCAAGCYTGACAGAGTTTGAGAAGCTTTTGGACAATGCTCTCAGGCACACAGTGTGACTTTTGGGTGTCCTGGGCAGGACAGGGAGTTGGACTCGATGTTGTTTGTGGATCCCTTCCAACTCAGCATATTCTGTGATTTTGTGCCTCAGAAGCTTTATATAATAGCAGAATTTTCTTGTTATGGATTTAAATTCATAATCTCATTGGTGTAAGTAGATAGATGACCTAAATGCATCATTATTCTCATTCCATAGGAAGAGTGGGAATAACAACCATCTATTTGCTCTCTTCTGGAGTAATATATGACACAGTAGCATCTTGACTGGTGCCTAATGCCAGTTAGACAAACAGAGAAATTGGCTGGTTGAAAGGGTGCACTACAAGAGTTTGCAATAAGAAACAGTGAGCCCTGTGAAAACCTTTTAAAATCTGTTTCTCTATGACGTGGGTCATAGAGAAACTACATAACTACTTTATGTAGTTAAACTTCATATGGCAGGTTTGGAATTTCTCATTTTAAACGTAGGGAATAACAYGAATACATTGTTAAGAGTAAATACAACTTTTCAGTAAAAGTCCATTTTTACATGTGAGMTTTTCTTTAAGAGCACTAATCTGAATATAGTGTCACACATACCTTAGTTATGGGAAAGCTGTAATTTGTCGGTAGAATGCCAAGCGGATTGCTGAAATATAGATGAACTGCAAACTGACCTTTTTGCTCCTATCTAAACATCTAAGCAAGATGATATTCCAGAACATGCAAAACWGGAAAAAAGACCAAAAATTATTTTTAATCTCTTAAAGAATTAATGAAAGRTGAGTAATAGAAGTAACTCAGGTAGTACAATATAAAGAAGCTTGTTGTAGGAATTACAGGGGTACCACCTATAAAGTATTGACACAGTAATAAAGACAAGACYGTTTTCCCAGTGCAAGCTATTATTTCTTAAATCTCAGTATTCAGAAAAATACTTTTTAACTTGGCAAACATTTTAAAATAAGTTGAAGTTTCCATTTCCTTGCTCTTACCCTGATTTTCAAGTTTAAATTAACATGGTAATTCCAAGCCATTTTGGAGGAGTGCAAGTGAGTGGAGATTCTACTGTAATTGGTGAACTTTACTCACCACATTACTACATGTTTCCTTTTAAATCTAAAATGATTTACAGTGCTTCCCTTTGACCCTGGACTTGATGCACTTTACAAAGTGTGACATCATTGACTCCTGTTGTTACTTACAGTTAAAATGCAAGAAAGGGAAGGACAAGTAATTAACAGCACATTGAAACTGGATTCTTGGGAGGTATCAGTGTTGTCATGGCTGTTCTTGGACACTGTCAACCCTTCTGTGCCTGCACAAACCCTATTGTTTTTTTCTAGAAGAAGAGCCTTTTTTCCATATGCAYGCACTTCAGGATAGTCACATCTGCTTCATTCAGTTTTGAGGAGACAGTGCAGGATCTCTGGATTGGACACACGCTCTTTAGAGTGTTTATTAATTAGGCAGTCATTTGCAGCATGCTGTGAACCCTGCTTTAGCCAGCTGAGCTATTGGCCTTTTTACAAAGCACCTTGTTACTTAGTCCGTGCTAGCTAGTGTTCTCTGCYGCACTTGCCTAAATTGTGCTGAATGGGAGATCTCAAATTATATGTTTAAATGCTGGAGTTCCTTCAGATCTCTGTGTGCTTTCTTGGTTGCTAGGACAATGTTGAGCTAACATCCGTATCAGTTGACAATGGATGGGTCAGCCAACTGTGAAACCTATAAAACTGGGTCAAGAATAGTTCTGCCCAGCCCAGCAAGAGCGAGGCCCAAGCCAAAGGAAATAACCTTTTCCCTTGGCTATTCATTTTCTTATAAATGTAGAGCTTATTGTACCAGATTCATGAAAGGTAAAATCAAAGCATGTATGAGCAAATATAATGATTATTAAAACAGGAAAATACTATTGATATTGGAACAGCCTTTGCTGTTTTTAGGGTAAGAGTTGAACTGATTGTGAAGTTATCTGGCAGTGTGTGAAAGCTGATCCACTTATTTGTACTCAAGCTCTAGGTTCAATAATAAGAACATTTTTTGAGAAATACAATGGAAAATATTACAGCTATTTTGAAACTACATCAGCTCACATATGTTCTGAAATATTAACTTGGCATGTTCCCTCCTGATTGCTCTGTAAAAGATTTCCCTCTTCTTATGACTGTCTCTACATTGGTGCATAATAGCATTTGTGCTATTGACATGCATAGCTAATTTCTTATTTTATATACCAGCTTATCAGGGCAGTACTTGATGTTAGCCTATGTTTGTGCAGAATGCACCACAATGAGTCTCTGTTCTTGGTTTGTTCACAGAGACAGTGAAATAAAAATGACTAATAAAAATGGGAGTGAGGGTGTAAACATGACTGAAGATGTRTTCTTAGAGAAAGATGGAATTTTTCTTTGAAAGAAATGGTCAGCAAGTGAAAAGCGGTTTGGATTGAACTGAGTGCCTGTATTATTACTGTTCATTAATRAATGGCGTAGATCTGCATAACATCAAAAATGCTTCGTGTCCTTTTAAAAAAGATTTTTTTCAATGTTCTTCTAATCTTGAATAAAAAGAGTATTTTTGCTCTGTGTTCACTTGTCTTGGGAGGGTCTGTCTTCAGCCCTGCCAATGAAGCTACTGTTTAAAACTTTATTCTTGGGTATCAAAGTTCTTAAGAATTGTGTGTAAATACTTGTTTCTGGTTGACTTCATACAGTCTTCCCATTTCATACTAGTTAATTGATGCCAGAGCAGAGTGCTTATAATCTTTTCCTTGCAAATTTAAAATTTTTACCTTGCAAACATTAATAACTTCCAACATTATGTGTGTGAATAATGCCAGAAAAACCATAGGCAACTATTCTAATTACTAGAAGTTTACAGGACTAGAGTTCCTCCACTTCTCTTCTGAGTTTCAGCCATGCTACAATTACAAAGTCTATTGCAACACTTTTGGAGGTGTACAATTAATGTGTGACTGAAAAATACTGCTCTTTAGCAGACTACTCTTCAGTAATTGTTGGATAGTCACTGCGATGTCATGACTTCCTCCACAGAAATTRCTTTGTTCGTTATATCTGCTATTAAATTTGTATTTTGTTGCTTGGATTTTGCACTGATAAAATGACCTACTTCGAATATGTGCAGCGTATTGGCTGTTAAATGCATAAAGGGTTTTTATGGCATGTCTGTTGCAATTTGTTGGCATTGCTGATCCTTCTGCTGTTTTACTGAAGAATGGTATCTGAACTTGAGAGCTGAAAGATTGCTTTGCTTTAAAGAAGTATTCTGGTTTTGTAATTTGCTGTGAACTTGCTGATGGGTGTGGTTCCAATTATTTTATGTGTTTGGGAAGATAAAAGAGAAGATCTGAAAATCTCCATCTGGAGATTCACATCTGAGAATTCCCTACCCTCCCTCTCTCTTCAAGATGTGAGGCAATAAACATCTACATCCAGTTTTGATCTAAATACTGGATTGTTAGAGAATGCTCTACATTTTGGAAGGCAAATGGTGGCACTGAAAAAAGTCAGAAGTTCATTGGTGTCCTTGTTGCTGCATGTGAATGTACTCATCAGGAGCAAGTCCCAGCTCTGCCGAGTGAAAASGACTCAAGCACAGTGGAAAATAGATCCCTGGTGTCTAACGCTATCTCAACCCTTTTAGTATGATTCTGAATCTAATGCACTTATTATTGCTGATAGGGTGCCTTTTACATCAGGAGGCAATTTCTTTTCTTTATTAAGGAGTGCATTTTCTGGATCATTTGACTTTGGTGAAAAATTAATCTKCAGTCTTCCATTGTCTATCACAGGTACTTCACAATTTCTTCCTTCATTTCTCTTAGTCCACAAATCTTTGAATTTCCTTTTCACTATAAATCAGAGACTACCCCATTCTACAGCAAATTTTGAAGGGTTTTTTTGATAAAATCTGGTAGAAACAATACCTTACATCACCTACAGCCATTTCTAACTAGCATGAGCAGTCACAGGTGGGTGCCTCAGGGAGTGATGTAAAAGAGGGCCGCACTGTGCTCCACTTGCATGATTGAGAAGGGAGCATTGTGCAGTCCTTCAGAGCTTCCAGCCAAAGACCACAAGTAGTTATGTGGATCTGGCTGTATCCCCAAACCAGCTGGCTACATTYCTCCAAGGGCAGGCTACACTGCTAGGTCTTTTAACTGGCTCCTGTGCCAAAGAGCTCCAGTCGCTAAGAAGGGCAGGATGCGGTTGTTTACTTCCAGTTGTTCTTGGTACATCATTTGCTTACTTTTACAGCCAGACTGTCTTTTTAAGTTTTGGCACTAATAAATGTGAAATAGGGTTTTTATTGTTGAAGAAACAATATTTGTTTTGTTGTGAACAGTAAAGGGCAAAATCTTTTTTCAAAATCTTTTTTTTCATTTTAGCATGTTCCTTAAATCTCCTCTCATTTCCTACTGTGAGTTACTTATCTGATGTTGCTTGATGAATGCTGGTCCCCAAGTCAATAAACGTGGTTTTGGAGGCATTTCCTCTCTGAAATGAGTGTATGCTTGTCTTGAAAAGAATGAATTATTCACCCCATCGAGTAAGCAACAGTAAATCTTCATATGAACACCTTCAAAAATTGGTATGTTTAAATAAACTGGCCTTATAAATGACCTTTTACCCAGTGGTGGACTTATTTTACATCTGAATGGCTGTAGGAATCTAAATGTCATAAATAATATGAATAAACTTTCCTCTTTGTTACTCATGGGAACGTCTTCTCTTTCTCCAAATAATAGAAGGTTTATAAAATACYGATAGCAATAGACTGATTAAAGTAGGATCTGGCTATGTTATGTAATCCACTTCATTTGTCACATCTGGGCCAAACCTGCTCTGAGAACTTTTATGTGTCAGCCTCTTCTCCTTCTGGAAAAAATTTTGCAKTATTTCTAGGTCTGAATTTGTTGAATGTGCTGTCATGCAGCACTTAGTTATTCAGGGAAGCTACATTTTTCCACGGTGCTCCCGACCATACATTTTGTGGAAATATGACAGGGAACACATRTATTTCTAATACAGCTTTCTAACTCTCTAGTTCACATGTTTCTGGAGATGGAATATACCCGGGAAGCATAATTACAGGGTTTGGTTAAAGCCATGCTACGCTGACAAAAGCAAGAAGTAAAATTAAAGAGAAACACACACCCCATGAATTTAAGGCGACAGCATGTCAGAACATATGTATTTTGTGCTGGATTTGTTTTTCTTTTTGAGACTGTATGTGTGGTTTTGTGGTTTTGTTTTGTTTGTTGTTTTTATCTTCTCAGAAAATTTGTCTGAGTGGAAGGAGGAAGAAAACTTTGGGCACTTCCTTAGGACTAGATGTTGTCTTGCAGGTACTTGCAGAACACTAGCAGTAGCAGTATCTGTGAAGAGACTGAAGGTTTACCACATCCACTGTGCTCAGTAATAAATATTACAAGTATTTTTGTCACAAGCATGATGTGATCAGACTGTATGTGCACTGCTTTGCAGATAATTTGTACACTGCTAACATTTTTGTCAGGGAAATCCTCTAGAGAAACTGTGGAGCCCTCTTGGGGAGGCCAAAAGGCTGAATTTTCTAAGCATTAGACTGGGACTCAGGAGAACCTGCCAGCTCTAGGATGCTAGAAAAGTCACTTTACTATGAGATGTACTAACTTCTCTACTTCAACAATAGGAGTGACAATAGTGATTCTTTTTTCCACCAACTGTTTCTTGTCTATCGATAAAGTAACTCTGTTAGAGCTAAATATTCCTGCGAAAATTACCTAGCATGGAAGTTCTTACTTTAATTGCAGAAAATGAATAGAAGACTGGTCCCTTTAGAGAAAAAGGCATCAGACTGGCATTTAATTGATGGTGGAAGGTACTTTCAGCCAAAGGCACAAGATAGAGATATGTGTTTTTCGTTCGTCTCTAATGCCTTTGGTTGCTCTGGTTTGCTAAGAAAGCAAATTTACAGCGGAAATTAACACACTGTGTTATCCTGTTTCTGTGAGTGCTTGTGTTTGGTGCATGCAAATGCATTTCTTGCTGGGCTGACATGTCAGGACAGTGGAGAGATATGGGTCTGATGGATGGTTAACAGCTCAATGTCCGGGTGGAGATCAGTGATGAGTGGTGTCCCTCTGGGGGACCATATTGGGACCAGTACTGTTTAATATCTTCATCAATGACACGGAATGTGGAATTGATASGTGCAGTTGATTTACTTGAGGAAAGGAATGGCATCCAGAGTGGCCTTGACAGGCTTGAGGAATGGGTCCATGCAAAACTTCTGAAGTTCAACAAGTTCAAGTGCAAGATGCTGCACCTGGGTGAGGGCAATCCCAGACGTGAGCACAGGATGGGAGAGAAGTGATTGAGAGCAGCCCTGTGGAGAAGTACTTGGGGGTTCTTGTGGATGAAAAGCTGGACAYGAACTAGCAATTTGCACTTGCAGTCCAGAAAGCCAATTGTGTCCTGGGCTGCATCAAAAGCAGTGTGGGCAGCAGGGTGAGGGAAGGGATTCTGCCCCTCTACTTCACTCTGGTGACACTCCAATATTTTGACACAGTAGTATAAAAAAATATGTAAGAGAAGACAGCAAATGAAGGGAACAATGAGGCTGTAAATGGTACCACAAAAGAAGGACTTTTCTTGGGCTCCAAGATTGTGCTTCATCCTCCTCCCTGTAAGGAAAGATCTGAAGCTGAAGAGGATGAAGAAATTGGCTTTCTGGATATAAAACTACGGCGATATCAGAGAGTGATGAAGGGTATCACTCTTTACTGTCTTGCATAATCAGATTTTAAAAGATCGGGATTATTAAGAGCTACAAGAATTTTGAGTTACAACATCTCCAAGAACTTGCTGCAAAATATATCAAGTCGATTTGGAAAGCGTCATCTTCCCCTAAGTACACACACTCAATTAATAGATGATTCAGACGAGCTTCACATAGCTAAAAGTTTAGACTGAAGCATGGAAAGAAAAACAAGCAATATTACACTTCTGTTACAAGCGCTGTTTACTCTGACACTGATGACAATTTTATTTAAAGTTTTTTCACAGGTTCAGCTAATTATAATGCATTTTTTCTTAGCAGAATTGCAAAGAATACACTTAGACACTGTATTCCTATCTTGGTACTCTTTGTGCAATATTCCATTTACCAGCTTCTTCCCTTCTGCAGCAAGCCAGTTTATTTTGCTGAATCAGAATAAAGGGTTTATAGAAGCCTGTCATAAACAGTGTACCAATACTTGAAAAAAATGCAGTGTATGAATCTAGTATCTGGAGAGCTCCTTTTTTGCATAGCTTGCTTCTAGAGCTTTAAAAAGCTTTGGTGGGTATTTCAAATCATATTTCAGATGTAAAGAAGCCTTTGTAGACAGCCAGTAACTCCATACACTTGGAGTTTTATCAACATTTAAAAAGCCATATTTTAAAGCACAAGGAGAGGAATTGACCTCTGGAGTTTGCATGATTCAATACCACTAACATTTCAACATTCTTCTGCTGTAGCTTGAGCTCCCCTGGCTTTAAATCTCTTTAGAATAAAGGTTTCTAGATTTGACACTGCCTGGTTTTGGTTGTGTCTTAGTAGCCTTACACACATATTGACAAAAAGGCAATAAAACAAACCAAGTTGAATGAACTGCTGTTTGAATGTACTTCTCAGCTAGCACGTGACTCTTGAATACATTTGGTATACAGATCCTTGCCTGTGTTTTGTTGATCCCATCACAGGGTTTGAATGAAGCACAAAGGTCAGTAAAAAGAAAGTCAGATAAACCCAGGCTTTCCATTGTTCAACAGTTCTGAACTTGACTGTTATTTTCATAACAAACTTTCAAAACTTACAAACTCTAGAACTGAAAAAGAAAAAAGGGGTTAGCTACATTGGCAACTGGGCACAAACAGAAGTCCATATTGCTTTGTCTTCTTAAAAAGGATGTATGCTGCCGTACAGCCCTAAGTCTTTCTGCCCTCCCAGTTAATTGAACAGAAAAGAATAAAAAGAGTGAACAAAGCTCAGAAAATTTGCAGTCCTGTTTCAGGGAATGCACTGTCTGATTGCTCTGGAATGTCTCCAGGTCCACGGAATTCAGACAGCAGCTTCTCAGAGCAGGGACATAAAGGAAATCAGAGAAGATGCTTGGAATAGCTTCCTCCCCTCCCACTCTGTTTCTGAAGTACAATGGTGGAACGAGAGGCACACACATAATACAGAATTCATCTGTGCACATGGCAGCTGGGTTTCTTTTTGTAAGAGTTGCCTGTTGGCTTCCTCTACCCATTGAAAACAATGGCATTTAGACTTGTCAGAGGTCCACAAGTTTCTACTAGTCTCAAGTAGAATTCATTTTTCCTGGTGTCTGGCTTCTCTAGGACACCTGGACAAGGTGCACTATGAGATCTAAAGCTTGAGTCCATATTTTAGTTTAAATAAGGAATGAAAAAGCAGAGAGCCCGAAAGAAAATGTACGCAATGTTATAAAGAGAATAGGCATTAAAAACTGTTCTAAGAGAGAAGAAATTAATTGCACAGATTTTAGAGATAAATTCAGTGTTAAAATGGGTTTGAATCAGATGATCTATTTGTACTACAAAGTAGATGTTTCTTAAAACTGGAACTGCTTTAATCCAGTACTGAACATTTAGCACTCCCATTTTCTGCCTGCCTCCATTTCTGGGCTGAACTAGTTTCTGTACACGTAGCCCAGCTTGACTCCTGAGTTTCAGCGTGTAGTTCAGTGTTTCCAGTGGTTTTTTCTGCTCTGTTTGTATGCAAGCTTTTGACTTGGTCTTCATCTTTTCTTCTTTAAAATAAGAACATCAACAAATGAATGTGATGCATTTCAAGGTTATTTAGTCGTATCTTACAGAAGTAATGTGGATTTTTATCAAAGATTAGATAGATTTGAGGGAATGACAAAAGTGACAGAAGAGTTCAGTCCCTTTGCCTACTGAAGTTGTGGTCTGCAGTTCAGAAAAATAGTGCGAATACTTCACCTGACTGTTTGGAAGTTTCATGAGGTGTTCAAGCCAGTCACCCATAAATAGATAGCAAGTGAAAGGAAAGGCATAAACAGATTCTCCTGTCTTTTATTTACAGGTTAAGAAAATCTCATCTTGAATTTTTATCCAAGGACATTTAAGCGAGACATACCTGTCAGTCATTACAGTCTAAGAGATTAATTTAGCACTGATTGCTTACAATCTGTTTTCCTCCCCCCATTTTTCAGAGATTTGATATTCCATTGACTGGCTTTTAGTAACCACTATAAGCCAATTAATCTCTTTATCTCCATTACTGTAAACGTGTCTTTTCTACTAGGCAAGTTTTTCTATCACATTAATATGTTCTCATTTTCATTTGAAAGATACTCCTGAACAGTCAGTTCTTAAATTGCTCAGATACAGTGGATTTTTGCAACTGAGAAATTTTGGGCTTCTTTGAGAAATCCATAACATACAGAAATAATGTCTGTTTAATAATGCAGCTATGCATGAATTACTGTTCATTGTTTCATAGTATAATGCAATATTTATGCTGAAACAATGATGACTGAAACGTTAAAGTCATAGAAATAGAGACACAGAAAAATGAGGGCATAATGACTTTTCTTTAAGAAAGAAGAATTAGAGCAATCTTTGATGTCTAGAGTCTTGAAAAGAACAGTGAATTTGGGAATGTGCTATAACTGTATCCTGGATTGAAATTGGAAAGAAATCTCTTATGAATTTCTGCAAGAGATAATTATATTCACAGTGCTGCTTACAACATGTACACTTTCGTTCCTGTAATTTTCTTTTTCCTCTTGCAAGAAGAGAATGTCGTCTTACGTATTTTGTGATTATTTCTATTATACTTGGACTTTGCAGTCTTTACATTTTGGTTTGTTTTCTTTTGTTTTTTAGTGAGTAGTCTGATGAATTGCAGTGAAGTAAATGCACACATATAATCAAGATTTAAGGTATGTATATAATTATGCGTATGGGCATACTTTCCAGAAACTTCAATCAAAATCTGTAATGTTAATGCCTATCATTATGAGGCTTCAATATTTGCATTGAAAATCTGTATTTTTGTCACTCATACTTCACAAAAGGTTCTGGATGCTCAAGTCATAATATAAACCATTCATCTTGATAATATTTTCCTGCTGAGAAAGTGCTACTATGCCTTTAGAAAGGATTTTGCTTTCCGGAGATCTAGCTTTGATGTTAATGGGAAGTTAACATTGCCCAGAAAACACTTGAATAGCTTTCCTTAAATAAAGTTGTGGGAAGGCAGATTTAGCCAGCTTTGTTAAAAGTTTGGATTGGTAAATAAACATGAATAAGTGTGTTGAGAAAGAATGAGCCCAACATGCAAAGTTCTCCTCTGAAATAACATTGAATTTAGCAGAAATTTAGACCCTTTCAAGCTCATCTCCCTTTTCAAATGACACATGCTCTGCCTACATTCAGGACACATACTCAAAAAGCAAAGTCACTGTTTTATCTAGAGGCCACGTGGGTTAAGAGAGATCATTAAAAATTGTGCTGGCTGGCTTTCAAAATATACATGTATGTTTCATAGCTGGCATCACATCCACAATTTTTAGTTCCTCTGGCTAAAGCACTCAATGGCTTTTCTCTATTTTAAAAAGGTTGGAAATGCAGTTCTGATCCTATTCCTGCCAATGGTGAAATTCTGCAAATGTAATTCTTTCTACTGGGGGAGAAAACAGGGAAAGCTCAGCAGTATTTGTGGTTTATTTGCAGCTCCTACAGCTGAGATAGGCTGGAGCCACAGGTCCTGTTCCTTGCCTCAAAGCAAACTCTCCTTGATTGAGTTACTCAGCTGGTAGCTCTGGCAATTTCCCAGCCAGGCTGAATTCACACAGTGGAGGAAGAAAGTGTGTCACAGGGGAATTTGCACACAGAGCCTTTTGCTTTGCACAGCAAGCTGTCTCAGGCACAGAGGYTGGATCTAGGTGTAGTCTTTTCACTGACCAAAGCTAGCCCTTCCTCTGCCAGCCCCACTTACTAATGGCTTCCTCACTGGATCTTTCAGAAAACAGGCAATGCTAAAAAKGAGCAAATCCCATTGCTTCCATTGTCCTGCTGGGGGGGGCAGAAAGAGAGAAGACATGTCTACTCCAGCTTCTGTGTTCAGGTCTCTTGATGGATACAGGTTTTCAAGGATGCAGAAATGCCTGCTAATAATGAAAATAGCCTATGGCTATTTGACTGGGAAGTACTGTAAAAATCTGGACATAGAAAGTCATTGAGTGAGGAATTTTAAAGTAGTTAATTTGAAGAATGCTCACAATTCCCAAAGCAGGTTTCACATCTCCATCATGTGATGTTCACAGAGGAAATTCTTTTCTCATTCCGTATGTTATCTGTAAAAATCCAAACTCCTGTACAGGTATGTAGGAGTATATGAATTTTCATGTGAACTTTTTGCTCTGGTGCAACACTCTATTTTCAAAGTGTTCACATCGCATGCTTTGTAGGAATATGTAGAGATAAATAAATATATTTTTGCATCCAGCATGCTCATGAATTGTTTGTTAACTGGAAATAAGCTCTTTTCTTACTCAATTTACCCATTGCTGAATATGGACTTGAGCCCAAAGAAGTCAATAGAAGTATTTCCATGGACTAAAATAGGCTTTGAATCAGGCTTTGTGTTTTTATAATTAGATTTCTTAATAGAAAGCTCTTTAATTAGTACAGTATGTTCCTTTCATACAGTCAGGAAAAGTGAAATTTTATTTAGTAACAGGTATATAAATATCACAACACGTGATATGTAATTGGAAAAGGAAGTRGGCAATATGGTATGACCAACAAGACAAATATAAAAACAATGAATGAGAAACTGAATAGGTACCTTGTTTACTTTGGTGTAAAGAGAAAGAAGTTTTCTTTGTCTGGGGTTCAGAAGTGGTGTAATTATCTTGGTGTTTRTACCTTTCTAGGATCTAAAGGGTAGTCCTTTTTTTTTTATTTTTATATGCTTAGACTAGCCAAGGATCTAAATGGTGCAATGAAAATAATTCTCCCTAGGGTGAAAAAAATTATCATCTACCATGTAGTAGCAATCCAAACATTCAGAAACTGTAGCTGTAATTAAAAAAAATCATGTCAGAAACCCACAATTTTTCCTGTACCTCATCTAATACATGAAGCCATGTTGAAGACTGTGTAAATTAATGAGATTTTAAGAAATAATTAGCTAGCATTTCTTTAAGATATCTTCTTACGGATTGAGCCTTTATGGTATGTGTTTATGAGCCGTTCTCTGTAGACTTGCATGCTGGAGTCTTCTTAACGAAATAAATAGATTAAGATTGATATGTCCATGTAACTATTACCACAGCACTTGGGATCGTTAAAAAAACTTAAAAACATTGTRTGACCTGCAATAAAGTCAAAATAAAAGAAATGAAAGAAAATTCTTCATGAAAAGAAAATTTTCCAATGTTCCCTAAAGATAGCCAAAAACTAAAGTTGTCCTGTTTTCCTTGAAAGTTTGTTGTATAGCTGCCAAGAAGTCATTTCAGTTCAGAAACTTCAAATCTCATTAGCTTTGTTTGGATGATGTCACAAGATCATGGTTAAGTGGAGCTGAGTTTATAGCTGAGTTGTGTAAGCCACATTCTAGAAAATGATCTGTGAAATACTTTGGAAGGCAAAGTAGAACTTATGGTGGATTTGAGCAATGTGTCTGAAGCATCTAAGGGTTTCTTGCCCTACCTAGGCACTTAGAACAAATGTTCCAGCTCATCAGTGATGACCACTGTTTCATTTAAATGCAAGGGAAGCAAGTTTCAGCTCTCCTATAATGTAAATTAGCTGGCAATTTTGTTGCTGGGTGGAAGAAATCTCCCCGATGGAGGGTTGTTCCACACTTTACTATTGAACAGTTCTCTGAAGTTTCTAACACAGAAACCCATCCCACCAAAGCGGATGCTGCATGGGCAATTAGACTAATTCAGGGTGGTAGTTTATATGTTTCTTAGAGAAAAGCATGATGTCAGCTGAGAAAAAATAAAAAGCCCCATATGCTTCTGCTGGGTGCGTCTCCTTTCAGTTAACTACATGCCCAAGAAATTTCGCAAGACTGTGCTACTAATTTCTTTATGAATCTGCCATACAAGATGTTGTAATAGTGGGTAATAAGTAAATCAAGCTGAATCTGATGACATGCAGGGATGGGCTGTTACTGTTAGGTAATTACCCATCTGTTCACTGATTGGAAGAGGACTGAGGCTTTGTTATTTCTTCCTGTAGGAAAGMGAGAACCCAACATCTACAACTGCCTAGGGCTGTTAGACTGCTAAAAGTTTGCTCTGTGACTAATTACTAGAATCTGATCATCCTGCACTAGATTCTAGTCCCAGTCAGCTCTGCTGGGACTTCTGGTGTAAAGATACAGCAAGTTCATAAAATATGGYTCCTCTTACAAAGTAGTTCAGAGCACACCGTGTGAAAGGTGCTAAATAAGAGCTGCACGTGCTGAGTTTGTTTATAAAAGAATCTCACTGGGAAATAGCTTTCTGTGAATCTTCTTCCTGTGAGCTCTAATTGCTGTGTGAAAACCTTGTGAACAGGAACATGAAGACTGTTGTCTGAACAAAGAGGAGGGKGGAAGCAAGGGTGGAGGAGAAAACCTGGTACTTGTGGGTAAGAGGGAACATGTCTGGAGAAGTAATGGAGAGAAAAGCTGGCAGCAAAGTCAAGCCATTTTTTGTTACATAAGAGTGAAGCTACCAAAACAATTAGTTCTCATAAGTACACATTGCAAAGCGATAGGATTAAAAGAATGATGATAATGATCAGGTTACATGGCACTTCAGTGTTGATGAGTTTCTCTGTTTATCCACTCTTGATTTTGGTTTAAATTAATGGATAATCCTAATACTTTTGATTTAGTTTAAAATGTAGAACAAATGTGCAATACTAAGCCCCCTCTCCATCCTGTTTTAAAAGGAGACAATGGCAGTCACAGTGACAAAAACAACAAGGCCTGGCAAAAGGCTGGGGCACTGCCTCCACACTGCTTAGCAGGTAGACTGACTGGCATCTCTAAACATCTGTAGCCTGTGCAAAGTTGTCTGATGGCATAGGCAAGACTTTTAAATGAAATGCAAAAAGTCATCTTTGAAACCCATAAACTAAAAAAAAATTACCAGCCAAACTGGCAAAGGAAAAAGTGCTGTGCACCATGTATTCTTGACATTACACTATAAATTAGAAAGTATGTTATAGTTATTGGCACAGACACTGTGCTCTTCCATCCGCAGTGTGGGAAAAGCTGCTTTAATCCGTACAGCTGGAACACTGGTCTCCCACATCCCAACTGAGTGCTCTGACCATGGGCCATAAAATTAAGTTACTCTCTCTTGCTGCCTCTATCTGCTCCAGATTAATATCTAAATATATATAAAACCCAGAAAAGGTATAAGGGGGACCTAAAGGGGAAGGTGCTGAATTCTGGCTGCTTTATTTGTGAGGGAGGTGGGAGACCTCTGGTGTTATCCACGCTCAGCCTGGAGCAGGGTAGGCTTGCATGTTAGCAATCAACAGCATTTGAGTATGTGCTTTGCCAGCTGCTCTGCTGTGGGGCTGAGACTGCTCCTGAGGAAAGATTTCCCGTGCCTGTGAAACCATTTCAACAGAAGTGTAACTGGAGTGAGACCAACTCTGCAAAATATCTTCTCATTTTATAATAGGCAAATAAAAAGAGTCTCAGGCAACCCTTGTTGTACAGCACCTAAAACCTCGCTGGAAGATGCTTGAAAAGTCAAATCTGAAATGCTTACATTAGAGAAACTCAGGAACCAATTATTGAAAATGCATCCAGGCAGAAGAATGGGAGAGCTGTAACATGAACAGATACAAATTTGTAACATTTCAGTCCACTCAGCAGAGTCCACTGAGATAAGACTCCTATTAAGCAGAGAAAGCAAATTGTGGGAGCATTGGATATGAAAACTGGCATTAGAAATAAGCAGTGACTTGACTGGCAGATTTCCAACCTTTCCCCACAGCCCAGGCACAGCCTCACAAGCAGTGCAACATCTGAGACTACAATTTAACTGAAATTAAAAGATGAGTTACTTGAACTAATTTGGATCTTGCACATAATTCAGCTTCAGCAGATCCAGGAAGATGAGACTTAGATGTGCTAAAAACCTGAAAAGTAACCCCCAATGTTTTCCAAGCAAAAAAAACTGTATAAAGAACATGGAACTGCAAAGCACATAAAATTTTTTATTTTACATTTTTGCTATGTGTTTTTTTTTGCCTTTGTAGTTCAAATTGAAGCAAAGTCTATAAGACTCTTTCTTCTTGGACCCAATACACACAAAAACATACTCGTGTGTAATCAGCCTAGAAATTTTGATGACACTATAACCGAACTGGAAAACTAATTTGATATGACATCCAAACCAGTCATTATTTTTCAAAACAGTTGTTTATATCAAGTTACAGCAGGGGGAGTAATTGGGGGAAACAGTTTTTGAACTTTACAGGGAGCAGTATCTGCTCCCATATTAACTCACAGACTCTTGTCTGTACAGCTTTCTCACCATTAACATCACTGTGAATGCACACATAATTTCCCTTGCCAGAGGGAATCTAAGCCTTTTTAATGAAGTACAAACCCCTCTGCCACTATACCTGATGTAGATGTAGAGATTGTTAGTTATAGGCAGTTTTTATTAAATCATTCTTAGCTGCAGACTTCAATTCAAAGCAGTTGTAAACCAATAATTTGATTATTGTAAATTGTAAAAACTCCCTTTCCATATTTTCTCCAGGAATATGTTTGTGTGCCTTTTTATAAGTAGAAGCAAAACAGCAACAACAACTAAAGAGCAGTTAAGGAGGCAAAAACAGAGAGAAAGGGCAGAAGCTCTGACTTGCTCCCCACTTCAGTTTCAAAGTAGAACTGTCCTTACAAAAATAGGTCTTTTGGAGGATGGATGCAAAAATGAATTTGTGATGATGTGAAAATAAATAGAAAGTGTGTTTTGGGCTTACAAGAGGATGGCGAAAACCTCTTGAGGATGAGTGGAGGAGCAAAAGACAGCATAGGAGGCATAAAAATTGAAAGGCAGTCAAAGGTACACGAGAGACAAACAACAGAAGAGGCACAAAAAGAACAATAGCGAGAAAAACAGATTAGAATAAAGATTAACTAAGTTTTTGTGAGACCTTTCTTCTTGAATATTGCTGTTTCTAGCGCAGATCGAGCCCGTTGGCTGTACTTTGCATTTTGCCAAGAGAGTGGGGTTGGTATTTCGCTGGGACATTTGTTTAAAGTATCTCCAGTCAAGTCTGAGACTGAGTTATATAAGTGTTTGGGGTGAAATTATTTTTTTCTAGCATAGTTTTGCAGCTCCACACTTCCCAGATATTTTGAGCACAAGCAGTGAGCTTCCTTGGAAACCATGAACTCTTTGTGTCAGAAGTCCCTGTTCTGAAACTGGAATGGCAGTCAGCGTGTCTGCTGAAGGACTGGACTCACACTTGGAAACACAGATCTTCCCATATGATCAAAAATATAAAATAACAAAGAACTCTGTCTGCCCAGTGTGGAGACGTTGAACTAATTGCTAGACACTAAGATTAGATTGTCTAATCAAGTTGTGGCTTCTGAAACAGTTCGGAGTAGAGTCCTGAAAGTTATCAAAAGCATTTCACATTTCCAAATCATCTAAAAGATGTCTTCTTATCCAGAAAATCTTCTTGTGGAAAAGTCTTCAAGGAACTCTCATAACTAATTCCTACATTCACTTTTTAAGTTAATTTAGTGCATGACTTTCATTTTTCCAGTCTGAGTAATACTTCTCCAGTATAACTAAGCTACAGAGCTCACCAATCCCATGAGTAAGAGAATTCTGTACGATAGAAACCTTCAAATTTTGAAAATGCTGAGTTGAAATCTCACCTTTCAAAAAAGACAAATGCATTTCTTTTCACTCCCTTTCCAAAAATACAGCACATTCGGTGGATGTGAAAGTTAATAACTGTTTTTGTATATATTAAATCTTTTATCTCATAACCTGTACAATTGTAAATAGTCTTGTGGCTCTTGGCTCTTTGTTCTTATAAATCAAGCCATTTTCTACAAACTAAGCCGGTGTCATCTTTGCTCTTATTCGTATCCGAGTGTTTGTCTCTAGCCAGAACTACCAAAAAATACACCCTCTGCCCTGAGTAGATGGAAGGTTTTTGAGCATTTGTAGTGCTACAGTATGATTCTGCATCTAAAATAGATTCCCTGATTTGGTACAGACGCTTAATCTTCCTGTTGTAATTTGTGTATGAATAAATTTGCCAGATGATTCAGGTGATATTTGTACACTTCAGTAATTTCATTTGTAAGACCATCCTCCAAAACACCTCGAAGGCAGGACTCCTCTTATTTAGACAATTGTCGCATACAAGACTTATTTACGTGTAGTCAATTAGGAATTGACCTATCCCTGGGAAAATAGCCTCTATTGGTGGTAGGAAGAGAGCTGTCAAAGTTCATTTCAAGTTCACTTACCCTTATTCTACATGTAAAGAAACTTTATTTAGACTGACTTCTGTTTTAACATATTAAAGCAGATGGTGTTTAAGGTGACTTCCCTAAAGGGCTGTTATTCAGCCTCCTTAAAACACTTGAGCTGCCTGTGATTTGGGCATGAAAATGTGAACAACTCCAGTTAAACTGTGTGGCCTTTTCTGTGCAATGCAARCACAGACTCACCAGTGAAACCATTCATTATGCAAATAGAACTGTCCATAATAAGTGGGTTGACGAGTGAGAAAGCAGACAGGCTTTAATGACTTTTAAATTAAACACATTGGCAAACATAAAACAAAATTTACCTGCCAAATATTTTGCAAGTGAAATAGTCATATGCACCAATTTAATCCAGGAAAAGGATTTCTGATATACCACAGAGAAAGTTAAGTTCTATCTTTATTATATAACTATAAGTTTGCAACATTCCTGAAATACCAGAAACTGTAATTACTGAGTTTGAATGAACAATTTGTGGTTGTTTGAAAAATCAGCGATATAATCTGTAATCTCTAATATAAATTYAAAAGCTGCCTCTGAGCTGCACTTTCATGTTTGTTTTCCAAATAAGCATTTCTTATTTCACTGGTTTATATTGATACTCATCCACCTTAATGTCACGTGCCAGCTGTAATGCAGGTTGCTGTTAAAGGTGATACATCCTAAGAAGTTGTACCTGTGTAGAGCACTGCACCACTATACAGAAAACATATGGTGATAAGAGTGGTGCTAGACATTGTATATGCTTGAAGGAATATCTCTTGAATGTGCAAAATTTGAACACTACAATATTCAAAATTCTTTCATGATATCATTAAGAATGTTTAAGAGCTGTGTGCTGACTTGGCTTGATGTTTTTCCATGGTATATGATTATGATAAAAAACATCACTCAATCTGATCTCCTGATCTTAGTCCAAAAAACCGTGTAGCCATCCGGTGTGTYATTTGATATCCTCTTCCCAAAAATGCTTCCACCTTTCACTTGGATTGATTTTAATGGTGTGCTTCTGTAGGACTTCCATCAGCAGCTTATTCCATTAAGTTAAATGGGTTTCTCTGAGTTACTGATACGATGAACTCCTTCAATTTAAGCTGCCATGACTTTGAGTGACCAAGTAGCCTGTGTATATAGCTGCATTTACAGTTCTGTCCCTACATGGTTTTCTTTTTCTTRATGGTGTAATCCAGGCCATGCTGAGCCAAGATCCTAACTATTTGTTTTCTCCTTGATCTGAAATCAGCCAGTCTGTGTTCTGCTACGTGCTTCTGCATCAGGAGAATGTAAGACCTGCCGTACCTTAGCAAACCTACAGCTCTTCTAGCTCTGACAAGGACCACTGTGTGAATGCTTAAAACACAGGAAGAATAAAATGACCCTTTCCATGGTATACCCTCTCAGCTTCTGGCTGTCAGAAGTTTAGGAACTTCCTGAACTGAATGTTGCATCTACTGTGTTAATAGCCCCTGATGGATCTATCTCCCATATATTTACAATTTTAGCATTTACAGTGTCCTGTGACAACGAACTCCACAGCATAATTATGCATTATTTTGAGAAGTACTTTGTGGCTTCTGTTTGCTTAAAATCTGACACCCAATGGTTCCACTGAATGTTCTCTTCTTATGCAAAATACTCACCCCTTACCCACCCTCCTTATGTTTTTTACAGTTTTGCCATTCCTTTTGTTTCAATTACATTGTAAGAACCCTGTGTTTTAAATGCTTTCTCACTGTGACTGGACTTGGTGTCAAAGTTAATGATATACTTTCTTAGCACAATAGGACACCAAAAATTAATTTTTAATAATATTTATATAATAGTATAAGACCCCTCTGTATTTAATGGGCTGAAACTTCACAGAGTCTATTGGTGGTTTGTTCTCCACAAATGACATGGATCTCCTTATTTAAATAACCATTATGATTTACTATGTTTAAATATTCTTCGAAAGAAGTCAGTTTTGTCTCTAGAAGTGTTTTTATTATCCATTGTTTTCATGGTGTATTTGTCTTGTTCATTCTCTCAGAACATCAGCTGTAATACTTCAGCTTCCCTTAAATCCTATTGATTCACTGGCCATTATAAAAGAGYGTGTAAGACACACAGTTCCTGTTAGGTTCAAGCCTTTTAGACTATAATGTAGCGAACACAAAATTTTGGACAAAACTCTGATTTAGGCATATAAGCAATTTTATGTTATTTATAAAATAGATGCAGAAATAGTCTTGGCTGCTCTCCCTTCACACTTTCAAGAAGGAGACTTGTTTCTGGCCAGAGAAACTGAGAAAAAAGGAGGGAGAAAGTGTTATTAAAGTTTGTCTTCTGCTGCTCACTAGGTTTGGTRGTGTGAGGACTGCTTACCTAGAAAGAAGGAATTCAAGTAATGTGTGGGTATGGATTTTATGCAGAATTGCCCTGATTATGGCCAGAAGTAGGTCAGAGCTGAGTTCAGGTTTCTGGTTTCCATGTCTTCTAAGGTAACTATCGTGACTTGGCAAAATGCTGCTCAGAGAATTAGAGCAACAGGGTACAGGACTTGTCACATTTGCTTTAAATCTTCCYTCCATACATCTGTGCTTTACTCTTTTTTTCTATTTCCTCTGGTCATCTACCTCCTCTGTATGCTCTACACTCCAGTTTAGCAGTGGGACTGGAAAAGATTATCCCACATTAGAGAGAACATTACTTGYCCAGCTTCTTTTGATTAAGGTGTAAAGAATATTTAGATCTTCTGATTCCTAATCCAAACTACCTTCTGTTTCATGAAGAGGCCATGACCATAATCTCATGCATTGAAATTCACAACTGCTCTCTCTAAATCCTTGTCTTTTCAGATCTCTATAGCTATTGCTGTTTCCTAACAACCTTTACCATGAGCTTCTAAGTCACCTCAGATTGATGTTATTACTTTCTACACTATTTCTTTAGTTATAACTACCATACCTATTACTAAGACTGGCATGCTTTTGTTCCTCTTTGGTGGTTGCACATATTGAATTATGAAGCTCTCACTATCAGATACAAAAGCACACTATCGGCTTGATATCCTTTGCCTACTACAATATAATCTATGCACAGCCAAAGGAAGCTTCCATTTACCACCACTTTGGCCTCTGCACAATTTTCTCATTGTAACCATGATATTCATTCTGATCAGCTGGCCAAAGACCCATTTTATCCACTGAATCCCTGAAAAACCTTTAGCAATAGTCAAGTGAGTTCATAGAGAAACTGTTTTTGTCATGTGCTTCTCAAACCCTTTCATAAAGGGAAACACAATTAGAATATTTGGCTGGGTTTCTTATTCCCTTTCTAGAAAAACAACAATTATTGTTGCTAAAAAATATGTCTCCTTGCTTAAATAAAAAACTTCCAAAACTAAAATAATATTAGACCAGCAGACATAATTTGGTATATATATTATTTTTAACAATTTGGTAAATAAATTTCAGCAGGTTTCATACGTCACTGAATTCATGTTACCTGAAATTTTTCTGTCAAAATTAAAGAGAGCAGGGAGTTTGGTAACATCAGTTCAACTTAATTGATAATGCAGCTCTTGATGACTTTGAGACAAGTTTCAAATGTAAATAATATCTAAGGAAGTCATGATCTATAAGAAAGAAACAGAAGGAATAATATCAAAGTAATAATAAAAGTATCAAAGCCAGCATCACCACATAATTTTAAACTAACTAAAAACTCCCTTAGGATTTAATTTCCAGATTTTATTTGCCGTTCCATTCCCTCATATTGCCCTGACATTCTAAAACTCTAAAAATTTATGACAATGCTTTTCTACACAACAAAACCAAACCACTTTTTTTTTAAATTATTCAAGATATGTATCTAGAGACTCAGAACATGAGTTCCACTTTATAAGGAATTTTAGTATTTTTGTCAACTTGGTCTTTGAATAGGGTCAGAAAATTTTTAGAATGATGGAGCATAACATCTGCTAAGACCAAYACCTTCCTCAAAACTTCTTGAATTTGAGAGCAATAGTGGTTGGATTCATATAAAGTGTCTGGAATATCTTGGGTTTTTAAAAAAAACCTGAATACTTCTTACATTCAGGGGCTGTGGGAGGACAGCATTTTTAATATTCCTATTTCCATGTTTACTCTTTCTTTTTAACTAGCAGTAATGACTTGCTAATATTTCTTTTGAAAGTAGTAATATGCGCATATTTTAATGCTGAAAATTGCCAACCGTGTGAAAGATGAGAAGCTGACACAAGGCATAGAGAGAATGTGGACAAAATTACAGGTTTCATGGTGTGGGATTGTGAAATGACTACTTTTTGATCAAGCAAAAGGATTTTTAAAATACGGGCAATAACTTTAAACTCAATAGATAAGCACAAATACAAAAAACTTGATAAACATGTGATTAAAGAAATACACAAAACAGAGTATTGCTCATTAAATGGATTTTTCCTCCTTTTCCTGTCATATATGTGCTTAAGATGTAGATAAGGTCTATTTGGCAAATCTTAAAATAGAGGAACATACACAGTCTGTTTTCCCCGTTTCTCCACTGCTTTTCTTTTCTTTTGTTATCCATTTTGCTTTAATGACCTCTGATAGCTAACACAGACTCGTTGTTTTGCTCATACTCTGAAGACAGATGTTATGGTACTAGAAGAATTCTCCTGTGTACATTACCTATTTACTTGGCAGAAAAATTAAAAGAAAACATTGTTCATGATGGCAGCTTTGAACTTTCAGGAATTCAAACAACAGCTAATCACTTGATCACCTGAAATAAGCTCATGCATACCCATGTCCGCTACATCGTTTATTTACTGTGGAAACATTTTCTCTGCTGTCTAGCCATGCACTGGCTGTGCAGCACAATCATTTTCCTGTTATGAGAATTAATATTCAAGACAAATATAAAGTAGTCATAGATCACACAGTATTAAATCTTTACTGTTACAGTAAACAAAGATGTGAAAAAATCCCTGCCCTTCAGTAGGCAAATTGGTGGTTTCAGGCCAGTTGGAGAGGCCAGAAGCTCTAAAGCACTAAATGATGCTTTCTGGTAGTTTTAGCAGAAAGGTAAAAAGTTCTGTGTGAAGAGAGCTTTAACTTTCAAGCTTTATAGATGGTCCCTTCATAGTTGTTTTGAGTCATGTTGGCAAGGTGGCTTCAGAAAGCTTTTGCTCCCTTTCTCACTCAATAGCTATTTCATCCTGTGGCACCAGCCCAAACTTTGAAGTGCTAGAAGCCAGTCAAAGAGTAGATTTTCTGCTTACAGGAACAATTTCCAGAGAGACCTGAATAAAAATACTCTGCCTCTAAGTAAGTCTGAACAGAGGGAGTATTCTGGTCCAAATTTGTGCTTTCTGGTTTTGTCTAGAGTTCTCCCAAGGTATTACCTTAACTATGCTCCTTATCCCAATAGTACATGTTCCAAAATAGTACTTTCATTTGTAAAAAGAGTGATTTCTTTTCACTAACTGAATTTGAATCATGGCAATATACATGCGAGTTAGATTGCTACAGTGGGAAGATACTCTGCTGGTGAAGATATCAAAATACTCAGATATTAATTTCTAAATTTAAAAAATCAGGGGTTTTTGATACTTGACTATGTATTTGATTTTATAACGTTGTTTCACTTTACTGACTAGTTTTGCTGATTTAGATAATTTGGTACAGTTAGTTATTAGACAGAGCTGTATTTACTGAATCCAATTAAAAAGATAAGAATCTCAAACATAGAACAAGAGTTAGACCTTTCAGCATACAGTTCCTGTGCAGTTCCAAGCTGACAAAGATGAAATTCTGAAATGCCTGTTGTCCCGTCTGKGTATTGAAATCACTTCATGTTTGGGTTTATTTTTTTAGCTTTGCAGAGACAACCAGGAATCATCCTGGTTGGAGTCTCTTCACCATATAATGTGGATATGAACAAATGTTCTTTTATGAGCAAAGGGAAGAGAATTTTGTTTGTTTTGGAATGGGAAAGACAAAGAGGGTGATGACCAAGCCATATGTAAATGTAATGTGAGATGTCTGGGACATGACTTTGCACTGCTCCAAGTATTAAAAAAATCCTAGAAACTGGGGGGGAAAAAGATTACTATTGCTGATTGATTTTTCTCACTATTTGCATGATGTTAGTGCATGGGATATAAATACTCCTGCAGATGATCTCCTTCGCTTCTGCTTTCTGTGAGCCTTAATCGATAAGCCAAGGATCTGTCTATACACGCAGTGGTTGCATCTGTGCTCACTCCTCCTGAGTTTCTTCTCTTGCTAATTGTACACTGTGATCTTTCTGCCTTCGAGTGGTAGGCTAATGAAGTTGTTTCACAGCAGAATTACCACAAAGGCATGAGGCAGGAATTAAAACCTAGAGAACTAGAAATGCCAGCTSTTGGGGCAGAACACCACTACTGACCATTGCATGATCACCAGTGCTAAGCTGCCAAATGCTTGCCATCACACATGAGGAATACACTGAATTTGGCACACGGCTCAATGAGCCACCTATACCTTTGGACAATGTGGAAATTGTATGTCATTTCCAATGTCATTTTGTTGGCATTAGACACACACACACACACACAGACAGATTATTGTTGTTTTGAAATTTGATGGGTAGGTTTGAACAGTTCTGTATGGAGGTATTTCAATAACTTTCTGGTTTTGTTTCTTCAGGATATGAGCTCTATTACTAGCTTTTCTTTCTGCCTTCTTCCCCTTTTCAGGGGTCACTGCTTTAAAGGGACACGATGGATACTTAAAACCAGAGGGGCAGAAGCAGGACAGTTTTATTAATATTCTAGAAATACAGATTTTTATTTATGAAGTGTGTGAAGTATTTTAAAAGACAGTCTCAGCACTTTAATTTTTATTGCCACTTGTCTCCAGTTTCTGCAAAAAATATTTTGACATTATACAAAGGTGTCTTTGTGGCCTAATGCTGGCCAAACCCAAACTTCAGATTCTAGCCTTTAAATCCAGTTATACAAGACCTGTGTAAATTTTCATTATATTCATTACAACTGATTTCACACAAATGAGCATTTCAGATGAATAAAAAGGAAGGCCCAGAGCAAGCCTAACTATTAAAAAAAATTCTACAACACATTTCACAAGAGTAAGTGTGTTACTTGGTGTCATTGGCTGTACTCCATCTTGTGTAATTAGATTTTGCCTACATGAAATTCCCCCTGTAGTTCTAACAGGATATATTTATTTTTTACTTCCTGCATGAAAGCTGGCACTAATTTATATTAGCTGAATTCTGCTCTAGAAGTGGCAAAATTTCATGTTAGATAACAGTGTTCTATTCATAAAAAACATTCAGGCGTGTCAAATGTTTCTTGCAGACTTTTGGGGTTCCCTAAATGAAGGAAATTCCCTCTGTCCTGCTTTAAATTCCTAGCCATGATACTATCATCATCAGCACTGAGATACAGACTCTGCCTGACTGCTGTGTGAAATGTCAAAAATTCAAAAAMTATCTGATCCTATCTAATACCTTTGAATCCAGTGTAATGGTGTAAGAGGTGCATGGCCTGCCTGGATCAGGTTTGCATCCCATTTTGGCTGCTGTGCTGTTGCTGCAAGTATTTCCTTGTAGAGCAGGTTTTTTTCTCATCTCATCGGCTCCTAGTTGATGATGTCTTGAAGTCTTGAAGGTTTGTATCATTAATTGATTTCTCTTTTTCTTTTAACCGTGGTGGTTTTGTGGCTGTTTTAAATATGCATCTGCTTGRTGGTGTTCATCTCTGATTTACTTTGAATTAATTGAGGTCAACATTAAATACTATTCAACAAAAAAGATTTCACATGGTGCTTGACACTGCCAGGCTCATAAATTCTTTAGACACAAAGGCAAAGGCAGTAGTATGGACTTTTCAAATTAATTTTAAGCAGTAAAGAAATTGGGATTGTGTCTGTCTTTTATGTCTCAGTCACTTGTAATTGTATACCTGCTTGATGGCATGCCCTGTTCTAATTTTCTGATCTCATATAGAAACAGTGGCCTAGTAAGTTTTAATTTTGGTTTTGTTTATTTTTGAAATATATTATGAACATATATGCCCCTTCTTTCTTCTGGAGCCAGGTAATATTTTTTAGGATTATGTAAAGTACAGTGCACAGACACATGTATTGCACAGCAGCTGGAGGAATTTTATTCCCTGCTGCTGTCTTTCAATGTGGTTTCCTCATCAGTCTAAACTATGAGCATGTGGCAGTGCACTGAGCAAATCCATGAAGAAATTTCACCCAATACTTATTGCAAAAAATGCCCCCACCACTTAAAAACTCCAACATCTGCCCACACCTGCCCCATTTTGCAAAGTAAAACTTTCCAAAGAATTATTATACTGTTCTCAGCATCTTGCATTTTTTYCCCTAATAATATTATTTCTTTATTTTAAAAGTGTCTATTTTGGAGCTAGAGCTCTCTCTGCAGACACCTAATTACTTTTGTCCTGTAGGTTCTGCTCAGGACACACTGAGCACTTCTCTGCATAGTATTCTGCCTCAGCTGGCTCAAATCAGAGGATTTGCTAGCTTTGGTAATAAATAATTGGGAATTTATTCAGAGTTGAACACAAATCAAGGATGCAATCRTGTTGCTAAAAAATAAAGGTTGCATTTATTCAACAGAGGAGATGTGTTTAACGAATACGTATATTCCAAGATCAGCTCCCTTATTTTTAGAAAAAATATTGATGAGGGCTGTGTAACATCACTTCCATTGTGATAAATAGTGGTGAGAAGAAGATAAGATGTAGGACTAGAACTTGGGAGAACCCTTTATTTCTTTAGGTGTTTTCAAATGCATGAACAAAGGGTGTGAATTTCCACATAGATACTTTCAAAACTTATTCATAACTTTTAACTTTAATCCACCTCATTTTTGTCAACTGCCTGTTAGATGTGCATTACCTTTATCCATGCTTAAATAGTAGGAATTGTACTTATTAAAATCTGCTTGACCACAACATAAGGCTGTTTTCTTTCACTAAGGGTTTAATACCAGGATGCTCGCACTGTTAGAATTGCTGCCAGTGGATTCTCTTACTTAGTGGCATCTTCCATAATTTGGCTTAATAGAACTGCCATAGGYTCAGAAGGAATGTGATATATTTTGAGTATTTCTCCAGAATACAGTTGTTTTTGTATGGTGTCCCCTACTAACACAGGGAAAGTTCCTGCCTTTATAAAAAAGGAAAAGCTGAATGACAACTTGGACCACTACACTTTATGCTATTAATGAGCACAGCATAATTCACCCCTGAAAATGAAATTCTGACACAGACTTCCATGGGACCCTGAACAACTTACTTAACATTTATTTGCCTCAGTTTCTAAATTTCAAAGGTAGACATCTACAAACRATGTATAACTTATTTAAAACGTGTTTTAAAAAACGGACTGGGGAAACTTTCAGGAAACAAAATTATTGTAATGTCTCTCCAAGCAGTCATTACTTGTATGAAGCAAGCACTGTAATACTAGACATTTCATGCCTGAATTCTAAGGAGATTTAACCAGTCCCAGGTTTTAGCTTTCAGAATTACTTGCATAGAGACTGGCTTTTAAAGTCCCTTGGTTTCAGTACCTTCCAAGCATTTCCTACAAGTAGCTCTTTACATATTTTCATGCAGAATTTTTTTATTTCCATTTTGCGTATAGGGATGGAGGAAACGTTAATTTTTAAAAATGCTAAATCACAAACTGCCACCTCTGCTGGCAGCGGGAAAGTCTGAGGTTGTTCATTTGCATCCCATGTACAAAGACAGAAATAATCAAGACAAAGCTGGGCTCAATAATAAGGAGGACTGGGAGTACTGGGTGCACTTTTGTTAGTATTTGAGTCCACATCAGAGAAAAATTTCTTGATTTTCTTTGCTTGGATTGCAAAACATTCCCAGAGTGCTTGGACCAGACTCTGTTTAGATTGAAATAAATCATCAGATGTACTCTGGGAACAGAAATCGTGTGCTCCACCTGCTCACAAGGGCTCAGTCCATGGGACTGGAGCCGACAGTCTACAGTAATACTCCTGGAGTCAGTGGAGGATCAAAATAATTTCCTCAGCACCAGCTGCTTGACTCTACTGACCTGTTGCCACTGGGCCTCCCTCACTGGTTGTCCTCCGGGGATCCTCCAACCTGGCCATGGTCCAGTACATCATTTCAGCTCCCCAGGGCCACCAGCCCTTGCCCCAGGAATGCCCAGACAGTGTCTTGCCACTTGTTACATTAATATAGTGTTTTAAATTCATTAAGGGTACCTTCTTCTAGTTAAACTGTGTCTCAGTCGTTGCTGCTATGCTCTTTTAGCTCAGTTCATTGAACTAAAGTACTGCGAGGCTCATGTGTGCCAAAACCAGGTCAGATTATTCCCTAAAATTTGCTGCCTGCATTGTACAGGTGGAAGCCATGATGACCATTATCAAGTATGTGAAGTCTGCACCTGAGGCTTGGGGTGGGACTCATCCTGCCTGACAAGTCAGTGGAGGAAAAACTTTSTCGTACGGTGCAGTGCACTGATTTATAGGGTGAAAGGGAAATGGGGTCCCGTTGAAGCTAAACAATGTACGTGTGCCAAAATTAATTTTGTCATGTAGTTGTTTTTGTAAGTGGTATGTGCTGACCTTAATGACCTCTGCTTGCAWAGAGCTGGTTATGTATACTACTAAGTGCCCTTTAAAAATCATTACCTGATTMTTATTAAACACTGGAGCTGTTGTGACACAGCAGCCTGGACACCCTGCCCTGCTGGCACAGGCATGTCATGACATGGAGAGAGCATGAAACGTCTGTAGGAACAATACACTCAGGAATGAGCACCTGACATTTCTGTCCTTTGAGTCTTTCCATAGACAGGAAGTGAGAGTGTTGAGAAATTGTCAGGGCAAAATACTCTGGTCTGCATTCCTCTGAAGARGAAAGCATGAACTCACCAGAGCTCAGCACTGGCCGTGTCTTCTGGAGTTGTTACTGCCCAGATTTTGGGGCAGGCAGGATGGAGGGAAATGGAAGTGGTGAGACAGGGTGAGGGCAGTGCAGTGATCCTGTAGCTGTGCTGCCATTTTCCATGTTTGATATGCTTTCCTCAGAGCAGCACAAACCCTCCAGTATCTCTGGATGAGCTCAAACTGCTCCTAACAGCTACAAAAAAAATTTTTATTAAAAATTACTAGTTGTAGAGATGTGTTTGGAAACTGGCATCTGATGACATATTGCTCTCCCTATATGAGTGCTGCTTTTTAACCAGCTTTGTTTGGATGTTGTCACAGCAAGATGTGAATATTTTGGATCAGTGACATAGGGTGCTCATTATGAACTATTTTTTCTATACAGAGTAACATGGTATTGAAGACAGAAGGTGTAAGAAATGGACTGCAAGAGGTGGATTAAAACAGGGAAGGTGTTGCAGGGTGGTTACATGCTGTGATGTCGAACCTCTGCCATGGTACAAGAAGACTCAGRGTGTGACTGCCTGACTCAATCACAGACAGAGGGCAAACCCCACGTTTAACCTCTGCATTCAGAGGCCTGTTCCTCATCTTTAAAGACTGAATGCTTTCCCCCTTTGTTGCTTCCCTAAAACCATTTATTTTAAAATTTTCTGAATTATGGATACTTTTTGTAGGCCTTTAAATTTAARTCTAAAGTAACATTTTTTTCCAAGATCTTAGGCTGTAGATGCCTGCAGAGTATTTATTTACTCATTTTGTTTGGAATTGATTAATTTGGTATAATAACCAATCTACTGCACTGTGACAATCATCCAGGGATTTGTTGCTAGAAGCAGGCAGAATATTTCTTAAGGACCATGACTAAATTAAGAGAAAAGCAAATGTTGGTACTTCAGGGATTTGCCTGGTATTGAGTTTGTATGAAACAGAATAAAGACCCTTTAAAGTTTATTCATTTTCCAGAAAAGACTTCAATTGTACGCTTTGTAACTACAATTTGTGCTTGATTCCTTCCCAAGATTCTAGATATGCTTCTTTTTTAATTTCATCTTTTAATCTGAATTCCTGACAAGACCTGAATCATTCTGAAATAGACACTTGTGTTATGATTATTCACTTTAACAATGAAAACGGATTTTCTGATTATTGTTCTAGTTGGCAATACCTTTTCTGGCAATTTGTCCTCTAATCCTTCATAAAGTTGTTTCGATTGATCTATTTATACTTTATTTGAAAGAATTGTCATAGTTTTAAGTATACAATTTATAATAATTTCCAAGATATTTCAGGGAAAAAAAAGACGATACAGATAGCGCATGGGTTTGAAAGGTCAGGTTTAGATGTGAAATTTCACAAAAATTAAAATTGTCAGTAAAAAATTTCGTTCCTCCCCAGAGAGGGTTCAGCCAGGGTGTTCACCCTTTCACCCTTCTACACTAACATAACTCAGGGTTGCCCCAATGCCCTGCCCGGCAAGAAAGCGGACCACCAGACAGACTACCTTTTCTCATCTCGTGTGTAGACAGTACCTCTACCATGGACAACTTCAAAAAGCCTAGTCTATAAAAAAAAAAATTGAAATATTTAGAGCAAAAGGATAAAAAAGGAAGACCATGGAGTGCTAGGTATATACAGACGTGAAAAACAAAGAAGCAGCAGTTAGTGCTAAGCTTGCTTACTGTTGTGTGTCTGGTTTGCTGCAGCAGTTCAGCCTCTCCATTCCAGCATTTTGGCTGGAAGCCKGCTCTGAGAAAAGCCTTGTAATAAAGCCAAGATTAAGAGGGTGGTGCTGTACTGTACCTCTCCAGCAAAACATGTGTGAGTTTCTCTTCAAAGTTATGACTTGGGAACTGTGCAGAGTACTTCCATGTGCATGAATGCATGAAACAATGCAATGATTTTAGCTCCTTGCTCTCAGCTACTATCTGTGTTTGAATTCTTGTGGATTAGCTCCTTTGGAGCAGCATTGGCTAATAAGCTTTGGCAGTGACATAAAAAGACTGATGCACATCTGGCTATCTTTCATGCTGTTAGTACTATTCACTCAAAAGCCGGAATAATATCCACCTACAGGAACAAATATTTACTTTTCTTGAAGAGAAATGTTTATTTCTTTTGGTCTATAATACAAGGACATATTCCTCCTATTTCTAAGTTATCTTCAGAAATGGCATTTAATCTCTAAGTCACAGCAAGGCAATGTCATGTATCAGGCACGACATCAAAGCTCTTGTACCTGATAGTGCCAGGATAGTGCCTTCAATGCAAAATTACTTTTTCTTACCTGGTGACCTGAAATGTAACAGGACAGTGGTGCTGGGGTAATCCTTGAAAACCCAGAATAATTGCAGCTCCTGATTTAGCACCAGATGACAGTGACCACTAGTACTCTTGATGGATAAAAGACTGGTTGGATGGCTGGGTCCAAAGAGTGGTGATGGTTGAGGTTACATCTAACTGATGTCCTGTCACTAGCRGTGTTCCCCAGGGCTCAGTGTTGGGCCCAGCCCTTTTTAATATCTTTATTGATGACCTGGGTGAGGGGATTGAGTGCACTCTCAGTAACTTTGCAGATGTCATCAAGCTGGGCAGGAATGTTCATCTTCTTGGGGGTAGGAAGGCTCTGCAGGGAAATCTGGACATGCTGGATTGATGGGCCAAGACCAGTGGTATGGTGCTCAAGAAGGTGAAGTGGGGAGTCCTGCATTTCAGCCACAGTAGTGCCATGCAGAGCTGCAGGCTGTGGGCAGAGTGGCTGAAAAGCTCCCTTGAGGAAAATAACCTGGTGGTGCTGGTCAACAGCAGCTGAACATGAGCCAGCGTGTGCCCAGGTGGCTAAGAAAGCCAATGGCATCCTGGCTTGGATCAGAAATAATGTGTTCAGCAGGACTAAGATTGTCCCTCTGTACTCGGCACTGGTGAGGTCACACCTCGAATCCTGTGTTCAGTTCTGGGCCYCTCACAACAAGAAAGACATTGAGGTGCTGGAGCAGGTCCAGAGAAGGGCAACAGAGGTGGGAAAGGGTCTGGAGCACAAGGCTTATGAAGAGTGGCAGAGGGAGCTGGGGGTGTTTAGCCCGGAGAGGAGGAGGCTCAGAGGAGACCTTATCGCTCTCTACAACTGCCTGAAAGGAGAGTGTAGCCAGGTGGGGGGCAGTCTCTTCTCCCAAGCAACCAGTGATAGGACAAGAGGAAATAGTTTCAAGTTTCCCTGGGAGAGGTTTGGATTGGAAAATTTCTTCATGTACAGGGTGATCCAGCATTGGAACAGGCTTCCCAGGGAAATGATGGAGTCACCATTCCTGGAGGTATTTAAAAGACATATATATGTGGCACTTAGGGACATGGTTTCGTGATTGACTTGACAGTGTTAGGTTTATGGTTGGACTCTGATCTTAAAGATCTTTTCCAACTTTAATGATTATATAATTCTATGAATGGATGAATATTGATGAATACCTCAAAAGGCATTCCAGAGGCATATTTTTGGAACAACCTTGGGAAAAAAAAAGGAAAGAATACGATAAAAAACAAAAATTAAGTAGAAGGAAGACTGCAAGACTGTAGAAGCTATATATAGTATCATAACACTGTCCTTTTCCATTTTACCAGGAGCAGGCAGACCTAGTGAAGGAAAGGATTCCTGTGGTTAACAAGCCTGTAAAACAATCCCTCCCTAGCTTTTGTTAATTGCRCAAAAACATTTTAAGTAAGATAGATGGATAGAAGTTTGTATTGCAGTCATCTTGCTTTGCACTTCTAGAAAATATGTAGGCTTTATAATGATTAATAACAGAAGTTTGGAATCTGCTTAAGGATGAAATGAGGTGTTTATCCATCTAACCAGAATATTTGTAGCAGATTATTTTGAAAAGTCAGTGTTTTTCTATAGAAATGCATTCTTTTCACAACGTTCACCAGGTAGGATTAGCATGGGGTAGAGGGATAGAGAGATGCCTTGTTCCAAAGAGATTCTCYCCCTGGATTGGACAGGGCACTGTCCTGTATTCCTGACCTGAACCAGATGTTTTGGACTCTCATATCACAGGACATGTTCCCCACAAGGTTTTAGGAGGCAGATGTCTCTCAGACTGTTTCTTTCTTCTTTTTTTATTTTAGTTATCCCTATTTCTTGGAAAGGCACTCGCCAAAATGAAAGTCTCAAATTGAGAGACACCTCTGGAGATCATGCAATCACCTGGTTCAAATTAGGGTCAACTATGGCAGGTTGCTCCAGGCTGGGCCCAGCTGGGTTTTGGACACCTCCAAGAATGGAGACCCTACAACCTYCCAACCTAGAGAGCGAGGCATCTGTCTYCCTTATGTTTAAGTGGAATTTCCTGTAGTTTTATCTGTGCCCATTGCCTTTTGTTCTGTCACTGGGCACCACTGAGAAGAGTCAGACTCCATCTTCTTCATTCCCTTCCATCAATGTGTTTTGCACATTTATAAGATCCCCTGAGCCCCTCTTCTCCAAGAAAGGTCTGAGCTCTTTCAGCCCTCCTCATCTGACAGTCTCCAAACCCTTTAATTGCCTTTGTGGCCTTTTGCTGGACTTGCTCTGGARTATCCATGTTGTTCATTTACTGGGGAGCCCAGAATTGAAACCTGCACTCCAGCTGTTTCTCACCAGACCTGAGGAGAGGGGAAGGTTCACCTCACTGGACTTTCTGGCAGCACTCATCACAACACAGCCTAGGAGGCTGTTAGCCTCCTTAGCTCCAATAGAACATTGCTGCCTCATGGTCACTGCTGTTCACTGGGACACCCAGGTCYTTTCTGAAGAGCTGCTTTCCAGACAGTAATTCCCAGCCTGTACTGGTGCATCCGGTGATTACTCTAGGGTACAGGCCTTGACACTTGCCTTTGCTGAACTTCATGAGGCAAACTTCTTGTTTGGCCATTTCTGCAGCCTGTCACAGTTCCTGTCAGTGGCAGCACAGGTCTAGTCCATCAGCCACTCCTGCCAGCTTCCCTCTGTTGTGCTACACACCCTGCTGCCCGGCATCAGGCAGCCAGGGTCGATTCTGAAAAGAGCTCCAGCTGGAGAGGCCACAAGGCTTGCCCTGGTGTGGGTAAGTTCTGGACTGTTCTAACCTAGATTAGAATTTATTTTTTTTGTTCCAAGAAATGTTTTATATTGTATTCGATTGCCTAAAAAAGTTCTGGAGGGCAATATTGCTATTGTCAGCACAAAGAGTATATCAATTAACCCMAAAATCAAGAGTCCTAAACAGGTAGACAGAAAACTTTTGCTGTCTGGAGAGGTAAATGATGAAGCAAAGGCATTTTGACGGCAGCATTTTGAATGGATTTAGGGAAGCCAGCTTAGTACTGGGAAACAAAGCTAACACCTGGAAGACAGAACAGCTGGGACATGAGATGAGTAGTGACTGGGTAAATCTCAACAGGGAGAACAGACTGTCTCTGCAGTAATTTCAAAGGGAAACTAGCAAGACTCGAAAACAGATCAGATGTGAGAGATATGGGAGAAAGAGAAATGCAAACTAATCTAGGAGAAAACCCAGGTGTTTTCTGATTTGTCTGCCAGCACTCTTACAGCAAAAGGTTTGCATTAATACTCTAAAAGGAGTGGGTTTAAGATTTAGCTTGGAATTGGCCTTATAACCTCAACACCAATAGTTAAGGGAAGGTTCTTAAGTTTTTTGGATTGAAATGTCTTTTTTTTTTTTACTTTCAAACTCTTATGTTGATATTTTACACTGAAGTTTTTGAAGTCAATTATATTGGGTCAATGTGCACAAAAGGACAAGGCTTTGGCTGCTACTTCCAAAGAATAACTAAGTCATAACATAATTCAACCAGAGGTGCACAAGTGAAATGGATTTTTAAATCAAAATACACTGCTAAATGAATAGCTCAGATCTTAACTACTCTAAATCTTTGCCATTCCATGGCAGTCAGTGTACTTACGTAGAGTTATTCTTGTGGAGAATTTGTCCTGTGTTTGAGTTGAGTAAAATTTAATGGAAGGCCAAAATCTTCTTCTAGGCTCAGTGAGGCTTACAGACATGCATCCTCCTGTACTGGTAGCTGTCCAGCTATGCCAAATTATGCCCTAGTCCTGAGGGAATGCCTTCCGGGAACTAGCTGGCATACAAAGACMTAGCTGTGGATGCCCTCTCACAGAATGTAGTTTATTAATTGGATGCCTGTTGCTTAGGAAGACTTGGACAGGTTTTCTTCTTCCTCCTCCCTTTTCCCTTCCCACCATCTCTTGGGTGCACATCCTCCTAAGAACACAGTTGATGAATGTTAGAAGGTCTCTGTATGAAAAAGACATGCACGTACCTCTGAACATAGTTAAGTTATAGCTTGCTCTGGCATCAGCTTTGTGACAAAGAGCCATGAAGAAGGAGGAAAAATAATTTCTTATCCTTTCCTCCATGTGATGACAAGAAAAATTTCGTCTATAAGTTTCACAATGTCCTCATTCATATAAAATTTCTGTTGGATTTAATTTGCTGTCTCCATTGACTTTTATGAGAAATTTTTCATGAGCTAAGAACTTCTAGGATTAGACAGCAGGGAGATTTGGTTTTGTTTTTGAAAACAAGAGAGAATTTGTCAGGGTATAACTGTCTAGATTTATGTTACTAACAGATAATTTAGTTTATAAGATATGTTTATAGAAGAAAAACATTACTGATGCAATCCATTGTAAATTAGACTTTTCCAAATTCCTGAGTAAGCAAATAAACAGTGTAAGTGAAAAAATCAGCTAATATATTTTGTGCATTGATTTTGACAATTACAGACCTGTTTTAATTATTTATAATCCTTCATATATTAATAAATTATCTGTGGTGTATTTTAAAAATAAAATGAAATCTCAGTATTATGTCAGCTCACCACAGACTCCTGTATTAAATCTTTGCTGGAAGTAGAGAAAGACATTCAATGTTTGTACAGATTATACAGTATAGTCACTGTATTCCACAGTATTAGTTTGCCCACTTTCAGTCTGAATTGATTTTTTTTTTACACAGTCTAGAGTATCTGGAGGTTCCAMAGCCATTCTCCTGCCTGCATATTAAATGGACAACTTAATTTCCTCTTGAATTGGCAATACAAGAGTTAGTTTTTTCTTCTCTAGGGTTTGACCCCTCAGAGAGATATTTAAGAGTGCTTTTGATGTAATTGTAATTGCTGGGGAGCAGTAAGGTCAGCTTGTTTCCACGAAGGAGGATGAGCTTGTAGCAAAGGACAACCCAGATGCAGAGGATCTCACTGAGAAGGTGCAATCCCACAGCACTGGAGCAAGTATATGTTGGTGACAGTGACATGTCCCATGGACAGTCATCAGACAAGATGAGGTGATGAACCTGCGAATGAGTTCATCCAGGAAGTGCAGTAAATAGTAGTGGGTTTTTAGGAGGGCTGACAACCAGGTAAACCTTTCCCATAAGTGTCCACAGCCATGTAGGCCAAGTGCTTTTTGGAAGTCAGTGCAACTGGTGCATTTGTCCTGCCATATTTGTGTGCAGAGAGTGTCAGTCCCAAGCTCTGTTGCTCCACTCCCCGTGTATCTGCTGTTGTCATAACACAGTTCACACTACTGCATATGTTGAACAGTCCCCAGCCTTGACTCCAAAGAGGCAAACATTCAATTAGTCTTACACCCACTACTAGATTTTTTAAAATTAGATTTTGTACTGGTGATAAGTGTAAGTTCAACTCCAATCTTTCAGCAAAATCCTTTCTTCTCTTTTCCTGTTTAAATATATTTTCTTCAGTTTTGGGCCAACACTGCCTCTGTTATTATAAGACAATAATTCGTTGAAATTTATTTCACACTCTTCATTGATTACTGAATAACCGATTTTAATTTTAGAAACATAATGTACCCTCAAAGTTAATGGAATATCAAAATACTGTCCACTTAGTACTAGATTTGCCCTTCAGATGAATAACTTTATCTTAATAGTGCACACAGATTGATTTTGCAGGTTGCACATGTAGCTAGTGTAGGTATGCAGTATCCATTGATGGCTAATCAAAGAAATCAATTTCATGCTGCATCACCTGTTCCAGAATTCTGATAGAAATGAATGGCTAAGGGATCTTGGGCAGCTCCATACATTTTGTGTTCTTTTTTATCAGGGCAATTTTGTGTTCTTATTTTTTAGTTACTATGATCCATTTTTCCAGCCCTCTATGAATTCTTAGTGCTTCTGTATTTTGGAATCTTTCACTTATAAACGATTTTTTCCAATGGTTTAGGTTACTCATGTTTACCCAATGTGGTATGGATTTTTAGTCTCTATAGTCAAACTCTAAAAGCACTCAGTGCTTTTAGCTAGTTCACTCATTTGGTAGTGCTCTAAATTATGGGATGTGATCTTGCATGTATCATATCACAAGGGACAGAGAATTCTTGTCCTCTAATCACTGGAACCTGTGTACACTGAACATAGTGCCGACATCTCAAGGTCTTGAATCAGGATGCAAGCACAGGGATCTTTTCTTTGTATGTTATCTCATGTGCTAACAAATGCTTAAAATCTGAGCCCGGTAGGCTTGCCTTATTTAAATGAATTTAGGAGTTTATTAAACAACCTAACTTTGTCACTATGTTTCCATTCGTATGGTCATTGGGATGCCACAGAGGAAAACTTATGCTTTCCAGAAGGATAAAAGTAACATAAGTAAAATAAGAACAGGTTCCCTTCCCTTCCCTTCCCTTCC